>JARWMC010000026.1:0-1218928 GCA_029959065.1 Colias behrii
GTTTAGGTTACATATTGTATAAATTTATAGTGAGTGTGCTGTTTCATATTTATTTGTATGTTTAATGTAGATTTATAATATTATGTATGTCGCTAACGAGTATCAATGTTTCAATCTGTCAAATAATTATGCATTGCTTTATTGTACTACATAATATAATATATTATGTACGTTGGAGTTCTACTACGTGCAACGTCGTGTTTCATGATTTGAAAATACATATTCAATACCTATTATATGAATTTGTAGATCACTATGGACGTGGAGGAAGCTCTCGCGCTTGGCGATCCGGCGGTGCTGCACTACGGCAAGCAATGCACGCGACTGCTGCGGCGCGTGGCGCAGCAGGCGCGCGTCGAGGTGTCCCGCCAGGACGTGCTGCGCGAGGCCGACTGTAACTATAACTATTGCAAGCGTGTGGCCCGTTACACTGGGTTCGGTATCGACCAATTGAAGGACATCAATTCGAAGAAAAATATAAAAGGACGTTTAAATACGAAAGAAATCGATAGAAGTACGATACAGACGACGCTGATGACGCATTATTTGGTTTACAAAAATATGCCCTCGACTACCACTCTGTTCAACGCTTTATGGCCTGCGTTGCCAGCGTACGCTAATATCGACTACTTTCGACGCATCCTTGTGAAAATGGGCTATTGTTGGAAGAGAATCGGAGGTAAACGGAATAGTAGTGTCATTGTGGAACATCCAAAAATAAAATTTGAACGATACTGGTATTTAAGTAAAATCACCGAGCACCGCAAAAATCACAGACCACTGTGTTTCATCGGTGTGGCGATAACCAAAAAACGTGACCCGGATTGGAAATACGGCACAGGGCTGCACTTGGCGTATGCCATCGTCGAAAATAAACTCGTATGCTCGAAACTGTTAAAAGAATTAAGCGAAGATACAATCGAGGAGTGGTTTTTACAAACGGTCGTTCCGAACCTGAAAGAGCACAGCGTAGTCGTTTTCAATGATCTTGAACACGTTTCGAGACGGATATGCTCTGTTCCCACTTTAGATAGCAATGAAAATGAAATAATAGAATGGCTAGATTTTCACAACGTGCCATATAATAGAGCTATATCCAAGTGGGCTCTGTACACCCTCGTCGAAAAATATACAGACGTACACGAGGATCTGTACGCGATCGACGTGCACGTCAAGAGTCACGGGCACGACGTGCTGCGCACACCTGCGTGCATCAGGGGCGTGGCGCCGACGAGCCTGGTGGAGCGCGCGCTGGCCTCGCTGTGCCCCGCGGAGGTGCGCGCCTCCGTCACCGCGCAGCTGCTGGCCGAGCACGACGAGCGTGTCGCGCAGGAGGAGGCGCGGCTGCTGCACCAAGATATCCAGTTGGACAAGGTGTGGAGTGCGTTGCTCGACAACGTGGCCAAACAGGAAAGTCACGGTATAGAAATCGATGATTATTTACCAGAATTGAGCGATTCCAACTGAATAAATCGATGTTTATGCGTGATGGATAAATATAAATGTACTCATAATCTGTAGTATTTTCTTGTGTCTTTAATTTCTAAATTTGTCTCTATGTTCAGTGAATATATTTTTTGTAAGAGCGCATGTTATTTTTTTTTATTGCTTACCTGATTGATTAGCAATCTATTCCAGATCCAAGTCGTTTTAAAAAGTTATTTATGGTGAATATAATATTTTCAACATGAGAAAACTTCTCCATTGTATGCTTTATTTGTGATACGCAATTTTTGTGCTTAGAAAATAATACACGAATATTAAATAAGGCGTCCGCGTCGTTTATTATTATTCTAATTTCAAAAATATTAGAGATACACAGGCCTGGCCGAACACTTAATAATTGATTGTCAGTAGGTACCCCACCATACCCAATACAAATAAGGTAGGGTGGTAGGGTACATCAACGTTGCGAAATAAGATCGTTTGAAATATTAATTATTAATTCAAACTCAGATTTAAACATTTATTTATTCAACTAGACTTCGTTTAGATTCTTCTTTTAAATCGTCAAAATAATTTACCACCGGTCCGGAAAGAAATCTGTATTGTATACGCTTGAACTTGGCTTGACAGTTGACGCTACCGCGTGTCTAGATTAGTTAATTGTATAATTGCTGAGTCATTCAATGTGACCTATTATGTTATAAAATAAAATAAAAACATACACTAAAAAATAACCCTCCTCGTAAACGCGAACGGGCTAAAATCGATTCTGCACCATTTATGGAAGTCTTAAATAATAATTCAAACTATGATAATCTTATGCCCGATTTCACCAGTAACCCCTAAACAGTCTCCTAAGTAAGGGTTCCTTATTTTAAGGGACCCTTCAAATCACTACCTAACCTAAATTCTGTTTCACCATCATAAGGGTCACCTAAATAAGAGACCCCTAGTTAAGTGACGTTTAGTGTGGGGATGCTACGCAATGTTAGTCGAAAAGTGTATCGACTATAGGATTCTATTGATATTTAGTTGAAAAATCACTTAATTTCATTCAGTTTATGTGTAAATATTGAGTTCGTTACCTTAAAAATATATAAAAACACAAAAAAAGCAACTTTTTATATTTTGTCTACAACAAAACTTCACAGTGACATTTTAATGACAATGTCATCGCGTCTGTTTTCATTTTGTTGCCGGCTGCATTCGTTGTTTGATTCGTGTTATTTTTTTGGTGTTTGTAATTATATTATAAAGAATAATGGCAGAAAAGAGAAAACGTGTACAAAATTTATCTGTCATCATATTTTTTTAATCCTTTGATCTTTCATGGTAAATTCGCGTTCGCCTTAACAAACTTCGGTTATTTTATAATTCTATATCTTCAATTGCTTCTTAATATTTGTATCGTCGTCGCTATCAATTTTTAATACGTTAAATAGGATAATAAACTGTCACTTAAACGTTAGGGGGTCGAATATTCACCCCCTAAATTTTAAGGGCTACCTAACGATTTAGGTGACACTTATCTGTCGGTGAAAGCAAATTTTACGTTAGGTATCCCTTAAATTGACATAGGTGACACTTAAATTTTACGGGTCGTTGGTGAAAACGGGCATTAATGTATTGATGTAAGAGATCATTATTAAAATTTGATGTAAGAGTCCTGCCGTATCACTACATAGTATAAAACAAAGTCGCTTTCCCTGTCCCTATGTCCCTTTGTATGCTTAAATCTTTGAAACTACGCAACGGATTTTGATGCGGTTTTTTTTAATAGATAGAGTGATTCAAGAGGAAGGTTTATATGTATAATAACATCCTTAAATAGTGGAGAAGTACTGTTATTTTTGAGGTTTCTAATGTGATGTCGTAAATAATTACATTTTTTCCGCTTACATTGCAAACGCAGGCTGAACCCTACGAGTTTTATCAAAATAATGTACTAAGTATTGTACACATTGAAAAGGTATACAGAAAAGTCCGTGATGGTATATGTCTATCTCTTATGGATAACCCACAATAACTTTTTTTGTCATTTACTTTTTACGACAAATAATGGCTTATTTTCGAAACGATTTTAACCCATACAGCATTAATCCTTAACCAATTAAGTACCTTGAATACATTGTTCATTTAATATAGATCTATATGGAATTTTTCAACTTCTATTAGACACATAACAATTGACGTTCCTATTCTTAGTTGGATCGTATACTATCTAAACTTATTTTGCACAACACTACATGCATGCATAAATTGATTAACCGGTAAATTATTTTTTTTTATCTGCTACATGAACGAGCACTGGTAGGTAATATAAAATTAAAAGCAAGCCTAAAAAAATAACCTTGATTTTTTAAATAAAACGAGACATTTGCGTTTAAAATTCAAATCTTTCCGTCAATAATTTACCGGCTGCTGCTGCAAAGTATATTTTCTTTTTGTCGCACAAAAATTCCATTACCCGCCTTATATCAGCAAAAGACACACCGTTGCTCAGTGAAGCGCTGCAAATCGATGAATGGCGTCCGTTTGAGCGACTTTTTGTGAAGGTCTGCTAACTCTATCGGAATAGTAATTCATTCAAAGCCCTTCGTGTTCACTGAAAGCGCTTTGAGATTGAAAGCGAAGTCGATACTCGATACTCGACACTCGATAGCGGATAGTGAGTTCGGGCTCGCTTCATGCTCCGGGATGCAGCCTCCATGTTTGCTCGATGAGAACCCAGCTTCGAGCTCAAGGATTCACTGCTCTTTTGTGTATCGCTCAACTTTTGTGACTACTAATAACTAAATGGATTGAAATTTAATTAATTAAAGAGGAGGAGTCTTAAATAATTTTATATGTAGATGTTTCCTTTATTTTAATTTTATTTCATTTCATAGAGTAGTAAATCGTAAACGTATCGTAACAACATAGGTAGGTACATAATATGCATATATGGCATGGCTATAGACTATAGTACCTACATGGCTCGCTTGTAGCATACGAAGACAGCGGAGGGCAGCTATTCCTCAAATCAATATAATATTATGTATAGTTTATTGTCACTTCATGTTTTCTTTGCACACATTTTTCTTGGCTGTTGTCATTTAAACAAAGCAGCCATTAGCCACGCGGGGTGCGGGGTGTGGGGTGCGAGGTGCAGGGTGGTAGTCTCCATTAGCGGAAGATAACTACTCCACTATTTATCTTGCCGCTGACAAACTTTGCTCTACATAGTATACATTACTGTGAAATGCTCGTGTCACAATTATTTTATGCCATTGTTTTTTTGATTTTGAATCACCTATATATATATATATATAGGTGATTCAAAGTAAATAATAATATATATATATATATATATATATATATATATTATTTATATATATATTTACATCATACAATCTTTTTGGCGTCATGCACGTCGTGCATCATTACGACGTCCCCCAGTTTCGCTTGCTTTTTTTAACATGTGTTAATGAATATTGCTTAGTTTTTCAATAGCCAGCTCCGTGGGGTACGTCATTTTCGGATAATTAAATTTTTCGCGATATTCTTCTTGCGTTCGTGCCGCAACATTTTTGAGCCCCGAACCATGGTCATAAATTATAGGCTGGATATATTGATCGTGATTTACCTATTGCATCGACTATCTAGCGTCCTCATTGATAGCATGAACGGAATTTGTGAGTGCGACGTTGCCAGATTTCGGTTTACTATATCTTTCTTTTATTAACGCTTGTCTTTTCATTTATACCAATTTAGTCAGATCTAGACATATACGGATGCACATTATTTTTATATCATTAAAAAATAATCTATCTACACGTATTAGTAACAATGGATTTTGATAAAGTTTAGTACACAAATCTATACTAATATTATAAAGCTGAAGAGTTTGTTTGTTTGTTTGTTTGTTTGAACGCGCTAATCTCGGGAACTACTGGTCCGATTTGAAAAATTCTTTCGGTGTTAGACAGACCATTTATCGATTAAGGTTATAGGCTATCATCACGCTACGACTAACAGGAGTGGAGTCACGGGGGTGAAACCGCGCGGAGCAGCTAGTAGTTTATAATAAGATAAAGAAAATTAAGCTCCTGTCTGTAATTTTTACATGAAAAATCGCAGGTAGTTGCTAAAATAACAAGCATTTAATTATGTACATGTTTATCTTGTCTATTTTTTATAAATTTAAGACAAGTAGGTAGGTAATAACTTCATTTGTGGGTCAATAGGTATATATAGGTATGATAAAAATCGGGATTGTAGCCTACCATGGCCTGAACCAATATTATATATGGATGTCAAATATTATATACGGACGTCCAATATCTATATACGGACGTCCAATATCTATATACGGACGCCTAATAGCTATATACGGACGCCTAATAGCTATATACGGACGTTCAATAACCTGACTACTTTAATTGTAAAAATACGGCACTATTTGCGGCAGTACTGTTTGGCTACTAACAAGCTACTGTATGATGGAAATACTGTTACCAATCGTGTTGCATCACTTGCACCATATTGGATTATTCCCATTTGTCCCCACAGATTTCCCAGGGATCAATGGGAATTATTGGCATTTAGTAGGAAGAAATATTTTTAGAGAGAAGAAGAAAGATTTTGAGAATATCCCACTAGATTTGAATTGAACATTCGTATAATATAGCAATTGGACGTCCGTATATATAGCTATTGAGCGTCCGTATATAGCTATTGGCCGTCCGTATAAAGCTATTGTACGTCCGTTCAATATAAACATATTATTTATGTTGTTATATTAACTGAAAGTTACGTTCGTGGTCTTTTCGCTTTAAATCTTATGGCTTATAAAGAATTTCACCCACTACCGTCGCTTAAATTTCCTCCAATTCGGTAACATTTTTCATTACTGCTCCACTCCTATTAGCTTTAGCGTGATATTATATAGCTTTTGGACTTCCTCAATAAATGAGCTATCCAACACTGAAAGAATCAAATTAATCAAATCGTACTAGTAGTTCCTGAGATTAGCGCGTTCAACCAAACAAACGAACTCTTCTGCCCCGTAGGTGATAGCTTGATAATATGTAGCCTATAGCCCGACCTCTTAGTAATATTCATGAACAATTTCAAGTAAATCCATGCAGGAGTTTTTGAGTTTATCCCGGACGTACATACAGACAAACAGACAAAAATTCTAAAAACTATATTTTTGGCTTTTATATCGATTGTAGATCACGCCTCAAGTATTATTTTTAAAAAATATTCAATGTACAGTTTTGACTTTCCTACGATTTTATTATAAAATAAAATAAATGAATTAAAAAAAAAATGTTGTGTGTCACCATCAGTAATAATAATAATTACGTGCTTTTTATACAAATCCACCTTTTTTGCGTTTTAGCTCTTGTTGATCCGATTCAAATGAGCCAATCAGAGCCCACCGAGCTCAGCCATTGGTCGCTTGCGGCCTTAGCCATTTGTTTGACCTAAATCTAACATTTTAATTATTTTATCAGATTGATATCAGGATCAGGGCAAAGGCGAACGCTACACGTCTTATATTATGATAATTATCTTGATATTTATTTATATTATGATAATAGTTTTCCATGGCTTTTTAATATCTTTTCTTTTATTATTAAGCTCAATTTTATCATAAATGTTTTTAGAAGTGTGTAAAATATTACTGCAATGATTCCTATAGCGTTTATATATGAGTTCAAGTTCCTTATTATTTGGATCGTTTTTGTTTCGGCGGTGTAAAATATCTCTGAAACGTATATGTTGTGGCCATATCGTACATTTGCTCATTTCATGAAATGATTGGCCATTTCACGAAATGGTCGCATTTCGTGAAATGGCCAATTTAGTTTGGCCACATCATGATGTGGTTTGAGCAGATCAATGATAAGAAATCGTTTCTCGATATGGCCAACTAAACGCGCGGTTTTTTCATGAAATGATCAAAATTATTTGATCATATCGTAAAATAGTTACATTAATCATTGGTATAGGCGCTGCAAGCTCTGTGTTATGTGATAAGATGGCGGCCGCTGGCGAAAATTTAATTATTCGCAGTTAAAAACTTCATAATTCGTTTAATAACAATATGAAGAAAGTCATAGCAAAGAATTTACGACGAAGAGGTTCGAGTACTATGGAAAATGTGGATATCTTATATGTATTGAAGAAAAATGCGTCTTAAATAAAATAATTTAAGACGCATTTTTTCTTTTAGGATATATATTTATATATCCTACTATATTATTATAATTGTTTGTTTTTTAAAAAGCGATCCGCTTCTGGCACTCGCCGGCCGCTGCCGCGGCACGCTCGCTTTGCTCGCTCGGCTCGTACGTTGTTTATCATAGTCTAACCTAACCTAACCTAACTGTTTTCTATTGCAAAAACGATTCGCTTCTGGCATTCGCCGGACGCTGCCGCGGCACTAACTTAAATGACATTAAACAAGTTTTTAGAATATTCTGTATTTTTTTAATATTTTATGGACTCTTTATATTTTATACGATCTGGCCAAATGTGGATGACCAAATCGTGAAACGTTGACGATTTAACGATCTGATCAAACTATGTTGGCCATTTCATGAAATGCGACCATTTCGTGAAATGATCGATCATATCATGAAATGAGCAAATCTACTTTTTTTTTTTTTGTGTGGTGTCTCTCAATGTTAGCCAGAAGGGCTTCTACATTTTAACGCGGACGCGGGGGTGAACTGAAGGTTCACCCTGGTAGCGACATGCACAAGGGCGTCCCCCCTTGACGGAGATCTCGAACCTCGGCTTGGGCTGTCGCTTGAGTGGAGGAGGCCAGAAGGGCCCTAATCGGACGGGCGAGCAAATCTACGATATGGCCACAACATATACATCGCAGCAAACCTGGTGTAATCCAGGGTTGTAAAATAGAATTTCTATTAGTTTTTTTAAATAATCGGGAACTATCGCTTATAATATTACCAACGGTATCAAGTAATGAATTAATTATACTATTAGGATCATTTGTAGATAGTAGATTGTGCCAATCTACCAATGACAGTAGTTTGGAAGCTTTTAAGTAATTTATATTGGTTGTAAAACATGTTGTCTTAGCTATACTAGTTTTTGGTTTTTTTGAAAAAGTAAGAAATATCGCAGAATGATTTAGCCACTTTTATATTAGATTTTACGAAACAGTGGTCAAGACAGCTTTTACCACGTGTAGGTAAAGAGTGACTTGGTAAGAATCCGTGACATGCAAGAAAATCTAGATATTCGTCAGATCTTTGATCAGTGTTCTCATTACTGATGTCAATATTTAAGTCGCCAATTATGTAGATATTAGGAATAAACCTTAAGTTACACAATATTAAGTCTAAAGAATGCAGGAATTTGTCTATTGTCGCAAAAGAGGGAGATCGATAAATACAAACAAAAGCATATTGTTTTGCAATAGTTATAATTAGACCATCAGCGTCATCCAAATTTGATTCAACAACTTCGATATCAGTAATATTATTACGTATGTACGCAGTAACCCCGCTGTTTTGATTTATATGTCTTGTAGTGTTGTAACTATGATAGCTCTCTAGGGGTGGAACAAAGTCATAATTTTTTAGCCAGCATTCAGTAAGTATTAATTAACAGAAAAGATATTAAAAAGTCATGGAAAACTATTAAACGCATTTGCCATATAAACAGTAACTCATTAAAAAGCCCTGAAAATGCTTTAAATTTATTAAAACTTAAGAACACTCCAGTCCATTCTATTGAATTATTATATATTATGATATAATATTTCTTTATTAATGTAGGTAATGAATTAGCGTCAAATTTTTTAAATCAACTAAATTCATCAGAAATTCAGCTCAAATCTAAAAATAATCAAGGCACCATTTCACTTAATTATTTTCTTTTATTGGAAACAGATATAGTGGAGGTTAATAGTACAATTTTGGCTTTAAAAAACACTTATGCTTCAGGATATGATGGCATATCATCTATTTTCTTAAAGAAAAATCTTGCTATATTTGGCCAACCGATCACGCAATTATGCAATATATGCTTATCATCGGGTGTGTTTCCTGATCGTTTAAAGCAATCTCAAGTTGTGCCGATTTACAAGTCGGGAGACAGAGACAGTATAACCAACTATCGCCCTATCTCACTTTTGCCAACCATATCAAAGGTTCTGGAGAAGCTTATTAATAAGCGTCTCGTTAATTATTTGGAAAAGAATTGCATACTTTCAATTAATCAATTTGGCTTTCGTGCAAAAAAATCAACCAGTGATGCTATCAATACTCTTGTGTCTCTTATTGCTAACAATTTAGACAGGAAGATAAAATGTTTGAGTGTTTTTTTGGATCTGGCGAAAGCGTTCGATACTGTCTCTGTCCCTCTGCTCCTAGCAAAGCTTGAATCAATGGGAATCCGTGGTACCCCTCTAGAATTGTTTAGAGATTATTTATCAAATAGGACTCAATTTGTTAAAATTGGTGATGTACAGAGTCAAAAGCGGTCCATAAATTTTGGCGTTCCTCAGGGATCGGTACTCGGCCCTACGCTCTTTTTAATATACCTAAATGACCTATGTAATCTACATATACCTGACGCGAAGATAATAAGTTTTGCTGATGATACTGTTATTGTTTTTCAAGGAGAGACATGGGAATCTGCTCGTTTGGCAGCTGAATCTAATAAATTGACTAAATCATAATCTTTTAACTTTAAATTTTACAAAAACTAAATATATAAATTTTTCTCTTGAAAATAATACTAGACCTCCCCAAAATTTTACCATAAAGGCGCATACGTGCTTAAATGTAGGAAACTGCGATTGCTATACTCTTTGTCCTGTCGATACTATAAAATACTTAGGGATAACAATAGATAAAAACTTAAACTGGAAGCCGCAAATAGATGATTTAAAAAGTAGAATACGTAAACTTATCCCAATTTTTTTAAAAAATAAGACGCCTTAAAGATGAAACCACGAACAAAATCGTTTATCAGTCTTTGTGCCAATCGCTCATTAATTATGGTATCTCGGTTGTGGTGCACAAAACTCGACCGCTGGAGTCATAATGAAAATAAAGGCGGCCGGCGCGCGAGCGGGGCGTTCGTGCCCCGGCCCCCGCGCCCTTCACATTTCAAAGCGGATGCAGTAATGTATGGAGCACTGCAAATATTATTTATACGGAGCCAACAAATACTGAAGTTTATGCGAAAATTTTTCCTCCGTTTCTTATTTTTATTATATATATATATATATATATATATATATATATATATATATATATATATATATATATATATATATATATATATATATATATATATATATTTATATATATATAAAGGTTATATATATATATTATTATTATAATATATAAAGCTACACTACCACTCACTCACTGACATCGCTTTTCTCGGAAACTACGTGGAAAGTTGGGGGGATTTCGACGTGATCGTGTAGAGGTGCTCCGATCGACCAGAGGAAAAATATAGCGATCTCGATCACCTTCGAATACCGAGTGGACCCCTGGTGGTGCGCAGAAGCGGTGGCACTTGGAGGGGGGGTGTCTGAACAAAAAATGCTCGGAACTGGTGGCGATTACCAGGGGTGGTGGAAAAATGGGGATTTTCGCGAAAACAAGATGGCCGCCGTACTTTGCCAAAATCGCCGTTTATGAATCCTTACGTCTCAAATTTGGCACACGTGCTCTGTTCGAGCCGGCGAATCGATCGGTGCCCCGTTCGAGTGGCTCCGGGCCCCAGTTTCCAACTTCCATACAACGTAAAATCCAACGGCCCGCGGAAACGGTGCGAGTTGGGTGGGGGGTCCCGAAACTAAAAATGATCACCACCCTGGGACGCTGCCAGGGAGCCATAGTGGGACGCTCGATTTTGGAATTTTTCCATTTTTGGCGCAAACATAAAAACGTAAATTTAGACGAGGTGGCGCAACGGAGAAATTCACCAATGATGCATTCGTACTCGCCCAGCTCCCAGGATATCCAGAAAAATACGAAATCTTAAACTTTCCCTCATCTCGCGAAGACGGTCAACGGCCCGCGCAAACGGTAGCAGCTACATCTGGGGTGCTCGAACTAAACTTGGAGTAGACCTTGAGCAATTACCACAGAAAGTGAAAAAAATTCAAAATGGCGGAAAAATGGCCGCCGCCATACAAATTTCTAAAACGGCCATCGCTGGTCCGATCGCGCTGAAACTTGGCACAGGGGCTTTAATCGAGACGCACATTAAGTTGGCATACTCATAATCGAGTTTCCACCGCTGGTTTCCGAGTTTCATACAACGCAAAATTCGACGGCTCTCCGAAACGGCGCAAGATAGCTTGGGGGTGTAGAACTAAAAAATGATCAAGAAGATGGGGTGCTACCAGGGCAATCGAGAAATTTTAAATTGGACGCAATTTTTTTTTTTTCAAAAATGGCCAATTTTTCAAAGCAAGATGGTGGCGCCGGTTATTTCACGATCGGTCTGAAAATTAACTTTTGTGCTCTTATCGGCCATATTTACAAAACTGCATACTCAGAATTTCTCTCCGACCCCCGGTTTCCATTTTCCATACATCACGATATTCGACGGCTCTCCGAAACGGCGCCAAATAGGTGGGGGGTGTAGAACTAAAAAATGATCAGGAAGATGGGGCACTACCAGGGCAATGGAGAAATTTCAAATTGAACGCAATTTTTTTTTTTCAAAAATGGCCGATTTTTCGAGGCAAGATGGTGGCGCCGGTTATTTCACGATCGGTCTGAAAATTGACTTTTGTGCTCTTATCGGCCATATTTACAAAACTGCATACTCAGAATCTCTCTCCGACCCCTGGTTTCCATTTTCCATACATCACGAAATTCAACGGCTCTCTGAACCGGTGGCACTTAGGTCGGGGTCGCCGAAGTAAAAAATGCTTCAAAACCTGGTCCGCTTCCAGGCACATAAAAATTTTTGGTAAAAAGCGAAATTTTTTTTTCGAAAATTTTGTATGGACATTTCCATAGTAGGAAGGGATATTGAATAGCAACGGCAAAAGACGGCGCCGCGGGCTGCTTGCTGCCTGCGCACGGCGCAACCGCGAAGGTCGACAGCCTCCCGGAGTAGAAAATATTTGAATGCGGTATTTATAAACATTTCCGACTGACTGTTGAATCGCTGTTAGCAGATACTTAATAACAAATGGATAGGGAATTATAATACATTTTCAAATGACTGAAGATTATTGCCCTGGGACGCGCCGCGGGCTGCTTGCAATTGCTTCTAAGGAACGATGTTATAATAATATGTATAGCCTATATAATGTTGATCCGACCTTTTCATAATATTTATTCAAAATTTGGAAGTTAATCAATGCAGTACTGTTTGCGTCTAGCTCGGGGTAGCGTATTTTCTTCTTCGATTATTAATTTGTAGATCACGCCCCAAGTGTTATAAAAATATTCAGTATATTTTCCTACGTTTTTTTTATGTATAGATTTTATTTAAGTTGTATGTTATTCGTTTTTTGTTATTTTGATTTTGTATAAATTTATATTTTATACCTATAGATTTTCTTTAAAAATGAAAAAATGTGTTACCATTAGTTGAATAATATAGTCATTTTAATAAAATAATTTTAGTTTCAATTATTGTTGTTTTATTCGCAATTCAAAAATAATTATTAATATTGATTTTATGAAACTTAATATAATTAATCTATGTAGATTGTAGATAGCTGTTTTATTATTGAAATAATTAAAGTTTTGATTAGATAAATTGCCTACCATCTACTACACAAGATAATGTTTAGTACTTACCTACTTAAAATTAGCTTTTTCTTATGCCATTTAATTAATGATCATGAATCATTTTTCACATGTTCGATTCAAAAACACAGTGTATGAAGAACTTAACAAATTAAAAAATTCTACTATGTAAGATGAAATGATGGCGATGTAACATTATATTATTTTATACCTAACTATATTTTTTATAATAAACGTAGGTATTAATAATAAAGGTAGGTAGGCTTCGTAACACCTAATTCAGTAGGTACATAAATTAAAAAAGGCACTATACCTTATCATATAAAAATTAAAAAGAGAAAGAGAATTTTAAAATGATAGAATCAAAAAAACAGCACTGATGAATGAATAAATGAAAATTAAACTAAAGATTTTAACTAATTAATATTAATAGTCCTAACTATTTAAATTGTTGGCTTGCAGCTAAATTACTAAAATACCTAAAGGATTAGAAATATTGAGAAAACAACTTCAATAAAAAATCAACAAAATTCAATTTAATGTAACTAGATAATGAAAAATAACGATAACAAACTATTTGTTAATTTCGAGGTTTTACATACCGAATCAGCTACACTCGACAGGGGGACTTGTTTATATAATTCAGTTTTTTGTTAGTTTATAAACAAGACAAGAGGTAACCATTTTTATTCAAGTAGGTATATGAATATATTCAATGAAATTAAAACACATTATTTAGGTATCTTATTTTGTATTGTAGGTATCTTTTAAAAACACGTTTTGCAAATTTCGAGATCATTATAAAGCATTTGAATGCCATAAAACCAAAAATATAAATTCAACAAAAAAGGTCGTGTTCCATCGTTACAATATTGTATTCACTGAAAAGTGCTTCATATTGGTTGAAATGGTTGTTAATCATCTCAATAGATGGCGCGCGGTGTGTCCCTTCAGACACATAAAACTGAAAGAATAGAATAAATTCGATCACTCGGGCGGGTCACGAGTGGCTGAGTTAGTGAGGCATCCGCCCCGGAATGGCGCGAAGGATGCGGGTTCGAGTCCCGCCTCGTGATCGAATTTTTTCTATTCTTTATAAATTTATAATTTCGAGATCATTTTTTCATTACTTAAATAATTTCAATCTTCTATTTTCATTATTGCTTCTGTTAAAAAAATCGCTTTCTATATCGAAGTCGTTCAAAACTGAAAGAGAAATTAGTGATATTTAAATTTTGTATTATACTGTATAATATATTTAAAGACAAGTAATTTATCGGCTGGGATCTTAGAGACTGGGCTGCTCGAAAACTGAGCATTGACTTATTCATTTTTTCTTATATTTCGTTTTTTTATACTTTTGAATAAGAAAAATACATAGTATAATATGATTAATGAATATATCGATCAAATTATGAAGTACCTACATGGTGTAAGATTTTCAAACATTTGATTATTTTTTCAATTATTTATAATATTATTATTTCAATTCCATAATACTCGGGTACCACCAGAAGGACGGTACCCGGATCTTTGGAAGGCTTACGTGGGGACACGGATCCAACACGCAGAGGCCCTTTCGAGAATTTTAATGTGTTGTGGGACACCAGCCGCAGCCTGCCCATGACTGCACTATAGAGATACAGCCCTAGGCAGTCCGCGGCCGATGTAGGACTATTGCAGGGTATGGAAATTTAATAATTGGGCTATGGATTGGGATGCTAAATGGACTGGTACTGGGGACTATGGGAAACTATGGCACCTGCCTTTCTACTAAAAGAAAGTAAAAATATGTTGGCAGGTGGTGACTCGCCCTCTCACTGTATGGGCCCCCGAAATAAGTCGCTGCAATAGTGCGACAAGGGGGCAACATATTGTGAGCAGCTAAGGGTGGAGAGGCGTCCCTGGACTTTAAACGACGATCACGCGCTCCCTGAGGGTCCAGCATCACGTGCCCACTCGCCACTTATGATTCGCATCCACCCTTCGAGCTAAAAGCTCTCGCGACTCCACTCTGGCCGGCCGGTGAAGGCAAGCCAGAGGTGGGGGTCCTGTCCTCGTCAGGCTTCACTCCGACCAGCCGGTGAAGGCAAGCCGGAGATGAAGACAGGGGCCTCCCCCGGGAGCACTCGGTTCCCGCGGGGTCGCTACTCCCCGACACCTCGCCACAAGGTGTCCTGCGGGTTGACTGATTGCACGGGTGGAATATCTATTGTCACGTAGACAATAGATATTCCAACCGTGGGCGATGGGGTCGTCACATCCCTACGCCCTTATTTCAATTATTATTAAAACTACGTTAAAAAATTGGTTGTTTGTAAAGTAGGTTTACGATCGAGATGTTTACGTGATAACGTCTTATTGGTGTCAGCGCTCGAGATGAGACGGGAGATCGGTCTGTCTCTCTCTCGTTATACCTGCGATCGCGCTCGTGAGGTTTTGGTGTGACACAAGTTTCTGAACATGTCACCCGATTAAAACGATTTTAAAAACGTTATCACGTTAAAAACCGACTTCAAAAACGGAAAAGTAGGTTCTTATTTTTAGTGCCGAAAGCATAATGAATTTGATTTTAAACGAAGCTACTAAAAAGACTGAAGTTTTCAATACGTAATAATATACACATCTTCACACATTTATTGAGTTAATGAGCCAATCGTTCACGCTTTATAAGCGTAGGACTTACACCAAGAGTAGTGTAGTTTTTGTATCGAAAATAACCAATTTTTTGTATTGCGAATAATGTAATTGAATTGCAAGTAGGTAGTTCTTGTATCAAAAAATAGCGTAGTTTAATAAGTGCTTAGTGCTTGGCACCGACTTCAAACCTATATAGTGAATAACACAACTAAATAATATGTAGTAATTAATTATTTTTTACTTTTCCGTTTTTGAAGTCGTTTTTTTTTAAGTATGTAGTTATTTTTATAGTGTAACGATATCTTATTCGATACACCCTTTGACTGTAGTCCTATGGCTTTCACTTAGATATTTTTAGTGCCGAAAGCATAATGAATTTGATTTTAAACGACGCTACTAAAAAGACTTGAAGTTTTCAATATGTTTTATACATCTTCACACATTTATTGTCTTGAACAGTTTATTATGAAAAGTCACCGCTATTGATTAGACACCTCAAATAAATGAAATTCGGGATCACGTTTCAAAAATTTAACCAATATTTGAATAAGTAATTTATAAGCAGTTTCGACTGACTGTAGAATCGCTGTTAGCAGATGTAACAAATGGACAGGAAATTCGAAAGCATTTTCAAATGACTGAAGATTTCTGCCCTGGGATGAGCCGCGAGCTGCTTGCAGCTCGTGCACCACGCACCCTCGAAGGTGGACAGCCCCCCGGAATAGAAAATATTTGAATGGGAAATTTATAAGCACTTCCGATTGACTGTGGAATCACTGTTAGCATATAGTAACAAATGTACAGGAAATTCGAATGCAGTTTCAATTGACTGATGATTTCTGCCCCGGGATGAGACACACCACGCACCTTCGAAAGTGAACAGCCCCCCGGAGTAGAAAATATTTGATTGGGGAATTTATAAGCACTTCCGATTGACTGTGGAATCGCAGTTAGCAGAAAATTATAAATGGACTTGGAATTCTAACACATTTTCTAATGACTGCCCTATTGCTTCAACCCAGGGGCAAAAGGGGCTCGCGGGCTGCTTGCAGCCCGCGCACAACGCACCAGCTAGTATATATATATATATATAGATATCTCCATGGGCACTATGTTGATCAAACGTGCCATATAGTTAGTAATTATTTGATCCGTTTTCACTTGTTGATCCGGTTGGTATTTGTTGATCCATTGCCACACCACCGTCCGTATGTGGATCCGAACGGAGCCACAAGTGTCACCATCAGTAATAATAATAATTACGTGCTTTTTATACAAATCCACCTTTTTTGCGTTTTAGCTCTTGTTGATCCGATTCAAATGAGCCAATCAGAGCCCACCGAGCTCAGCCATTGGTCGCTTGCGGCCTTAGCCATTTGTTTGACCTAAATCTAACATTTTAATTATTTTATCAGATTGATATCAGAATCAGGGCAAAGGCGAACGCTACACGTCAATAAATATTATGATAATTATCTTGATATTTATTTATATTATGATAATAGTTTTCCATGACTTTTTAATATCTTTTCTGTTATTATTAAGCTCAATTTTATCATACTTGTTTTTAGAAGTGTGTAAAATATTACTGCAATGATTCCTATAGTGTTTATATATGAGTTCAAGTTCCTTATTATTTGGATCGTTTTTGTTTCGGCGGTGTAAAATATCTCTGAAACGTATACATCGCAGCAAACCTGGTGTAATCCAGGGTTGTAAAATAGAATTTCTATTAGTTTTTTTAAATAATCGGGAACTATCGCTTATAATATTACCAACGTATCAAGTAATGAATTAATTAGACTATTAGGATCATTTGTAGATAGTAGATTGTGCCAATCTACCAATGACAGTAGTTTGGAAGCTTTTGAGTAATTTATATTGGTTGTAAAACATGTTGTCTATACTAGTTTTTGATTTTTCTGAAAAAGTAAGAAATATCGCAGAATGATTCGTTATTGCAGACTCACATACAAAAGTAGCCACTTTTATATTAGATTTTACGAAACAGTGGTCAAGACAGCTTTTACCACGTGTAGGTAAAGAGTGACTTGGTAAGAATCCGTGACATGCAAGAAAATCTAGATATTCGTCAGATCTTTGATCAGTGTTCTCATTACTGATGTCAATACTTAAGTCGCCAATTATGTAGATATTAGGAATAAACCTTAAGTTACACAATATTAAGTCTAAAGAATGCAGGAATTTGTCTATTGTCGCAAAAGAGGGAGATCGGTAAATACAAACAAAAGCATATTGTTTTGCAATAGTTATAATTAGACCATCAGCGTCATCCAAATTTGATTAAACAACTTCGATATCAGTAATATTATTACGTAGGTACGCAGTAACTCCGCTGTTTTGGTTTATATGTCTTGTAGTGTTGTAACTATGATAGCTCTCTAGGGGTGGAACAAAGTCATAATTTTTTAGCCAGCATTCAGTAAGTATTAATTAACAGAAAAGATATTAAAAAGTCATGGAAAACTATTAAACGCATTTGCCATATAAACAGTAACTCATTAAAAAGCCCTGAAAATGCTTTAAATTTATTAATTTATTAACTCCTTTATTCTTTATACCACGTACAAAAAATCAATATATGAAGAACTCACTCTTTAATCGCCTACCTTCGATATACAATGAAAAATTTTCTACTCTTGACATATTTAACAGTCCTCGCAATCGTTTTAAAACCAATGTAATTAAAATATTATCTTACGTACCTAACACACTTTAATCAAGCACACGCACACATATATACACACAAACATACCCAAACGCACGCACGCACTCACCCACACACACAACTCACCACTCTTTAATAAGTTACTGTTTTAAATATACATTTAATTGACAATAATTGTAAAACTCGTAATTGGCGTATTGTATCATAGATATAAGTAGAGTAAGTCAAACTGTAAGCTGTGTAGTTTTCAAATAAATAAATAAATAAATAAATAAATTAAAACTTAAGAACACTCCAGTCCATTCTATTGAATTTATAAATGATTTCTTTATTAATATAAGTAATGAATTAGCGTCAAATATTTTAAATCAACTAAATTTATCAGAAATTCAGCTCAAATCTAAAAATAATCAAGGCACCATTTCACTTAATTCATTTGTTTTATTGGAAACAGATATAGTGGAGGTTAATAGTACAATTTTGGCTTTAAAAAACACTTATGCTTCAGGATATGATGGCATATCATCTATTTTCTTAAAGAAAAATCTTGCTATATTTGGCCAACCGATCACGCAATTATGCAATATATGCTTATCATCGGGTGTGTTTCCTGATCGTTTAAAGCAATCTCAAGTTGTGCCGATTTACAAGTCGGGAGACAGAGACAGTATAACCAACTATCGCCCTATCTCACTTTTGCCAACCATATCAAAGGTTCTGGAGAAGCTTATTAATAGGCGTTTCGTTAATTATTTGGAAAAGAATTGCATACTTTTAATTAATCAATTTGGCTTTCGTGAAAAAAAATCATCCAGTGATGCTATCAATACTCTTGTGTCTCTTATTGCTAACAATTTAGACAGGAAGATAAAATGTTTGGGTGTTTTTTTGGATCTGGCGAAAGCGTTCGATACTGTCTCTGTCCCTCTGCTCCTGGCAAAGCTTGAATCAATGGGAATCCGTGGTACCCCTCTAGAATTGTTTAGAGATTATTTATCAAATAGGACTCAATTTGTTAAAATTGGTGAATGTACAGAGTCAAAAGCGGTCCATAAATTTTGGCGTTCCTCAGGGATCGGTACTCGGCCCTACGCTCTTTTTAATATACCTAAATGACCTATGTAATCTACATATACCTGACGCGAAGATAATAAGTTTTGCTGATGATACTGTTATTGTTTTTCAAGGAGAGACATGGGAATCTAATTGCTAATAAAATTGAAGCTAAACTCCCTTATAATAGGTTTGCTTGTAAATTTAATTTCTTTAAAGCAGATTACGAGTCTATTAACAACGAACTTAGCACTTGTAATTGGAATGAACTGTTTTGTGACCTTGATAACGTGGATTCAATGTTGGATATTTTATATGCTAAGATTAGGAATACCATTCATAAATATGTGCCTAAAATTAAGCCCAAAAATAATAAATATCCTCCTTGGTTCAATAATAATCTTATAAAAATGTTACAGGAGAAGTTCAAACTAAGACAGCGTTACAGGAAGTATAACAATCCTAGAGATAAAATTGAATTGCACATAATTAGCGCTAGGTGTTCTAAAACTGCAAATAATTGCTATAATCTATACATTAGATCTGTAGAAGATAAAATTCATTCTAACCCTAAATATTTTTGGTCATACATTAAGTCCAAACGAGGAGGTAATAGTGCATATCCACCTTTCATGTCTCTAGGTGATGAAGCTTCCTCGGTTAGTGTTCGTGTATGCGAGCTTTTCTCCAAATATTTTGGGTCTGTGTATTCGAAGAGGGATCCCGATGTTGAAGAACAGCAGCCATCAACTATAATTTCCGTGAATAACGACCTTCTTCTGACGTTACCGCGTATTGAGTATGGGCCTCTTTTAAAGAAACTC
This sequence comes from Colias behrii, assembly GCA_029959065.1. Lineage (NCBI taxonomy): Eukaryota > Metazoa > Arthropoda > Insecta > Lepidoptera > Pieridae > Colias > Colias behrii. The sequence goes on from JARWMC010000026.1 coordinate 20,406, forward strand.
AAGGCTATCGATGTTTATAAGGGCGCTGGACCGGATGGCATACATCCTAAGTTCATTGTTGCATGTGCAGAAAATCTGGTACAGCCACTTTTGAGAATCTTTAACTTTTCCTTGAGTTATGGTTTCTTCCCTACAAGCTGGAAGGTGGCTAAGGTCATACCTATTCATAAGTCTGGTTCAAAAGAACTAATAAATAATTATAGGCCCATATCAATTCTTTCCACCTTTGCCAAGATATTTGAGTCTTTCATTTGTCCATCTCTCACTAAGCATTTCAAACAATTCCTCTCTTCTCACCAACATGGTTTTGTTCAGCATAGATCTACTATGACCAACTTGACAGATTTTACCGAAACCATTATCCACGAGCTGGATTCGAATAAACAAATTGACACAATTTACGCTGACTTTAGCAAAGCTTTTGACAGAGTTCCACATCACATCTTGCTGCAGAAATTATGTAGATATGGACTCTCACCTATGTTTTTGAAGTGGATAAAGTCCTATCTAAGCGATCGTTCATTTTTTGTAGCTGTTAACGGGTTTGATGCTTCGCCACACAATGTTACATCGGGAGTTCCTCAAGGTTCGCACCTAGGTCCTGTTCTTTTTAACTTCTTCGTTAATGAAATTCCAGAAATATTAGTAAATTCACGTTGTTTCATGTATGCTGATGACCTTAAGTTCTGTAGAATTATTGATTGCTTTGAAGATGCACTGAAACTACAAGAAGACCTTGATAAGTTAGCCTTATGGTGCTGTAGCAATGGTATGGAATTGAACACTGAAAAATGTTTTTCCATCCGCTATGCTAGAAAGTCTAAAACTATTCCTTTCAAATATCACATAAACAATATGGAAATCCAGGAGAATTCTGTTACTAAAGACTTGGGAGTGCTATTTGACAGTAAACTAACTTTTGTTAATCACCTTGAATATGTTACGAATCATGCTTCAAAGATGTTGGGTTTTATTGTAAGAAATTCTAAAGGATTTCATAACACCAAAACTAAGATTATGTTATACAACAGTCTCGTACGTAGTATTCTTGAATATTGCTCGGTTGTCTGGAGACCACATTACGCGACTCACATTTTAAGACTGGAACGCATACAAAAGAAATTTTTATGGCACCTGAGTTTCTCTAGCAGGTTATCTCATAAAAGGCTCACCTCTTACCAAAGGCGCTTGTCGCATTTTGACATTTCATCCCTCGAAAATCGTTACATTTTTTCAGATATTGTTTTTGTAGCCAAAATTTTCCAGAATAAAATTGATTGTCCGCAATTGTTAAATAAATTTAATCTCAGAGTTCCTTCTAGATACCCGCGCAATAAAATTACACCTTTGGTTCCTCCACTGCGTAGGACCGTTTTTGGCCGAAACTCCCCCGTCTGTAGATTAAGTAAACTAGTCAATGAGTATGCCAATTGTATTGATATTTTTCACGACAACTGTCATAGATTACGTAAATGTTTCAAAGAATTGTCTTGATTTGGTTTGTATTCTTTTCCTTTTGTGACGTGACTTGACTCAAATGTACTTAATTATTATTGTTTTTTTTTTCCATGTTGTGTTGTCCTATAATTGTTTGTCACAATTGTCAAAATTTTTTATTGTAACTTGTACCTAAGCTATATGTATTGTTGTGACAGGTGTTGGATGACCTTAATAAATAAAATAAAATAAAATAAAATAAATCTGCTCGTTTGGCAGCTGAATCAGGCATGCGATTGGTAATAAATTGGCTAAATCATAATCTTTTAACTTTAAATTTTACAAAAACTAAATATATAAATTTTTCTCTTAAAGATAATACTAAACCTCCCCAAAATTTTACCATAAAGGCGCATACGTGCTTAAATGTAGGAAACTGCGATTGCTATACTCTTTGTCCTGTCGATACTATAAAATACTTAGGGATAATTTAAAAGGATGATTTAAAAAGTAGAATACGTAAACTTATCCCAATTAAAAAAAAAATAAGACGCCTTAAAGATGAAACCACGAACAAAATCGTTTATCAGTCTTTGTGCCAATCGCTCATTAATTATGGTATCTCGGCTTGGGGTGGCGCAAACAAAACAACACTTCTTAAGCTTGAACGCACATAGATGTATCTTAAAAGTACTGCAATTTAAGCCGTTTAGATATCCAACAAATCTCTTGTACAACGAATGCCGCGTCCTGACTGTGAGGCAATTGTTTATCAAAGTAAAAGTCCTGGAGCAGCACACAGTTCTTCCATCTTCTTCCGTTGTTACAAAAAGAAAAACCCGCATTGAAGAGATTTACTGTGTGCCGGGTTGTAAAACTCGTTTTGCTAAAAATTTTGCATATTATATTGCTCCCTATTTGTATAATTATATTAACAATAAAATTAAAATAAAAGAAATGAGTAGATACCTTTGCAGTAAATCTTTGGACAAATTTCTGCTTCGCCTCGACTACAACGAGACAGAAAAACTGTTTGTGGCTAGTACCATCTAGAACCTATTACTTAAAGTTACCTAATTATTGTTTATCCTCATAAGTTTTATATCTTTTGTATGTGCACCTGAACTTGTATAACGAGAACATTTATAATATATAAACCTTAGTGTAAACTTTGCAAAAAATAAATAAATAAAAATAAAATAAAAATAAACTTCCCTGCTGTAACACAGTGGCGTCAGCGACTAGCACGGAGGGAAGTACCTTATGTTTATTTGTAATAATTGCTATGTACCTATATCTTACTGAAATAAATTTGATGTTTGATGTTTGATGTAAATTGTTTGGAGGTAAATAAATAAATAAATAAATAAATAAAATACCTTCATGTTCTCCGTGCACAAAACTCGACCGCTGGAGTCATAATGAAAATAAAGGCGGCCGGCGCGCGAGCGGGGCGTTCGTGCCCCGGCCCCCGTGCCCTTCACATTTCAAAGCGGATGCAGTAATTTATGGAGCACTGCAAATATTATTTATACGGAGCCAACAAATACTGAAGTTTATGCGAAAATTTTTCCTCCGTTTCTTATAGTTTCTTTATGTCGGATCAAATAAAGCGGTAATTTTGAGTATATAAATGGAACAGATCAACATACGACTTATGATTTGGTATATAAAACGGAGTCAAGAAGTGTTTGAGCATTTCAAAATTTGAACCGTTACGGAGTCGAGTTCGTCTAGTCTAGGCGGATTTAGCAATGTATGGAACATTACCTAACATACATTGTGTACGGAGCCAACAAATACTGTAGTGTTTACGAAAAATTAATCTACGTTACTTAATATACAGTTTCGTTTTGTCGGATCAAATAAAGCTGTAATTTTGATAATATATATGGATCTGATCAACATACGACTTTGGATTTGGTATATAAAACGGAGCCAACAAGTGTTTATGGGTTTCTGAATTTCGGCCGTTACGGAGTGGATTAAGTTCGAGATCTTAGCAATAAAAATGTTGAGTACATCAATTTCTCCATGAATACGTTTGGCAACGTCGCCCAAAAATTTGCGCCGTTGCCACTCCGGGCAAGATCTATGCAACCGGAGTCGAGTAATATGGGGGAAAAGGTGGAGTCAGGAATGCACGGCATTCGGGCTGGATCAACTTAGTGCCCAGGTTGGTATTTATATATATATATATATATATATATATATATATATATATATATATTTATATATATATTTATCCCTCAAACAAACAGCCGTTATATATATATATATATATATATATATATATGGGTGATTATACAAAAATGGGGTAACTTTTGAGGATATTTTGTTTACTATATTTTTTATATCTGATTGTTACAAATTAGGGTGTATATGATAGCTAATCTAATGAATATATTGTACTAAATCGGGCCAGCCACTTTTTTAAGTAGATTGTGAGATATTTGAAATTTTCTGGATTTGGCCTCCAGGGGACTGACGAGGCTAACACGGTACTGATAAAAAACACAATATTGTAATATTCTTAAAGAAATACATGTCTTTTAAGTATTAAAATCACTTAGTTACGTTTAAAAATGATAATTATAATTAATAATATGTGATACTGGGAAATAACAATGTCTCAATTTTCAAAACAGCCTTCTGACATTTAACGCAACGTGAATATTCTTACTCTCTTACTTAACTTTTACTACTTTGACTTAGTTTTACTTAATATTTCAAGTAATTCACAAACAATAGAAACAAAAAAACGGCCAAGTGCGAGTTGGACTCCTAACAAACCTATTTTTTATAATGTTTGTAACTTAAAATTTACACTTTAAGCAATTTACCTTTATATGTGTTATAAGACATTGCTATTTACCAAGTAGACTATATAGTTTATAGTAGACTGTATAAACGGCAAGCATCCTGTGTGTTTTTTATTCCCATGCGAATATTGAATTTTGCGGAAATAGTTAATTTGTAGGTATCTTTTGATTGCGTTGCGTTATAAGTCTGATTTTTTTACAGCCCCAAGGGTTCTTAATCTTGAGTATCCAATATAAATTTCAGATTGATACCTCCACGCGTTCCAAAAAAAACGTCTTAACAGACATACGCACAACAAAGTGATCCTATAAGGGTTCTGTTTTTTCCTTTTGAGGTTCGGAGCCCTAAAAATCTAACAATATTTATGTTAAAAGTACTAATTATAGTAAAATTAAAAACCAAAGGCTCGAATGAAAGTCTCATCTGAGTTTTCATAAGAGCCCCTTGACATTTGTATAATGTTGTAAAGCATATTAATTAACTTTTATGTTATTTTGAGGTAATTTTACTTCACAGTATTATATATATACGTATTTATCTGATAAATATAAAAAGCTATGCCCTGAAAGCATCAAAATCAATAATTAAAATAAAATAAGATCTTTTTAATAAAAAAATGTTGTGTGGTTTTATGAAACCACGGTAAAAGTGAAACTGTTCGAACGGTTCCGAACACTGCATTGTGTAGCGCATGTTGCGTGACGGTCGGCTGCCGAGTAGGTATACACGATACACGCGACATGCGCTACACAGACCAAAAAGTTTGAGACGGTGTAATAAAAGTTTCACTTTAAAAATTTTAGTAGTTTGTTTCAATAGCTCTTTTCTTTGCTACTCTTTTTTAAATGTTTCTTCCCTAGTCAAATTCCGTTTCTTTTAGCGTGGCGCATGGTGTTTTAAACTGAAATATAAAATAGAAATGCTTATACCAATAGCAATCAAGATAAAAGTTCTCAAAAACGATAGAATCATCAGTACTATGGGGTCGCGTCAGTCCTCTGGCGCGATATCTGACAAAGGACTGATGACAGCGGATTGATGAAAAGGGACTTAATATGAGGAAATTATGTTTTTTTGCCTAATTTCTAATATCAATAAACTATATTTTTACAAATCATAGTTAACCATTTATAAATGAAAATAAAAATCAGATTAACAATAAAATAACGACTCACCACAGGACTGAAATTTTTACTGGCACAGCAAGAGTTTAGAGGACAAACACAACCCAAGCGCTGGTACAGTTATGATGGCCGTCAAAATATGCGGTGCACAAGTTACTTCATTACCAACAAAATAATTTTTTCATACTTAGACAGGGACTTGACCTCGACTTGGTGATATTTAGCGAGAATTTCAAATTTAAAAAACACACAACGGACTGACTAGTGAAAACGATGACAAAGTTTAATTTTATTTTTTAAATAAAATGGAAAACATTGCGTTATGAAAGTTGTAGTATATAATACTATGTACATCAAAGATTGTAGTGAATTAGTAAGTTTTCTTAAATCGATGATAATGTTTAAACGATAGTCACTTGATTGTTGGTTTTCGGAGTTGTGACATGCCAAAGTACTGACGTTTGAAGTATTAATTTTTTTTTTATTCATTTGTATTTTAAATAAAGAAGTGAAATTGAGTGACCAAATAAAGGACGATTCATTGTTTTAAAATAGATTGTTATTTGAATAAAATATAATAAGACTTTGTTTAAATTGGCTGATGACATCGAGTTGTAGGTATAATGATTCCTTAACTCCGCGCCGGTCTGCACCGAGCAGACGTGGTTGTATAGTTTCATTTTTATTATTAAATGTTCTTTTTGTGGGCCTCCGGCTGTGGGACATGTAATTTGCCTAATTATGTGAAATGTATCAAACACAAATTTGATTCATTTCACACTACCTAATAAAAGGGATTAAAATAAGAACACCAAACGGCATTTCAAAAAATTTTTAATACCTTTGTCTATAATCTTCATCATACAAATATTATGGAAGTGAATAATTCCTTACAAACACATCGCAAAGTGATGAAACGTCACACGGACTCGAAGCGAACGTATTAGCCAGTATTAGCCAACAATTTATCACGCAGATTTTCACACAGTTAGGTAACTTCGAAAGATTTCAAGATTTCACGTAACTTTAGCCATTTTCGTGGAATATTTGCAAAGTTCGCAGCGCTCGTTGACATCCTTAATTGAAGCCCGATCCCGCCGCGCCACGCACCATCCCGCCGCGGCCCGGCGCCCGCGCGCCCGGGTCCCTACTCCGTATGGAAGTTTAAAGTTTTATATTTTGCGTAGTTTATTTTAACTTTCGACGCTAATCGTTGCATTATACTGATATAGTGCAGGATTAAGATTTAGTTTATAGAGAGAGACCTTATTCGTCGATAGACTTGAATTACGGGATTAAAGAAAATAAACGGTTTCAATGTATCTAATCGTATAATGCCGTCGAGTTGTAAGGTTGTAATGTATTCGACTGGTGTACAGTTTTATTGTCGTATTGGAAGATATAGGTTCTAGGCATTAGTTGATAAGTAGGATCACGTCGAATTTCCAGTCACCCTGTATATGTATATAGGTAAATGATAAATGTAAAGTGTAGAAGTTAAAAAAAAATCCAGAGTTACAAATTAATTTCTATTCAATATATTATGTATTTTGTAAAAAAAGTTTTCAAAAACTCCATTGTTGAAAGCCACTGTGTTTACTCAATACCGATATGGCGGAGCAAACAAGCCGAATAGTCGCTAAAAAATATAAAATAAATATAAAAAGTTTATTCGCTAAAACACTAGCCGGTATGTCAAGGTGGTAACAGGTTGTTAATTTTGTACAAACGATAGGTATTATAATCTACACTAGATGCTATTCTGTGTCGAGATATTTTATTGTGTATTACGGTTATTATTGCATGGTTTGTTAAACGTAAATACCTATTTATAATTTTTGTTGCAGGTTCCTCATGATTATGATGTCAACACTGACATCATAATCATGAGAAATACAGATTACTATAAAATAGGTCTTACCGCTTACGGCTGCGACGACCGCGACGGTGCGGACGACTAACTCTTATACCCACTAAACTAGTCTTGTAATAAATTATTTTATTCAAGATTTCAAAACAAAGATCCTTACAATAATGTGTACCTTATGAATTTGTTGAATACCGAACACTTATGTGCTCTATAGCATGTGGTGACGCAGCAGTGTGCAGTGTGCAGTGTGCGTTGGAACTTGGGAAACATTATTTTATTAGAGCGAGCGAGCGGTATGTTTGTGCGCTTTACATTTGGTCGTGTTTGCGGAGTCGCGGCCGGCGCTCGCCACTCGCCTTTCAAAATTCATTTGGTGAAATATTATGTTGCTTTTAGGCTTTATGTTAAATTTTAAGACTCCCGGAATGAATGGACCACTCATATTGAGTTTATAAGCTTTCAGTTCTGTTGTGATTTAAGTATGACGTAGTGTTTTCCAAAGCAACACCTTTTTTAACCGATCTCGAAAAAGGAGGAGGTTCTTTATTTCGCTATTTAAAATCCATAAGTATAAATAATAAACATGCAAATGTAAATCTGTTTGTCGGCCTGTGTGTCTTCTCGCCCAAAATGACTTGGATAAAATATCTAATATGTATAAACATAGTTTTAGAGTTTAGAAAGGACATAGGTGATAGGATTAAGGTTTTATGCCGGAAAAACCATTATTATTAACTTTCAGTATCAACCTTCTTTCAGTATTATCAACATAATTGATATTATAATGATTATTAATATTTTTGAAGATATGGATCTGTATCGAGAATCATAATTATATTATCATCATCAATCATCATCAATACATATAATAAAATTGTAGAAAAGTGATGTCTGTACAATGAAAATATTAAAAAAAAATAGCAGGTGTTATTATTAAATCGATCCTGAACCCAAAACTGTAGTTAAAAAATTTTTTGTCTGTTTGTCTGTATGTTTGAACACGCTAATCTCAGAAACGGCTAATCCAATTTAGATACGGTTTTCACTAATATATTGTAGTAAGCTTCATTTAACATTTAGTGTTTATTTCATGTCAATCGGTTCATAAATAAAAAAGTTATGACCATTTAAGTAATCACAGCGAACATTTGCTAAGGCATTCTATACATGAATTACTTTATTATGTAAATTATTCGCTAAAGTTATTCCTTGACATGTCCAGATGATCATATCGAAAGTCCCCAAGCGTGGGGGTAGTAGGGGGGTCAAAGGACCTTTATTTAGATTTTTGCTCATAAGTCAAAAACCTGCACAAATAGCATTATGGTTACTTCTAGGTAAATCCATACTAATATTATAAATGCGAAAGTAACTCTGTCTGTCTGTCTGTTACTCAATCACGCCTTAACTACTGAACCAATTTGCATGAAATTTGGTATAGAGATATTTTGATACCCGAGAAAGGACATAGGCCACTTTTTATTGCGAAATATGTACATTAATATTATGTAGTAGTTAATAATATCAAATCTTTTTTATTTCTTACTTTTCCGTTTTTGAAGTCGGTTGTTTTTAACGCAGTTATTTTTAATTAATACTTTTTAGTGTATTTTTCAACACGAATCAAACGAGCCCAAACTCGATAAAGTTGAGTCAATATATTACTGAGTTCCTATGGCCACCTTCCGATTCCATCATCAAATCAGCTTCATGTCATGATAATGTTTCATCGCTATTTTACATACGTATACAAAATTTCAGCTCAATCGGTTACCGGGAAGTGAATCAAAGTTACTTGCTACATATCAACTTAGTCATCGAGTACAGACAAAAATGCTCATAAAATAAAAACTACTGGGCCTATCCGAAAAAAAAAATTATGGGACCAATTCGACACCATCCCGCATCGAACAAAAAAGAATCACGTAAATCGGTTCAGAAACCTCGGAGTAATCGGTGTACATACATAAAAAAAAATATACCGGCCGAATTAATAGCCGCATAAAATCGTATGGAGAGCTTAATTTTCATTAAAGGCTCTAATCGCACGGAAAGCTAAATTTTCACAAAAAAGCTCTAATCGCACGGAGAGCTTAATTTTCACAAAAAACTCTCATCGCACGGAGACCTTAATTTTCACAAAAACTTTAATCGCACGGAAAGCTTAATTTTCAAAAAAAGCTCTAGTCGCACGGAGAGCTTAATTTTCGCAAAAAGCTCTAATCGCACGGAAAGCTTAATTTTCACAAAAAGCTCTAATCGCACGGAGAGCTTAATTTTCACAAAAAAGCTCTAATCGCATGGAGAGCTTAATTTTCATAAAAAGCTCTAATCGCACGGAAAGCTTTATATTCACAAAAAGCTCTATTCTCACGGAAAGCTTAATTTTCACAAAAAAGCTCTAATCGCATGGAGAGCTTAATTTTCACAAAAAGCTCTAATCGCACGGAGCTTAATATTCACTAAAAACTAATCCCATGGAGAGCTTAATTTTCACAAAAAGCTCTATTCGCACGGAAAGCTTAATTTTCACAAAAAAACTCTAATCGCACGGAGCTTTATTTTCACAAAAAACTCTCATCGCACGGAGAGCTTAATTTTTCTCATAAAGCTCTAATCGCACGGAAAGCTTAATTTTCACAAAAAGCTCTATTCGCACGGAAAGCTTAATTTTCACAAAAAAGCTCTAATCGCATGGAGAGCTTAATTTTCACAAAAAGCTCTAATCACACGGAAAGCTTAATTTTCACAAGAAGCTCTAATCACACAGAGAGCTTAATTTTCACAAGAAGCTCTTATCACACGGAGAGCTTAATTTTCATAAAAAGCTCTAATCGCACGGAAAGCTTTATATTCACAAAAAGCTCTATTCTCACGGAAAGCTTAATTTTCACAAAAAAGCTCTAATCGCATGGAGAGCTTAATTTTCATTAAAGGCTCTAATCGCACGGAGCTTAATATTCACTAAAAACTAATCCCATGGAGAGCTTAATTTTCACAAAAAGCTCTATTCGCACGGAAAGCTTAATTTTCACAAAAAAACTCTAATCGCACGGAGCTTTATTTTCACAAAAAACTCTCATCGCACGGAGAGCTTAATTTTTCTCATAAAGCTCTAATCGCACGGAAAGCTTAATTTTCACAAAAAGCTCTATTCGCACGGAAAGCTTAATTTTCACAAAAAAGCTCTAATCGCATGGAGAGCTTAATTTTCACAAAAAGCTCTAATCACACGGAAAGCTTAATTTTCACAAGAAGCTCTAATCACACAGAGAGCTTAATTTTCACAAGAAGCTCTTATCACACGGAGAGCTTAATTTTCATAAAAAGCTCTAATCGCACGGAAAGCTTAATATTCACTAAAAACTAATCGCATGGAGAGCTTAATTTTCATTAAAGGCTCTAATCGCACGGAGCTTAATATTCACTAAAAACTAATCCCATGGAGAGCTTAATTTTCACAAAAAGCTCTATTCGCACGGAAAGCTTAATTTTCACAAAAAAACTCTAATCGCACGGAGCTTTATTTTCACAAAAAACTCTCATCGCACGGAGAGCTTAATTTTTCTCATAAAGCTCTAATCGCACGGAAAGCTTAATTTTCACAAAAAGCTCTAATCGCATGGAGAGCTTAATTTTCACAAAAAGGTCTATTCGCACGGAAAGCTAAATTTTCACAAAAAAGCTCTAATCGCACGGAGAGCTTAATTTTCACAAAAACTAATCGCACCAAGAGCTTAATTTTCACAAAAAGCTCTAATCGCATGGAGAGCTTAATTTTCACAAAAAGCTCTAATCGCACGGAGAGCTTAATTTTCACAAAAAAGCTCTAATCGCATGGAGAGCTTAATTTTTCATAAAAAGCTCTAATCGCACGGAGAGCTTAATTTTCACAAAAAACTAATCGCACGGAAAGCTTAATTTTCACAAAAGCTCTAATCGCATGGAGAGCTTAATTTTCACAAAAAGCTCTTATCACACGGAAAGCTTAATTTTCATAAAAAGCTCTAATCGCACGGAGAGCTTAATTTTCACAAAAAACTAATCGCACGGAAAGCTTAATTTTCACAAAAGCTCTAATCGCATGGAAGCTTTATATTCACAAAAAGCTCTATTCGCACGGAAAGCCTAATTTTCACAAAAAAGCTCTAATCGCATGGAGAGCTTAATTTTCATAAAAAGCTCTAATCGCACGGAGAGCTTAATTTTCACAAAAAACTAATCGCACGGAAAGCTTAATTTTCACAAAAGCTCTAATCGCATGGAGAGCTTAATTTTCACAAAAAAGCTCTAATCGCATGGAGAGCTTAATTTTCATAAAAAGCTCTAATCGCACGGAGAGCTTAATTTTCACAAAAAACTAATCGCACGGAAAGTTTAATTTTCACAAAAGCTCTAATCGCATGGAAAGCTTTATATTCACAAAAAGCTCTATTCGCACGGAAAGCTTAATTTTCACAAAAAAGCTCTAATCGCATGGAGAGCTTAATTTTCACAAAAAGCTCTAATCACACGGAAAGCTTAATTTTCACAAGAAGCTCTAATCACACAGAGAGCTTAATTTTCACAAGAAGCTCTTATCACACGGAGAGCTTAATTTTCATAAAAAGCTCTAATCGCACGGAAAGCTTAATATTCACTAAAAACTAATCGCATTGAGAGCTTAATTTTCATTAAAGGCTCTAATCGCACGGAGCTTAATATTCACTAAAAACTAATCCCATGGAGAGCTTAATTTTCACAAAAAGCTCTATTCGCACGGAAAGCTTAATTTTCACAAAAAAACTCTAATCGCACGGAGCTTTATTTTCACAAAAAACTCTCATCGCACGGAGAGCTTAATTTTTCTCATTAAGCTCTAATCGCACGGAAAGCTTAATTTTCACAAAAAGCTCTAATCGCATGGAGAGCTTAATTTTCACAAAAAGCTCTAATCGCACGGAGAGCTTAATTTTCACAAAAAGCTCTATTCGCACAGAAAGCTAAATTTTCACAAAAAAGCTCTAATCGCACGGAGAGCTTAATTTTCACAAAAAACTAATCGCACGGAGAGCTTAATTTTCACAAAAAGCTCTAATCGCATGGAGAGCTTAATTTTCACAAAAAGCTCTAATCGCAAGGAGAGCTTAATTTTCACAAAAAGCTCTATTCGCACGGAAAGCTTAATTTTCACAAAAAAGCTCTAATCGCACGGAGAGCTTAATTTTCACAAAAAACTAATCGCACGGAAAGCTTAATTTTCACAAAAAGCTCTAATCGCACGGTGAGCCTAATTTTCACAAAAAGCTCTAATCGCACGGAGAGCTTAATTTTCACAAGAAGCTCTAATCACACAGAGAGCTTAATTTTCACAAGAAGCTCTTATCACACGGAGAGCTTAATTTTCAAAAAAAGTTCTAATCGCACGGAGAGATTAATTTTCACAAAAAGCTCTATTCGCACGGAAAGCTAAATTTTCACAAAAAAGCTCTAATCGCACGGAGAGCTTAATTTTCACAAAAAACTAATCGCACGGAAAGCTTAATTTTCACAAAAGCTCTAATCGCTGGAGAGCTTAATTTTCACAAAAAAGCTCTAATCGCACGGAGAGCTTAATTTTCACAAAAAACTAATCGCACGGAAAGCTTAATTTTCACAAAAAGCTCTAATCGCACGGTGAGCTTAATTTTCACAAAAAACTCTCATCGCACGGAGAGCTTAACTTTCACAAGAAGCTCTAATCACACAGAGAGCTTAATTTTCACAAGAAGCTCTTATCACACGGAGAGCTTAATTTTCAAAAAAAGCTCTAATTGCACGGAGAGATTAATTTTCACAAAAAGCTCTATTCGCACGGAAAGCTAAATTTTCACAAAAAAGCTCTAATCGCACGGAGAGCTTAATTTTCACAAAAAACTAATCGCACGGAAAGCTTAATTTTCACAAAAGCTCTAATCGCATGGAGAGCTTAATTTTCACAAAAAGCTCTAATCTCACGGAGGCTTAATTTTCAAAAAAGCTATAATCACACGGAGAGCTTAATTTTCATTAAAAGCTCTAATCGAACGGAAAGCTTAATTTTCACAAAAAGCTGTAATCGCACGGAGAGCTTAATTTTCACAAAAATCTCTAATCGCACGCAGAGCTTAATTTTCATTAAAGGCTTTTATCGCACGGAGAGCTTAATTTTCACAAAAATCTCTAATCGCACGCAGAGCTTAATTTTCATTAAAGGCTTTTATCGCACGGAGAGCTTAATTTTCACAAGAAGCTCTAATCACACGGAGAGCTTAATTTTCATAAAAAGCTCTAAATTCTTAATATTCACTAATAAAAATAACTGCGTTAAAAACAACCGACTTCAAAAACGGAAAAGTAAGAATTAAAAAAGATTTTACATTATTATTTACTACATATTATTTATATGTGCTATTTATTAAAAAGGTTTGATGTCGGTGCACGGGCTTAATACTACAGGTAAATTAGCTTGGAGAAATTTTTGCATATGTAGTGGTGTGTATATTACTCAGATCTTAGAGCGCGTTTCCACTATATCGTTCTGGCCTATACAAAAATGTTTCGATATCCTAACATTACTATTTAATTTTATACTTATTCCTAGCAACACTTTTGTTTTCAATAAAAACAAGTTTTTATTTGAAAGAATATGGTTTTGACTTTATAAAAAAAAATATATCATTCAATTTCACGTCCTAGAGCAAACGACAAGACGACTACCGTGAAACAATAAAATATCGTGTCCATAATAATTTGTTTCATAATTAATATTTGACCATAATAATTACGAAACAAAACAAATAAATAAATCGTCACTTGATAGTGGAAAGTGGAAACACGCACAAAAACAGAATAAACCAGTTTACGCTGTCCGCAGGTGCCACGTGCAGTCGTTTGGTACCGTTAGAACATAAAGCACACATTTCATTCAAAAATTATAATTATTACGTATAGACCGGGAGATATTGACACAAAATTTCGAGTCATTTGTAACAGGATGGCGGTTCTACAGGGGTCTTAGTACGCAATGACAAAAAGAAAAACGATGGTGTGAACACTGGTACCGGCGGCTTAGTCGCGTGGGCGTTAGTCGAACTCGTCGGAAAAATAGCGAAGTCAAACAATTTGTAACACAAAAATTTTTGAATTTACCGATAGCCCATAAAAAAGAAGTAGGCGGTAGTGTCATGCCATACTTTTCCGGTGTGACTTACAGCCCGCCATACCGACGCGAATGTGTTGATTTAAAAAAAACAATTCAACCATTTGTACCAGGCTAACTTTTGCACAGGTAACCATCGTCGTGCAGCCATTTACGAAAATCGCCATGCCATACTTTTCGGACGATTCCAAATGGTCGCCATACCGCCGAAAAACTGCAAAATTTTTTTTTTTCGCCAAACTTTTTGTACCAGTATTGCATTTGGATTTTTGGAGAGTATTTGATAAAATGTGACCATTATTATATTTACCATACTTCTAGTAGGGGGAAAAAGTGCTGCCATACTTGAAAAATTAATTTAGTATTAATTTATATAAGTGAAGATTTCCACCACCTAGATCTTTGAAATTTTGTATTTATATTCGTTGAACCTCAAACTTACAGGAAAAATTAGTGCCATACTGTTACTAATCGTTCAAAATACGAATAAAATCTTACAATAAAAAAAAATCTTATACACATTCGCCACCTCCCACAGGTATGACATTATCACACTTCTATTAATTATAATCATTCAGGAGTTGTTGAAAAAAAAATTTAGGGTGGTAAATGGTTCGGCGAAAAAAAAAATTTGCAGATTTTCGGCGGTATGGCGACCATTTGGAATCGTCCGAAAAGTATGGCATGGCGATTTTCGTAAATGGCTGCACGACGATGGTTACCTGTGCAAAAGTTAGCCTGGTACAAATGGTTGAATTGTTTTTTTTTAAATCAACACATTCGCGTCGGTGTGGCGGGCTGTAAGTCACACCGGAAAAGTATGGCATGACACTACCGCCTACTTCTTTTTTATGGGCTATCGGTAAATTCTAAAATTTTTGTGTTACAAATTGTTTGACTTCGCTATTTTTCCGACGAGTTCGACTAACGCCCACGCGACTAAGCCGCCGGTACCAGCATTCACACCATCGTTTTTCTTTTTGTCATTGCGTACTAAGACCCCTGTAGAACCGCCATCCTGTTACAAATGGCTCGAAATTTTGTGTCAATATCTCCCGGTCTAGTAGTTTAATTGTTAAATTTTGTATTTGTTGATTGTTGTTATTATTTGTATTGTTATAATATTTGTTGAAGTGTTTAATTTGTGTGTAAGTGTTGTAACTTTATATTGTTAATTCAAAATGGCTCCAGTGTTAAAACATGGTCGAGGCAAGCCTTTGACTTCTCAAACTAAAGAATTAAACTTTAAATGTCGTTTCTTTTTCAGGTTAGTAAATTTTTCATTTTAGTAACATTGTTAATGTAAAAGTTATACGTATGTTAAATGTGCAAATGTTAAAATAAAGTCTCATCTTTTTCAGAGGAGAAACACATATAGTTTAATTTAAAATCCCTTATATATATAAAATAAAAACTAAAAATAAAATGTTGTTTTATTTTATTTGCTGACCATACACTACTACAAACGCAAAAATTTCTCCAAGCTAATTTACCTGTAAGTGCTTAATGTTCGGCACCAACTTCAAACCTATTTAATTAATAGCACATCCATACTAATATACATATTATACATGCGAAAGTAACTCTGTCTGTCTGTCTGTTACATTTGGTATAGAGATATTTTGATACCCGAGAAAGGACATAGGCCACTTTTTATTGCGAAATAAGTACCACGGGCGAAGCCGGGGCGGACCGCTAGTTTTCTATATAAAAGGTCTTTGAAATTATGTCGTAGGTATTATATTTTTAACCCCCGACGCAAAAAGAGGGGTGTTATGTCCGCTATGTGTGTTTGCGTGTCTGTCTGTGCCACCGTAGCTCGCTTACGGGTAATACGAATTAGATGAGTTTTTTTGTTACATTAGTTGTTTATTATACCTACATATTATAATATAGGGGTAAGTGGGAATGAAAAAAACGAATGTTGTCGGTTATACCCAAGTGATATATCAAATGAAAATAGACGACATGTCAGAAACAATTAGTCAAATTTTATCAAAATCAGTTCATCCATTTATTTGATATAGGGGTAAAAGTGGGAATAAATAAATGAATTTTATCAAATATACTCAAGTGACGTATCTAATGAAAGACATGACGTGTAAAGTACAATAAGACATATTTTATCAAAATTGGTTCATCCATTTATTGGATATAGGTATAAAAGTGGCAATAAAAGTTGTGAAATATACCTAAGTGGCATATCAAATGAAAGGGCATGACCTGACGTGAGAAGTATAATGAGGCATAGGTATTTAATCAAAATCGGTTCATCCATTTATTATATAGAGGGGTAAAAGTGGGAATGAAAAAAAACGAATGTTGTCTGTTATACTTACCCAAGTGATATATCAAATGAAAAAAGACGACCTGTCAGATCCAATAAGTCAAATTATATCAAAATCGGTTCATCCATTTATTTGATATAGGGGTTAAAGAGGGAATAAATAAATAAATTTTATCAAATATACTCAAGTGACGTATCTAATGAAAGACATGACGTGTAAAGTACAATAAGACATATTTTATCAAAATTGGTTCATCCATTTATTGGATATAGGTAGAAAAGTGGGAATAAAAGTTGTCGAATATACCCAAGTGGCATATCAAATGAAAGGGCATGACCTGACGTGAGAAGTATAATGAGGCATATTTAATCAAAATCAGTTCATCCAATAATTATATGTAGGGCAAAAGTGGGAATGAGAAAAACGAATGCTGTCTGTTATACCCAAGTGATATATCAAATGAAAAAAGACGACCTGTCAGAAACAATTAAGTAGTCCAATTTTATCAAAATCGGTTCATCCATTTATTTGATATAGGGGTAAAAGTGGGAATAAATAAAAAAAAATTATCAAATATACTCAAGTGACGTATCTAATGAAAGACATGACGTGTAAAGTACAATAAGACATATTTTATCAAAATTGGTTCATCTATTTATTGGATATAGGTATAAAAGTGGGAATAAAAGTTGTCAAATAATATACCCAAGTGGCATATCAAATGAAAGGGCATGACCTGACGTGAGAAGTATAATGAGGCATATTTAATCAAAATCGGTTCATCCATTTATTGATTTATAGCGGTAAAAGTGGGAATGAATAATCGAATGTGGTCAAATAATATACTCAAGCGGCATATCAAATGACGTGTGAATTACAATTAGTCATGTTTTATCAAAATCGGTTAATCTGTTTATTACATTATAGGCACCTTAGGGGTGATAGTGGGGATAAATAATCCAAATGGAGTACCAAACGAAAGGATATGACATGTACATATATAGGTATGATTAGACATGGTTTAGATCAAAATCGGTTCTGCCATTTACTAGGGGTGAAAGGGAAAAGTTGAAAGTCTGTGAAAGTAGAAGGAATATGGGAGCGGGAGAATAACCACATCCTGGAAATTTTGAACTCTTCTGTACCTAAGTTTTATAGCTCAGTTTAGTAATAAATTTTACTAACAGTTCTTTTGTGTTATTATTTATTTTATTTCTTAACTTTATTATAATCTGTAACTACTTATAATTTAGTTGTATATGATAGTACGTGTTTCAAGACGAGTTTACTCAATAATTGTGTGTTAAGTAGTAACTACTAATTACTATGCAGTCACTATTCCACGCGGACGAAGTCGCGGGCACAGCTAGTATGAACTATAATTTACAAAATCTAACACACTTCAATAAAATGATATTTGGTGGGTCGTCACAGGGCCGCGAGCTCGAGGCGGCCGCGGCTAGGCGGTCGCCGGTCCCTGCGGCGGGCGGAGGCAATCTCGCGACAATTTGGCATCACGTAATGCGATCGCATCGCAATCATAGAATGTATACTCTAATCGCAATTCTCCGCCCCAGTGCAAGAGCAGGAAATGCCGAGAAAGCGCGGGAAAGTCTACATAAATCAAATCTTCTAAAATGCACACACAAATTCGCTTCATGTTACTTTACAGCGTGGAGATGATCATATTATACAAGTATGTAGTAATTATCCGTGTTATGTTATGACTTATGACAGTTCCACTAAACATTGAGAAAATGAATTGAAAAAATTGAGAAAATGTATTTTTTTGGCTATATTTCGCCTCAGCAATTAAAAAATAGGTTTGTGATACAAATTCTTCTTTACTAAAAACAACATTTAAAGCCCTGAAGTAAATCTAATGGTTGTTAGAGGCAAGCGAATAAACCCCAAAAAATATACGAGCGGTTTGTCAGTGAATGTAATTAAAAAGTAAATAAATCAGACGGAGTGGGTTCACTTGTTTAATTAAAGATTCGAGTCTTGGATCTTTCGGGTTACTTAAAGTTACATTCATTATATATGCGTGCTCCCTCCGTGGGTAATTACTAATTACTTGAGCATTTATATGAAACGTCTTTGTATAATAACGGGGAATAAAATAAAGATATTCGATTCATTGATCACGTTACATAATATAAATCCCATTCATACCCTAATGAATGGAAAAAGTCACGCATTACATCAATACCCAAAAGTGGCTGTAAGTCTCAAATTAATAACTATCGCCCTATAGCTGTAGCTTCTTGTTTTGGAAAATTATTAGAGATAATTTTAAATAATAATTTGACGAATCAGATTCGCTCACTCTTGTGCGATCCTCAGCATGGATTCCGGTCGAAACGTTCTACGACAACAAATCTCATCAATTTTGTCGATTATACTGCAAAAGCACTCGATAAAAAAAGACAGGTTGACGTAGCATATTTTGATTTTAAAAAGGCTTTCGATCGCGTAAATAATGATGTTCTTTTATCGAAGTTTTATAAATTTGGTTTTACACCCAAGTTGATAAAATACTTCGCTAACTATTTTGATGGTCGCGTCCAATACGTCCAACTCGGACGTCTACGTTCCGATCCTTATTCAGTGCATTCTGGCGTAAGTCAGGGCAGCACCTTAGGACCTACTCATTTCTTGGTCATGGTAAACGACCTTCCTAATGTACTAAGATCAGCCCAATGTCTCATGTTCGCAGATGACTTAAAACTATTCTTAACTATCGAATCTTATTCCGATTGCTTATCTTTACAAAATGACATAATAAATTTGACTTCTTGGTGCCATGAAAATCAATTAGAATTTAATATTTCAAAATGCAACATAATGACATACACTCGCTCGCGTTCACCTATTGTATATCCATACAGCTTAGAAGGCACAACGCTGCGCAGAGTCGACCACATCCGCGATTTAGGAATACTTTTTGATAGAACGTTAACGTTTAATGATCATATTGAGGCTCTGTGTCAAAAAGCGTACAAATCCCTCGGCTTTATCGTACGGCAATTGGCGAGGTTTCAGGATAGAAACACTGTCGTCGTATTGTACTCGGCCTACGTACGCAGTATATTGGAATACAACGCAATAATACGGAGCCCTCACGAAAAGATCTTAGATTAAGTAAGTTCATTAAGCGTACGCAATCTATTGTTAGAAAGAGTTCTTTAAAAAAAAAAGTTCAACTAGAGAAAGACAACAAAAACCTTGTTCAGGAGTTAGATAAATATCATAGGGATCTAGAATATTATAAAATCTTGTATGATGTAGAAACAACTGAACTTAAGGAGAAGATAGACTCCTTAAGTCAAATGTTAACTGATGTGAACCAGAAATACTCTTCTGCCCAAATGCAAATTAATGAGCATATACAAGAGGCAGATTATCTTATTAAGTTGAGCAATGAGAATATGGATCGTTTTGAGTCGCTGACCAATAAATATGTATGTCAGTGTTCAAACAGTGACAATGAGCAACCGTCGCCCCATAAGTCTGACTACACAGACATACATAGTGTTAAACCCACTACCACAATTCCAACCAGTAATACCAAATACCTTTCAAAGCAGGAAATTATTATGTTGTCAGATAATATTGGTCAGGGATTTGGCGCTATGCTCAACAACTTAGGGCTTAAAGTTACTAATGTTTGTACGCCTAATAGCTCATATAAATATATAATCAAATCACTGGATCATTTCAGCTTTAATAAGAATAATATTGTAATTATATTATATGGGGACAGTTTAAATATAAATAATAAGGATATTGATATAGGATTTAAAAAAATGTTAGATATTAGTAGTAAGACTAAATGTAAATTTATGTTGTGTACCTTGCCATATCTACCTGGTTTAACACAAGAACAAAATAGACTAATTCATAATATGAATTTAAAATTGTATAACCTAACAAATCATCATCGTGATGCATTTATTTACTTTGACATTAACTTATGTATTAAATCTTTTATTTTGACAAAGAATACAGTGTATCTGCCATCTAGATATAAGCGTGAACTTGCTATGTTAATAGCATATAATATTAACCAGTCTGGTACATGTTCGGTATCAGACCATCAATCTACTATAATTTTATGTAGTAGTAATTATATACATCAACCTAGGTTAAGTGTTGATAGACAATCTAGCCCTAAGCTAGATTTAAACTAGTATATAAGACAACAGCTAAGCAGTCTTTTTCCATTGTGCATCAAAATATTCAAGGCTTGGCTAGCAAATTGTTAGAAATAGAATTGTTTTTGAATGATAACAATATTAAAATATTTTGTGTAACAGAACACACAGAACAATGTCAGTCGTTAGTAAATATTGAAAATTACAAATTAAAAAGTATATACTTTAGGACACAGGCTATTCACGGAGGTTCTGTTATTTTTGTACATGATAGTGTAAAATGTAAAGAACGAACTGACATTGTTAGTCTTTCTGTAGAACGGACCATTGAACTGTCCTGTGTGGAGCTGGAGCGTTATATTATTGTTTGCGTTTATAGACCCCCTTCCAGTGACTATAATATGTTTGAGACAGTCATGGAAGAAATATTAAAGCGTCTAAGCAGGAGTAAAAAAAAAATTATAGTATGTGGTGATTTTAATATTGATTTACTCTTACAAACACAAACGGCTACACGAATTGTTAATTTATTTCAGTCATTTAATCTATATAAACTTTTTAACGAACCCACACGAATTACACCTACTTCTGCAACCTGTATTGATAATATATACTGTGACTGCATCTGTTTAGAGAAAAATATTCTCAATACATTGACTTCGGATCACTGTGGCCAGAAAGTAGTTTTTGAATGGGATTGCATACCTACATTTAAAAGGATTAATGTTAGGCCTATAACTAAAAAAGGCATTAATAAATTTAGGAATAATATTAATAAAAACCTGCCCGTACTAAATGATCAATCCTTTCCTAATAGTCCTTGTGAAATGTTTAATAATCTTTTTAATTTAGTACATAATGAATTTGAAAAAATATTTAAAGTTAAATCTTTAAATATTACCAAGGATTTACCATTTAGTAAATGGGCGACAGCTAGTATACATAGGTGCAGGAACATTCTTTATGAATTATATGGTATGAAGCAATATAATAAAGACCCATCTTTTCTTAGTTATGTTAGAAATTACTCAAAAAATTTTAAAAAAGTTTGTTTTACTGCAAAGCGTTTATATATCAAAGAAAAAATACGCGACTCTGATAAAAAGATAAAACAGTTTGGTCAATTATTAATGGTGAAATGGGTAAAAGCAAATCAAGTAATACCATAAAACTTGTAAATAATGACAGGGTTATTGACAAAAGTGCTGATGTTGCGCTTGCTTTTGAAGAATTCTTCAGTAGTGTCCCTGCTACTATTACTAATAGTTTAAATTCGTCTTCAGCACTTGCAGAAACCTTTTTGAGGGACCATGTTGCGGGGTGTAGTACATTATTTGAATTACGACACGTAACTGCTGGTGATATTGTTACTGCCTTTAAGACGCTTAATCTAAAAAATACTTGTGATCTTTGGGGAATGTCCGTAAATTTAGTTAATAATATAATAGAAAATATTGCGAAAAATTTAGCTTTCATATTTAATAAGTGTTGTGACTATGGTACATTTCCTAATTTACTAAAGCTTAGTAAAGTTATACCTCTATTTAAGAAGGGCGATCAAGAAGACTGTAACAATTATAGACCTATCTCTATTTTACCAACATTAAGTAAGGTATTCGAGAAGTTAATTTTAAACCAATTGAGTAGTCATTTTGCATCTAATAATTTACTGCACACCAAACAGTTTGGTTTCACAAAGGGGCGCTCAACCACAGATGCTGGAGTTGCACTTCTAACACATATATATAAAGCATGGGAAAACTCAAAAAATGCTCTGGGGATATTTTGTGACCTGTCCAAGGCATTTGACTGCGTTGAACATTGTACTTTGTTACGTAAACTTAATCACTATGGAATTAAAGGAAAAGCCCAGAACCTCATAGCGTCATACCTGCATGATAGGATACAGACTGTAGTTGTTAATGGAGAACGTTCTAGCGGTGCGTCAATTAACATTGGTGTTCCACAGGGGTCAATTTTAGGTCCCTTCTTGTTCTTGGTATATATCAATGATCTTCCCTTTTATTTGCAGGATAGGTGTGAAATAGTTCTGTTTGCAGATGATACCTCATGAATTTTTAATGTGGATAGGCATGACCCAAATGTTGACGAAGTGAACAGTGCTCTTTTACACATATCTGAATGGTTTACTGCCAATAATTTATTATTAAATGCCAAAAAAACCACTTGTGTTGAATTTTTACTTCCTAATGTAAAAAAGTTGAACAGAGATATTACCTTGAACGGGGAGGTATTGCATCCTACTGAGTCTACTGTATTTCTAGGGTTAACATTGGACGAGAAACTACAGTGGGG
Organism: Colias behrii; assembly: GCA_029959065.1. Taxonomy (NCBI): domain Eukaryota; kingdom Metazoa; phylum Arthropoda; class Insecta; order Lepidoptera; family Pieridae; genus Colias; species Colias behrii. The sequence goes on from JARWMC010000026.1 coordinate 43,580, forward strand.
AGCCCATGTCGACACCGCTGCAGGTAAGCTCAGTTCAGCTGCATATGCAGTCCGAAAAATAAGGCATCTCACCGATGAAGATACAGCTAGATTGGTTTATTTCAGCTACTTTCATAGCATTATGTCCTATGGAATTCTACTGTGGGGCAAGGCTGCAGATATAGAAACTATATTTATCTTACAGAAAAGAGCCATTCGCTCTATATATAATTTACGTGCTCGGGACTCACTAAGAGATCATTTTAAGAATACTGGTATCCTTACTGTACCATCACAGTATATATTTAATAATATTTTGCATGTACACAAAAGCTCCGACTTACACACAAGAGTAGGAGATAGACACGATTATGGCACAAGGAACAGGAATAGAATTGAAATGCCATTTTTCCGATTAGCTAAAGTTAAAAATTCATTTATGGGTCAAGGTATACGCTTATATAATAGAATTCCTCACAATATTAAAGAGTTTAGTAGTTCTAAATTTAAAACTTATATAAAAAATGTACTAGTTCAGAGAGCGTACTACAGTATTCAGGAATATATAGACGATAAAGACCCATGGAGGGTTATCGCGTAAAAACCACAGGACTGTTCTTTGGCATATTATGATATATTATTATGTAGTTAGATATAAGTTACATATTATGTAATATTGACATGATTTAAAAGAGCAACTATGGAGTTTCTTGCCGATTCTTCTCCATAGATACTGCTTTCCGAATCGGTGGTAAATGTTAAAAATACTTATGTAATGACGATTCGAAAGTGCTACTAAATAGTAGTCTAATTGAATAAATGAATGTTTGAGTTTGAGTTTGAGTTGAGTTTGAAGAAATACACACTACTGCTCGAGAGGGTTCAAAGAAAATTTGCTCGTTATTTGTATTTAAAACTTTACGGATATTATCCTTACATGTATCCATCTCTTTTCGTAATAGGCATGGTTGGCTTAAATACACTTGAATTGAGACGAAAACTTGCTCTCTTAATTCACTATTACTTATTATTAAATAATCGCGTCGACAATCCTGTCGCTTTGGGTATGTGCGGGTTGTGGGCGCCGCCTCCCGGCGTGTCGCTGCGCCGCCGGCCGCTGTTCGCGGAGGCCTGTGTGCGGACGCAGGCGGCCGGCACCGCTCCGACACACTCGGCCCTTCATCTGTTGAATCGTGTGCTGGCCTCTGATGCCACAATTGATATTTTTGCTGGCGGTGCAAGTTCTGTCCTGCACCTCTTTAGCAGGTGCTTGGATGCATGGAGCCGTTCATAGTTATAACTTATTATATATAGTCATTCAATGTATGCTTTGGTATTTTAACTGTAAGTACAATGAATGTTTTAATAAATGAATAAATAAATAAAATGAGAAAATATGAATTAAACATGAATGTAGACTACAAGTAAATAGTAGTCTTGATTTTCACGTATTATGCAAATGTATTCCGATATAATCTACTATATTGTTTACGCGGGCTAAGAAATTTCACTAACGAACTTTAGTTAATTTTGAGTCGCGGCTTAACAAGTTTGTTTTAAGGTTCACCCGCAAAGTAAAGACAATACCGGCGCGGTTATACAATTTAATTGAGCCTCGAGGGGAGCGCGGGGGAAGGGGTTGGCAATTGTGGGCATTTCAGGTCACAGATCAGTTGCGAAGTGTTCTTATCAAAACAACAATATTACATACGTAGGTAGTAAATAGTACATACAGTTTACACTATCTCTCAAATATTTTTAAAACATTGGTGTAATCTGCATCAATAACCTAACGTCTTATGGCTAAATAGAATCGATTGGAGAGGAAAGGGAGATTTTTTCAATCGCTTTCTAATGTTTTTGAAATGTATTAATATGTACGTATGTAAATCAGCTCCAGTCATTCCCCGATCCTGTGCGTGTAACGACCGGACCGGCGTGACCTAATTAGTGCTTGCTCGATTATCGGCACTAATATAATACAGAATACAACATATTGCTGTATAAACAATTCATATCCGATTGTTCCGTACATCAGTTAACACGAACATTGCATTTAACGACATCTTGTCTTGTTTTAAAGCGGTTAAATCCTACTATAAATTTAAAACAATCTTATGCATGTTTATCATTTTGTACATTCATGATTACACAGAAAAAGGAAGAAGTAATGTTCGTCCCATAATACCTTCCAGAAGTTCAAAACGTTCCATTAGACCAGATTATTATTAATAGCTTAATAGATTTCCGCCCGCGGCTTCACCCGCGTTTTCAAAGAAAAACGCGCATACACGCGCATACGTTCCTGTGGGTTTTCCGGGATAAAAAGGCTACGATTATTCTGGGTCTTCAGCTACCTACATACCAAATTTCATTGTAATCGGTTCAGTAGTATTTGCGTGAAAGTGAAACATCCATCTTTCCTCACAAACTTACGCATTTATAATTGAGTTGAATAAATATAAACCCTGTCGTATAATAATGACTGTGAACCACAAAGAGCTAGTGTAGCCACTTGCCAGCGGTAAGCATTTAACGAAATGAAGCGAGTTAGAGGCAGCACAAAAGTTTGCGATTCGTATTCAATTATCTTTTAATCGGGGACCGAATAAATTACTTAAATCGCCTCCGGAGTCTCGTCGCTCGAGAATATGTTGTTACTTGCTCTTTATTTCGCTATTGTTTTGTTTCTTTGTTATGAAACAGAATGTAAATGAGTGTACAAGTAATGTATACAACAGTCTACAAGTAATGTTAGGTACAATAACAACGAGTTTTGTCGCTATTTCGAGTTAAGGGAAAATTTAAAACAATTCACAATAGACACATAATGAACTTTTAATGAATTAAACACAGTATTACAATATATATGTAATACTGTGGTTTATGTCTATAGTCTATAGTCTATACCATTAAAATTCTATTTAATTCATCTTATTTACGTGTTGACCACAACGATTAATAAAACAATACATAGCACCTTACATAGCACTATATAAACTGCATGTATAATTGTAGACACCTTAAAAATAGCAAACATTTGAAAAGTTTATAAGTTGAAAAGGGTTTACGGAAGGCAGTAGCGACTAGCGAGCTGCGAGCCGCGAGGCGCTACGTGCCCACACCGTCTATCGATTTGACTGAAATACAGAAAAACTTGGGAAAAACATTGAAGCGTGTCGGTGACAGTCGATTTGAGAAATGTTTTGAATATCAAGCACATGTCAATCTTCAAGTCGTTACGTTACCAATACTTTTTTGTAACATTTCAGTGACGTATATTCCTTAATAGGCTTCGGCGTGTAGCTGGCAATTCGCATGTTTATTTCCCCTCCGAATGAGGCTTTAACGTTTTCTGACACGTCAAGAGCCGATAAAATACGCGAATCCTTGAAATTAATAATATTAATAATATAATTATTGTATTTGCGAATTGCGACTTCCCCTTTATAAAGTCCGGTGTAATTTATGTTTTCGAATTTCGCTAATTTGTTTCGAGGGTTTATTTCCCAAAGATTCGGAACTTTCCAACAAACAATGTGAAAATATAACTTGAACTTTACCCCACTTTTGTGCCGTAATATTGTGAAGGTAACGGGTCGAAGGGTCTCGGAGAAAACGAGTTACCAGCGACATTGCACTCTGTACCAAGTTCAGAGGTCATCATTTCATTTTCACGAATTTACAAATTTTTTTAACTTAAAAGTGGGTATGTATATTTTATAGTAGGTAACCATAACATAGAACTATGGTTCTAGAACGTTCTTTTAACGCGGTAAATGTTGAAAATCTTAGGAAAACATTTATTCATTCATAAATAATTCACCTATCATGGAAAGAAAAATAATTTGTTAAAATAAGTGAATGTAGAGCTTTTGGCTCCGTCTATAAATGAATTTTATCTATACTAATATTATAAAGCGGAAGAGTTTGTTTGTTTGAACGCGCTAATTTCAGGAACTACTGATCCGATTTGAAAAATTCTTTCAGTGTTATATAGCCTATTTATCGAGGAAGGCTATAGGCTATAATCATTATGCTAAGACCAACAGGAGCGGAGCCACGCGGGTGAAACCGCGGAGCGCAGCTAGTTGTAAAATATAAGGAAAATAAATAACTAACAAGACATGAGTGCATAATCATTCATTAATGACTTCATTAATACAATATATTATTTATAATTACTAATCTAATTACATTTATGTGCTCTTTTGTTTAAATTGTATTGTAGGCTTTAACAATATCTGCATTGCATACAACAAATGAATCTTATTACATATTTGTTCCTGGTGTATTTAGCTGCTTATCGTTATGCAGGTGAAGCCTCTCTCTGGGGCCCCGTCGGTACAATCTTAATCTTTTATATATATAAAATTCTCGTGTCACAATGTTAGTCTGCATACTCCTCCGAAACGGGTGGACCGATTCTCATGAAATTTTCTGTGCATATCGGGTAAGTCTGAGAATCGGCCAACATCTATTTTTCATATGTACCACGGGCGAAGCCGGGGCGGGCCGCTAGTCTTATATATAAAATTCTCGTGTCACAATGTTAGTCTGCATACTCCTCCGAAACGGGTGGACCGATTCTCATGAAATTTTCTGTGCATATCGGGTAAGTCTGAGAATCGGCCAACATCTATTTTTCATATGTACCACGGGCGAAGCCGGGGCGGACCGCTAGTATGTATATATAAATCTCGTGTCACAATGTTTGTCCTCAATGGACTCCTAAACCACTTAACCGATTATAATAAAATTCGCACACCATGTGCAGTTCGATCCAACTTGAGAGATAGGATAGGTTTTATCCCGGAAATCCCACGGGAAAGGGAACTTTGCGGGGTTTTCTATGAAAACGCGGGCGAAGCCGCGGGCGGAAAGCTAGTAATATTATAAGGCCCAAGGTGAATTTAATCTAAACTTACAACAATTATTTTAAATGCAAGTTGGTTAGTACTCTTGATCATGTTAATGAGAATTGTATATAAATAAAAATGAATTGCCTGAACAATTATTTATTTTTGGTTATTATTGTATACAAGAAAATAAATAGAAAGATCTATCGATCCATCGATCAATGGAGGTAAATTTCATTGCCTATGTTCTATACGAGCCACCTGCCCCTGTTTATTTATGCTAAGCCATTTGGAAATAATTATAAGCATAAAAAACCTATAATATTGAAAAATGAAAAATTATTTTAAGTAGGTAACAAAACAAGTTAACAATATAAGAATTTGCTGTTTTATTATACATTACTAGCGGTCCGCCCCGGCTTCGCCCGTGGTACATATGAAAAATAGATGTTGGCCGATTCTCAGACTTACCCGATATGCACAGAAAATTTCATGAGAATCGGTCCACCCGTTTCGGAGGAGTATGCAGACTAACATTGTGACACGAGAATTTTATATATAAGATAATTATTAACTATAGCTCTTATAATTATCCAACTTTTTTTCAATAAAACACGCAACAATGAAGATTAGCGCTCACTGCTCAGTAATCGTACCAAATTACGGATCTTACTTTTGGCAACCAAAACAGAAACAATTTATTTCTTATAAAAAGATGATATTATATGTAATGTAGACATATGATAATATAATATAGTAACAGATTTATAATTACAACAAAACAACAAGATGAATTCCAGGTAAGTAATAGAATAGTTTGAAAAGAAATGCGAGGTATGGACACATGTATGGACGCACGAGCGTCGAGCGTGGAGCGCGTGGAGCGCGGCGCGGGCGGGTCGCGGGAACTAATATGGTCTAAGATCCGAACATAAGGCGAAATTCAACGGCGTGATAATAGAATGAGACCAATTTTATAATTAATTTAGTCTATTAAAAAATGTATTAAAAATGGGTTGACTGGGAAAATCCTGGACAGGGCATTTTTAATGAATTAAAATTTTTTTATTTATTTTTATTTTTTATTTATTGCAGTTTCGAGATAATAAAACAATTTTGTAATAAAACAGTGCTGACATAATTTTTTTTTTCATCATCCTATCAAGTGAAAGTAACTGGTACCGACATACCTGTTTATACCTGCCAACCTAGCCGTTTGTCCCGGTAAATATTAGAAAACTATGACTGCACATTCTGTAGGTTTCATACTTTAAGTCTATTATATTTTTAGGGTTCCGTACCTCAAAAGGAAAAAACGGAACCCTTATAGGATCACTTTGTTGTCCGTCTGTCCGTCCGTCCGTCCGTCCGTCCGTCCGTCCGTCCGTCTGTCAAGACCCTTTTTCTCAGGAACGCGTGGAGGTATGAAGCTGAAATTTATATCAATTACTCAGGTCTACTGTCCCTTGAAGCTGTGAAAAAATCAAACTTCTAAGCCAACGCAATCAAAAGATACAGCCGTTTATGCCGCAAATTTTCGACGCTTGCAAGGGAATCAAAACCTACAGGGTGCTTCCCGTGAACTCAGAATCTTGAAATTTGGTACGAAGCAACGTCTTATAGCATAGATAAAGGAAAAATTACGAAAACCATAAATTTTTAGTTACATCACATAATATTTTTTTTTTAATAATTTTAAACTTACTACCCATTTCCTCATAAACGCGTAGAGGTATTAAATTGAAATTCATACCAAATACTCAGGTCTATAATACCTTTAAGCTGTAATAAAATAAAACTTCTATGTCAACGCAATCAAAAGAAACAGCAATTTAAGCTGCATATTTTGAAACTCGCAAGTACTCGCAAGGGAATCAAAACCTAAAGGGTACTTCCAGTCGACCTAGAATCTTGAAATTTGGCATGAAGCAACGTTTTATAGCACACATAAAGGAAAAATTCCGAAAACCTTAAATTTTTAGTTACATTACAAAATATATATTGTCGTAATGAACGAACTTTGTAAACCTTGCAGGTTTGTACGGAACCCTCGGTGCGCGAGTCCGACTCGCACTTGGCCGGTTTTTTTTTTTATTATCTTGATACTGCAATTAATTAAAAAAAAATGTTTTTTTTTTTAATTCATTAAAAATGTCCTGTCCAGGATTTTCCCAGTCAACCCATTTTTAATACATTTTTTAATAGACTAAATTAATTATAAAATTGGTCTCATTCTTTTATCACGCCGTTGAATTTCGCCTTATGTTCGGATCTTAGACCAATAAGTGCGATCCACATAAAAGTTTACGCGCGCTAGATTGTCAAACGGCGGGAACGGTTTGCGGAACGGACACACTTTTATGTTCTTTGTATTGAGATACTTTAATACGAAATAGTTTTGTTATTTGAGACGTAAATTTTACGTGTTTTAGTATCGCTGAAAGTTTAAATTGCTGTGTTTATTTTATTGCTCGCTTCCCCAAATATGGGCCACAGTGCTCGTTTATGTCAAATCTATACTAATATTATAAAGCAGAAGAGTTTGTTTGTTTGTTTGTTTGTTTGTTTGAACGCGCTAATCTCGAGAACTACTGGTCCGATTTGAAAAATTCTTTCGGTGTTAGATAGCTCATTTATCGAGGAAGGCTATAGGCTATATATCATCACGCTACGACCAACAAGAGAGGAGCCACGGGGGTGAAACCGCGCGGAGCGGCTAGTTTATTATAATATTGTAATACATCCAATCTCTTCCGATTCCTCTCTTTTATGAGACGGACTATGTGAATGTACCAAATAGAACATAATGTTAAGCTTATAAACTGAGAATTCATGTTTTATCGGTTATATCAGTTATATCTGTTATTTCTATACAGAACGGGACAATCGATTCAGATGCAAAACGAGTAAAACTAAATAAAAGAATCTGAATTCTAACTTCATCAATAAAAGCTAACATTTAGGAGTTTTGGATACAACCAATTTTTGCATTTTATTTCTGTACAAAATGTAGTATTTTATTCATCTGCCTTTATGAATGAACAACTGTGTCTTCTCGGTTAGAGCAATGGATTCATAGAAACTAATCAAAATATTATATGTGATTACAAGAAATACATTTACTATTTAGTGTTCGGTAAGTTCGTTTTCCGAGTGCGTAGCCGGCAGCCCGTAGCACATAACCTGTAGCCCGTAGCCTGTAGTCCGTAGAGTGCAGGAGGCAGACGCAGCCGGGCAGCGCAGCGATGCGTTCACTCACACAAATCGATTCACTCAAGATGGGATTCCGCCAGATTGCTCGGAGATGCTGGATTAATATTAGTTGCATTTAATGGTCTCTAATTTGAGCTGTTTTACATAACATGTAATGTTCCAAATCAACTGATCGAGCTACTTAAATGTTAATGAATAATTCATTAAGAAGTATATTGTCTGATTTAGCTAGATCTCTTGAAGGTGCGCTTAAACAAAATTATATATTTATTATTTACCGTTGAAGTTATTTGGAAGGGCAATCTTTAAATGTAGTAAATATTAAAATACGCGATACAATTAATTATATGTTGTGATTTTGTTTCATTTGTTTAATTTTATTTATCTGCTTACTGTATTCTAGATATTATTTAGAAAAGTAGAAAGGCTATTTTCACAGCATAGCGATGACACTCGTGTTTACTTCACATTCCCCGCTCGACGCTTGCACGTGCTGAATTAAGCGACGGTGGGGCTTCCCCGCGGCCGCGATCCACTGCCACTTGCCAGCAACACTTTCTCTTAGATATATATTTTGGAATATTATAATGACTATGTCTATGATACTCATACCTAGAAATTATTGTGTTAGCTGTTATTCGAACACAGTCCAAAACACTAACCTTTAAAGATTTATTGCAGCTCATCATCATATTCATCATCCCCACAGACATGTATTAATATATGTCCGTGATCATCCCCTATTCGTAATAAGGACTACACGATCGGAGGAATGATGATGAATCTACGATGAGGGTTGGGAGGGAGGGGTGTAATCCCTTAAATTTTTTATATAGGGGATATATAAATAAAGATAAAACAAAGTTATTATCCTGATTATATTTACTAGTTAGTGTATAATACTATAACGATAGTTGAGACTTGAGCTCATACTGCGGTGGGCACATGCCTTCCGCTGGTCCCAGTGTTACACTGCACAGTGTTCATTCATTTTGCTAAGTCTTTAATGTCATTACTCATGCACGTTGTTACGACGCGGCATTCTTCCTTTTTTCGAATGTAGACACAATCATTTCGGAGTGATGAGGTTTTGTTTAACTTAATTTTTCCAATTTTTTCGTATTATTGCAAATTATATGAATAATTAGATATAACCGGTTCGGGAAGGAAGAACAACTATTGGTAATTGGTATGTATAGTTTAGGAGGAAAATAAAAGACGATTTTTTATAATACATAAATATATTTTGTCTTATATATGTGGACATAAAATGATAATACATTTATGAATTGAGATTTAGATATTTTAAATAGAAATAGACCTAGAATTTCTCATTTATGCATTAGAAGGAATATACACAAAAGAGAAACGATATTAGTATCGTAAACTCTCTAAAGACATAAAGAGGCGAAATAAGGGCGTATTACCCGTGGTCCCCCCGCTATGTCCCACTGTGGGTCTACGGGTGATAATTTTTCCCCGTGGACCCACTGCTAAAGTTTAAACTAGAATATCTTTGAATTGTCATTTTCAGTGGGACCACGGGTAATTAATCTCATAATTTCTTTCCCCGTAGTCCCAATGTAGAAGTATACACCAGTAAGTATTTAAAAGCATTTTTATCCCCATTTTGCCATTTATTACACATATTGCACGCCTCATAAGCGAAGCGTTGAGGTGGGTACTACTGTCACTTCGCGCAAAACATCTGATTTTTCAAACTTAAAATGTCTTTATGTATCATACATTGCACTTGTAAGATAACACATACACACACATATTAAGAAAAAACACTATTATTATTTAAACTAGTTAAAAAACAGTTTAAAAAAGTTCTGTCTTGGACGTCCGTGTGTCTGTATGTGCGGAGGATTTTCTTGTTAACACGATAGCGACCGAAATACTTTACTAATCGAGTCTTTTTTTTTCTCTTACGCTTGAGTATGCTCAGGAATAGAACCCTTTCATTTTTCAGGGTCTGATTCGATGTGGTTTAATTGTTATTAAATAAACAAAAATAATAATTAATAAATAATTATTAAAAAAAAATTATGAGGCGTGCACTTTTGGATTTTCCAAATTTTTGGAGCTACGAGGAGCTATTGTTTTACCTGATATAAAATTTTACCTGATATAAAATTGAATATAAATCTATAAATTACTCATTAATTTTTAATTTTTAAACTATTTTTTAAACCCTGAATGCATTCTCTAACGGACTGGCCTTTTTTGTTTGAAAATTGGATAAATATATTAATATTGTAACTAATCAATGTGACTATAAATAATAATTAATTAGAAATAAAACCAAATTTTTATAATTTTATTTTAATTTATTTTTATACCGACGCGGACGGTATCCGAACAAACGGATATTCCAAAATAAAAAATCACATATTCGTAACCGTTATTGAACTCGATATAATTTTATTGATTTTATTAGAGCAATGAAAAAACATATTTTAGCCCTTCAATTGTATACATTCAAACTCAAAACATTTTCAAACTCAAACTCAAACATTTATTTATTCAATTAGACTTCTTCGAGAAGCACTTATGAAACGTCATATTTTTACATATTTTTAACATTTACCACCGATTCGGAAAGCAGTATCTATGGAGAAGAACCGACCCGCCCCGGCTTCGCACGGGTGCAATGGCGGCCGGCCGGTACCGCCACAAACGCTACGTCCCGCAATTTTTAAATCTGTAATATCTTCGAAAATATTCATTTAAATCACACGGTGTAAAGGGCCATATAGATATCTATATTAAATGAACAATGTATTCAAGGTATTTAATTGGTTAAGGATTAATGCTGTATTGGTTAAAATCGCTTCGAAAATTAGCCATTATTTGTCGTAAAAAGTAAATGACAAAAAAAGTTATTGTGGGTTATCCATAAGAGATAGACATATACCATCACGGACTTTTCTGTAGACCTTTTCAATGTGTACAATACTTAGTACATTATTATTTATTTTGATAAAACTCGTAGGGTTCAGCCTGCGTTTGCAATGTAAGCGGAAAAAATGTAATTTTTTACGACATCACATTAGAAACCTCAAAAATAACAGTACTTCTCCACTATTTAATGAATGTTATGTTATTATACATATAAACCTTTGTCTTGAATCACTCTATCTAATAAAAAAAACCGCATCAAAATCCGTTGCGTAGTTTCAAAGATTTAAGCATACAAAGGGACATAGGGGCATAGGGACAGAGAAAGCGACTTTGTTTTATACTATGTATACCCGGCGCGGCGAATGATGATTCCTATTACACTGACAGTTATTCTTAAGAGACAAACTTGTAATGGCGTCACCATTAAAATAGAAACGTATTGGAGGCGTCTAAAAATGGCATTTATTAATTTTTATGTAGCTTTATGCCATAACAATGATATTCCGTTGGAATTATAACAATTCTTAACATTTACGAGAAATTATATCAATCTGAATTTACGTTTACGTCCTACAAAACTTACATCGTTGACATTTATCGACTAGTGTGGAAAGTATCGATAAACAAATTTCGATAATGGAAACGACTTCACATTTTTTTCATGCTTAAGCTTTAGTTCATTCACTATGGAATGGAACAGAAGATCGCAGCATAATTAATTAATAAATTACCGTTCGCGTTAATTTACTTACCTATGATAATATAAGTTTTTTAGACTAAATGGGGGCTTCCATTTTTATGATAAAATAATATACACTGTGTTAAACGGGTTAAAAATTACGTGAAATTGATAAGACACATTTTTATGTTTTGGAAAACTTTCATTTTACTTACTTACTTAATCTATGCTAAAAAACTTAAATTAATACAACAACAACATACTTAATAGACGTTAAAAATTCATTTTATAATATTTGTATAAACATGTTTATTGTTTACCGACGTGGCTGAATGCAAACCACGTCTTAAAATGCCTATAAAATGCGGATCGATGGAACCAACTATGCGGATCGATCGCTAAATGCTCTTCGTGTCCTGTATAATAATGCCTTCCGAATGCTGTTGAAACTGCCACGCTTCTGCAGCGCCTCCGGGATGTTCGCTCAAGCACACACATCGGATTTCTGGGCCGTCATTCGCAAAAAAACAGCTTCTCTTTTAATGAGAGTGCGGGGCAGTTCCAACAGGATTATAAGGACCATCGCGGAGGATGTAAGTGCGTCAATCATGGGACACTTTGTGCGCACACTTGTTGCGTCAAAGCGACATGTCTACGCGTAGAGTGTCCTATGGTGGACTTAGTTTTTAGTTTTTACATGTAATTTTACTAACATTAATACTTAGGTTTATTTATTTTTTTTTTTTTTACTAACAAAATATGGATCTGCGATATCCGAATTTTTGATGCTAAATAAATAAATAAAAAAATAAATAAAAATAAATAAAATAGTAAAGTATCGACTATCGACACGACCCATCATACGAGCAATCACTAAGACGAACTGTCATAGGGATCATCATTCGCCGCGCCGGGTATAGTGATATGCATTAAATTATTTGAAACCACTTTCACATCCAGGGCAACAAAATCATTGTTGACCAGCGTTATCAGATAATTATTAAGACAGTGAAGGTTGACGTTAAAACACAGGACGATCAACCGGCCAATATAAAAAAAATAATCATCGTGCAAAGAGATTCTTATAATAATCCAACCTCTATAATGTTCAAAGCATGACAGCGGGGGACCACGGGTAAAAAATTCTTTTATTTCATTTACCCGTAGTCCCATTCTATAGCAGTGGGTCCACGTGACGTAGACCCACAGTGGGACATAGCGGGGGGACCACGGGTAATACGCCGAAATAAGAACTTCAAAAAATTTGGACAAAAACCCAATTAGAAACAGTTGAAAACCGCTAAGCTTCGAGTCGTTTAAAGCGTAGGTTAAGGTCTTAGCATTAATCAAGACACAAACAGAAAGCGAACAAAACAAAATAAAATCCTTGAAAAAGCGTCGTTAGGAGTCCGCCATTTTTCAAGCGACGAGCTGCGATAAACGACGTGTCTTTAACCCTAGCGAATAACAAACCCTGACACTAGATAACTATATAAGCTGCCATTTGTTTAGGTTTATTCCTGAAGCTACAACTAGTACGGCAGACCCTTTACTCGTCTATCCTGTAGGTTTATGATTTTCTAGATGCCGTAGAATTTACCTAAACTTTTGAAATTATAAACGACACTGAAAGTCGGTTCATTTTTTCTATATTATTATGCTATTGTAAGCGTATAATTCATCAGCTATTAAAATTTTGCAAATTAGACGCCACGAAGATAATAGTGTACGACTATATATTCTGGTGATATCCATAGTTACAAGGTTTACCTCGGCCATCAGGTATCTCAGATGCGACTCTAATTGGTCAATTATTGCAACCATTAATTTAGTCGTCAATATTAATTGGCTAAGTGCGGACTCAGCACACGCGCTAATTGAGTGCCCGCGGTTTGCGCGGCTTAGCTCTGTGCTAATATAATTAATAAGCAATTAATTAGACTAATGGCCGTGGACGCTGATACTTACATGTGATTTTATGTAAATCAAATATGTTTGCCCCGATTCGGTTAGCCAAAACCATAGGTTTATGTTGTAATTATAATTCTATTAGGTTCATTTTGAACTAGCTGACGCCAGCAAAGTCGTCCATTTTCAATTTGTTTTTAGTAAGTATTAGAATACATTTATCTGCACACGATCCGCGATTAATTCAAATCATCAAAGTCACTCTAGAAGTTCAGAAAATAAGCTCCTATAAATAGCTTTGAAACTCATAATATATAATGTTTACTCGCGATTCTCAGAGCTGAAATAAATGAGTAATTTGTAGTAAACTGGCTTGTTGAGTTTGTTAGTGAGAGAGGACGCGAGAGGTATCCGTGAGGGCTGCGGACTTCTGCTAATATTTGCATGCAATTCTGTTCTACCAGTGACGACCGACGGGGTGACAATCTAACACGAGTTTTTCTTCTATTTCTACATCATCATCACATCATGCATTTGTATTTCATGGAACTAAATACTGTAAGATAAATAATTTAATATTTTAAAGCCATCAGTAAAATGTTGAGTAACCTTTTTTTGTGAGTAAAGCAAATAAAAACGGATTGAATGCTAATCAGCAACCAGCGAAGAAAAGCAAATGCATTTTAATTTAAAATCAAAGCGCAAAGCTACAAGACATATTGTTAGGTATTATAACCTTTTTGTTGAAAGCCAGTATATTAAATTTGCACTATTTTATATCTCTATCCGTCACAAAGAGTTATCCATGGTATAACACGTTTGGTGACGCAGAAGGAGAGTGTCCTCAAACTATCATCTGCTGTGTCGGTGTCGTTAAATATCGCTTAAGAGATAAAGATGGCCGCTGCGGCTCGCTCGGCTTTTTCACTCGTTCTGGCCATAGATTTCCGATACATGCACTTGTAATATAATAAATGAGCGTGTTTCCTTTAATAAACTTCCCTTAGAATATTACCCTTTTCAGCCTAATGGGTCAATGAAGTCAATGAGTTCTCTCAATCAGTTTTGACCCGTCTGGGCTCTCGTCCACTGGCAGATAAGGTCCTCACAAATGATGGTAATTGAAAGCGTTGGGACATCAAATGCTATTGAATAAGCAAGTGAGCGGAAAGATGGCTGGATAGGAGCAAGACCGGTCGCGCTCTCGGAAGCATGGCAAATCAATATTGCTATCGATGGATAAAATCATTATCGACGTAATATTTTGCTCAGTTATCATTTATACTGTATGATCTTCCACCTTCTATTTGTATTATAGTAATAGACTAAAAAGGTGAATTAATTTCTTAAATCAAACAACAATAGGCTTTTAATTTCTTAAATCAAACAGCAATGGGGAGAAGGATTTGGAAGTTTGATCAACTATCCGTCCAACTTCCTGCTCTATTTGTTATTTGCGCAACTAAGTACACCACAGAACAGTAAAGTAGATAGAAGTGTGATGTGGGCGTGGCCCACGTGTCAATAATAAGTTTAGATCACCTAACTTGCTCTCAGTTGTGCGCAGAAAAATATTCGAGTCGGTTGTCAGCTGTCAAACCTTTTTTCCATATTTATTCATTAATTAGGACGTGTTGTTCGGTATTAGAGTGCAAAAATGATAGCAGACGAAATAATATCAGCAATGGAGGCATTTCATACCATCGGTAAGTCTTATTTTTATTTATTTTACATATAATATTTTATGTTATAACTTCGCTTGTAATTTGTCAAAATTGTATACAAATATCTAGTCAAAATGAACCTTAATTCGTAAGAAATTAGTACTATTATAGATTGAACAGCAAACAAGACTTTCTGGAATATTATTGCAATAAACAAACGAATGTCGCTTTAGTGATGCTTGTGGCGCATATCGACAGTATCGATACTTTAGAAAAGACAAACATTATAAATATTAAATTTTATTTTATTTTTCCTTAGCTTTCATTTGTCCAATTTATTTATAGATTTCCCAAAGAGGCTAATTTAAAAGAGAAATGGATAAATGCAACGTGACGAGTTAACTGGATGCCAAACAGCACTAAGCGGTCTAACAAAGGCCACCGATACAGCAAACCTACGGCAGTTCCAAGATTTAAAATAATGCATATTTTCTGTTTGTATTTTGTAAATATAGATTAATACTATTCTATTCCGTTTTTTATTTAATAATAATAATATAAAAAGACGTACTTAGTAGTAATAAACATACTCCAAAATGTGACACATTATACTATACTCATATAATAGAAAGAAAAAAAAAATACACAAAAAATATTTATTTGTGAATTATCGATAACAAGGCTGACATCCCTCAGGGCATAGCATCAGATAAATATCAAGTTAATGTCATTAATGTTGAGTGACACAAATTTCAACCTTATCTCTATGTGTTGAGGTTCAAAGTTATATCTATCGAAAACTAACGCCCTCTGTTGTGGAGTAGCTGGATGTTTTCGAATTTGGAATTTCTGTGCAATGAGAAACAAAACAGCTAATATACCTAGGGGATGTTATACTAAAATAAACCGTAACATGGTGCGTTAGGGTACATATTGAAATGCTGAATTTATAACCTAAGTCAGTTTTTACTCAAATTAAGCTGTCCAATCAAAGGCATAGATTACTTGTAGTGTACTGTATAACTATCGGTTTAAATGTGTGGGTTTGGCGACACTGGTTTTCATAGTAATTATGACATTATAGCACTTCTATTTGTTTTTAATGTTCTGTGACCTACACAAATTAATTATAAAGATAATTGTATCATTAATTCAATAACATAATATTCAATTGAAATTTCAGAATAAGTTAGCAAATAACCCATTGAGCCCCGAACGGCCAGATCCGGCCGCGACACAATAGATTTTCTATTGTGTCTGCGATTCCGGGGCCTGATGGAATAAAACAGCAATATGAAAGGCATGTGCTGATTGCTGACCAGCTGCACAATTTCTGCGCGACTGCAGGCGATATCTCTTCGCTAAGCAATAAGTAAACAAACTTATAAAAATCCCTCATCCTCTTTATTAAACCCCGCGCGACCATCGACATTAGCAGTTTTCTGACATCATTCTGCACCTAGCCTTATTAGATCTTTGTACTGTGCTTCTACTACAACCTTATCGTTCACGGTACATTACTGACACTCGGTATACATTACTCCATCAGACTGCGACAGCATTCAGTGGACGAAAACATATGCAGCAATGCACAGCACATGGAACGATATTTACCATCGGGTCAAGAATTGTTTATTTTGCGCACACTTTTCTGGCTTGATTGTGTTTGCTACGGCGTTAGATAAAAGCTAATTTTCTGCAGTGTGTTCTCATGTTATATTCTTCGAAAATTCTTTTATGTTAAAGGTAAACTTCTTGCAGGTAACAATTCATTTAGACTATTGTTTTCGTTTTTACGATAGTTCAATAAACAAATTTACTATTTTACTTGAAGAAATAAAGTTAGAAAAATATAAGCAATCTCTTGACAATAGTTGTATACGTAGTATATTATTATTAGTCTGTGACAATAGTAAACATTGTAAAGGCAGTGAAGGTTTATTATGAGATTATATTATATTTATGAATATAATTCACTGCGATACTTATGAACGTTCGCCCTAAATATTCAAATATCTTGAGTTTTTATTGCTTCCAATTTAGCTAGAGCTTTTACAAATTTGCAACTGAAGTCGAAATAGACCGGGAGATACTGACACAAAATTTCGAGTCATTTGTAACAGGATGGCGGTTCTACAGGGGTCTTAGTACGCAATGACAAAAAGAAAAACGATGGTGTGAACACTGGTACCGGCGGCTTAGTCGCGTGGGCGTTAGTCGAACTCGTCGTAAAAATAGCGAAAGTCAAACGATTTGTAACACAAAAATTTTAGAATTTACCGATAGCCCATAAAAAAGAAGTAGTCGGTAGTGTCATGCCATACTTTTCCGGTGTGACTTACAGCCCGCCATACCGACGCAAATGTGTTGATTTAAAAAAAAACAATTCAACCATTTGTACCAGGCTAACTTTTGCACAGGTAACCATCGTCGTGTAGCCATTTACGAAAATCACCATACCATACTTTTCGGACGATTCCAAATGGTCGCCATACCGCCGAAAATCTGCAAAAATTTTTTTTTTCGCCAAACTTTTTGTACCAGTATTGCATTTGGATTTTTGGAGAGTATTTGATAAAATGTGACCATTATTATATTTGCCATACTTCTAGTAGGGGGAAAAAGTGCTGCCATACTTCATAAATAAATTTATTATTAATTTATAGAAGTGAAGATTTCTACCACCTAGATCTTTGAAATTTTGTATTTATATTTGTTGAACCTCAAACTTATAGGAAAGATTAATGCCATACTGTTACAAATCGTTCAAAATACGAATAAAATCATACAATAAAAAAAAATCTTATACACATTCGCCACCTCCCACAGGTATAGCATTATCACACTTCTATTTATAATCATTCAGGAGTTGTTGAAAAAAAAATTTAGGGTGTTACAAATGGTTCGGCGAAAAAAAAATTTGCAGATTTTCGGCGGTATGGCGACCATTTGGAATCGTCCGAAAAGTATGGCATGGCGATTTTCGTAAATGGCTGCACGACGATGGTTACCTGTGCAAAAGTTAGCCTGGTACAAATGGTTGAATTGTTTTTTTTAAATCAACACATTCGCGTCGGTATGGCGGGCTGTAAGTCACACCGGAAAAGTATGGCATGACACTATCGCCTACTTCTTTTTTATGGGCTATCGGTAAATTCTAAAATTTTTGTGTTACAAATCGTTTGACTTCGCTATTTTTCCGACGAGTTCGACTAACGCCCACGCGACTAAGCCGCCCGCGCCGGTACCAGCGTTCACACCATCGTTTTTCTTTTTGTCATTGCGTACTAAGACTCCTGTAGAACCGCCATCCTGTTACAAATGACTCGAAATTTTGTGTCAGTATCTCTCGGTCTAAAAGCTCTTTATTCAAGAAGTAGTATTTTACAAGCACTTCCCGACCGTCATTAAACTGAGCTTCGGGAACTTCTGA
This sequence comes from Colias behrii, assembly GCA_029959065.1. Classification (NCBI taxonomy): domain Eukaryota; kingdom Metazoa; phylum Arthropoda; class Insecta; order Lepidoptera; family Pieridae; genus Colias; species Colias behrii. The sequence goes on from JARWMC010000026.1 coordinate 62,222, forward strand.
CTGTTCACAAAAATCTCTACTTTCTAATCACTTCTTGATTAAGATATTTGTAAATGCTTATTATATACATTCTTGATAAATTCTATTATATTCAAGAACCCATCTTCTGTTTCAAGAAAAGTAATTGAAAGCCTCAATAAACGTAGGATTCATTATGATAAATCATAATGAATAAATCGATATTAATTGTAATGACTGGAAACTTATCTTTACAAAACCAAACTTAAAATTTAAAGAAGAACATTGAGTAATATGAGCAGAATAGAGCCAGCTCGTCAGCGAGACGCCGCGAGCACAAATTGTTTTATCAATAAAAGAGAATATATCGCGAATGGAAACATTATTCTCGCCGCCATCAAACTATTGAACTTCCGCTAAGTCAATTCAAACGAGAGCTAATGCTTTCTAAATTAACTCAACTGACAGCGCGGGCTGCTCTCACACCGTTGCAGTTGTTCTTTGCTCGTTGATGTTCTTCATTCTTTTATAGCGCTTTTGTTTAAAGAGGAAACTATACCCTGTACATTCTCCAATACTGTTTATGTATGTTTTTTTTTTACATCTTAACTATAAAGCAATAATGTGAACTTTGTCTAACGTGATAAATAGTCTTTGTTTGTTAACTTCCTTTTCCACACAGGTCTATTTATTTGGTTGGCTTCTGTTCTCTTCTTGCTGCGTCCACCTCGCTCGGCACGGTGTGAGCGCGTCCACCCCGCTCGCAACGGCGTGAGTGCGCCCGTCTCACTGATGGTGGAATTTATTAACAAACTCGATTGCACGCGGCAAATCAAATAGATTGGAAATAAGCCGACATCCAAATTGGATTTAGCAATTAGCCGCGAGGGGCGAGGCTGTTTTGAGGGAATTATTCATCGAAAATGAGCTTCATTTACATAAATATTAATATCGTCAGTCAGTTAGGATAAGACTTGTCATATTATGTGTTTACTTACCTCGTTTCAATGTATTTATAAGCATTACGGCCTAAGTAGGTTAAGCGGTACGGTAAATACTAAAAATCAAGATGAATTAGGTACCTAGTTATGTCTCTAAAATAATCGTCATTATGCTTTGTGTTTCGTTACGCATTAACAATCCCACGACCTTAGAGTATAGATATAGTATAGAGCGCGTGTATTGCACAAATTGCTTTGTGCACATCGTAGGCAGATGAGCTATAGATACTATATAGATGTGTGTGTGACAAATAGGGATGGATAGATATCAATTGCGTGATGAGCTATCGATAAGGTATGTAAATAAATATGTATCATCTTATATATAAAATTCTCGTGTCACAATGTTAGTCTGCATACTCCTCCGAAACGGGTGGACCGATTCTCATGAAATTTTCTGTGCATATCGGGTAAGTCTGAGAATCGGCCAACATCTATTTTTCATATGTACCACGGGCGAAGCCGGGGCGGGCCGCTAGTATTATGTAAATTTTATGTTCAATATGATAATAAAGGAGAAATGTATGAATAAAGTATAAATATGTAATTTTAAATTTGTTTACCAAGTGAATAAAGTGTGTTTATTCCATTTGAATATTTTTTTGTATTAATTATAAGTACTTTAAAAAAATATGTTTAATTGGAATATCAGAAAAACGTATGCACTTCTTAATCTTAAATATTAAAATTAATAAAATAAAAGATCGGGTTTAGTGCTATTTTTTCAATAATAAATAGAACAATAATAATAATGTTTTAAAATGAGAAATAATTAATAATTTTAAATGAAATAACTAATAAATAATATTAATAATTTTTTATTTAATTTTATCCATTCTATACCTACCAAAATCTTCAAAATCAATTTAGCGGTTCATATATCGTAACATTACATACTTTTCATTTACACTATAATACATTCGCATTCATAATATTAGAAATTGTATCATACCAAACACACCACAAAATTATTTATAATACATTTCTAGAAGAGTTTTAATTTTAAAGTAAAATAAATAATAAGTTAAAATATAGTTCTTCTAGTAAACTATCGAGTACAGCGTTGGTCAAGTCACATCACTACGATCACGTGGCGGCAGTGAGGCGCGCGAGCGAGACTGCGCGTGTCCGCCTCCCACCTCCTCTTCACCCCCGCGATGCTAGATTTATTTTCATAAAAATAAGTATAACAATCGACTTACTGATCAAATGTGATAATGGATTTCAATTTTGTGTATTTTATAGTATCATTTTTGCAAGAGAGAACTGCATATTTCACCATGTTTATTCGTAAATATGAATAAAATTCCAGAGCAACGCACTTCGTCAGCACTCAACCACGACTACGAGCGCGCGCGGCGGGAACGTCGTGTTGTTCCCACCTGTGCCTACTGTTCCCACTTGGTTGTTCGCACTCTATATACTATATATACTCTAAGCCCACGACTAATATATCTCTACAAACTACTGACCAGAATAAATCAGTCTCTGTGTTTGTCGTCAAACGATCATTATTGGAATTAAAATTTAAAAGCTCCAATTAATTTCCTCTAAAAATTCTTAACTGTGCACCTGTATGGCTGTATCAATTAGCGCCTCACCCACACATCTAAGCTGACATCGAGCCAATACACCTGCGATATGGCTCAATAAAAATTCATTGATCGACATTAATTGGAACGAGCCCGGGAACACGGATCCGGGAACACCAATATCCGGTAAGCCTTTAAGACCTGGGAACAAAAAGCTGCCATTTTCGGTGACAAGGTGTAATGAAAGCCAGTTGTGGCCCATTCATATTACAATGTTTGGGGATGTAAGGTTCGGCGTGTCAAAATATATAAACAGAAGGGTAGGTCGGTCGGTAAATTGTAGTGAATTTTATACAGAAATATAAGAAAAGCAATATATATTCTTCAGTATAAGAAGAATGTGTGTTGATATTACCTAACATCCGGCAATCCCCTATTCTTGCAAATACTCTATTACGGAAACGCAAATAAGAACCCGAATCAATTGATTATCAAACTATCATCGAACTAATATTAATCTGGATGGAAACAGTTATATGTATTGTTTGCTGGATGAATACTATCTTTATTTGTAAATTTCTTCTGTGCGCTAGACCGAATTTAATGAAATTTTTTTGTGTGTGTTTTATGTGAGTTTCAGATGGATTCGAGATTGGTTTACAATAACGAGCGGATCATGCTCTTAGTAATAATAATTACGTTACCTCTTGTTATCTTGTATTAGAGACTATAAATAGGTGAAGATTGCTTAAAGTACTAAATACGACGCTGACTCCCAGAAGTCTTATGTTTAAAGTACGTACATAAATAGTCCTACAAGTATGGACAGTAATTATATTGGCGTCATACAAACTTTCGGAAGTAATATTACAGTTATTGCACATATTTGGGAACAGCGATGATCGCCGGCCATCAAGTGCGCTCTTTAGCCTCCGATATGATACAAAAGACTGATCGCTGACGCTTGTCGCTGGGCGGGATCATGTTCATGAGCGGCGCGATTTGTGCTATAGATAATATAGGTAGAAAATATGAAGAGCCAATGTGACGGCATTTTAAGTTAGTTAAACTTATAATATTTTTATATGTGGTAATTTTGTTTTAATAGTATAACAGCCTCATATTACTTAGTTAAATGTATTAATAATTATTAATAGGATGTAGAGTTATTGAGTTCAGTGTGCTTTTCATGTTTTAAATACAATAGAATCTTCGAAGCTTTTAGGCTATTGAATATCCTATAGAAATTACAAAATCATTATTTGGATAAAATGAATATATTTGAAGATACTATTTTTAATCATCTCTAACAAGCTTTAAAAAGTTATTACGATCAAAGTTTTAGCGAGCGGCTTTGTCCGAAACAAAACTGCGAGGTAAATAGTACCTATACATTTCCATTTCTTTACATTTATTTTTATTCATCTTCAAAGACTTCACATTATGCAAATAAAGCCATTTATTTATTATTTATTTGTATTTTTTATAGTTTATATGTGTATAAAGGAGAGTCATCGTTTTAGTTTAAAAAAAAACATAATTTGAAAAGAAAGAAAGCATTTATTTCAACACTAGCTTTCCGCCTGCGGCTTCGCCCGCGTTTTCAAAGAAAAACCCGCATAGTTCCCGTTCCCGTGGGATTTCCGGGATAAAACCTAGCCTATGTTACTCGTGGATAATGTAGCTTTCGAATGGTGAAAGAATTTTTAAAATCGGTCCAGTAGTTTATGAGCCTATTCATTACAATCAAACAAACAAACAAACAAACAAAGTTTTCCTCTTTATAATATTAGTGTAGATATACAAATTACAAACACACAACAATAACATAGACCGGACTCTCAGTGGAGTTTCGTTTGCAAAAATCGCGGACCTAAATCTGACTTCTGATATATATTGTATAGATCCCAGACATCCTATAGACAGATGTTGCCAACCAGTTTTGTGGTCCCCCTGCCCGCACCCCGGTAATTAAATATGGCATACAAAGAAAAAAATAAAAATTTCCAAAACATGCCGTGTGGGGTATCAAATGAAAGAGCTTATTGAGTAGATCACGAATATATAGCATACTATATACATTTCTTACACTTTCTCTAAGATTTTTTAGAAAATTTACGAAAATGGTCCATTTTTGAGTTAACTTTAAACCACTATAGATTGAAAACTCATGAATATATTTTTTAAATTATTATTTTAAATAATTAACAATAGTCCATTGTTTACGATTCAATATTTCGTACAGTGAAATAGTTGCATGGGGGAGTGGGGGGAGCATTCAAAGATGGCGAGTATATTTTCAAGTTCATATAGTATATAGTTATTTTCATCAAATCCACCACATAGCTCACTTATATTATATTACGAACTATTGAATCATAAACAATGGACTATTGTTAATTATTTAAAATAATAATTTAAAAAATATATTCATGAGTTTTCAATCTATAGTGGTTTAAAGTTAACTCAAAAATGGACCATTTTCGTAAATTTTCTAAAAAATCTTAGAGAAAGTGTAAGAAATGTATATAGTATGCTATATATTCGTGATCTACTCAATAAGCTCTTTCATTTGATACCCCACACGGCATGTTTTGGAAATTTTTATTTTTTTCTTTGTATGCCATATTTAATTACCGGGGTGCGGGCAGGGGGACCACAAAACTGGTTGGCAACATCTGTCTATAGGATGTCTGGGATCTATACAATATATATCAGAAGTCAGATTTAGGTCCGCGATTTTTGCAAACGAACATCTCCTTGGAGCCTGCTCATAAAATTGGTTGTCTATTTTCGTGTCAAACTGTCTCGTCAATTTTTTTATCTAGCTGCTACATTCCCCGCTGCTCGCGCCTCCTGTGCCTGCAGGTTGCAGTGCTAGCGGTAGGCGGTAGGCTGCACACGGCCGCTACATAAATCGTCGCCGCGTGGCGCGGACGAGCGCGCGTGATCCATGCTAAGGAGGATTTTATTTCGCATTACACTCGCTTGGCTACGATATAGCCTATGTGTCAAGGGAATTTACTTGAAAATACCAATGATATTATAAGAAACAAGGTACATAGGTTACTACCATAACAAGAGCATAACATTCGATCTTCAAAAACGACACACTAACCCACGCACGATTAGATGTCAAAGTACCTAGATGGCATGCCGCATGAGTGAAAAAGGCTGTAGTCAATTCTTTTCATTTCAATGTGCCCGGAGCGCTTTTCATCTACACCTTTTTACTTATAATATCATTGGAATATATACATATTGTGTCAATCAGCTATTGCATATATAAAAATATAAGGATTAAAACTGTAACATCGTATCGAAGCTTATTTTAGTATGAATTGTTTTTGGAAGAACTTACTTGAGAAATACTAAAACAAATATGCTATCAAATTTACGAGTTATCATTATAATATCATCTTTAATCTCCAGAACTCTTAGGAAATGGAAATTGAATTAAAAATAAATTTATTTCCTGCACACTAGCCTGGTCGTGGACTCCCTACAGCTGTATAGTAAATTCAAATAATGTCTTTAAAAAGTTTGCTTCATAAAATACATACCTTTTTAACCCGGAGCTACTAAAATATAATAATTCTATACATATATTCATAATAAGATTATCCCATTTTCCGACATTCAAAGTCAGTAAAGAAAAATTGGCAATTACAGAGTGTCTAAAAGTGACCGGCACAAAGAGCGCATTACAAGTTGGCCTGAGCGTACACACTACGACACTTTCATACTAATATTATGGATTTTATTTCATCATTTGACGTATAAATCAATAAAATATACATAATATCGATGGTAAATACCAAGTTTCATTGTAATCGATTCAGTAGTATTTGCGTGAAAGAGTAACAGATATCAATCCATCTGTCCATCTTCACTAACTTTTGCATTAGTAGGATTTCATACAGCGGCGCAATCGCTAGTATAGCACTTTAAATATTAATAATTACCATCGCAAAATTATCAATGGAACAATTTATGTTTAATGTAGAAGAAAACATAGAATGGCATTTGTTAACAAAATATAAATTCAAACAGTCGTGTATCTCACATTATCAAAGGTATTGAGGTAGTTTATTGAAGTTTGAACATTGCGAGTGGTGTTGGCAAATCAAACATTCAATATTGAGTATATCGGAGCCGCTACTTCATATCGTAATATTCATTTGTTATAGGAAGTAATGCCTTGTTGAGTTGAGCAGCTTTGTGGATTACAGTCGCGCGCGGGTTTCCACGAAACCTTTGACTGCTAGTTTATATTATTTATGGAACACGCAATTAATAGTTTCAAGTGAAAATTATAGGGTTCTACGGCATTGTTCTTCGACTGAATAGCTGGTGTATTGAATATGGAGCAATATGATTGCAGATATTTTACCTATTGGTTCGTTTACAATGAATTTAAAATGAATGAAAAAGAAAAAAAACCTACTTACTAGAAGTACAACGGCGTGATGTTACGTTTACTGACGACGCATACTTACCAGTTTAAAGGGCTAATTTTTAAGTTACCTAATAAATAATACTTTCTTAACTATTTCTCTATTATATTTATTGTAAAAAATAAACATTTGAATATTATAATATTCAAATGTTTATTTTTTATAAATTATAAATAATATACTTACATATTTAGTTATCACAAAATTCTTAACTATGTACATTAAGAAATTTATTCGAATGAATTAACTAGATACCTTAATTTGTTTTGAACATTTTTTACATGATATTGATTTTATAAGAAAAATGATTAAATAGAGATGTTACCGGAAATGTATCATGTAATCCGTCATTGTATACAATTCCTAGGAAATGTATATAATTCCTTAAATCACACGGAAATGTGTGAAATAAATTATTTTATACACATTTCCTAGGAAATCTATACATTTCCTAAATAGCTATCGGAAATGAAAACATTTAAGATTATAGTACATAACATTGATATGTCGCAGGCTAATTGTATATATCTGGCCGTTTACAAACGGTCGGCATTTTGTAGTAACTATGCCGATAATTCGTAATCAGAAATTTTTGGTTTGGGGTGGGTTAGGTTAGGTTCGTGTTTTTTAAAACTACACAGAAATAGGAGCCCCACGAAGTGGGGCTCCGTCGGCTCGCGACCGTCTTTTTGTAGAATTTTGGAAAAAGACGAATTTTCGGCATATAAAAACAGCTAGCCGTAATGTAATACGGCGGATTGAATATACGCGGGGACAGCGGGACGAGGGGACTGATTACTTGCCAAATGAAAATTTGATTTTATAAGAATAAATATAAGTTGATTTTGTGATATTTACGTTAAAAGTTAGATAGTTGATTTTTAAAATGTTAATTAGTAAGATAATAATATGAACATAATATTATTACAATTTTACGGTATGACTGTTACCCGATTGTATTAATAAGAGCTATAATAAAAAAAAATAACAACGTGTTTTATTACAGAAAGCATTTACTTTACACATTTCCTAATACGATATTGGAATTGTATACAATTCCTAGGAAGATTATACATTTCCTAGGATATGCATGCATTAAATAGTTTTTTAAACAATATTTTATTGTACATTTCCTAAATGGTATCGGAATTGTACACATTTCCTAGGAATTGTATACAATTCCTTGATTTCATACATTTCCGGTAACAGAGATAATAATAAATAGCGAGGTATCTGTGTGTGTACTCGGAGAGCATAATTCCGTTTGAGGAATCACGCTGCGAAAGTTTAAATGAAAATTGGGTGATTCTCGTGTAAGTTGCAAATTGTCTTCTCTATAATAAGATGACTTTTACTTTAAGCTGTTTCGGCAGAGTGGAGAATTTACTCGAAATTAAATGAAAATTGCTTGAAGGTCATGAGTTGAACCTAACGAACTTTAGGCGGATCCACTAGGTACAGCTACTTATACTCTTATACTTTAATTAGTTTCTAAACGATATTATAAATTTTGTATTTTCACACAAACTTCAGTAGACATTATTTTCCTGTGTTATTATTATTTATTGTTTATTTTATATTTATTAATTAAGTTATTGTCTGGTACGAAAGTGTACCCGGTATATCGTTCGGCGCAAAAAAGATCCGATATTTATTTTCACTCGTGTCATCTAGCAAACTACAAACAATATTGTTTTTGCTACAGATAAGTAGTAGAGGTAGTCCACAACTTTTCTAATTTTCCTTATAGGTATGATTCATCTCAGATTATCATTAAAATTCTGCTGAATATGTTATAAATAGTATCTGACGACTGAGTGATAAATTTTATCCACCATTGAAACATGAAACCATAATATTATTAAAACTAAAATATCAGTAATTATTACAAACATAATGCAATTTAATTCATTTATACAGTAAATTTATTAATATGTTAGTAATACAAAACGCCTCTACATTCAAAAGTTACATTCTTAATTTCTTATATTGTAACGATGTTTAAACAGTTTAATAGTTTTTAATACTTACTTTGAGCCAGTTTATTTAACATGAATTATAATGCTACATATATGTATACAAATCGAGCTAAAATAACCAGAAATGTGGCAAAAGAGGCTTTATTATGCGCACCAAAAGCCAATGTCCCGTCTCAAACGGTCGGATTCACTCAGCTTTCCACGTTAATGCTCATAATTCCAGTTTTTATTCGCGAAATATTCACAGGTTCTCCTGGAGGAAGAGACAAAGGGATATTTATTTATTTATATTCAACAAAGTCATTTCTACCACTACAAACTACTCACTACATTACTCAATACATTAAGATAATATTACTTATATAAAAACGATACAAATATATGAAATAAATACATATATTAATCCAAGATACCCTCTATGTGTGTGCCAAATTTCATGAAATTCAGTTCAGCAGTTTTTGCGTGAAGGAGTAACAAATAAACAAACAAACGTAGAAATTTTCGCATTTATAATAGTGGGATCTCGCGAGACGATGTTCTGAGGTTATGGAGCTGCCGCGGATATTACCATACCACGTGTTATAATTCAGAGGCCCGGTTACTCTGATAAACAAGATTAACAATTCAGAGGCCCGGCTTGCGTTGCTTCCAGTATTTCACACACAAATCGTGTTAGTTGATACATTAAATATTGATCATTTTACAAAACAGTAAACTGAAATAAGAAACCCAACTTGGATGTTGGATTAGTTTTCAGGCTGCATCGGCCCATATTGTAAATCTTGATAAAAGTATGTAAGGTAAACGCAGGTATTAACGACCCCTCTAAGGCAATTTCAAAATCAACCATATTTTTTAAGTATACTGGTTCTTCTAAAGATTTATGGTTTCATTTTATATGCTAGTGTTATGTATAAAAAATGTTTTTATTGAAGCAAATACATTCTAATAAAGGATTATCTTGTAAAAAATAATTTACAATGTGACTTAGTCGATTGTTGCAATTACCGACCCATAAAAACGGCTGTGAAGCTATTAACGATTTTTATGCAGCTATTCCCGATCGTATGTGAGAGGAGGCCTTTTTCCAGCAATGGAATGTATAGAAGCTAGTGATGATGATGATTACCGATCTTAATAAAATGAAATAAAATATTCGTATTTTTTTATTATAGTTATTTTTAATAAAACTAATGAGTACTTCTTAGTAATTAACTAAATAATTATAAACTTTTAAATTAATCAACATAATACTATTAATATATGTACATATATTAAATTAAGGATTTCAAACTCTAGGATATTTATTTCCTTATGCTATTTGATTGATTGCTTCGGCGAGTTGTGTTTTACTGTATACTTTTCGCCGCTTTTGTGGCTCCATATTTCTGGAAAAAAATATAATTATATGTTTTATGTTAATTTAACCATGAAGAAGCATTTTTAATAGGCACCTATTATGTCATAAAAGTAGTAAAAATATATTTGCACGCTCAACTACGAGCAGAATGTTTAAGGATCAATATTATCTATATCTACAAACACCCTTATTCTACATTCTGCAAATAAAGCAATTTGAATTTAAATATTTTGTAGATGAGAAACTAAACAATCTATATTCAATCGGTAATAGCTTCCTATAGTTGCTATTGCCGACCCACATGGGTCGGTAATAAAGTATGTAAGTATAAACCTAAATTGTATTACCGACCCATAAAAAAAGGTTATTTTAATTCATTTGACCATCAGGCTATAAAATAGATTATAATTGAATAATGTCATACAAAATATGGACAAATGCATATTGTTTAAACAAAAAAAAACAATGATTTACTACTGTAACTATTCGATATCTTTGCATAAATTGACAACGCTAAAAGGTAAACACTAGACAAAAAAGTTTAGTCGCTAATAGATTTTTATGAAGACTCATAGCTTAGATTTAAACTGGTCCATAAATTACTTGTGTTAGTGTGATACAATAACATAAAATAAAATTAAAACGAAAAGTTACGTTGCTGCCATTGCCGACTTATGGGTCGTTGATACCTGCCACCACTTAAACTGGTGAAGCTAACACCGTCCCATTTTAATTTAAAGTTTTATCGTTTCAAATTACTTTTTATTAATAAAATGTTGTAAGAAATATAAAGTTGACACTTAAATGCATTGACATTTAGTAATATAAATTAAAGTATAGATGTCATTTGTTTGTAAATGTCTTAAAAAGATAAATCACAGTACTTACCCGAAGGAACAACGGAACAGTACGACACGTCCTGCGTCCACGCTACCCCGCAGCAACTTACGTATTTTAACTCTTTTTTGCACAGTTACTCACACTAACGTAAAAGTATACGATGCTCAAGTAATACATTCGTGTATAACTTTGCCTACCTATAGCTAGAATAGTTCTGGAAACGTTTAAATTTCAAATTACTTTTATAGGTCGGTAATACCTTCAGATTTTCGATGGGTCGTTGATAGCTGCGTTTACCCAAAGCTAAAACTATTATAGAAACATAAAATCTCGTTTCCCTCGGAAGCCCATTAGTATCAAGGCTTGGTCGCTCGCCAAATAAGTTTTAGCTCGGATTGCGCAAAAAACTCGAGCGAGTAAACTGTAAAGCATAAAGCGCCAAATTAGAGATAATCTTATCTGCATTTACTTTAAATACACCGTTTCTGCGATGATCCGATAACACAACACTTTTTGTAGTATCGATGTTGCTAGATAGTGAATAACATAATTGTAAATGCAAAATCATATTTTTAAGTCGTTATTCAATTTATTTTTGTATTGCTATGAATTACTTACATATAAATAAATTTAAATAAATAACGTTTCTTATTCTTTTCATAGACAGACATATACATGTGTTTTAGAAAAGTTTGCGTATTCGGTAATAATCTAGTCATACTCGAAGTAAGTCGGTATATTTTTACTAATTTGTTGATGAATTAAGGCTTACGTACTAAATATGTGTACCTAAAGGTATTACAATAAGAAAAGCGTCATAAACTTGAACATATCAATCACATCGCATTCATAATTATTCTATTCATTTGCTATGATTATTACCAAATATCAAAAGGTATTAGGAGCTGATAAACCACGCATTTTATTGTAATAAGTATTGTATTGTTTGCTCCCCTAATTTACCAAAATCTATGAAGTGGATATCGAATTTCCTTTACAATAGATCCCAAATGCACATTTACCTACAATGAGTAATTTGATCATTCTTTTTGTGTTTTCCTCATCAACGATATTCAATTTCTATTATTTCGTAATGACTAATATTAATAATGATATAAGAATTTTCAGCTCGCTTATCGAGCTCAATATTTACCATTCGCTCTATCGTATTATATTTTTTTAACTGCGTACCTATAGGTACTCCGAATTAATTTTTATCCTAAACCAGGGCTAGTTAAAACCTAACCATAATAGAGCTTAATAACTGGACTACATAAAATATATCGAGTATTTGATAAGCAATTCAACCCGATCATTCATAGCCTAGCATTTATGATAAAGACTGGACGATCACATTTCACAGAGCGTCTCAGTGGTCAGTCCGCCCGGCTGCGGGCGGCGGGCTGCGGGCTACAGACTGCAAGCTGCGAGCTGCAGACTGCAGGGCACCGCAGCCCCGGGCAGCCCATCTGCATAATTGAAGTGCGGATGAACAGTAAATCGGCCGATTCCTCAAACGCCTCTATTAGAATTTCAATAACGTTGCAGATGTTTTAGCTACATATATATGCCTTCGTCTTGTTTCAAGTATTCTATAAGCTGTTGAGGTTTATTATGGAAGGAAACATGTTTAATGTTCATGGAAATATAAAAGAAAAAATTAACGAAAAAATATTCTTTATATCTTAGCTTTAAATATGAATGTAATCAGGAATGTAGAGTCCTAAAACAAATTGTCGTACTTGTACGTATTTTTGCAAAGTCCTCATAATAATAATAACCTCATAATATAATTTCTGTAGCTCTACCTCATACAATTTTTAGTCTAATCATTCAAAATTTTAGTAGACTCGTAATATTTTAGACAAGACGTTTCAGTAAGGATTGTTTTAAAAAAGAGAAAATGTCTTGTGGAACGATTTACCATCTTCTGTGTTCCCAAATGGATTTGACGGGGAAACCTTCAAGAAAAGGGCATATTTATATCTCAAAGGCCGGCAACACATTCGCGGTGACCCTAAAATCGCATCACTTTCCATCAGGTGACCCGCCTGCTCGATTGCCCGCTTTAACGATAAAAAAAAGAAAATGTCTATCTTACACGAAGTTTTGCAAGCTACCTCCCCATACACGCAGCTCATACGCAACAACTCTGCACCGGTTACACGAACTACAATCACAACTCGTTCGGTTATAAAACTTTATTTGACAAGTAATATAGATGGCAGCACTGATTGTAAACAAAAGGGTGGAATTTATCGGCGGGATAGCGCCTGTCAGTGGGCCGCCATCACGGCTTCGCTATTTATTGGCCAATTTATAATAAAATACAAATATTTTAATAGTCGAGTATCCCGGGATACGGATAAGTCACATTCGCACTGGGGTATCTCGTTTGTTGTCCAACTGTGCACGCAATCTTTTACAATATAATAAATGTAACATAGAAAGACTAGCGTCTATTTTTTAATGTGATTAATTTTATTACTCCGTATTGTAATTTACTTTTTGGAAAGTCCGATAAGTTATTGCTCAACCATATTGAATGAATATAATTTATAATAACTATTGCGAATATAGAGCTTCATAATTTAAAAGGAAAGTATTATTATACATTTCCGATATGTAAAATTATTGTAAAGGCAAAGGCAAGGTACATAATATATAATATCTCCCCGTAACACTTTTATGCAAGCCTTGTTTGCATACAGGCTAAGCCCTTAAATATATTATTGATCTCAAAGTGAGATCAAAGTAGTGTAAAGCTCTGAAGGCTGATCACGTTTCTTTGCCCTAAGACACTGATAAACAAAAAATACTTGTGTACTTTGCCCCATACCCCTCTAGGGGACACACAGCTGCACCGGGGTACGGACGGTCAAACATTAATACCACAATACTGACGCTGAGTCTTTGCGACAACTTTCACACTGAATAATGGATGACGAGGTTGTCACTGAAAATAATACATCGAGGACGAAGCAAAATATCGGAACTTTGATTCTATAATAATCAAAACTCAAATTACTCAAACTCAAACTTAATTTATAGTGTTTGTTTGTGTGTGTATATGTATTAGTTCTTGGTAAGTAGGAACCTAGAATAGTAAGTGAAATATTTACGTATTGAAATAATTTCGTATTTAAACTAAAATTGTTTGCTTATATTAGACTTAAGTTTTAGTGGATAGTGTCAAATATTAAAAAATATACTTACATTGATGAAATATTAATAAATAATGAATGCCGTCACACCCACGCGGCTCGGCACTCGGCACGCGCGGCGGCCACCCGCGCCGGCCACGCGCAGAAAAAGATAAATTCGCAACATAATTCAGGTGTTCAAGTAAATAGGTCACTTCTAAGCGAAAAGGAAAATACCTAATTCTGTGAGCACCTCATTTATCAGCGGTCCACCGACAGGTGACAGCGGCCCAGCGGGGGGGGAGGGGGGATACACCAGTGATGAAAACCTTTTTTGTGATTTTTGCCGCGTAAATGGAAAAGTTAATGTTTTCAGACCGATTCGTACATATTTAAATTCTATATTTAGGCTAAATTGGATAATCTCGTTTTTGGCAAACGATTATTTATTTAGTACACACCGTTTGAGCGGTTAATAGATCACATTTAAATCGCTTTTAGAAACATCTACTCGTACAGATTATTTTGTTGGGGGGATCACAACAAGGTTATAAATTACCTATTTGTAAGTTATTGGATATTTCTGATACCTTAATTAAACATTTTCTCAAATACCTAGGAACTATTGTGACAAAGTAATTGTACTTAATGAAATACATAATTACTTACATTTAAGTAGGAGAAATTTAATTGTAGATAGGTAGCTGAAATACTCAACTACTCAAATCACTACAATTATAGATTGATCAAAAATAAAAGAATTTTAACTTTATTCTATTATTTTAGATCAATTTATTGTATTGATTAGTGATTTATAACCAATGTTGTAGATCTGAAACAAATCAGCTAAATCAGCCCGTGAATTAGGGTCAGCGTCATTAAGGCAGCGGGAACTATAAACCGACAGTAAACAGACCACTTGGAACTACAATCTGAACCAATAGCGGACAGTTATGGCTGGCGACGGGGCCGCAATCATCGCTCATTCAAATTAGCTTTATGACGACACGATGCGAGACGAGCTTCAAAACAATATGAATATTTTAATTTTTATTATACTTCTCACTTCATTCATTATTTATAAAAACCTCGTGCGCGGATAACTTTTTGTGCGCGATATTTATTTTTAAGTTTTGCACAAACACGCTCGAAAAGTTTCGCAAAACATACGAGTATGTTTTTCCATTGTGTAAATAATTAATAATTATTGTTAATTTACTGAGTGCATTATTCACTCCGACGATATTATTATAGCGCACGAAAATAAATTTCCTTTAAAATATTTGTAAATAGCGACAAAAGCCAGTTTATTTGGCGAGCGTAATTACACGCTGGTGACAAGTTCATTTATTTAATTAATGTTAACAAGCGCATTAAGAGATTTATAATAAATTCAATAGTTGTTTTTATTTCATACTAAGCTCGCAAAAACCAGTTCGTCCATTAGTTTATTATCTTTTCAAGAAGACATCGTCTGGAATAAGAGCAGGTATACAATGTTACAGTTACAGAATGAATATGGCATATTCCAATCAATGTAGGTACGTGAACTAGTCGATTACCTTGTATTTATATGTTCAAATTCATTTATTCATTACCTATTTGAGATAAGACATTACGTCCATGCTCTACACTACTACATAACTATTTACTATGTATTTGGTAACCTGTGCTTCTACTCTACAGCCTAAACTATTCTATGTCGCTAAATAGTTTACACGTGTTTTAGATGGCAGGGTTAAAATTATGCAATGTACTTCGAATTCTCGTTAAAAGCAGATTAAACATAAATAATAACGCCTATAACGAAGTTAATAAAGCACAATTCCCGGCTTATGAGTGAAGCTTTTAGAAGACACGATGTTCGCACGACGCATATAAAATGGGCCATTAACGCAACGTCGCCGAGCGTCGTTAAGCAGTCGATAACTGGCTCAGGCCACACGCGTTTACGATCTGATGTTCCTTATTCAGATCTTTGTACTGCCTTTCTGCCTTTACAGTCACAAGGCCGTGGGACGACCTTGTAGAAAGGAATTTAGTGATAAGGGAAAGAAATGCTTTTGAAATGGAAAGCCAAACGTGACTTGAGGTGCGTAACGTATTTATAGTGAGGTCGCTTCTACGAGCTTTTACGCTCATGTAAAAAGCACTGTATCTTGAAAATAGTGAAGGTAAAGAATAAAATGTTAACTGTATGGTTGTATCCGTAAAGGGAAGTAAACTTTTGAGGTAGGTAATAGATAATTGTATGTAAAACGTGCAACATAAATACAATTGTAACTGTGTAAAACATATGGTTTTTAAATAAATATTTTTTTCATATTCAATTTGATTTTATTACACTGTGTTTTAAATTTTTGACGTTCAACTCTGATGATGCGCGGGATTGATATGCACTTGTAATCATAATTATCATTCATGTACTTGATGGCATGAAGGTATGTAAAGGCTAAAGCTCCCTTCTAGTTAAGTTGGTACAGCACTTACGTCCCATTTTACTTTGCATAAATAATAAGCATTAACAAATCACTCAAACATTTTAATATAATATCCAACTGATTAATAGTAAATGCATCCACCTGTATACCATCACACACACACATACACACATCCCATACATTACAGCAGTCACGCTAATTGATACGAATTGCAGTCATGTATTATTCCCGGAGTAAATCATGTGAATACATAATCGTCGGCGCTATCACTCCGCTTCCATTATATTATATTGTAATGTGCTGTTAATATCTGGCAATACAGAAATACTGGGTAATGAGGAGAGCCCTTTTTAGTAAACTATCTGCGTAAGCAACTCATTTTAAACTGAAAAATGGCCGTTTGGCATAGCTATCACAACATCAATAACTTATGAATTGAAAGTGAAAAAAAAGAAAGTGTTTACTACAATTTAGTTGCAAAATTTATTTACTAAAGATATGACAATTTACCTATTATTTGTTAAAATATTAATTTGTTACACACTGCAATAAGATAATCCTTCCTGTTTAATTGTAAATGCAGTTGTAATACAGAAAAGGTTCTGTCAAGTGATTTTTGGAAATGTAATACAAAAAATAAAATGTTGGTTATTAACTGATTGTAGTCTTAAGTTATCACCTAAATTACCGAATTAAAAATTTTTGAAGTGTGAAATGTTCAGTAGGTATGATAGTAATATACAATACTAATATTATAAAGCTGTAGAGCTTATTTGTTTGTTTGAACGCGCTAATCTCGGGAACTACTGATCCGATTTGAAAAAAGTTTCTATGTTAGATAGCCCATTTATCGAGGAAGGCTGGCTATAATAGATCATCTCGCTATGACCAACAAGAGCGAAATATTGAGGGTAAAACCGCGGAGCACAGCTAGTATGTATATAATATTCTGGATATCATTTCATACTTAAGTATACGATTTTATATCCACTGAAATTGTTTATGCAGATGTAGTTATTCTTAGGTAGATAGATCTATTTAAACCTCTTACCCAAACTTCGTGTATTTAATTAGATGTATGTTAAATATTTACGTGTACATGAGCATATGAATACATGAAATTAATTATAACCCATACATAAGTTATTTATGAGAAGCGCTGAGTCCTGAGTTCTCCGCGAATTTACTCTGAGTTAGACAACTTGCTGTTTGCGGACTTTCTTAAAACGTTCCGCTAAATTAGTACAACTTTTGACTTGATCATACACGACTTATTTGAGAAGATTAATGAATTAGAGCTCGTATATTCATGCGTTATGAGAGAATTATAAATAACTAATAGGTATAAATATATAATACATGTTTGTATCAAAGGCATGTTGATAAATTAATTTATAGAAGTATACGAGCACTTGCCCATGGAAAAATGAAACGAATTCAATCGTGTCATTCTCTGTCTATAAATGGTGAGTGATCCTATTATAGCTCCTTGCAAAAATGACCCTAAGCATGTTTTTGCATAAAAAGCAGAATGAAATAAATTCAATATTCGACTTGTCACGAAACTTAAAAATTTTGAGTATTTGCTTATGTAATGATGTTCTTATCCTCATATTATAACGTGCAAGAAAAGTGATGTTTAGCTTGAGTTGCAAGCTGTCCAAGTTGCCTAACTTGAAACTTACGCGTTTCTCGCCGAAGAACTGTGTGTTGCTTTAATATTTATGCTGTTGTTATAAGTTACGCTGTGTTTCTGATAGCTTCACCACATATGCGTCGATTACACCTAACGAGTACAGTGGCGAGTCAGTGTCCTCGGCCGAGTGCTCGGTTGGTATAAACACTTCAACGAGTGCTCGGCCGAGTACTCGGCCGAGAAGAGCGGCGAGACAGTCACTAGAATCCCAATTTGTTTACTCGGCCGAGTACCCACTCGCTATCCCGCTCGGCAGGTATAAACTATAAACACGCACTCGTCGCGTCACTCGGCCACTCGCCACTCGTTCGTTTCGTCATTGTATTTTTTCAAAGAATTATTATTTTTATTTATTATTTCTAATAAATCCCACAATTCGTTAATAATATCTGGTAACAGCCGATTTAAAACCCGTTTAAATTCTTTTTTTTTCGATCCATTGCAGACGTCCGCGTCGTGATCAAAACTGAACTGACTCGCCACTAGTGAAATACGTGTAAACACCCACTCGGTTCGGCAACTGTCTCGGCCGAGAGCGTATTTACTGACTCGCCACTGTACTCGATAAGTGTAATCAGCGCAATAGAGATCCTCATATTATAAACTAGCTTTCCGACCGCGGCTTCGCCCGCGCAATCAAAGAAAAACCCGCATAGTTCCCGTTCCCGATTTTATTATATGTATAGATGAGAGAGTTTCTACACATCTACACATTGTACGAATTCCATATAAAAATCGTGTACAAATATTAAATCAGATCGCATAAAGTTTACAAAGTGAAAACATTTGCGTTATAACTTATAACAGTAAACGAAACAAAATTTTGTGAATGTACACTTTAGTATAATTTGAAAAGGAAAATGTTAAAAAAATATTGCTTTAAAATTTCAAACGTTCGAGATCAAGCTTGTCTGAAGAAAATATCTTATCAAAAGAAGTGTTCATTAAATAAAAAGGTTACTTTGAGAAGGGTGTAATTCCTCATTCTCTTTTATCTTTAAATATTTTTAACTTGATTACAATCTTACTGGCTTCGAAAAATATTTATTATTCACTGAAGACCAGAAGGGTAATTAATTACCATCTAGCCTTTGAAAAAGAGCATCTGTAATAGTATTAGAGTACAAGTTGAGTCGGGCTCGTTTAACGAACACGGGAAAACTAAATCTCAACCATTCAACAGAAATTACATTGATTTCTGTGTTATCTAAATGCAGCAGCAATATGCAGATATATAGGTATTGGAAAAATTACAGTTTTTATTTGATATTACGAGTGATATATGTACAGTTTTATAATAATGAACTGAATTTTTAAATTTATCATGGTTCGAGAAATCGTAGAAAATTTAGATAACACCTATGTTATCTAAATTTTCTACGATTTCTCGAGAAAAATTGTTTTGTCGGTTGAGTTTAGGAACTCAACCGACAAAACAATTTTTCTTTACATTTAGAAATTGTTCATATTCTTCTCCATAGAAACGCAATTTTTCACTTCCGCTGATTTTAAAATAATGCTATACTCAGTACTCTTCGGGAAATTTTAAAAATTTCCACATTCTGCGAGAGCTTGCTATAAATATGGATTTGTCGCATATTTCACGGAAACGCGACATCTTACGGCGGCGACTGTAAATTATTATAAGCATCTATTTTACTGCTGTGGGCATTCAGCATTGAGCATACATCGCGAATAAAGACATTGCTCTACACACTACAGACTGTGGTCTCTATACTAGAGCTGGACAGTGGACACGCTAGTTTTGGCATTTAAGGAATCACGAGACTTTTAGTGTGTTCTCATTGGTCACGTTAATTTATATTGAAAAAAGATTAAAAATATGTGTCTTGAAATTATTAAGAACTAGCGGTCCGCCCCGGCTTCGCCCGTGGTATATGTTTACGTTTTCTCTACATAAAAACTATCCTCGTACTTCAAGGAATATAATAAAAAAAGAATTATCGAAATCGGTTCAGCCGTTCTCGAGTTATGCGCTTACCAACACATTTTGCGATTCATTTTTATATATAAGAAGATTATTAACATGTACTTATATGAAAAATGATTTCTATAAACATATTTTTTTTTGTATAGGTAGGTACTCGATCAGCTTACAGTTATTTAAATCTATTAATTCTCAAGCCAAAATCCATCAAGCTTTCTTATTTATAAATCTACGGATTATTCAATAGACATATTATATGATGCTTTTCGGTTTAAAACTGGTTCATCAACAGTTGTTTATTCTGCGGTTTCCCAACAAGTAGGAACTGTGGTTTGTTTGTGAGTTACAACTATTACCTATTAACCCCAGTCAAGTATAACTCGTAGTTAGATAGTTAACGCAAACGCAGGTTAACGAGTTAAACCAAGCTGGAACTTGATTTGGACTGAGGTTGTTAACTTAACTGAAACATAAACACTGCAGTTAGTTTCGTGAGAACTGTTTTTACGAGCTGTCCCAATTTAGCTTTGATCTAAGATCTCTCTACTTTAAACTTAAAGTTCTAAACCAGGCAGACTGACAGAGTATTACCACAGTATTACAATGTGGTATTACGTTATCGAATATCGAATGATTATCTTCCAAAAATTCGACATTTTGTTTGAAGACGTAAAAAATAGAAAAATTAAAAAAAAATTGAAGAAAAAAATTCGAATTAATGTGACTATAAACATGTGCTGATACAATTACATACTTTTAAAACTGATTTATGTAGGTGCCCCGCAGTTTTACCCACACTGCCCCGCTCCTATTGGTCTTAGCGTAATGATATATAGCTTATAGCCTTCCTCGATAAATGGGCTATCTAACCCCGAAAGAATTTTTCAAATCAGACCAGTAGTTCCTAAGATTAGCGCGTTCAAACAAACAAACTCTTTAGCTTTATAATATTATACTATAAAAAAATAGTATCAGATTGGTTTTGATAACTGCCAAAAGCAATTGTGTCACAGGATTAAAGAGTTTCATAAAATAGGAAACATGATTTTGGCGCGGGGCGCCCGGGCGGCCAAATTTTAGTGGTTTTACATCTCCTTCAGAAATAGAAGTGTTAAAATTGCGATCCTATTTGTGTGAAAAAAAAATATTCTTGAAATCTTTAAATTGGCTCTCCGCCGTTTTATTTCAAATACATATATGTTTATAGTTTGACCTGGCTACTATGTCAAATTATAATTGTTATTTGTTAAGTAATATTCTGATATCAGACAGACAGATTGGCTCGTTAAAATTAAAGTTGTAGTTATTTGTTAGTATTCATAATTACATTAATATTGCCTGGCTAGTTCAATATTGACATCCATTTTAAATTTATAACAAAATGGAAATTGGATTTCAATAAAATCATATTGTGAAAATTGAGAGACGCGTCAAAGCGTCGTAGTTATATTTTTAATTTTTTATACGTTCCTATTACCTAATAATTATTATTACCTAATATTACCTAATAATTAATCGCTTAAATTTACCAAAAAATTTAAATAACGACGTGTTTCTTTTCGCCCAAATAGCTTAACTATTTCGAAATATTTACTCGTTTCAGAGCTGAATATTTAAATTGTCATTTGATTACTTACGCCTTATTTACTTACTTTTGTCTTATTTTTTTTAAATAATAAATTAAAGGGAAGTATGAAAAAAAACCATGACCTATTTTCGAAATTTAATAACAAATTGTTCTAAGGAAATATGACCTCATGTAACCATTCATCGGAATCTATTTCATCGCACTCAGTCACTTTGCTCTTTGTAGCCAGACCATCCTGCGCCATCATATGTATCTTATCGAGAATATTCTCCAGCGCTTCGTCCTCTTCTATCACTTTCTGTTCCATCACAGCTAAATTAGATTCCATTTCGAGCCAACTTTTATTTGAAACTCTTTTTAAAGCCTCCGGTACGACATCTTTCCAATCGTTGGTGGTCGCAACCCTTAATTGCTTAAATTCAGTCCAAAATTGTTGGAAATAATACAGATAGTTCATCTGTCGCGGCAATCTTATGACCTTGTGTCCGTACGTGGATAAGGTGATGTCAAATTTACGCACGTCGGTTTGGGCGTGACGTTTGGAGCGCTGCACCAGCTGGAGCAGCTGCGCGCTGTGCATGTCGCTGGTGTGCGGCACGTCGTGGTGCTGCAGCCACGCCTGCATCTCCTCCTTGCTGCTGTGCACGTTCGGAACTACGAGGAAAGGTTTCTCGTGATACGATCTCTCCGGAATCACTATCACGCTAGCCGGCGGTATTTCGTATATTACTTTTTCCAGAATAAAATTTTCCGTCGGAACTTTTATTTCCTCAGATAGATCTTTTGTAAGAGGCATGCATGCAGAATTCAAAAGTCCTAAAGTGGGCGACACGGCCGCATAGCAATATAAATTTTCAGCGCGTTCTTCAGAGGTAGAGCACTCGTTCGCTCTGAATATCGTATCATCGATATAAACGAAATGCGATTTGTTCTTCCTCATTTCTATAATTTTATCTAAATACATTCTCCGTTCGTATCGTTTCCTCGGATCTTCCATAACGATACTTTTCGAAGTTCCCTTTACGCGTTTCCAAATATAACCGTTTCTTTCCAACAACTGGGCTAAAGAATCTAGATTGTATGAATGGCCGAAGTGTTCTTCTAAACAGCCTAACATGATCTCAACGGTAGGAATGCGGTGGAGATGCACGTAGTGGTGAATGAGGATGTGGCGCAGGATCAACTCGTCGCGATGGTCCTCGTACATGTGCAGGCGCCGCCGGTCGTGGTCGCGGTACCAGTCGTCGAAGGTCCTGACGTGCTTGAAGCCATTGACGAACAGCTCACAGACCTCGAGGGGCTCGCCAGTCATGGTGTGCATCAGATTAGAAGCGTCTGTTTCTATTGGAGCATCATTATCTTTTGCTCTTTTTTTTCCATATTTAGCTGCCACCGATAATAAGTTTTCGGTAATCTTGAATATTTTTTCATAGTCCCGGTTTGAGCCTACTCTTGGACTTGATAGAACAATCTTTGTGAAATCGTTCATTTTCTGTAATAAAATATAGGTTTTAGGTGTTAATATTCAATAAGTATGCTTACAAAGATTGTATTGTTACATGAAAGTTTTATTAGGTAGGTACTTATTTAATTGTTTTAACAAAATATAAATGTATAAGTATTTAAAAAAGAAACAACGAAACACAATAAATTAAAGCTGCATGCCAATACGATTCAACTGAGAAAAGTCTATGATCTATATTATATTCTGTCAATTTCATGACGATTTTCTTGGAAATCCTTTTTTACATTTCAATAACAGTTAATTTTATTTTGCCTAACTCATACACCATTAAACCATTAAGGCCCGATTTTTCAATCCTTGGTTTAAACTTATCCGTCGAATAAAGTATTACACGATATTCGATAATATTAAAATGTCACCATAAGGGCCGATTTTTCAATGCCCAGATAAACAGCTAGATAGACTTTATTCTTCAGTTAACAAAATATTCAATTTTTCAATAGACGAATAGGACTTATCTTTCGAATAACTACGTTATTTGAGGAATAAATCTATTTGCCGCTCCAACGGCCAGATAGCGCGCTATTCGACGGTTAGGCGTTTGAGTTGACAACTGACGCGTCAAATTTGGGATATTTTCGTATGTCATAACATAGAGCGTAGAATTATTAACAATTAAACCTCTTTCTATATAATTATTATCAATTAAAATCATATTGAAATTGATGTTTTTGATAGTACTGATGACCATGCCATTGAAAATTTGCCGAACGCTGCCTTTAGGTATGTCGTTTCCATCGTAAAATATATAAATTGAAACACAAATTTAACCAAACTCTTTACTCGAATCAAAACAACAATCAACAATCATAGAAGACGAGCAATACAAGACAAACTTAAAATGCACTTCTGACGTGAGTCATAATGACGGTTGTTGACAAATTGCAAGAGTTGACTCTATCCCGCTCTAACCTGACTAATTTAATATGTTTGTTTCGCCACTCCGAGAGCAGAGCTGCCAATATGGAAATATTTGGTCAGATAGTTATTCATCAAATAAATCACGATTGAAAAATAGGCGAGCCGTTATGAGTTAGATAAATAATTGAATAAATCTATTCGAGGGGTAGTTATAGTCTGTTTATCTCGGGATTGAAAAATCGGCCCTTAAACTGTCAAATCCGGACAATTAAAATGCATTTTTGAAATGTTAGTTTAATAAGTTATCCGAAGAATAAGTTTTAACCAACGATTGAAAAATCAGCCCTAAATAAAAACATTATTATTCCTTAAGTAAGGTTAATGATTAAAAAATAAAAAGTTTATAATACTTATTATTCAATTAACACATTTGACGTTACAAGATGGCACCGAATCGATCCTACCCTTAGTTCCATCGCATATAATATAGTTACTGTATTTCTACAACGAACTCTACAATACAGACAATAGGTACCTAAACTAAATTACGAATAAATTCACTTACTTACACCGCTGCTTTAAACAAAAAATGCACAACACATAAAATATAAGTTCCTTCTAGTTTTAATTTGCTTATTTAAACACAGATTAAGTGTTAAACGTTATAAATCAAAATTCAACCGTCACCCATAACACATCACACGATACTCGACAATATTGACAAACGCCGGCATTCGGCAGACAAACGCGGGGCGCGGGGCGCGGACAGGCGAGTAGTGACGTCATCGTTAAGGTGTGAACACATTGAGTATTCGTTTTCACTGATACCTTCTAAATTCTAATACGTAATAGCTATACATTTAAAAATATTAAACCAACACTATGATAATTTAAAAACATCAGTTTCCGAACTTATTGCATGTAGCGTCTTAGTAGTTTCTTTATTAAAGGTGTGTATAAAGGAGCTTTCACTTAGCTTCAAATGTGTTATTGCGATAGTCGGATATAGATATAAAACTAAATTACAAAGTAACATTGCAAATAAAAATAAATATGATTTTAACATAAGCATGTGCACACGCAAATAATTAAGTAGATATGTAATTAATATTATAATGATAAATCCACTACTTTTCCTTTTTAAAATAAATAATAAAATATTTTATACAACATAGTTAATATTATGATTAACAAAAAGGCCATAACAAAATGTAAAGAGCACACTGAACTTAATATGTTAAATTAAAAAAAATGTTGTGTGGTTTTATGAAACCACGGTAAAAGTGAAACTTAGGCACAAAATTATCGTATTTGTACGATAATTATCGTACGGTTCGACCACAGACATGTATCAAGATTCGACCGTCACGCGACATGCGCTACACAGACCAAAAAGTTTGAGACGATGTAATAAAAGTTTCACTTTAATAACCATTAACCAGGTCTCAGTGTACAAGCAACCTTACGCCTCCCTCCCGTCTCGCCGCGTCCCCGCACCGTCGCCACCCGCCAGCTACACCGCGACCGCTCGTCTACAACTGACGGAACTTTTAAGATGCGCGCCATCTAGCGGACAACGTGTGTATTATTACAATGAAATCATTAGGTAATCATAGAATATTATGTACTTCCGTTTGATGGGATTGGTAATAAAAATATTAATAAGTTGTGCTAAATTTCAATATGATAAAGATATGAAGATGTAACAGCTAATATTATTTATTGTATATTAAAAAAAATATGTACAGTTAAATTAATTATTAAGAGGAAATATTTTTATGAACTCAAAAACTACTCTGTGGGTTCTAAAAAATGTTGTGTGGTTTTATGAAACCACGGTAAAAGTGAAACTGTTCGAACGGTTCCGAACACTGCTTTGTGTAGCGCATGTCGCGTGACGGTCGGCTGCCGAGTAGGTATACCTACTCGTGATACACGCGACATGCGCTACACAGACCAAAAAGTTTGAGACGATGTAATAAAAGTTTCACTTTAAAATTTAATTTAGGTCTTAATCTTTACCAAGACAGTAGATACCTAACTTCTTTCCCCTAGACTTTTCAGTTTTTGTATTTAATTTTTTTTTTACTTTGAATAAATGCGAGTACCTAGTTAGGTATAAAATATTATAATGAACCCATTAAAATTTTATAAGGTAAGTAAATGAAAATTAAACTATTTGATGTTTCTGTTGTGTATTTTTAATTAAATGTCTGTTTATAATTTCTGGCGGGTTCGCTTCGAGTCACGTTTTTCAATTAGAATAGTATCAACAATGAAACTACATTCATTTTCTTTGAGATTCCGATTCCTTAGGTTTATTCAAGAAAATTGAACATTTAAATGTTATTAATAGTAGGACAAATTAGTGATGACTTATGGTTGCCAAACATGGTGTTTAACCAAAAAAACAATTACAAAGATAAAGGTGTGCAAACAAGGAATGGAGAGAAGCATGTTAAAAAGACGCGACAAAGTAAAAATAACCAATATTAGGAAAAAGACGAAATTACAAAGCATTGTGAAGACAGTCAAATCTCTAAAGTGGCGTTGGACAGGGCATAATATAATGAGGAATAAACAAGGAAAGTGGACTAAAGATCTCTTGGAATGGTATCCCAGGGAAGGAAAAAGGAACAGAGGGAGAAAAAATTAGATGGGAAGATGATTTAAAGGAAATTGTAGGAGGAGTGACCTGGAGAAGAATAGCATTTCAAAGGCAATCATGGAAGGGTTTGGAGGAGGCTTTTGTCGAAAGGCAAGCAAGATACCCAGAAGAAACCTAAGTTAAGCTATAAATTATTGTTACTTGTAAATTTCTTGCAATAAAGGCTTTCATTCATTCATTCATTCATTCATTCAATAGTAGGACAAATTAGGTACCTATTTCTACAAATAGATCGTATATTAATTATAACGAGTTGGTATACAAACAGACTTCAATAGTTAAATGCATCATGAAAACTATGTCACAGTTTATATTTATATAAAGATACCTATTACTATAATATTATGCGAAAGCTGAAAGATAATTGTAAAAAATTACAATAGAATTGTTTTTGAAATGTTTGGTATATAACCGGCCATAAAAGAACAAGGATATAAGAGAATAAGGATTACCGAAGATATTATACCGATGGAAATCCTATTCGAATAGAAACCGGTAAAGGTAAGTCGATACGGAGCTGTCAATTACAGTAAATATACAATCCGAGTTAACACAACACTGCAAACCTTTTACAGGCTATCTCGCTAAGGGATACCAAATTTAAGCTCATTTGGCTTTCAGTTCGGGAGTTTTTTTATGTACTATGTACTTTTTTTTGATTGAGTAGATAGATTTAAAGTTGTTCTACCTCATAGACGCAGGTACTCAATTTTTAGTATGTATTTTATGTGTATAATGTTTTAAATGTATTAATATTATATTTATTATGTAAAATATATATAAATATCTATATACTGGGTAATAAAGGAAATATAACCTATTATTAAATGTCTATAAAAATAACATTAAAGCTGTTTGAAAAACTCTGAATTACATTGTACAGCGAGGGGAGCAGTTTTTGATTGTTTGATCCGGCCGCGAGGGCGACATGTCGACGGGTTTCATAAAACTTTTAATTGAAAAATATTCGGCCCCACCGCGATCTACAAAAACCAATATTTTCCAATTATTTTGATCTCAACTTTGCGATTATTTTAATTTTTTTAATCGTTCGAAAGACGTTTTTTTTTTTAAATTAATCCTTCATGATTCGCGCCATTTATATAGGTTTCAATTTATTGCTGAATTCACGAATATTAAGCTATTTTTTACATTCACTATAATTTATACCTAGGTAAATTGCTTCATATGCGAAACGATTTTTATTAAAAAAGTATCAAATGTAAAATCCGAGGCCAATAAAATATTAAAATTAAAGTGATTGCTACGATCTGTTCCCAGCCAATGTCCCGCTAGATGGCGCTGAATTCTACATTTCTAGTTTATTTGAGTTTTTGCGTAATTGGAAAACCTTAAAGTCGTAGGAATAGTCATGGCGGTTACTAAATATTATATTTTATTGAAATATGTCATATCATTGCCTTAAAATCCACCCAATTCGGTAAAAAATTGCGTTATAACATCTGTCATTGCATACAGGGTCGTTTACACACACAGACGTATACAAAAATGATAAAGATTTAACTCTAGATGGCGTGAATCGTGAAACACAGACGTATACAAAAATGATAAAGATTTAACTCTAGATGGCGTGAATCTAAAACAAGTTTTCCATTTTTCTGTATGGGTAGACAAAACTTAAAAACGCCACCTGCTACGGTTTATATTATGAACGATTAGCTTTCCGCCCGCATTTAAAAAAAAACCCGCATAGTTCCCGTTCCCGTGGGATTTCCGGGATAAAACCTATTCAATGTGTCCAAGTTACGTTCTATATGTGTGCTCAATTTCATTGTAATCGGTTCAGTAGTATTTGCGTGAAACACACACATACACATCCTCACAAACTTTCGCATTAGTAGGAAGTAGGATTGTTATAAAAATAAAAGTTATATTTGTTGGTGTAAGTAAACTATTTTATTTTAATTTTGGGAAATAAATAATGTCAAAATTGATTACAATAAAAAGCAGTTTTATTTTATTACATTACACTATTGTTTTTTTTATCAAAACATGTATTTGAAGTAGCATATATGATATTATGCTGATCCAAGCATTTTCACTCAAAACTAATATCACTAATGATTTGTAAAAGTAAATTATTTCAATATACATTTCATAACCAACAAGTAAGAATAATTATTCATACAACAACAAATCAAAAACACTATTTACTATGGAAAAAAAACCAGGAAGGTGAAAAACATATTTACGATTTCGATGCACTCGACTTTTAGTAAAATAATAGGTAAAAATATTATTTGACTGGTTGATTTCACCCAGTGCAGAGGCCAGAGGCGGCTCGTGACAAAATTGTATGGGTGTTCACTTGAAATAAAACAACGAAAATACAATAGCGTAGCGGGATAATTTATTACAAAAAAAAATGAGCACCACATTTTATAAATGTCTATAACACTAAAAATTACAAAGTACAGGCTATTTCAAAACGAATTCAATGATTATCAATAATTAGTAAATCACCGAATTTGCATTCGCGAGCGTACCTACGCGTAGGTATCCATAGTGTTTGAAAGGAATGGCAACGTCGCGCGCAATTGCTGCTGTCATGCGATGCGGCAACGTTGCGTGAGACTCAAAACGCTACCTGCTACGGTATGAACGATTGTTATAAAAATAAAAGTTATACATATTTGTTGGCGTAAACTATTTTATTCATCATTAATTTTGGAAAATAAATAATGTCAAAATTGATTACAATAAAACGCAGTTTTATTTTATTACATTACAGGTAAATTAGCTTGGAGAAATTTTTGCGTTTGTAGTAGTGTATGGTCAGCAAATAAAAAAAAAACAACATTTTATTTTTAGTTTTTATTCAAGTATATAATATTAGTATTATTAATATTTTATTAGTTCCAAACATTACAAGCAGTGCCGATTTTTACTTCAGTGAAGACGTGTATGAATTAGGTGTTCTCCGGCCAAAAATGTAAACCACGGTAAAAGTGAAACTGTTCGAACGGTTCCGAACACTGCTTTGTGTAGCGCATGTCGCGTGACGGTCGGCTGCCGAGTAGGTATACCTACTCGGCAGCCGCGATACACGCGACATGCGCTACACAGACCAAAAAGTTTGAGACGATGTAATAAAAGTTTCACTTTAATAACAAACAATAACAACAATAACAAACAATAACAACAATCAACAAATACAAAATTTAACAATTAAACTACGTAATAATTATAATTTTCGAATGAAATGTGTGCTTTATGTTCTAACGGTACCAAGCGCAGCGACTGACGCCGGACTGCACGAGGCACCTGCGGACAGCGTAAACTGGTTTATTCTGGTTTTGTGCGTGTTTCCACTTTCCACTATCAAGTGACGATTTATTTATTTGTTTTGTTTCGTAATTATTATGGTCAAATATTAATTACGAAACAAAGTATTATGAACAAGATATTTTATTGTTTCACGGTATTCGCCTTGTCATTGGCTCAAGGACGTAAAATTGAATGATATATTATTTTTTTTATAAAGTCAAAACCATTTTCTTTAAAACATAAATCAGAGTATTGCTAGGGATAAGTATAAAATTAAATAGTAATGTTAGGATATCGAAACATTTTTGTATAGGCTAGAACGATATAATGGAAACGCGCTCTAAGATCTGAGTAATATACACACCACTACATATGCAAAAATTTCTCGAGACTAATTTCACTGTACACTATTGTTTTTTTTTATCAAAACATGTATGTATTTGAGTAGTTAGCAGCATATAATATTCTGAATTTCTGATCCATGCCTATTCACTCAAAACTAATAACACTAATGATTTGTAACAGTAAATTATTTCAATAGGTATTTGAACATTTCATAACCAACAAGTAAGAATAATTCGTATACAAGATACAATAACAAATCTAATACACTATTTATTATTTTAATATATTTCATTATGTGAAAATAACCAGGAAGGTGAAAAACATATTTACGAAAACAAAGTAACATATGGTTTTGCTATTAGCTATCAGGAAAAAAAATCGTATTGGAACAAAAGAAGGATTGTAACTGAATTAGGTAATTAGGTATATTTGTTTCTGGGTGCACCGTTTTCGACGACGCGACGGCCGACGCGTGACGTAAACGGAGTAGGTACCTACTTTGCTAAAACAAACTAAGTAATAAAATTGTGTGTCTGTCTGAAAATTCGCTAAAGCATATTTTACCAATGTTTGCAAGTTTGTGATTACTTTGATAGTTTATCGATTTATAATAATTGTATACTTATAATTATCATTGTTTAAAAATATTCAAACACAATATGATATAGGTACTGATTTATCACTGGTTTCAGTGATGAACTGATGAGTCAATGTTAGCCACTATACTTTCGTCATACGTGTGTATGATTGATGTGATTTGCAACGTGGTGATATTTCAGAAAAATCACGGGTCAAATTGTCCCACCGAAAATATAACTGCGTTATAAGAATAACTATACCTACGATAAATTATACATAATACAATATAGTCTCAAATGCATACTAGTGAAATATTTTATTTGAATCAATAAAATAAAAAAAATAAAAAATAATAATAATACAAAAATAAATTCACAACACAAGAAAATCCGCGCGCAAATCATAGCGCGTGACAATGAAATCAAGAACTTTCGAGCCGACGCGGACGACGAAGGAGCCTAACAAAAGTACCTACAATCATAGGCGGCTCGTGATAAAATTGTATGGCCGTGTTCACTTGAAATAAAACAACGAAAATAGGTACCTACAATAGCGTTAGCAGTACAAAAAAAATGAACACCACATTATAAATGTCTATTTATACACTAAAAATTATAGAGTATTTCAAAACGAATTCAATTATTATTTAGCAATAATTAGAAAATCCCCGAATTTGCATTCGTGATCGTATTCATAGTGTTTGTCTACACTAATATTATAAAGAGGAAAACTTTGTTTGTTTGTTTGATTGTAATGAATAGGCTCATAAACTACTGGACATTTTACCAATGTTTGCAAGTTTGTGATTACTTTGATAGTTTACCGATTTATAATAATTGTATACTTATATCATTGTTTAAAAATATTCAAACACAATATTATATAGGTACTGATTTATCACTGGTTTCAGTGATGAACTGATGAGTCAATGTTAGCCACAATACTAATCACTTTCGTCATACATGTGTATGAACTATGATTGATGTGATTTGCAATGTGGTGAAATTTCATAAAAATCACGGGCCAATTTTTTGTTTTGAATCCCACCGAAAATACATATATTACTAATTGCGTTATTAGAATAATTAATTACTATACCCACGATCAATTATTACAATTTACAATATAGTCTAAAATGCATACTAGAGAAATATTGCAATTTGAATCAATTAAAATGCATAGCATACAAAAATAAATTCACAACACAAGAAATTCCGCGCGCAAATCATAGCGCGTGTCAATGAAATCAAGAATGTAATTTTATATCAAGCCGACGACGACGCCGAACTAAAGTACCTACAGTACCATTTACCTTCAGTGTACAATACAGTTTACAGACCTACGACGGACGAACAATAATGAGTAATAAATTGTTTACAAAAAAAAACATAGTTTCTAAGGTCATTAGTTTTATTTTATTTTATTGTTATTTTCTTTGAACGATTGGAAATGAAATTACTCAATTATTACACATAGAACTTTGATTTATTAGAATTATGCGAATTATGTATAAGATAACGAACGCGAATGCACGACATCTAGCGCGTCAATGTCTAAACATCGCCATTCGTTTAGACATTGACGCGCTAGATGTCGTGCTTTATGTCGTGTTTCGCTTGGCAAAAGTCACGCACACTACTGTAGAAGTGTCAAATTTTGCCGGTATTTCACTGTTGTTTTTCTAAGTAAATAATGTAAGTTATTGATTAAAAAGGTCGAACGCGGACACATTTCATTGTAGAGAAGTGATAAAATGATTAGTTTTAAAGAAATAGTGTCTGTGTTAAGTGTTTAGTCGTCATCAAAAATGTATGGAGGGACGGTCGGAACATCCACCTTAATAATGGTGATATGTAACAAGCATATACAAATTATGATTTATATAAACACTATCACTAGTTATTATTCTGTGACATTATGAAAATAAAATGTTTATTGTGTGCATATTGTGTGTGAATTGTGATTTCCGATTGGTTGCGGTGTAAACTGTAAATCTAATCTATACTAATATTATAAACCTGAAGAGTTTGTAGGTATGTTTGTTTGAACGCGCTAATCTCAGGAACTACTGGCCCGATTTGAAAAATTCTTTCGGTGTTGGATAGCCCATTTATCGAGGAAGGCTATAGGCTATAATACAGGGGTTCCCAACCTTTTTTTGTCTACTGCCCACTTTAAGAATAAATTATTTTTTAACGCCCCCCTTTTTAAACATACTTAAAAAACGCTAAGTACTTATAACTGATTATTGAAACGCAACTTTATAGTAGAGTATCTTTTATTGAAAATAAAACAAACATAATCAATTCTTATATAAAAACTAATGTGAAGGTTGAATCTGATGCTGTTCAATAAGTTTGTTGATATCAGGTTCCAATTTACTCAAAAACAGCCGCAAGTCGCCACGTTCGGTAACACGCAAACGATTTCTCTTTTTAGTAAGCAG
The DNA here is from genome assembly GCA_029959065.1 of Colias behrii. NCBI lineage: Eukaryota > Metazoa > Arthropoda > Insecta > Lepidoptera > Pieridae > Colias > Colias behrii. The sequence goes on from JARWMC010000026.1 coordinate 95,877, forward strand.
CGTTGCCACAGCACTAAATCCACGTTCACACAAATATGACGATGGGAATGCTATCAAGAATCGTTGAACAATTGACCACAATCCAGGGTACAATTGTGGGATCGGTTTTTGTAGCCAAAATTCTTGATATCCATTTTTAAACTTGATTTTTGTTTCTTCGTTTGTTGTCAATTCTATAAGTTCTTCTTCCAGCTGAGGTGACATTGCTGTGTTGACATTTGAAAACGGATCCAACACCCAGTCTGGTATTTCCAAGTTTAAAATGTCCTGGTATCGTTCGGTGAAGTCAATGTGGAGGTTTTCCAAATGTTGGCAGTAGGCAAACAAGTCGTCGTTACTGCAAAATACTGATAAATTCGGAAAATTGTGAAACTCACGTCTGCCCATATTCTTTTTGTGCAGAAGCAGTTTGGCTGCGAAAGCAGCAACGACATTTTTTGTTTTAATTAAATTTAGTTCATCGCCTTGCAGTTGGAGGTTCATGTCGTTGAACAGTTTATACAGGTCTGTCATGTAAGCTATATCATTCTTTGATGTTATGAGATTGTTGCGCAGTTCTGTATCTTTAGTTTCCAAGAACTCTATCACAGAGTCAAACAGGTTGTAAAATCGAATCAGACAATTGCCTCTTGACAGCCAACGAACTTCAGTATGAAGCAACAAACGGTTGAAATCTTCGTCATTAGTAGCACAAAGCTGATGAAATAATCTATCATTCAAAGAGCTGCTACGGATTTTATTGACTGCTTTGATGACATATTGCAGTGATTGAAATAGTCGTTCACTTAAGTTTCTAGCAACCAAATGTTGTCTATGAATAACGCAATGTATAGCAAGGACATCTGGAATTTTATTCTTTAAGTACGCTATGAAGCCTTTATGGCGCCCTGTCATAGCCGGAGCGCCATCCGTAGCAACTGATATAATATTTTTCAAAGGAATCTCTTTCTCTTCACAAAACTTTTCCAATGTATTGAATATGGTTTCGCCTTTTGTATCTGTCTCCAAATTTCTGGCAAACAATAGTTCTTCACGTATTTTCTCATCTTTAATAAACCTCCCGTAAGATAGCAACAACGCTTCATTAGTTGGTAAAGTGGACTCATCGAGCTGAATTGAGAATTGACTAGTCCTCAGATGATTGCACAATGATTCTTCAATGTTTTCAGCCATTTCATCAATTCGTCTTTGCACAGAATTATTACTCAAAGGAATTTTTCGGATAATATCTGCGGCCGGTTTATGAAGCACAGTAGTTATTACTTCCTTTATTGCTGGCAAAATTAACTCTTCTCCGATGTTGTGGGGTTCGCCTTTTTGAGCAATTAACAAAGAGATATTGTACGAAGCTCGAAGTCCGTCGTCATCTTGCTTAGCAGCCGCCGAAAATAGTTTTGATACACTTGGCTGAGTATTATGCTTCTTCTCTAGGTCTTGAAAATATGCTACATTCTTGTCTTTCTTATCTGGATGCATTTTATTCAAATGATCTTGCAGTCTTGAAGGCTTCATTGCTTCGTTCGAAAATGTTTTTAGACATAGAAGACACAAAGGCGACGACGGGTTTGTGGGATTTTCAATAAATCCGAATTTAATATATTCCGCAGAGTATTGCCGTCTCTTCTTTTTTACTTCCGACATTGTTTTGTTTTGAGAAATACGTAAGTGTTGAAATCAAGTACTGCTTATCTATTATGCGCGAAACCGCAAATGAAAATAAAATAAATTTACGTCGTTTTATAGGATTGCATAAGCAGCACGCACCAACAGGAATAAGACATCAAACGTGCATAAACTCGTTTATCTCATTCGACGCCCAATCGTACTCGACAAGCAAGAACAAGTATTATAGAACCAGCCGATTGATACAGGAATGTACAAATCGGATTATTTAACAAAAACTTGTTAAAACATGATTGCCCGCGGTCTATTATATCGAACCGATTTTGAGCTATATCTTAATTAATATTAGTTGATGTTCACAAGATGTCGACTCTCGAAGTCGAGAGCTCAGTCGGTTTCTAAGAGTCTTCCTAGCTAGGTAGATGAAATTATAAATCGACCCCAAAGCCCTACACAACGCCCCCTTTTTTTTCTGGGTCTCTTACCGCCCCCCTTTAGGCCTGCAGCGCCCACAAGGGGGCGTTATCGCCCACGTTGGGAAAGACTGCTATAATATATCATCACGCTAAGACCAACACGAGTGGAGCAATGCGGGTGAAACCGCGCGGCACAGCTAGTTTATAATAATACTAGATTTCCGCTCGCGGCTTCGCCCGCGTTTTCAAAGGAAAACCCGCATAGTTCCCGTTCCCGTGGGATTTCCGGGATAATCCAAGTTACCTTCTATATGTGTGCTAAATTTCATTGTAATCGGTTCAGTAGTATTTGCGTGAAAGAGTATCTAACAAACACACACACACACACACACACACACACATCCTCACAAACTTTCGCATTTATAATATTAGTAGGATTAAAACTGCTTTTTATATTATCTCTCTGATTAAATTTTTTAATTTATCTATCAAATTAAATACTTAATTAAATAAATAATAATATTACCTTCACAATCGCCTAACAACGGTTTAGAGCAATCTTCCGTATCCTCTCCCATCTCACGGAACCATTGTATTAAGTTCTCTTCTGAATTATTTCTGAGAAACACGAAATACTAGGTTATTTAATATTTATTATGCATACCATGTTTAAATATAAATTTATAGTTGAATCGTTTCTATCGAAATTTATATAGAAATTTTCTTGTCTTAAATTTTCCTGGCTTATAAACATTTTCCTGACTTATACAAATTTTCCTTATTTATATAAATTTTCCTGACGTATAGAAATTTTCCGGACTTATAGAAATTTTCCTGACGTATAGAAATTTTCCTGTCACTTATAGAAATTTTCCTGACGTATAGAAATTTTCCCGACGTATAGAAATTTTCCTGGCTTATAAACATTTTCCTGACTTATACAAATTTTCCTTATCTATATAATTTTGCGGCAAAGAGAAATTTTCCTTTCTTATGGAATTTTTCCTGACGTATAGAAATTTTCCTGGCTTATAGAAATTTTCCTGTCTTATCGAAATGTTCCTGGCGTATAGAAATTTGCCTGACTTATAGAAATTTTCCTGACGTATAGAAATTTTCCGGACTTGTGGAAATTTTCCTGTCTTAAATTTTCCTGTCTTAAATTTTCCTTTCTTATGGAAATTTTCCTGGCGTATAGAAATTTTCCTGGCTTATAAACATTTTCCTGACGTATAGAAATTTTTCCTGACATCGTAATTTTTCTGTCAATCGAAATTTCCCTAAATATTGTTAAAATCATTTTTCTAATCTTCCTAAAATTGGAAATTTTTAAGACTGATTAAAGTAAACCACCCACCTATTCCCACCCACATCCCGTACGCTATGCTCTCTATCCACAGGCCGCGCGTGCGCAGAATGGCTCAGTATCTACATAGCTAGCGATCGTATAAACTCGCCCGGTCGTTGGGCGCTTTCACCAGAGCCCTGGAATTATGGAATTATTATTAATTTCATGAACAATATCATCATCATCATTTTTATTGAAAACAATATTCATATATTTATCTTTGCCCGCGGATTCCCCTGATGTCCTTTCTCGGGTATCAAAATATCTCTATACCAAATTTCATGCAAATTGGTTCAGTAGTTTAGACGTGATTGAGTAACAGACAGACAGACAGAGTTACTTTCGCATTTATAATATTATAGTATGGATGAGCATTGAGCATATTAAATATTCTATTATTTTGAATAACTAAGCTGACTTTTATTTTCGGCGCAATAAACATTTTTCAATAATTGCATTACTATAAGAAATAGGTATAGACCGTAGTAGTAGGAATGTGCATTAGATAAAGGATGTTTAAATATTTTCCTTAACAAAATTAAACGCGCCAAGTTACTAGCAGTTAATTCTTCATCCGAAAGGAAATAAAAGCATTGAAAAGAATAATCCAGCGAGTACAAACCGAAAGCGGAACAAATGAAGAGGATAATTGTAATTAGTGGACTTAGTCGCTAATGAGCGGCTTCCAAACGGAATGCTCTCACGAACGAGAAAATTGTTAACTCGCTCAGTTTGTGTCGAGCACCGAGCACCCTGTAGGTAGTCAAGGTCAAAATGTCCTAGTTAAATTAACTGCTTTTGCTTAACAAGTTTTGAACAGCACTTTGAAAGCATCATTCGTATTCATTTTAAATTGCATTTTTTTGAACGATAAGATTGTGCCGCGCTAGTATTATCTAGATTCTAGAGATACATTCAACAATTTTTCAGCACAACGGAAGCGCGACGGAAGTACGAATAATAAGGAAAATAATAATCAGAGATTTTTAAATTGATAGCTAGCTATAGTCCTTTTCACCTAAGATGATTCCTGTGACATATTGATTGTTGACACGTGTAGAGATTGCCTTTACTGAAATCGTATCAATTGTTTCCGATAATCGATAATATTTTATATGGAAATGAAATCGATTTGAATAAAGGACCATAATTAGTTATTTCGGCATTTCGCCAACAATTAACTAAGGAATCTTAGCAAACAACAGCGACAAAAAGTGAACAATAACAATTAGTAATATAATAACAGAATACCACGTAAAGTATCAATATAAAAATGCAACTTGTATACAAATCTGACGGACTCGTACAGACGATTGACGCGATTGACAAACGATCACAAGATGGGCGTCGATTATATGATTTTCCAACTCTATAATTTTTCAACGTCCCATTTCATGTACACGAATTGCGTAGGTATTATTTTTTTGTGTTATTTTATTTTATTTTTCGTTATATTAAACTAAACAATACTGTTTTTGTTTTAGTAGCTTAAGATGTTTCATTTTTATATTTTTGGTAATAATGCCGCCTTAAAATAAAAATATTATGCATTAAAATTATTTTTGCTTTTTAAACATAAAATACGTAATTCGGAACACAATGAAGTGTCACAGGAATCATCATAGGTGAAAAGGACTATAGAAAAGCAGAAAATAAAATATGTCACGTGGCCATAATAATTTTCATGATAAAAACAAGCGACACAATTCCTACACCATAAAAAGATACATAAAAAAGAATTTGGGGATTATGAACGGCAAATTTAATGCTTTAACATCGTATTTTGAATAAACAAAATAATATAGCGACATTGTAATCTCAATAAATAATCCGAATAACATAATATTGCAAAATAATCACTTTTCAGCACCATAATCTGCTGTAGCGCTGTATCTTTAGAGGAAAGAAGTAAAATATCTTATAAACAAACACAATTTGAACTTTAGTGCATTTGAATAAGGCCGAAATTGCGTCGGTAATAACATAATCTGGGGTTTCCAGGTAAGCGCTCAGAATTTACATGATATTGTCGTTCAACACCTTGGTTTGAACATTAGCATTAACGAATACGCTGTTTGAAGCGCTTTGTGCTGAATTATTCATGTAATATAGATAAAAACGAAAACAATCGGCGACAATGGCGATTGAGCATTATCTCGCTCTAATGACCGATAAATGAGGGAGATGGCAGATTATTTGTTTCGGATAGCTATTTGAAACTAGAACATGATAGAATTCTTTTTACGAGATTTTCATTTGTGCTAGGTATAATATATTATAATATTTGATATTTATTTGTATCGTTTTATGAATCTTAAATTCTACCACAGATTACTAAATAGTTATTATTCTTCTTAGACTACTTCGTGGAAATATGTCAATATTTATTGTAGGAAACATTAGTTGCTTCGTCAGTAATTGGCAAAGAAAGCACAAATCTTTTTCTCCGATTTTTTTTAAATGTAGTTAACTATATTATCTTATTTTGTTGATAGCTATAACGAGGTAACAATAAAATCATCTATTTAACTGTTTAAGTAAAGGTTTGCAATAACCACAACGGATTATGTAATACAATGAATTTTATTTTTATTTTGAAGTAATTAAGTATGAATAACAAATAGGGGGCTGATTTAGAACAAAGGCGATAACAGATAAACCTATTCATTATTCGTTTTTGGATAAGGATTTAAATTTATTTCTACTAACCGTTATAAAAAACCTCTTATCTGTGGCCAGATTGAAGCGTGTCCCAGCTTAGGTCATATTTATAACACTTTTATGAGTTACAGATAACAATATTTTTAACTATTTTTCGGGGGTTATAAATCTAAAATTGATATATATTAATGTGCATTGATTAAATAACTAAAAAGCAGCAAAGAATGAAAAAAATACTTATTAGCATAGGTACCTAAGCAAAAATGTGTATAAGGATTTATTTATTTTTTATTCCAATCTATAACGTAACAGTTGCATAAACAAATGACACCGATGTAAATTAAATTAGTACCTCTTAAAATGTACCAAAACTTGCGAAAATCGAATAAGAAAATAGGCAAGAACAAATTCGGTGTTTACTCGTCAAAACAACACAAAAAGTGAGGATCCTCGGAACTACATTTCAGGGCGAGGGTCATTTGTCAGCGGAGGGACAGCTGTCGGACGGGAACAGGTAAAATGCTACGTTTTTTCATATTTTTTTCTTCAGCTCTTGACCCGCACAGCCCGCACTAGTAACTGTTATAATGAAGTGGGAAACTGGAGTTTTTCTTAGCATTGTACTCAACTTGTATACAGTGTTTATATCTGTTCTACTATACATTTTTGGGTGGACAAATAGGACCTTCAAAAGTCGCAAAGAGTAATTGAATCTTATGAGAACCTATGGAATACAACTAAAAGCGGCAAGAAGTAAGAACAGATATAAAAACTATACAACTTAAAAATATTGTACAGAAGAAAATCTTATAAGAACATTTTGAAGTAAATGTTTATCAAATGTTTGTAAAAATTAAAAAATAAACCGGCCAAGTGCGAGTCAGACTCGCGCACCGAGGGCTCCGTACAAACCTATTTTTTATTAATATGTTGTAATTTAAAATTTATGTTTTTAGCAATTTTCGCTTTATCTGTGCTATAAGACATTGCTTGTTACCAAATTTCAGGACACTGTGTTCAGTAGAAGTACTTTGTAGGTTTTGATTCCCTTGCAAGTTGCAAGTAGTTGCGAGTTTCACAATATGCGCTTGTATCGTAACATTTAACAGATGAATTTTTTTCTTTTGAAATATTACGAAATAACGATAAGGAGCAAATATAGAGTTCAAGAATTAAAAATTATCGGCACTGGTCTATTATAACAATAATTGAAATCACATAATGTTGTCGTTATGCTATTTGCCATGAATTTCCGAAAAATGATTAACATAATACATACCTACTACTTATTTCGGTTTATATGGTTCAAATAAAAAATATATTAAGTCTGTTTGTTTAAAAATAACAAACAAATAAATGTAAATATTACTAAAGTAATTTAACGAAAAATAACAAAGAGATTTTCTCAAGAACAATAAAAGTCCACTTTAGTTGTTGTCCATTGATTATTTTTTCTGAATGTAGCGTAGGCGATCCTTTTGTAATTTTGACAACAAAAGGATATACATATATAAAAAAAAAGATTAAAAAATTATTCTCAAAAATACAGTATTTTTTATAAAGTAGAATTGAGGTTCGCATAATAAGTAATAATAAAATTATAGACGAGAAAAATATTCAATGTAGCCTTAGATGTTACTTGCTAATAGATTTAGTTTTCATAGGTAAAAGACTAGTTTTAGATCAGTCTAGTAGTTTGCAAAACCGGCTGAAATTATCAGCATTAAAAATAATAAGTAGGTACCTACCTAAATACAATACAATGTATAAAGTTATTATGAACTCATGATTTTTACATATTCCCAAACAGCAACCATACTAATATTGGATGTTTATTACCTACCATATAGAGACAATTTTTTGAGTTATTGGGTTAGTACTTAGTAGTATATTGTGGTAGTATAGTCAAAATTAATTACAAGATTTTCTTTGAGATGCTTACATATTCTGTGCAGTATGACCTACCAACTACAAAGTAAGGCATTTATAACATAAGTATAAAGTAATATAAGTATAGTGTCAAGTTAAAGGTAACATATTCCAAGCGACTCTTGGAACGTTCGAGCAAAATCCAATGAAAAGTTCGTCGACTCGTCTCGGAGAGCTTCGCAAGCATTCACCAATTCAAAACGTTTTAGCGCAGAAATATGATATTTGTTTCAATATTAACTTTAACTAATTTCACTTCTGTTTTATATAACTTTGTGCCTATTCACGAGTTCAAAACTTTTATGTATTTTGTTAATAAACATTCATATGGGTTTATTATGCTTACATACCTTTTGAGGTGAAGGGAGATTTAGAATACAGAAGATTGTTTATTTTTTATTGAAGTGAAACTTCTTTATCGGGGTTGGAAAAAAATTTTCACTCTTCGGTGTAACGCAGGACTTCATAAGATACTTGGGTCCAAATTATTGAGCAGACGTACAAAGTTTCGAATCTATAAAACCGTGATAAGGCCGATTCTTATGTACGGCTGTGAAACCTGGACGCTCACCCAAAAAGAAGAAAAGAAGCTTCTCGTAACGGAACGCAAAGTACTCCGTAAAATATTGGGCCCGATACCCTTAAACGACGGTAGCTGGAGAATCAGATCAAATAAGGAGCTGGAGGAACTTTTTGCTGCACCAAACATCATAGGCGAGATTAAAGCGCATAGGCTACGATGGTTAGGGCACGTTCTGCGGCCGCCGGCCGGTTGGCCGTCCTAAGTATCGCTGGGCGGACCAAGTGAATAACGATCTCGTGGCACTGCACAGAAGAGACTGGCAAAACATCGCACTGTGCCGGGATAAGTGGCGACTTTTGTTGTCGGAGGCCAAGACCCACTTTGGGGTCACTACGCCAGATAGTAAAAAAGTAAAAAAACATTTTTTCGTTACGCGTGACATTTTTCCGTTACACGCCATCTTTTTCTTATCCCTACCACGCGTGATTCGACGTATTTCTGTAAAGTTGCATATAGTAAATAATTTTTTAAAAAATAAGGTCATAAAGAAGTTTCACTTCTTACGTGTGTACAGTGTAGGTACACTAGTACACGCACACACTTTTGTTTTTTTTTTTCATTATAATATTAAATTAATTATTCAATATAATAGGGATAGGTATAAAAGTATTTTAATCATTTTTTTTTGTAAAAATAAAAAGTGCATGCATCGGCCGGGAATCGAACCCGGGCCGCCCGCGTGGCAGGCGAGCATTCTACCACTGAACCACCGATGCTTGTGTATTACATTTGAATATTAGAATTTTAATTGAAATTAGTTTTAAACTTTTTATAACATAAATTATAAGTAATATTCTTAAAAATTAGAAAAAAAGAACGCAATAATTAATGGCGGCCAAATAGTTAAACGATGTCACTGCGCAAACGCAGGTTCGAATCCCCGTATAGATCGCCATATAGATCTATATTAGCCCGTCCGATTAGGGCCCTTCTGGCCTCCTCCACTCAAGCGACAGCTCAAGCCGAGGTTCGTGGTCCCCGTCAAGGGGGGACGCCCTTGTGCATGTCGCTACCAGGGTGAACCTTCAGTTCACCCCCGCGTCCGCGTTAAAATGTAGAAGCCCTTCTGGCTAACATTGAGAGACACCACACAAAAAAAAAAAAAAAAAATCTATATTAAATGAACAATGTATTCAAGGTATTTAATTGGTTAAGGATTAATGCTGTATTAGTTAAAATCGCTTCGAAAATTAGCCATTATTTGTCGTAAAAAGTAAATGACAAAAAAAAGTTATTGTGGGTTATCCATAAGAGATAGACATATACCATAGCGGACTTTTCTGTAGACCTTTTCAATGTGTATAATGCTTAGTACATTATTTTGATAAAACTCGTAGGGTTCAGCCTGCGTTTTCAATGTAAGCGGAAAAAATGTAATTTTTTACGACATCACATTAGAAACCTCAAAAATAACAGTACTTCTCCACTATTTAATGGATGTTATTATACATATAAACCTTCCTCTTGAATCACTCTATCTATTAAAAAAAACCGCATCAAAATCCGTTGCGCAGTTTCAAAGATTTAAGCGTACAAAGGGACATAGGGAAATAGGGACATAGGGACAGGGAAAGCGACTTAGTTTTATACTATGTAGTGATATATTATGTATAGTTTATATAGTATACAGGGTGTGCACAGGCGATTTTTCCGTAAGTATTACAGATAACAAAAAACTTTAAACTGATATCGAAAGTACTTAACCTAATGAGTAAAATTGCGGTAATACTTTAATAGCTATATCAATTCAAATATAAATAATCCAAAAGAAATGTGGCAGCATATCAAGAATAACGTTTCTATAAGTCCTAACAATAATTATATCTTGCCACCTCACCTTTCGGAACCGAATAAATTAAATGATCACTTCCTAAGTATACCTGGCCACACTAATGTTCCTTTGTCTATCTTATCGTTTTATGAATTCCATCGTCATGGTGACGCTGTTTTTGAGCTTAAACCTACTAATGAACAAGCAATTATAGCTAAAGTTATACGTAATTTGACATCACAATCGGTCGGCATTGATGATATTTCGCTTGACATGGTCAATTTAACTAGTTCTAAAATTCTACCAATACTTACTCATATTATTAATACATCATTTTCTTCTAAAACGTTTCCTTCCATTTGGCGAAATGCGCTCATACGACCTATCCCTAAAATTCAAAACCCAATGGAGCTCAAACAACTTCGCCCCATTAGTTTATTACCTTGCCTTTCTAAAGTAATTGAAAAGATAGTCCAAAAGCAGTTAATCGATTTTTTGGAAACCAATGGAATCGGATCGTCAATCGGGTTTCAGAAAGAATCGCAGCACAACCACTGCCTTAGTGGATGTTACGGATGATATATTATCTGCGATGTATGAAGGCAAAGGGACCCTTCTTGTATTGTTGGACTATTCCCGTGCCTTTGATACCATCAATACCACTCTTCTACTCTCGAAGCTTACATACTACGGTTTTAGTTCAGATACAGTTAAATGGTTTGCCAGCTATCTTAATGGTCGGACACAAACAGTTGCTGTCCCCCAAATAGATGGTAATATGGCCTATTCAACCTGTCGTACGATCAATAGAGGGGTTCCACAAGGATCTATTTTGGGACCACTATTGTTCATTTTATACAGTGCAGATGTTGTCAATGAAATAAAATTTTGCAAATACCACCTGTACGCCGACGACATTCAACTTTTTATATCTTTTATTCCGAAGGATACAGATACAGCACTGGTCTCACTGAATTCTGATTTAGAGCGCATATATTCATGGTCAGAACGTAACAAGTTAGTTTTGAATCCTGCAAAGACTAAATTTATGATCTTAGGCAGCCCCAAAATTGTTAGCAAGATAGAATCACACAATCCTACTATTACTATTTCGGGAAAGATTATTGAAAGAGTACATGAAGCTCGAAATTTAGGTATTGTGTTTGATGAAAACCTCAGATTTGAAAACCATTTTAACACTATTATCTCTAATTGCTTTTACAGGCTTAAACTACTATATCGAATTAGACCCTTTTTAAGCACTGAGCTTCGTATACGGTTGTGTGATTCTCTAATTTTATCAAAATTCAATTACACTGATTGTATGTATGGTTCCAGATTACTCGTACGTACTAAAAAGGCTATACAACGTGTACAAAATAGTTGCGCGCGATTTTGCTGGAATATTCCTCCGCGCCATCACGTCAGTCCTTTTTTGAATGAAGCTAAAATTTTAAATATGGAAAGCCGACGTCAAGTGCATTTTTCTAAGTTTCTTTTTGGGATTATTATTAATGAGCGTCCAACGTACCTTTACCAGAGGCTTCATTTTTGCAGGGATAAAGGACGCAAATCGCTTGTCAATGAAACCAGGGGTATGAGTCAAAAGCTACTTATTGTGCCCAAACATCACACAACCGCTTTCAGAGGCAGTTTCAGTTATAATGCTACGAAGTGTTGGAACAACTTGCCTCCACCCTTACGTAACCTTCGTTGCATTAATAACTTCAAAAATAAAGTTGCTGCTTTTATTTTTAAAAAACAACCGTAACCTACTGTAGAATGTAGCATCTCTCTTTTGTGTCTATTTATCTGTATGTATGTTTATTAATTTTTTATTTTCGTTATTATTTATTACTATTTTCTTAATGTTCTAGTATATGTACATTCCTATGCCTTCTATTTATATGTATGATATTTATAACGTGTAATATTGTTTATTTTATTAATATAATTTCTATCCCTCTATACTTCGGTCTGTAGCTGTACTTCAAACAATGGGGGCCACTGAAAATCAGTGCTGTGCCACAGTATTACCATATTTCCTACAGTAGTGCGACGAATGTACTTGTGCAGAGAAACGGAGGGGAACTGGCGGGGGTCGGGCGACGCGGGCCGCGTAAAGCAATCACGCTGAGATTGCTTTACCTATCGCGAAGGGCAGACGCTTCAGAGTTTTTTTGTGTAATAATTTATACTTACGTATTCTATAATGGTGGGCATAAACCGTTGTGTTTATGGATGCAAATCTACATTTAAATCCAAGGACATAAAGTTTCATAGATTTCCTCGCGACGAGAGGTAGGTTTTTCAAATTCTGTTTAGTACCAATTCAAAGATGTTGAAGATGTTTTTGACTATACATATTTTAAGTAGCTATAAGATATATATAAAATATTATATTATTGATGATTTTCAAGAAAACCAATTTGTTTCTCTGTTAATTCAAAGTTTTTATTTTAAAGTTTTCACAATAGTTAACATACAAATAGTTTGTTACTACAACAACTTAAAATATGTAATCTCACCTGTAAATTCAAAGAAACGACATTTAAAGTCCACTTATAATAAATCCTCAATTACAGTAAAAGTTCCTTATTCGCGGGGTATATGTTCCATAAATATGCCGCGAATACAGAAACCGTGAATACGGAATGGTAATTTATATGGGATTATAGGGGATACGTTCCTAGGTGACGATTGAGATTTTTTTCGTGTCGAAACTCGTTTCTCATTTTTTTTAGTTGACATTATAAACTAGGAAGAGTGCAGTGGATCACAATTTTTGTAACGAATGTGAAAGACGAAACAATAAAACACGCAAAGCGGCTTTTACCACAGTATTACCATATTTCCTACAGTAGTGCGACGAATGTACTTGTGCAGAGAAACGGAGGGGAACTGGCGGGGGTCGGGCGACGCGGGCCGCGTAAGGCAAACACGCTTAGTTTGCCTTACCTAGCGCGAAAGGACGACGCAGTCGTATTTTTTGTGTAATAATTTTATTATACATAGGTACTTACATATTCTATTATGGCGCGCACAAACTGTTCCGTTTACGGATGTAAATCTACATTGAAATCCCAGAAGGAAACAATATTTCAGAAAGATTGTATTACCTAATTGTATCTGTTGAATTAAAATCAAAGCTATGTATATGTTGTCCTCATTATTTTCTAATCAGATTGTACATCCCAATGCGAATGCATTACTTAGTTAAATGTTATAAATTATAATATACAATTAAGAACATCCAAAAATAAAGTGTCCACGTAAATAATATTTAGCAGTGCAATATCTATAATTATATATTTATGAACAAATAATTACATCAGATTTAATAATCGCAATTATTTTGAATGTACATATGAATAAATGATTTCATCATAATATTAATAATCACAATTGTTTTATTTCCCATTTGTTGCAACCCTAGCGTATTTTCGTGTGGCAGCGTAAGTACCTACGCTGGCGGCGGCATCGCGCGACATCAAAGGCGATTCCTTACTGTAGGAAATAATATTGTAATACTGTGGCTGTGCTGTTGAAGGCACAGCTTAATACTGAGCCCTTTTTGCTAAAGGTCTGCCACACTTTTGTCTTTTTCTGTGTTTTTTGTATTCCTTATTCTTTTTATTATATCTGTTGTTGGCTTTTGGCGAAATAAATTATTCTTATTCTTATTCTTAATAAATTTTTAAAAATAAATCGAGAAATGTCAAAAAAATTATCTTTAAACCCTCCCATACATTAAGTATGAAATATGAATATCCCATATACATTTAATATGAAAGATTTTAGCTTTCTTTTTCTTTTTTGGTTTTCTGCTTTAATTACTTCGCAAATTTGAAGTGGCATTTTCCACGCTTTTTCCGGACTTTTTCTCGCATTTTCTGGATATTTTCCGGGGATTTTCCGAGCATTTTCCGGGCATTTCCCAGGCATTTTCCGGACATTTCCACGCATTTTCCGGATATTTTCCAGATATTTTCCAGACATTTCCCTGGCTTTTTCCGGGATTTCCCAGGCATTTTCCGGTAATTTCCCAGGCATTTTCCGGGGATTTTCCGAGCATTTCCCGGGGATTTTCCGGATGTTTCCCAGACGCTTTCCGGACATTTCCCTGGCATTTTCCAGGGATTTTCCACGCATTTTCCGGATATTTTCCGGACATTTCTCAGGCATTTTCCAGGCATTTTCCGGTTATTTTCCGGACATTTTCACGCATGTTCCGGACATTTTCACGCATTTACCGGATATTTTCCGGACATTTTCACGCATTTTCCAGGCATTTTCCGGTTATATTCCGGACATTTTCACGCATGTTCCGGACATTTTCACGCATTTACCGGATATTTTCCGGACATTTTCCGGGGATTTTCCGAGCATTTTCCACGGTTTTTCCGGAAATTTCCCTGGCATTTCCGGGGATTTTCCAGGCATTTTCCGGTTATTTCCCAGGCATTTTCCGGGGATTTTCCGAGCATTTCCCGGGGATTTTCCGGACATTTCCCTGACATTTTCCGGGGATTTTCCAGGCATTTTCCACGCATGTCCCAACATTTTCCAGGCATTTTCCACGCTTCTCCCGGACATTTTCACGCATTTTCCTGATATTTTCCGGACATTTTCACGCGTTTTCCGGTTATTTTCCAGGCATTTTTCAGGGATTTTCCAAGCATTTTCCAAGGTTTTTTCGGAAATTTCCACGCATTTTCCGGATATTTTCCAGACATTTCCCAGGCATTTTCCGGTTATTTCCCAGGCATTTTCCGGGGATTTTCCGAGCATTTCCCGGGGATTTTCCGGACATTTTCCGGGGATTTCCCGAGCATTTCCCGGGGATTTTCCGGACATTTCCCTGGCATTTTCCGGGGATTTTCCAGGCATTTGCCACGCATGTCCCAACATTTTCCGGACAGTTTCCACGCTTCTCCCGGACATTTTCACGCATTTTCCGGATATTTTCCGGACATTTTCACGCATTTTCCGGTTATTTTCCAGGCATTTTCCAGGGATTTTCCAAGCATTTTCCAAGGTTTTTCCGGAAATTTCCACGCATTTTCCGGATATTATCCAGACATTTCCCAGGCATTTTCCGGTTATTTCCCAGGCATTTTCCGGGGATTTTCCGAGCATTTCCCGGGGATTTTCCGGACATTTTCCAGACATTTACAGGCTATGTCAGGAAAATGTCAGGAAAATGTCCGGAAAATGCCTGGAAAATATCTGGAAAATACCCGGAAAATGCGTGAAAATGTCCGAAAATGCGTGGAAATGTCCGGAAAATGTCCGGAAATTTCCCGGAAAAATCCCGGAAAAATCCCGGAAAATGCGTGAAAATGTCCGGAAAAACGTGGAAAATGTCACTTCAAATTTGCGAAGTAATTAAAGCAGAAAACCAAAAAAAGAAAAAGAAAGCTAAAATCTTTCATATTAAATGTATATGGGATATTCATATTTCATACTTAATGTATGGGAGGGTTTAAAGATAATTTTTTTTGATATTTCTCGATTTATTTTTAAAAATTTATTTCCGCAATTTTACTCATTAGGTTAAGCTTTCGATATCAGTTTAAAGTTTTTTGTTATCTGTAATACTTACGGAAAAATCGCCTGTGCACACTTAACGATTACACCCTGTATAGTATGGATAATAAATATAAAAAAAGTGACAAAAAGTGATTGCATCGGCCGGGAATCGAACCCGGGCCGCCCGCGTGGCAGGCGAGCATTCTACCACTGAACCACCGATGCTTGTTATATTTGGTTGAAAATGAAAATCGAATCAATATAAACTACCTATAAATTAAATAAAATAGCTGATGAAGAAATATTGATGACATTCAATAATTCTATAGTGACTATAATTTGACATGCAGTTTTACTTTTAAAAAATTGCATATAATACGCAAATTGTAATTTGAAACGCATTATTTATAATTTTATAGCTGCTGTGGTTTTATTTTATTATTCTTGTACCTACTGTAAGCATAAATAGGTTATATTGAATGTATAAAAATAAAAATATTTCTGAAATCGTTAGATAAATCTAACTCATTCTCATGTGAAGTGGTCGTCAAATGACATCTCGACGACATATTCATTAAAAATATTAAAATCAGTAACAAGTATTGACCCAGTTATTTATACATATTACTTACTTCAGTTGACAGTTCACTGGTTTCTGCACGAGTCTAGAAAATAGTAGTATTCGTAAAGTTAAGTTTTCATTACTTTTTTTCATCATCATACCTAATATATAACGGATTTCGACTTAAATAGAAATAATTACAGTAACAAGCATCATTCAAAAATAATCCATATCACTACATAGTATAAAACAAAGTCGGTCGCTTTCTCTGTCCCTATGTCCCTATGTATGCTTAAATATTTTAAACTACGCAACAGATTTTGATGTGAATTTATATTTTTGGTTTTATGGCATTCAAATGCTTTATAAATATAAATTTATAAAGAATAGAAAAAATTCGATCACGAGGCGGGACTCGAACCCGCATCCTTCGCGCCATTCCGGGGCGGATGCCTCACCAACTCAGCCACTCGTGACCCGCCCGAGCGATCGAATTTATTCTATTCTTTCAGTGTTATGTGTCTGAAGGGACACACCGCGCGCCATCTATTTAGAGCAGGCTCCAAGGAGATGTTCGTTTGCAAAAATAGCGGACCTAAATCTGACTTCTGATATATATTGTATAGGTCCCAGACATCCTATAGACAGATGTTGCCAACCAGTTTTGTGGTCCCCCTGCCCGCACCCCGGTAATTAAATATGGCATACAAAGAAAAAAATAAAAATTTCCAAAACATGCCGTGTGGGGTATCAAATGAAAGAGCTTATTGAGTAGATCACGAATATATAGCATACTATATACATTTCTTACACTTTCTCTAAGATTTTTTAGAAAATTTACGAAAATGGTCCATTTTTGAGTTAACTTTAAACCACTATAGATTGAAAACTCATGAATATATTTTTTAAATTATTATTTTAAATAATTAACAATAGTCCATTGTTTATGATTCAATAGTTCGTAATATAATATAAGTGAGCTATGTGGTGGATTTGATGAAAATAACTATATACTATATGAACTTGAAAATATACTCGCCATCTTTGAATGCTCCCCCCACTCCCCCATGCAACTATTTCACTGTACGAAATATTGAATCGTAAACAATGGACTATTGTTAATTATTTAAAATAATAATTTAAAAAATATATTCATGAGTTTTCAATCTATAGTGGTTTAAAGTTAACTCAAAAATGGACCATTTTCGTAAATTTTCTAAAAAATCTTAGAGAAAGTGTAAGAAATGTATATAGTATGCTATATATTCGTGATCTACTCAATAAGCTCTTTCATTTGATACCCCACACGGCATGTTTTGGAAATTTTTATTTTTTTCTTTGTATGCCATATTTAATTACCGGGGTGCGGGCAGGGGGACCACAAAACTGGTTGGCAACATCTGTCTATAGGATGTCTGGGATCTATACAATATATATCAGAAGTCAGATTTAGGTCCGCGATTTTTGCAAACGAAACTCCACTGAGAGTCCGGTCTAATTGAGATGATTAACAACCATTTCAACCAATATGAAGCACTTTTCAGTGAATACAATATTGTAACGATGGAACACGACCTTTTTTGTTGAATTTATATTTTTGGTTTTATGGCATTCAAATGCTTTATAAATATAAATTTATAAAGAATAGAAAAAATTCGATCACGAGGCGGGACTCGAACCCGCATCCTTCGCGCCATTCCGGGGCGGATGCCTCACCAACTCAGCCACTCGTGACCCGCCCGAGCGATCGAATTTATTCTATTCTTTCAGTTTTATGTGTCTGAAGGGACACACCGCGCGCCATCTATTGAGATGATTAACAACCATTTCAACCAATATGAAGCACTTTTCAGTGAATACAATATTGTAACGATGGAACACGACCTTTTTTGTTGAATTTATATTTTTGGTTTTATGGCATTCAAATGCTTTATAAATATAAATTTATAAAGAATAGAAAAAATTCGATCACGAGGCGGGACTCGAACCCGCATCCTTCGCGCCATTCCGGGGCGGATGCCTCACCAACTCAGCCACTCGTGACCCGCCCGAGCGATCGAATTTATTCTATTCTTTCAGTTTTATGTGTCTGAAGGGACACACCGCGCGCCATCTATTGAGATGATTAACAACCATTTCAACCAATATGAAGCACTTTTCAGTGAATACAATATTGTAACGATGGAATACGACCTTTTTTGTTGAATTTATATTTTTGGTTTTATGGCATTCAAATGCTTTATAAATATAAATTTATAAAGAATAGAAAAAATTCGATCACGATCGTTACAATATTGTATTCACTGAAAAGTGCTTCACATTGGTTGAAATGGTTGTTAATCATCTCAATAGATGGCGCGCGGTGTGTCCCTTCAGACACATAAAACTGAAAGAATAGAATAAATTCGATCGCTCGGGCGGGTCACGAGTGGCTGAGTTGGTGAGGCATCCGCCCCGGAATGGCGCGAAGGATGCGGGTTCGAGTCCCGCCTCGTGATCGAATTTTTTCTATTCTTTATAAATTTATATTTATAAAGCATTTGAATGCCATAAAACCAAAAATATAAATTCAACAAAAAAGGTCGTGTTCCATCGTTACAATATTGTATTCACTGAAAAGTGCTTCATATTGGTTGAAATGGTTGTTAATCATCTCAATAGATGGCGCGCGGTGTGTCCCTTCAGACACATAAAACTGAAAGAATAGAATAAATTCGATCGCTCGGGCGGGTCACGAGTGGCTGAGTTGGTGAGGCATCCGCCCCGGAATGGCGCGAAGGATGCGGGTTTGAGTCCCGCCTCGTGATCGAATTTTTTCTATTCTTTATAAATTTATATTTATAAAGCATTTGAATGCCATAAAACCAAAAATATAAATTCAACAAAAAAGGTCGTGTTCCATCGTTACAATATTGTATTCACTGAAAAGTGCTTCATATTGGTTGAAATGGTTGTTAATCATCTCAATAGATGGCGCGCGGTGTGTCCCTTCAGACACATAAAACTGAAAGAATAGAATAAATTCGATCGCTCGGGCGGGTCACGAGTGGCTGAGTTGGTGAGGCATCCGCCCCGGAATGGCGCGAAGGATGCGGGTTCGAGTCCCGCCTCGTGATCGAATTTTTTCTATTCTTTATAAATTTATATAGATTTTGATGTGGTTTTTTTTAATAGATAGAGTGATTCAAGAGGAAGGTTTTAGTATATAATTCATTATGTTTTAGACAAAGCGGGCGAAGCCGCGGGCGGAAAGCTAGTAATGAATAATGTAAGCTCATGTGTATTGATAAATAAGACGAAAAAATTAACGTTTAGCAAAAGTTAGATATAAATATTATTGCACCGCCCGTAATATTTATTTCATTTTATTGATTGCCTAGATGCCATATATGTACGTTCTGTGTACGTTTTGGCTAAAGTAAAGTATGTATATTACTTTAATTATTAAATTGTATTTGTGGCCATTTTTATTTTAAATATCAACAAAAATAGCGTGTCAACTAAAAAGCTCTCACTAGAAGTGGGCTAAAATAATATTTAGTACATAACGGTTACAATGAAGTGATACTGCGAAGCTGATAACTGATAAGGGAGGCTGGAGAATTAGCCGCGCCAGCGCTATCTGTAAGTCTGACACATTTACACACGCCTGTGCTGTGGCCACACTAGTGCTACATTATTTATTTATTAAACACTTTATTGTGCATGAAAATAGGTACAGGTAACAAAAATGTGCAGACTAAATTCAATCTTTCTACAAAATTTCATACAAATGCGATTTCTTACGGCAGTCCGTGTAAGTAGGATATCCGTCTCGTCACTTGTATGTGAACAATACTGTCTAAACTCTAAAGGGTCTCAAGACTCTTATATTTTTATTCTTAGATATGAGTTTAGGTGGACAATAGACATGTACCTAGTGAACGTGCTTGTTCTGAGCGCACGTTATCGCTTACAAATGCTACCGACTTTGACAAATTACCTTATACTGAATGTTTTGCTCTATACTACCATGTAACAGTTCCATGCTTTCAAAGTTTAAGTATCATATGAATCCATACTAATATTATAAATGCGAAAGTAACTCTGTCTGTCTGTCTGTTACTCAATCACGCCTTAACTACTGAACCAATTTGCATGAAATTTGGTATAGAGATAGTTTGATACCCGAGAAAGGACATAGGATAGGTTTTATCCCGGAAATCCTACGGGAACGGGTTTGTCTTTGAAAACGCGGGCGAAGCCTCAGGCGGAAAGCTAGTAATTAATAAATAGTAATCTACATATAATGAAAGTCGCTTATATGTAACCAGCAGTGGTTCAGCCGGCCGCTATCTCCGATCGGCGACATCTGAGAGCCGTTGACTGTAACTGACACTTGAGTCTGACACAAGTCGCGCTTCAGTCTTGACACTCGTGTATTTTGCTATTTATTATCTGTATCACATCCATCATTACAGGGTTACAGGTAAATTAGCTTGGAGAAATTTTTGCATATGTAGTGGTGTGTATATTACTCAGATCTTAGAGCGCGTTTCCACTATATCGTTCTGGCCTATACAAAAATGTTTCGATATCCTAACATTACTATTTAATTTTATACTTATTCCTAGCAACACTTTTGTTTTCAATAAAAACAAGTTTT
Organism: Colias behrii; assembly: GCA_029959065.1. Taxonomy (NCBI): domain Eukaryota; kingdom Metazoa; phylum Arthropoda; class Insecta; order Lepidoptera; family Pieridae; genus Colias; species Colias behrii. The sequence continues at coordinate 116,947 of JARWMC010000026.1, forward strand.
TATTTGAAAGAATATGGTTTTGACTTTATAAAAAAAAATATATCATTCAATTTCACGTCCTAGAGCAAACGACAAGACGACTACCGTGAAACAATAAAATATCGTGTCCATAATAATTTGTTTCATAATTAATATTTGACCATAATAATTACGAAACAAAACAAATAAATAAATCGTCACTTGATAGTGGAAAGTGGAAACACGCACAAAAACAGAATAAACCAGTTTACGCTGTCCGCAGGTGCCACGTGCAGTCGTTTGGTACCGTTAGAACATAAAGCACACATTTCATTCAAAAATTATAATTATTACGTATAGACCGGGAGATATTGACACAAAATTTCGAGTCATTTGTAACAGGATGGCGGTTCTACAGGGGTCTTAGTACGCAATGACAAAAAGAAAAACGATGGTGTGAACACTGGTACCGGCGGCTTAGTCGCGTGGGCGTTAGTCGAACTCGTCGGAAAAATAGCGAAGTCAAACAATTTGTAACACAAAAATTTTAGAATTTACCGATAGCCCATAAAAAAGAAGTAGGCGGTAGTGTCATGCCATACTTTTCCGGTGTGACTTACAGCCCGCCATACCGACGCGAATGTGTTGATTTAAAAAAAACAATTCAACCATTTGTACCAGGCTAACTTTTGCACAGGTAACCATCGTCGTGCAGCCATTTACGAAAATCGCCATGCCATACTTTTCGGACGATTCCAAATGGTCGCCATACCGCCGAAAAACTGCAAAATTTTTTTTTTTCGCCAAACTTTTTGTACCAGTATTGCATTTGGATTTTTGGAGAGTATTTGATAAAATGTGACCATTATTATATTTACCATACTTCTAGTAGGGGGAAAAAGTGCTGCCATACTTGAAAAATTAATTTAGTATTAATTTATATAAGTGAAGATTTCCACCACCTAGATCTTTGAAATTTTGTATTTATATTCGTTGAACCTCAAACTTACAGGAAAAATTAGTGCCATACTGTTACTAATCGTTCAAAATACGAATAAAATCTTACAATAAAAAAAAATCTTATACACATTCGCCACCTCCCACAGGTATGACATTATCACACTTCTATTAATTATAATCATTCAGGAGTTGTTGAAAAAAAAATTTAGGGTGGTAAATGGTTCGGCGAAAAAAAAAATTTGCAGATTTTCGGCGGTATGGCGACCATTTGGAATCGTCCGAAAAGTATGGCATGGCGATTTTCGTAAATGGCTGCACGACGATGGTTACCTGTGCAAAAGTTAGCCTGGTACAAATGGTTGAATTGTTTTTTTTTAAATCAACACATTCGCGTCGGTGTGGCGGGCTGTAAGTCACACCGGAAAAGTATGGCATGACACTACCGCCTACTTCTTTTTTATGGGCTATCGGTAAATTCTAAAATTTTTGTGTTACAAATTGTTTGACTTCGCTATTTTTCCGACGAGTTCGACTAACGCCCACGCGACTAAGCCGCCGGTACCAGCATTCACACCATCGTTTTTCTTTTTGTCATTGCGTACTAAGACCCCTGTAGAACCGCCATCCTGTTACAAATGGCTCGAAATTTTGTGTCAATATCTCCCGGTCTAGTAGTTTAATTGTTAAATTTTGTATTTGTTGATTGTTGTTATTATTTGTATTGTTATAATATTTGTTGAAGTGTTTAATTTGTGTGTAAGTGTTGTAACTTTATATTGTTAATTCAAAATGGCTCCAGTGTTAAAACATGGTCGAGGCAAGCCTTTGACTTCTCAAACTAAAGAATTAAACTTTAAATGTCGTTTCTTTTTCAGGTTAGTAAATTTTTCATTTTAGTAACATTGTTAATGTAAAAGTTATACGTATGTTAAATGTGCAAATGTTAAAATAAAGTCTCATCTTTTTCAGAGGAGAAACACATATAGTTTAATTTAAAATCCCTTATATATATAAAATAAAAACTAAAAATAAAATGTTGTTTTATTTTATTTGCTGACCATACACTACTACAAACGCAAAAATTTCTCCAAGCTAATTTACCTGTATGAAATAAGCCATATTTGTTGGCCTGTCGCTAATTTTAATTGGTTCAACTTTACACAGGCTTTTAACAGAAATATTAAATCCTGAAAATTGCTTTATTATTAACATATTATATTTGTAACGGAATTAAAGAAATTTTATGATCCCATTTAAAATCGTAGATATAGTATTCTTTATCGTTCATTACTTTAATAGACAATCTCGTAAAATAAAGCTAAATAGGAATTAATGCAAAAACCTACTGTTGTTTACGGCGATAACGGAATTTGATAGCGCGGGCGAAGCCGGGGGCGTACACGTAGTTACGATTAAAATAATACATTATATTATGTATTATTTGTGAACTTTGAGAACAAAGAATCATGTTGACGATATATTTTATGTTGAGTATGAATATAAAATCCGAGAGTAAAATTGAAAGTAACAGAGACGCATGAAAAATATTTCATGTGTTAATAAACACAAAACATAAAAGTGATAAGTGGAGAGGTTGGCGGTTTAGTTTTAACGAGCCAAGTTTTATGTTCATCTCGCTGCATGTCTGATCATTGTAGAGAAGCCTGGGACAGGTTGTTCATTTTCGGTCTACACTTATAGGTCTGAATCTATACTTATCTATACTAATATTATAAAGCTGAAGAGTTTGTTTGTTTATTTGAACACGCTAATCTCAAGAACTACTGATCCGATTTGAAAAATTACTTTGGTGTTGGATAGCCCATTTATCGAGGGAGGCTATAGGCTTTATATCATCACGCTACGACCAATAGGAACAGAGCCACGCGGTTGAAACTGCGGAGCGCAGCTAGTGTTTAATAAAGTAGACTATTCACTAAACATACCTATCGATAGATATAATAAATGATGACAAATTACAGATTCATTTACTTTACCTCAATCTTTAGCAATGTAGGGTACATTACTTCAATTGAAGTAGGTAGGTACACATTTAGTCTGCTAAAAGTATGAAGTATTTTTTTTATCTCAGGAATTCAAAAATCAATAATCTTGTAGCTTATGATGTGAATGCTTGCAATGCTTTCGGTTATTTCAACATTTCTAAACTGAAATTGTGGCTCCGTTTAAGTAATATATGGATTTAATTTTAATATTTCCTTCTAAATGTCTTCCGAACTGAATACGAAGCTGGTCCGATTCGGTAGGCCGCAGACTGCTGACCTACTTGCGAACTTCAGATGGACGTTATATAATATCATATTGCATGTGGATTTCATTGAATTATCTATACATAGTAGTATTTGTAGTAGTCTGTGTATTTGAGCGTAGGTTATATTTAACCCATTAGTTGATGAAAAACGTGTACAAACTTTAACTATACTGCTTATAGTTCTTTTTCATTTCATTATAAATTGTATTTCCAAAAAATAATTTGATTTTACAATGTTCGTATAATGTTATTTAAATCATTCAATCAATATGACAGTATCTAAAAGTATGATACTGCCTACTTACAAAGTTACAAATGACATAATTATTACTTCTAACAAGATCTAAAAATATTAATTATTTTTCCGCGAATCAAATGCTATAAATACGAGTCAAAAGGATAAAAATGTTGAAAAAATTTATATTATCCTGTATCCACCCAGCCTACGCCTGAAGCTTATCCAAAGAGCTTTTAATACAGAATTTAATATTTCGATCGAGTCTAGTATAATTTTAGGAAACGCAAATTTAAGTGAAGTGCAGTCTCGGTATTTATATCGGAAATAAGTTTAATATCAAAAAGCTTTCAGCCGCGTTAGCTGCATTAAGAGATTGGCGCTCTAATGCAGGCTCCACTTATGGCGCCCGAAATGTTCGCTAATTTATATCGGCTCAAATCCCTCGCTTTGTCTTCTCATTATGGCTGCATTATTACAGCGTTATTAAAACAGTTTGATGTTGTTGAATCTGCTTGTTTCCGAAAGCTTACTAGAAGTAACCCTTTTAAAATGCTGCATAAAATTGAATATAAACTGTTTTAAACTGAATGCCTTTGAGTTTAAAGAAAGTTTGCCTATTTAAAATAGTTATTTAAATTTAATTCAGTAGTTTTGTCGTATATTTTTTAATACTTGTATCAGTTCAGCCAACAGGTGTCCATTTATAACAGACTGCTAGTTTTATTGTGCAGCTCGAAGTAACGAGATCTCGACAGCTCGGACGCGCCGCAGCCGGTGAGATGAGATATATTTAGGAACTAGTTTATTTGTCATAACTATATACGTAGAGCATGTGTTTTTTTGCGATCGATTAGAATTGAATAAATTCTAAAACTAGCACATATAAGGGAGGTAAATTTGTACAATAAGTAGCATTCTTTGAACCTGCGTCACAGAATATATAATAGTAGGTACTATGTACCTGCGTGTCGAGCTATAAATTAGTAGAGTCAGTCTTTTTTATTAGTAGATTAATTGTATTATCTATATGAAGTAAGTATAAAAATAGAATAGCACAGTTCACAGGTGATTGCAATTCCAATTTGAAGGTAAACTTTGACCCCAGGAAATTTATTTATTTATTTAACACTTTATTGTGCAATAAACCAGGTACATAAAATAACAGTTTACAATAAACAAAAGCACAAAGGGCGGCCTTATCACTATGCAGTGATTTCTGCCAGGCAACCACGGGGAGAAGGCAAAGAAGCGAGATAATAAATTGAGAAACAGAAGAAAAAAAATTGGATTGAGTAGAAGTAATTATATAATACAATAAAATGCATATACAAGATACACACATACATACATATTATATATACATACAAATAAATACTAAATAGTAGTAACTATATAACTAAAAATATATATAAATATACTAATACTACATAAATATATACTAATCCGAATTAAAAGCAGTTGAGAGATAATGGTTACGAACTTGATATTTAAAAGAAGATAGGGTAAAGAGTTCCATAACTTGACAGCAGAGACAGCGAACGAACCCGCGTAGAAATGAGTGCGTTGAAATTTAGTCGAGTACATGTCAATTCAGAAAACATTTTCTCGGAATCCAAATTACTTATGTTTTTCTTCGTTTAATTCCTAAAATACAATTTGTCTTATAATGTAAGATGTGATCGGATCGCGATCGTGTAAGCGGTTAATATGTATGTAACCACAGGGTCAAGGGTTCCCAAATATGAGTGATTATTGTTACAAGTACCGCAAATTGCCCGCTTTTAAACGATCTCCCGTTGGTTTCACAGAAAGGTCTAAATTCAACAATGAAATTAAAAAACACACGTAATTGTTAGTAAATAATCAGTTTAACAAAGTATTATTAAATAATGGCTACGTAAATAATGAACAAATATACCCTTTGAATTATTATAGAAAACATATGCCTGCTTGAAATGTATGACGAAATTTTTCAAAAGGAAGCAAGGTAAATTAAACTTTTCTTCAGAACGGGATAACAGTATAATAAATAATATATCTACAGTACCTACATTATTTGAAATTGGTATGTCCAAGTAAATCATAATCCTATTTATATTTTACAATATACCATTCTACAAAATAATATATTTATGAATTTATAATTGCAATTAACACTCGCTAATTAATATGTAATTATATGGACATTTTGTTATACAAATAAACGAAACAATAACTTCATTATATCCTATCATTATGGCTTTTGTTTTCATTTTATTTGCGTCACACCTCTGAAGCCAAATTTTATTATTATGTAAGTAGGTAATACTTTATTTATTTGATTAATATTCGGTAAATACTGTTTAAATGTATGTTTTAACTTTAAAAAAAACCTAGCTTTCCACCCGCGGCTTCACCCGCGTATTTAAAGAAACCTCGCATAATTTCCGTTCCTGTTAGATTTCCGGGATAAAACCTGTCCGTGTCCTTTACCGGGTTTCAAACTATGTTTTCCTAAACAACCAAATCAAATCGATTCAGATTTCAGTGGTTTACGCGTGTCTCTTAGACAGACAGACATATTTACTATCGCATGTATTATATAATAGGTATAATATTAATATACAATATTAAGTACATAGTTGGGATAACTTGTTAGTTGTTAGTTCCATATAAATGTGTTGTCTAATTCGATTATCAGTAGCTATACAAACTGAACGATTAATTCAAACAGAAACCCCTCACAAGGGTCAGGTTTCGACGATACTGACCGAAAAATAAGGTGTGTTTGGGTTTTGGTCACAGCGGGTAGGGTTACAGGAAATCCTAAAGGTTGCTATGTGCGGCTTCACAGTTTACTGTTTAACCTGATAGTTTGAACTTTTATAAGTTTTATAGGCCTATTATATTAATGTCAACTAGCTGTGCCCGCCGCTTCATCTGCTTCTAATATTGGAAGCCTTTTTTTAATATTTACAATCCCTGAATATCGCATGTATTTGTGAATATCGCATGTACTTACAAAATTGTAGAATGTAGAGCCTTTAATTTTGCACGCAATAGGGCTATCTCGGGCTCTCTCGGGCTATCTCTGTATCAAATTTCATTAAAATGCGTTCAGCAGGTCAGGCGATTTGATTACGTAGGTAACTACATAATATAATATAATATAGGTAGCTTTGCATTTACGATTCTAGTAGAGATTTTCTTTGTTAAATTTTCATCATATTATCGTAGATACTAGATACCTAGTTGTTATAAAATAACTAGCGACCCGCCCCGGCTTCGCACGGGTGCAATGCTGATACTAAATACACTACAGAAAAACTGTGAACGTTGTATAATATAAAAACATAGGTACCGCCGCAAACGCTACGTCCCGCAATTTTTAAATCTGTAATATCTTCGAGATTATTCACTTAAATCATACGGTGTAAAGGGCCATATAGATCTATATTAAATGAACAATGTACCTATTCAAGGTATTTTATTGGTTAAGGATTAATGCTGTATTGGTTAAAATCGCTTCGAAAATTAGCCATTATTTGTCGTAAAAAGCAAATGACAAAAAAAAGTTATAGTGGGTTATCCATAAGAGATAGACATATACCATCGCGGACTTTTCTGTAGACCTTTTTAATGTGTATAATACACATTATTGTGATAAAACTCGTAGGTTTCAGCCTGCGTTTGCAATGTAAGCGGAAAAAATGTAATTTTTTACGACATCACATTAGAAACCTCAAAAATAACAGTACTTCTCCACTATTTAATGGATGTCATTATACATATAAACCTTCCTCTTGAATCACTCTATCTATTTAAAAAAACCGCATCAAAATCCGTTGCGTAGTTTCAAAGATTTAAGCGTACAAAGGGACATAAGGACATAGGGGCATAGGGACAGAGAAAGCGACTTTGTTTTATACTATGTAGTGATAGTAGAAAGGTAGTTATTATATCAATAATAGTCATATACACCACACACTATGATGTATTATAATAATTTATTGTATCCGATAACGCTCTATATAAACTGTATTATGTTCATACATTGAAAGAATGGATGTTTTATTTTTTGCTCACTTAGTTACATGATATAAATGTCCACGTTTCATCATATATATAAAATATAAATCAATAATAAATCTTCGTGACATTTTTTATGCTTCATACACTAGATTCAGCGACTTATTCTGTGTGTGTTATTTATTAAAAATATTATAACAAATTAGGTTTAAGAGCTCAAACACGAATTATAATTAAATATTAAGAACGTAGAATGCTTAGAGTAATACATACTCTAAGGTAGAATGCATGTAGAACTAGAATGCTCGATGCAGGCCGCCGCGCCTCGCCGCTGACCGATCATCCTGGAAAACATTGACAGAGCCCTTTGTCCAGCAGTGGAGTAGTGGACGTCCCACGGCTGAAATGACGACAACACAAATAGTAATATTATGTGATCTGTAAATATTCTAAAAATATTACCAAAATACTTATATTTAGGGATGTAACGATACATGATTTTGCCGATACGATACCGATACCGATATTTGTAGTAATGTATCGGCGATACCGATACCGATACCGATATCGATGGCTTGGTAGAAAAATAAATAGTGAATTATGCATAAAAAGTTACCAACAAAATTGGTTTGATATCAAAAAAAATTGGTTGTTTGTAAAGTAGGTTTACGATCGAGATGTTTACGTGATAACATAATGCAGTGGCAGCGCTCGAGATGAAACGGGAGATCGGTCCGTCTCTCTCTCGTTATACCTGCGATCGCGCTCGTGAGGTTTTGGTGTGACACAAGTTTATGAACATGTCACCCGACTAAAACGATTTTAAAAACGTTATCACGTTAAAAATTAAAAAAAATTCAAAATTATTTATTTCTTTCCTTTACATAAACAAATTTGTGATTGGAACACTCCTAGTAAGCAAATAAAATGCTTGTGTCAGGAGGTTCCGCTCTTCCTTAACACTATTACAGAAACAGAAATAAAACAATATGAATGAATACAATGCAAAAACATAAAAGAAAAGAAAGAATTTAATAAAAAAATATCGGTATCGGTTGATTTATTATCGGCGACACCGATATATCGGCTTGCCGATATATCGGCCGATATATCGGTATCGGTATCTGTATCGTTACATCCCTACTTATATTATCTAGTTTCTACTCAACAAGTGCGCTCATCAATCAATGCCAATACAGGTATTACATTCATACACATTGAATAATGCTATTTATCGAAGCAAAATCTAACGCACAATGATGATATTAGTACAGAATGTTCATTTGGAGTAATTATTGGAAGCAGCAAATACGAGCCGCGGCTAATTAGGACCGGTGACCGGTCTGAATGTTGTCTGTTTAAACTTGGTTTAAACACGCGTTTTACGTTACGAATTAAACAAATTTATTGGCTCAGTAATTCTAGATATGTACCTACTAGAGTTTCAGATTTTCGTGTGGTTTGTTTAGAACGCCGAAATCAATTTAGCGTTCGGACTTATTCTGAATCGCAAGCAAAGTGATCAAAAAGGCTCTACCTACTCTATAAAGAATTTGAATACATACCTTAGCACCTACTCATAATATATCCAGGTTATTTAAATAAATAAATGATTTATTTATTTATTTGAATGATTTGGCCTTCTACTGACTACAGTAATGCGTGAAATTAGTATCAAACTGATAACTGAATCAAGACCTAATTCAGCAATTTACATATCTTGCTATATAATTATGAGAACTTTAAACCGTGTCAAACGAGGTTGCAATTAAAATAGCAATGCTAGGTCGGCTGATACATCGCCATCAGCTGTTTTCAGATGATTTATTTTATATTCTGCTAATTAAATTATCATTTTGCTATGGCAGCATATTTTGTGACTCTAAAGCCAAGTTTAGGCGAAAATGTAAAACAGTTTCCATGCAGGTGGGTTGGGGTGGGTTTCATGGGTTCATATGGTGCTTCTGACTGCTTTACTTTCCTCTTCTCTACGTCTTCCTGAAGGGTTTTCCATATTATTCTATGTATTATACTTACATGATGATACGTACCCCCATCTACCTACCTACCTACTAAGTTAATTCTAATCACGAAAAACTACTTAAGTGTGTCCAAATAAACTTAATCTTTATTGATCTTTCTTTATCTATAGCCTGAAAATGTAAAACGACATTTGATTTATTAGCATTTTGTTCAATTTCAAATATGTCACTTTTAATAGTTAATCATTAAATCCGCCTGTCAATTCAATTTTTAAATGCAATATAACTACTCGATGAAAATGAAATTCAAGAAGTTCTTTGTATTAGAATACAAAATAAACCATCTTGCAATAAAAGTCTACGTGTGACTTTGCAGAATTCGTCGAGAAATTCTGAAAAACAAAAAAATGATTTCTTATTCGTTATAATAATTGTAAACCTTTGATGTAAGGGCAGAGTTCGCAAACCTTCATTCCCTTAGATCGTTAAATAATCACGTTACTTTACAGAGGGCGTAATTTCGTTCTCTTTTATCTTTGTATTTTCTTATTTTTTCGTAGGTACTTAATTCATCAACTGCCTGCCTTTAATACAGTAATCAGACTGGGTATTTTCGCTTAAGTTTTATACTTTTAACACGTTCGCTGCGAAACAGGGCTTGAAACACCCTGTCCGTGTCTCGTCGTTATAGCGGTAGGAAAAAACTTAAACTTCTCTGTCGTGCGGGAGGCATAACTTCCATCTGGTTCAGTGTAGGAAAGTGATATCTATATATCTGAGATGTGCTATTGATTCCTAGTTCAATGGTATACCGACCTTAATACCGGGTTTCTTAGACCTCGTGCCGCACTGAACAAATAAAAATTCTAACACAGTGCGGAACGAGGTTGCGAACACCTCGTACCATCGCGCACCTCGTACCGCACCTTAAGCTAGCTTCACGCGGTTAGTGTTGTGCAACGCATTCGAGACTATTTGTGGAACAACTTATTGAAGCTTTTACAAAGAAGGACCTGAATGTGGATACAGGTAATTTTCAAACATCCTAACTACTTGTTATAATAAATATCGTTAATAGAAAGGTGAATGTGACATGTTGAGTAACTTTCTTCAAATAGGTTGATAATCATGATTACTATTAGTGTGTTTGTTCATTGAACTAGTGGCAAATCCAAAACACCCGGCAATCGGTGTATGGCTCATCAAAATTTAACTCTTGCCTAAGTCAACAAGCCAACAAACAAGGCACATCATCTCTTAAAGGGATCAAAGAAGAGGAGATGTGTAGGATGTTACGAAAGACTCCGCACCTTCTTAACAAGTCGTGAGGCCGACAAAAAAGTAAAGGAAATTCTCACAGAATGCACTGGTTGCAAACAATATTCTGGTTTGGCCTGTTTTAATAAAAAACATCCATAAGTTTGATAAATAAATACAATTAAATAAAATCGATATTTCTTTTCCCATCACTAAATTATATGAAAAACTGCTATTGTTCAGTGCGGTATGGGGTACATCAGACCCCACATTTTATTTTACCCATAGAATCTAAACTAACTAATCTAACCACGGGCGGCGGTAGATTTAGGTTAATGAACTCATTGTTAATAATAATCACGACAAAAGCCGCACACTTTGTCTTATTTGGCGCCAAAAAAAGGATTTTGGTCTCCTACGGGCGGTGGGGTTTAATATGCCTCGTGCCGCCACAATCTCTGGTATAGGACAAGGTTTAAAACGACCCGTAACGCAGTAATGGAAAGTACAGATATATCTGTGCCGCAGCGAACGTGTTAAAACATGTTGTACCTTGATGTCTATCGTAAGTTCATAGTTGTACAATTTGTGACTAGAAATTTGGCTAGAATTCTATGCTATGTCCCAAGCTAGGTGACAATAAAATGTTTGTAAATGGCCACACGTTATGCATAGATACGTCCTATCAGAAGTAATTCTTTATTTGTAAGAATAACAACATAGAAATCTAAATAACAAGGCACATAGGTACATAATTTTTATATTATATTTAGTCGAAGCCATACATAATATTATGGCAACTACATGTTAGTGTAAGAGCTTGTGTGTTTAAATTTTTCTAGATTTATATCCGTGTATGAATAATAACATATTAAGAAACTGCTTATTTATGAAAATCAATTTTATTGCAAATTCATTATTATTTATTTATTTCATATCAGTAATAATTAGCTATTGTTTGAGTGACCACGACAAGTCGGCACGAGCGGCGCTCGTGACCACTGACTATGTTGTCCAGACATCATATTAATGCATATTAATGTCATTTTAGCACGCATTCATATGTATCATAGTAACACATGCAGAAAATAATAAAGAATAATTATATTAGAGGAAAAGGTTATTCTTTTATTCCAGTGTACTTTTTATAATAAGTATAGGAATGGCAAAATGAAACAAACATTTAAGATAACATGACGTTTATTAGTAACACAAGAAGTGTTGCAGACCCAATGAACACATTATAATAGGCTCGTTTGAAGACCTCAATGCTTAGAACGTTACGCAGAGCGTTGCAGATGTTCAATCGTTTCCAAGTTTCGACAGAACGTTGAGGTTGTTAAGTGCTATTTGAAAATCTTCATGACACGTACACCACTTTCCGGACCATTCTCCTGAAAACAAAATAAAGTTCACATATTTTTTGGTTAAGCATTGTGATGTAAATGCATAATAGATTGAATTAACATTGTAATGCCGTGACTAGCTCAGATTGTAGAGCACGTGATAATCGCGTAAGAGCTAACAAAAATTTCCATCCCTAATTTTAACCTCTTTTCCTTTGACGACAAAAAAAGTCATAGTCCTAGTTCTAAAACTGAATTCAAATCGAGTCCACAGGAGAGATGTGAAAAAGGTAATAAATGGTATACCGTATAACACGAAAGTTCGTAAGAATTAAAAATGAATGGATATATGTTTGATATGCTTTCACGCGTAACCCGCTGAACGGATTTTGATTGTATTTGGCAAAATATTATTTTCGTCATGTGTGATTTGTGTGCCGTGTGTGATGCGTGTGTCATGTGTCACGTACCTCTATGCCGTGTCAAGTGACCTAGCGAAAGATACCTTACCCACATTGAGTAGAATATGATATGAACCATGTTACATGTAATAAAAAGATGTATAGTTCTTCAATTAATTGAATTATCCGTGCCCTATATTTGCCACTATTAATACAATTTCAATAAGCCACACCGTTTTGGCGGTATTGGTTCACTCTGTAGCACAGATAATATAATACTATACTAATATCAGTAGCAATAGTAGCAACCCCGAATGCCGTGTAACCGCGGCACAGTGCTCCGTAGTGTTGCCATTCCGACACGTTCATAACATTGTTCTGATATCTATCTGGTTTCTAGTTCATCTATGTAATCGTAGTGTTAATAATATTTGTAGATGAATTTGAATTAATTTTTGGTTTAATAACTTAGGCCCCGGAATCACAGACACAATAGAAAATCTATTGTGTCGTGGACCGATCGGGCCGTTCGGGGCTCAATGGGTTTAACTAGTTCCTGAAACGTATGGAATTGCATTGCTCTTATAATTTGGGACAATAAAAAACACAATTTTTACTTCGAAGATTTAATTCGATAAAAATTCAGTAAAATTAATGAACAGATTATATTTTGATGGTAATGGATATGAATAAGTAAATTTGTATTAAAATTCTAGTACAAAATACGAGTATAGACTATAGAGATTCATCTGTCTATACTCTATAGCAAAAAATACAGACGACATCGAGGGTAACAGCTATAGCGTGCAAAGATGCTATATTATGTACAGTAGATACTTTTTATTGAGATATCAGGCTGCATCAGTTGTTCTTTACGAGTTGGCTCTGCGACAAATAGCATACAAAGTAGGTCAGTGTTGACAATATTGCCAACATTAGTTTTATATCGGCCATATTCGTTTGGAAGCAATAAGCCCGCCCGGACTGTTTGCGAAACTTTTATTAAAATTTGTATTCGTTGCAAATTGCAATCGTTTTCATGATTTGGGGTAATATATTCTGCAACGATTAAATTAAAATAGGATGCGCTCGGAGTATTCATTTCGAAAATCTATTGGCTTTAAATATGAAATATAGATAGACCAACTATTGTATTGGGCATTTACTGTTATACCTATAGGTACTCGTTAAATTTTGACTATTTTTGATAATAGCCTATATCAACTTACCCGTACTTATAATCGTCTCTGATAAATGAAGCTCATGTCTATATACATACTTATGGCCATAATATTAAAACTTTCAACATATTAAAAAACATAAGTACACATAAAAAGGCATACCATACCCACACATTGCTTTTCGCGGAATAACATACACCATTACCCGCGTACACACGTACTAGTCTAAGATCCCACCGCAGGATCAGTGCGTTCATCGGTTTTTTGCTGAAAACCGAATTTTTATGTATATTTATAATTAGGAGAATATATATCGACTAGGTTGCCAGTCAAAATTTGGCCGCAAGCATGTTTAATTAAAATTTTTCTAACCGATTTTTGGGAAAAAAATTCGTTCACTTGTTTTTTGAATAAAATGTAGTCTACATCACGTCAAATGATATAAAAATTCTAAAAAATCACGGTTGCCGCTTTTCACCTGGCCGCAACATCTTGGCAGCCTGGTGCAAACAGGTATGATTTCGATTCATTTTTACGTTCATAACGCACATTTATGAATCATATATCAAATTAAAGCTAATTTTTTTCTATTTATTATCATATATGGTTGCCTAATTAAATCCGGCCGCAAATAAGGGTTGCCGGCTGTTAAAGATGTTGAATATTTAAGGTTGAGTGTTGCGGCCAAATTTTGACTGGCAACCTAGTCGATATATATTCTCCTAATTATAAATATACATAAAAATTCGGTTTTCAGCAAAAAACCGATGAACGCACTAATCCTATATTTATAATTTTTATAAGCCAGCAACCCTTATTTGCGGCCGGATTTAATTAGGCAACCATATATGATAATAAATAGAAAAAAAATAGCTTTAATTTGATATATGATTCATAAATGTGCGTTATGAACGTAAAAATGAATCGAAATCATACCTGTTTGCACCAGGCTGCCAAGATGTTGCGGCCAGGTGAAAAGCGGCAACCGTGATTTTTTAGAATTTTTATATCATTTGACGTGATGTAGACTACATTTTACTCAAAAAACAAGTGAACGAATTTTTTTCCCAAAAATCGATTAGAAAAATTTTAATTAAACATGCTTGCGGCCAAATTTTGACTGGCAACCTAGTCGATATATATTCTCCTAATTATAAATATACATAAAAATTCGGTTTTCAGCAAAAAACCGATGAACGCACTGATCCTGCAGCCGGTTCTCGTACTATACCGACAGAACAGTAAACATGAAGATATTATCAGGTATTTTCGGTGCAAATTTTTGTATTCTAGTTAGACAAGCAATTTGGCGAATGTCAGTGTGGCAACATTTGTATGTACATAACATTACGCCTATGATAACGTAACTCCGCAGTTCCCGGAGGACTGAGGAGCCGCCCTTGCTCCCGTTTCACAAAACACTCTACACTTGAGGAAATTTCTCTATTTATTGCTGTTTTTATACGAGAAACGCGGGATGCTTGGTGGTTTAAAAGCTTGGGAGGCGTTCATTTTTGTGTTTATGTTAACGAACAGCTTTAAGATTTAATACTGATGCTAATATCTTCAGATAGGCAAGATAGTCGTAATTATCTTTAAGAATAATTTATTGATATTATCGTCCGCCTAGTTGAACATGTGGAAAGCTATGAATCTTTGGCATCCTATCCTTATTGATGTTACAATATGCGGTAACAATAATTTATGGCACCACAATAATGATATAGGTAGGTACCTACAGCGAATACCAATTTTTATATGATGCGAAAGTTCTATAAAAGTATAGTCATATGTATTGAATATTTATTACCTTCATTATTTTGTTTTATGTTTCCCATCAGCCAGAATATTATCTACTAACTAAAAAGCAGGTTTTTTTTACTTTATGTTTGTCATTACTTTTCATATTTTTAGCCGTTACTCGTGTAAGCCAACGCTGTGTTAGCATGTAGGGTTATTGTTGTATTCATCAAAATTAGGCTACATCTACACGTTACATCTGTACAATTGATTATCATTTATTGATTACAAATTTCCTGTTTATTACTAGTTAGCTTAGAAGGTACACAATACGCACGTATTATGTTGCTGACCTCTCATTATTCCACAGTACCTAATCTTGATGCTTCAATTATGAACTAGGTCGGTAATAATGGAAGTTATATTGCTTCTACAGAATGTCAGAATGGAAACGGTACCTTATAAACCTCAATAATTTCCGTGATCTCGTCTTTGGATGTGCTCACGCAACAACGATTGTAATTTGTAATAGTACACGCATAAACCAAGAGATGGCGCTTAAACTAATATCAAACAAAACTTACTAGTCTAATCTAATACCAAAATATTATACTTTAAATCACTTAACTACTAGATAATATCACAGACTAATAATAATATACTACGTATAATAATATTATATTTTATGCTTAAAATCATATATATATATCAATCATATTAATTAAATAAAAGTATATTCATATATTATGTAATATTGGGTCCATGCTATTACCACAGACTAATAACACAGTACATACATATTACAATATTATTTCCTATATTGTAATACTGTGCTAATAATAATTAATAATATACTACGTATAGGTACAACCACAGACTAATAATAATATACTACGTATGTACAACTATTACGTAAACCCACGCCTGATACGACCACTTGAGACTTGAAAGCTTAAACTTAAACAATTCATTACGATTATAAAATGAATTGTAGTTTTTATTGATTCATTTCGTGACTACTACATTGAGTACATTCAACAAAATCTATTGGACGGTATAATATTAGGGTTCGGCATTATAGTAGTTTGATCCCCCAATTTATTAACTCTTCTGAGTGCTTCGGTCCCTGAACAAACATTTTCGATGATAAATTACCTAACTACTCTATTGCTGTGAAATCATTAAAAATGTTAATACAGTTAGATATACCTATAGGTAGGTATAAACTCAAGGAAATATAAATTACCTACGTAAAGGTAATCTAAGTATTATGAAACAATGGTAAAACGTAAAAGTTTTAATTGAAAAATGTCTTCTCTGAGTTTTATTAAAGTTATATGACATCGTGATAAAAGAAAATAAATTCCTTGTAATAGAACTTTTTAGTACGGGAGCTATTAACGTTTTAAAAAAAGTCATTTTAGTATAGTTGGGTTTTTGATATACTGTTTCTCTTGCTATTTCGGTTAGAGTCCGGGCTGTCTGGCTGGCGGTAGTGGTTAATTGACTAGGTATAATAATGGTATAATACCTACTATACACATATACCTACTTACCTATTGTAAATCCAATAGAGTGGACATACCTAGGTATAATATAATAATTTAGACCAGATAGTGGGTTTGGCTTGCCAACCAAATATTGGTACCTATGTAAAAATGTATGTATTTGATATTGTAGTCTAGCTGTAGTGTACCGTCTATATTATTATCTCAATTTATCATGATAACAATATAAAAATGTGCATTCACTGGAAAATTGAAAATGTATAGTTTCTTGTGCAAACTACTTAGTTAAAGCAAGCTCCTGCAAATAGAACATAGCAAAAATTGTTGAAAAGTTGAACGCGGCTCGAAGCTCGAAGCGCGAAAGTTTTGAAGCAACAAGCATTGTTGAGCTTTTCCAAGTTCCGCCTCCCTCTAGCGGCGTTAACCTCTAACTATGCAATGGCGGAACATGGCCGCCGCGTATTGACTGTCGTTCGTTTGTTTACTCTAATTTTATAAGTTTTTAATGTTTAGTGCAGTTTTGTAATAATGAATCGCCGTTAAAAGTTGTAATGTCAGTTCGTGTGTTTCATAAAAGTTCTTTTTCGAGTGTTTCCTTTCAGTTTTCTTTCAAAAAGTGTGCAAGTTAGTGATTGAGCCGACCAGTTCTCCTAGAGTGCTTCCACATTGGAATGTTGTGATAAAATCATAGTGGATACAGTGTTGTCGCTTATTATTACGTTTGGATTTCATTCCGGCCTCAAAAGGTGCGTACTTTTCGACTTTTATTAACTTTTTCGAGTTTATAAACTTCAATTAGTTTGTTTACTACCGTGTAACTCCACCGCGCATGTTCATAAACTTTTCGAACTTACAACTTTATTTACTTTTAAGTTTTGTTTTAAATAAAATGTTACTTTTTTATTTAAAGATAAATACAATGCAATACTTTTGTTACGAATTTTCTGTAATACACATGTTTAAAATGTTAGATAGTTTCAAAAATAATTATTACTATGAAATGCATAGGTACATGATGCATTTAAATGTTTATATCCAGTATTATCCGATTACCTAATAAGACTTAGGCATATATTAAAGAATACATCAATTCGTTAATAATTTCCATAGGTACATAATTAACTACTTTACACTGAAAATTACTTACTTAACCAACCCAATGATATATTGATTAATGTTGATTATTTGCTTGCTATTTCCTTCCTTACTAATGTTTATTATGTTTACACCAGCAATGACTTGAAGATATAGTGAGACGGATGACGATGATGCATTTTCCAACGGTGAATAAGTGTTGACTTCTGAAACAAGAATCAAGTTGATAAATATTGTACCTCATAATATATGAAAAGAATTAAATGCTGTATTTGTTCCTTGAATATTGTTTCCTTTCCTTCCTTTCCTGACAAATAATCCTCAATCTTCCTGAATCTGACCAAATAGAAACATTGTATTATCTTTATGATAACAGAATATTTAAAAACTACAAGCAATTTTAGTAAAAGATAATGCTGTCATTTTGTTTAAACAGAAAATAGATTGGTAATCTTTAGTATATTAATATTTAATATAATATTAAAAAAACTGAAGAGTTTGTTTCTTTGAATGCGCTAATCTCAGGAACTACTGGTTCGATTTGAAAAATTATTTCGATGTTAGATAGCCCATTTATCGAGGAAGGCTATATATCATCACTATTTTATTTTTATTTATCATCACGCTAAGACCGACAGGAGCGGAGCAATGCGGGTGAAACCACAGAGCACAGCTAGTACTAAGTGTTATATAATTATATTGACTGCTTTAAATATATAAATTTCAAACACTACTCAACCAATTCTAAAATTATTTTTACCGTAAAAGAATTACATACCTACTTGTTTTGTTTGTCATCCCGTGGAAACCCATGTGATGACAGGATGAGTGGCTAGTATACAATAGTTGAGTTGAATCCATCTATTTTGAGCAAGTGATGAGCTGTAGATTGAAATAAATAGTTAGTCATTAAAAGTAAAATTAACATTTCTAGAAGCATTTAAGTATGTCTAATACTTACAGTTATTGTAAAATAAGAAACTGATGAATCATACCAACCTCTTGAAAATACTCATGACTGAGGTTTGAGTTTCACTGATAGACAAATTACTTTTGAAGTTCTTAAATATCTTGTTTAATAGCAAGTCATAACATATTTTTTATTCACAAGATTTGAAAATACAAAGTAAATTAATACATCTAGTCCCTAAGGCACCTAAATTCTAAAGTATATCACACTTTCACTTTTAGAATACCCTCTATATTTAAATTTTACTTTTTTTATTGTGATAGTATATACTTACCAGATAAAAAAATGATAAAATAATAACTGATATTTAAAATTTACATATTTGAAGAAAGCATTAAAGATATTTTTAACATGAAATAGACAATTCTATATCGCAAAATTTATTGATAATTATTATTTAAGTCATTCTCCTTAAAAACTAGTATGATCCTGTGTCTACTACTATCAATCTGTTATCTATAAATAAATACATAGTTTCATTATTTACCAGAAATTCCAACTAAATGCATCCTACCCCTTGGTTTCCCTAAGATTATATTTACCCCAAACCTATTACAGCAAGTACAAATTTAAATACTTAATAACACCTTTATGATAAAATAAATTAATAAATAAACAATTCTTACTAATTAAAAATATTAAGTTAACATTGCCAAATTTAAAAATAATAAGTATTCCAAAAATCAAATGTCAATAGGACACATCTACCTGCCTTGGTGAAGGAAAAAAAATACAAATGGAACATGGCAGTTATGGGAAATATTCAAAATTTATTAAAATTGATTTATTCTTTTCTTTTCGTTGTAGTTTATAGTTATCACAGAGTATAATATTTGAGTTGGTTTGACCATGGAAATATAAGATTATTCTAGTAAGTTACAAATATAACTTCTATTATACTGTGACTGAATTTGAGGTTTCACAGATTCCTGGTAAGAATTAATTATTATTGATGATCTTCAATCCTGTAGATAGAATCTTGAGTTGGTAGCAAATATTCTAAGAACTTGTTGATTGACAACACAATGAATTGATGACTCCTTGGAAATGAACAATATACAAGAAATTCATAAATTACTTATCTATAAACTGCAATATTAGCATACAATACTATTTAAATCAACGCACAAACAAAAACTGAAGTATTAAGCTCAATATGTTGATAATAATTGCATCGGACATGTCATACATATTTCATGAAGTGATGCACATCACTGATTGGATAATTTTCATGCGGACGGCTCCACAGTTTTGTTCTGTGAATATTTATAGTCTATGCTTCTTTCGCTTTACAATCGCGATTATCAATTGTATGGGTAATTGAATTATAAAATAAAATAAATAAAAATCGTTTATTTGTTTCAAAACACAGTGTACAATCATTTTAGAATACACTAGTCCCCACACTAGGATCCCCTGTGTTGTGGGAAACTAGTCTCTTCCTATGTTACAGAAGTATTTTTTTAGTTTCTAAAAATTAAAAGCTATACATTGCAGTGTAAGAAATATAACAAAAAACGAAAAACGAAAATAAAATATTTAACAAACTCCAGTGTATGTGTGAGCGAGTGTGCGTGCATGTGAGTGTGATTGTGTGTGTGCATGTTTATGTGTGTGTGTGTGTGTGTGTGTGTGTATGTGTGTTTTATTTTTCACTGACAAGCAATGCTTCAGTTTCACTATAATTTAAGTTAAGTAAAAGTTGTTCTAATCTCTTTAAAAATATATATAGATGCATTTATTATATTTACATTTAATCTTTTAATGAACTTATTGTAGAGGAAAGGGCCCCTATAACTATAAAAGCGTTTGACAAAATAGGTATTACATTTCGGAAGCGTGAAATTGACTCGTCTTGGGGCTCTTGATGTTGGTGCAAAGGTTTGCTTAGACATTTTGTGGAACTTTTGTGCGGTAGCCAGAATGTAAAGTTGACGGACTGACAGAACTTTTGCGTCGGCGTAGAGTGTAGATGTAGCATATCGAAAAGGTTTCTTGTAAGCAACTTTGAGTATTGCCCGTTGAGCGCGCTCAATTTTAAGCATAAGGGTGGAACCGCTGCCTCCCCAGACTGAAATGCAATAAGAAATAATGGATTCGCAGAGTGCTTTGTAAACTAATTTTATTGTATGGGCATCGGCAACTGAACGTAATTTTTTAAATATGTGTATAAGCTTTCTAATCCTAGAGCACAGTGTATTTATCTGAGGTTCCCAGGAAAGTTTGGAAGCAATGATGACTCCCAGATATTTTATTTCATTAACTTCTACAATGGATGGACATAAACAAGAAGAAGAGTTTGTACACGAATGTATTTGAAGATTTAGCGACGTAGGTGGGACAGAGCGACTCGTTATACTGAAACTGATGAATTTAGTTTTGTCAATGTTCAAGGTTAAAAGGTTGTCCTGTAACCAAGAAGCGACAGTAAGAAGACCATTTTGAGCTACAGCTTTTACTTCGTTCCAAGAGTTAGAATAAAATACGAGAGCTGTGTCATCTGCAAAAGAGAACAAATTGGTATATGGAAGGGAAAGGGAGCAGAGATCGTTCATGTACAGTAAAAACAATGTAGGAGCGAGCACGCTGCCTTGAGGCAAGCCATATGGGATGTTCATTAGAGTGCTATGTTGATTATTTATGCATACTCTTTGGCGACGGTCAGTAAGGTAAGAAGTGAACCATTGCAGAGCGATGCCTCGAACTCCGTACAATTCCATCTTACGTAAAAGAATGGGCCGCGAGACAGTGTCGAAAGCTTTCGCCAGATCCAGGAATACCGCGATGCATTTCTGTCCTGAGTCTAGCTTATTGCTAATGCAATCAAGAAGGGAGGAAACAGCACCGTCAGTAGACCTGTTCTGGCGAAAGCCAAATTGGTTGCAAGCAAGTAGCGATTCTTTTTCCAGATAGGAAAGTAGCCTTTTATTTACGACTTTTTCCAGAATTTTGGATAGCGTCGGGAGAAGAGATATGGGTCGATAATTAGAGAACGTTAATTTGCAACCAGATTTATGAATTGGGATGACGTTTGCGATTTTCCAGTCATCTGGGAATGTACCCGTAGTAATACTGAGATTACATAAGTATGTAATCGGGGCAGCAAGGCAGGTTTTTGACATAATAATCATTTTACTTGGAATATTATCCCATCCACAGCTAGAAGAGGTTTTGAGGCTACTAATTAAATTGGCAATTTCGAGTTCGTCGGTCGGTGTTATGAAAAAAGATTTTGTAAAATTAGGTATAGATGTCTTAGCGGCAAGAAGATTCTCAGAGGTATTGAGTTTTTGTAATGTTTTATTTGCAAGATTTTTACCTATGTTAGTAAAGTACTCATTGGTTTTGCAAAGAGACTCGTCAATGGAGTCAGAACATTTTAATAAATCATCAGAATTAGAGTTGGGCGAGTTTAAACTACAGATATCTTTAATAGTCGACCATAAGCGCTTTGAATTGCCTTTATTTTTCTTTAAATTTTCACTATCATGGAAGTTTTTAAGATTTTGGAGAATATTATTACAATAATTACGATAACGATAATTATCGATATTAACGATATTATTAACAATATAATTATTAACGATAATTATATTGTTTTTGTTTATGGTGTGAATTTACCTATCGCATTTTTCAAGGTTTAAAAATCTATTCATTGATGAAATGTGTTGCGTGGAATACCTACACATTTTTTTTACTAATAATAATTCTTTACTAAATAGGAAATCAGATTTCATTTCATTTACCTACTTCATTATTATACTAAATTTAATATCAGTTAAATAATACATTGTATGCAATTTGATAATCTTAATTACTTATTTGACTAATGACTCAAAAGGAAAATTATAATGTACTTATAATAAAACAAAACAAGATATCAATCTAATAAATTTTAGCTACATTGTTAATTTAATAAAATCAGTTAGGAAAAGCTATAAATAAGGGGGATAAGGCTTATCAAGTTATCAGCTGTTGTTAACAATCATAAGATGATTTATTTTCTTAGTGATTTACAAATCAAATCATATGCAAAATATATTCCAACTAGCTATTATTCTTTTAATTCGGCTCTAGTAATAAATAATATATAAAGAGGGTCGCAAAATGATGTAGTAACTCAAACATTGCTATTAGATTGGGGTAAGGGGTTGCAATTTTTAATGTAAGCAAACTTGAACTTTAATGCATACGAAATTGAGTCTATTATGGTGTTTCGCGTGTGGCCAGGAGCTATGATTTATACAGCTTATTTTGTTCCCTTAAACAGAATAGAAAATGTGGAGAAATAATGCATATGGCGTAATGTATGTCTTGAGGCTCAAACGGGCGTTATTACAAACAACATTATGAGTCTAATCAAATGTAACAGGGAATTCTTTAATATTGCCTATTTGGGGGAATATTTTGATATTTGAGGTCATAATAGCCTATGCGTGTATGTATTTATATAAAAAATTTATATAAAATATTTATGTAAAATTTGTTGTAAGAAAGAAAATTCAATTTATAGCTTTTGTATTTGTTTCAGTGATGTAGGTTAATCCTATTTTAAACGTTCTCAATTCATAGCATACGTTTTTTGCTCCTATTATTTTATGCTGCGTTTGGCATACTAATAGGGACCAAAGAAAAGGTAATATTTTGTACTTGTACTAATAACTAAAACAGAAAATATTTTATGGATTTATACCATGTATGTATTAACTATTAAGCTATTAATTGAATTGAATTTTTATACTTGAATAATGTGACAGAATAATAGGCAAATTGTTGTGTTGGTAAAAATTTTGTCTAAAAATAAAATAATAAACTTCTGTATTCTATTTTAAAACTGTAAAAGATGAGTCAGTACAAGTATTCTGCCAGTTATCGGTATACATCGAGACATGCATCTGGACCGGCTGAAGACTGTCTCGAGCGCTTGTCAGCAGATTTGGTAGGTACTTCGATAGCTTGCTAGAAATAACCGCTGGTCTACGAAATTCCTATTTCTATTTCTTAGAACTGCACTATTCATAAATCGCTGTTTAAAGTTTATCTAGGCAATATATTGATAACATTAAATTGTATTTAAGAATAAAAAGAAAGTAATACGATAAAGTGCAAACATAAAAACATATTTGAATTTCAGGCTTCAGAACCATTTATGTAGCTGTAAGCTGCTTACCTACTTTACTTACATCACATACATTGAGTTATAAGCGACTGATAAATAAAATAAGTAGGTTAAGCTTTCAACTATCTTGCTCATCGCAATGAAACAAGTAGATTCTCGTAAACATTTGCGTAATGGTACAAACTACAGAACTATAAAATCAGTCACAATTAGGTCGTGAGACTGAGGCGTCACCCACGAGATTCATTCGATTATTCATTACCTAATTGCTAGAGTTGCACAGCTTGACAATGAAGATTTATATCGGATTTAAACGATTTCGATAGACGAACGACACTCATTATTTTACTTAACTTGCTGTCTCAAACACTTGCGGGATGTTATCCTGTTTTAAATTTGTTGTTGTAAACGCTTTTGTGAAGACAAATATGAGAATTGTGCTCTAATTTTTTTAAATTTGTATGATAACAACTTACAATACAATATTTAAGTTATTTAGCGGTTTAAACGGTTGATCTAGGGTCCCAAGACACATGTATTTCACTTAGTTTGGGACCCACTGTCGTACATTAATTGTAAAACATAAAATGGACGAATAAATAAATTTATTTCATTTCATTTCAAGGAATTAAAATGGTATTTATAATTATATTTACATTCCTTACTTTGGACAATTATCATTCTAAATGGTACTTTTTTTACAATAACTAATGCATACTTGGTACCTATAAAATACAGTACATCAGCTGTACATACATAAAATGAATACGAAAGTAAGTACACTTTGGCCAATGACAGATAAATACTCCGAAACGACTTTTTAATAATGGAAGCCTTCCAAAAACTTAAGATAATATTGTTCGGACATTTTTAAGCGTTGCGTCCATTTTCCGGGCCGTCACATCGGATTGTCCAAATAATTACCTTTGCGAGTCCCCGGGGCCCTTAATGCGTTGTTAAATGCTGCTGGGCTCCATTAAGAGAAATGGAAGACTTTTTCCTTGTTTAACATAATTTTTATATCTATTTTATACGCGTGGGAGTTAAGTGTAACTTGTCATGAAACCTGACTGGTTTTTCAAAGTTCTTGATAAAAAATGACTTACTAAGCTCTAATGGCTCACATAATGAAAACCTCATAGATATCCAGGTTAATAATACAGAATGCTAACTGGTCAAAACAATCCAGATTGTCTTTAAACATCTTCAACACGGATGAACGTGACCGTGACCGCGTCGTCGACATTAATAAAAAATCTAACTTACAAATACTTTGAATTATATAATAATTTAAATAAAGAAAAGATACGGAATACTTTTTTTATTAAATATTCCTCAATTCTCAAAAATTGTGTTCTATAAAATGAAATACATAATTTCCACGGATTTCAATCAAAACTTAAACTAACATTAATCTCAATAAAAAAGCGATTGCTGAGAAAATTCGTTTACAAGTTTGTGGTATTTGTTGGATATTCTTAAAATGATAACAAAAGAAATGTCGGTCCGTGTGTGAGGCGTGAAATTATACAGATAATAAGAGATATCAGTTGTTAAATTATACGCTGTGGAACATGTGGCCTCTCGTAATAGAGGGGTGGGGCCTCTTTTTGTGAGTCCGCTCATTATCTTGCATTGTGAGATTCACCTGTTTTTTCGTTATTAAAATTTAGTTTTTTGTTTATAGAAAGTGTATTATTACTAAATATTGACGAAAAAAATTAAATAAAAAGTGATTGCATCGGCCGGGAATCGAACCCGGGCCGCCCGCGTGGCAGGCGAGCATTCTACCACTGAACCACCGATGCTGATACATACATCCGCGAAATAGCGGATCATACAAAATGATCAGACTGAATGATTAGATTTTGAGGTCATTGGCTTGTATTATTGTGTTGATATTGATATTCTTCTGTCTAGTCTTATTTTTTTATTTGATTTACTTTTATTTCAATTGTTATTGAAGTTTTAAGTGCAGTCAACAAAGTATTAACAGTTAAATAGTTACTAGTTAATCATAATATAGACCGTAGGTAAACGCAAAATTTATATATTGGTAACTAGATTTCCGCCCGCGGCTTCGCCCGCTTTGTCTAAAACATAACAAATTATATACTAAAACCTTCCTCTTGAATCACTATCTATTAAAAAAACCGCATCAAAATCCGTTGCGTAGTTTTAAGCTTAAGCCTTAAACTTAACATATTATGCTATGAAATGAAACCCACGGTATGGAGGAAACAAAATGAAAAATGATTTTGAGTGAAATAAAATATATTTGTCTTAACTTACCACTACTAGGTATTTACTACCACTATAGTTTACACATCATGCAATTTATATTCCACTGCAATCCGTATTAATAAGATCGACCAGTGTACGAAATAAGGCCTTTTCATTGTAGCGACTCACCTGCGATACACGGCACGTATGCGATGAAATATGCATTCATAATAACATCTGTGTTAAATTAGCGTGTATGTTTGTGATTATAGGGACAAGGAGACAAGTAAAACGCTCGGACGTTAGATATCAACTGGTTTAATTAAATAAAATATAAACTGCAACACAACGCACGCTCGCATCTTGCGCTGTCATCATTCTCACACATTTATAATTATATGTACGTGTCGCCACAACATTCCCCCCTTTTTTTAAAAAGAATATATATATAACAATACATTATGTGAAAAAAAAAACCTAAAACAAAAACATTATCATTTAGTTACGAACATTTTAAATAGAACATACATCATACTGTATAAGAACATACATCTATGTTTATAAATTACATAGGTACCCATTTAAACCTGCTGCATTCGTTTTTGAATAACATTATCCATTTCCTTTCTAAAACATTTCTTTACTTTCCCAGTACATTTACCGCAACACAAATAACATAAAATAATCAGAGGCGGCTCGTGACAAAATTTTATGGGTGTTCACTTGAAATAAAACACTGAAAATACATGGTGTAAAGCAGTACATTTATCAAAAAAATTACTTATAAAGGAAATACATACCTACGTCTTTCTTTTTGGTGTGCAAAAATATCTATAACTTAAAGCGACAAGACATTCGTAAATGTCTGTTGTTGCTTTCATCACAACCACACAACCGCTGTTTCACATAATATAAAATATTGTTCGGATTTAAACACACGCGTATATGTTTTCGTTTTTGTCGTACATTTTTGCGTAAGGTCAAGTTCAGGCCGTGGCAGTCCCTTAGCTTTCAATTCAAGCCGAATTTGTAACGTTTTAACACACTTTTTAATGAACGCCACATTATAATTGTTCATTTTCACACTCACAAGTAATACTGATAACTACAGACTATTTCAACACGTATCTTATGATTTTAATTAGAAAATTCCCGAATTTGCATTCGCGCGCGTGCATTGAAGTTGACTCGAGAGTCGAGTGTTTGTTTATAATATAGAGAGTGGCAACGTCGCGCGCTATCGCTGTCCTGTGTTCGGGCGCCCAGGCGCGGCGGTAAAAACGAACCGGCAACGTTTGCGGGAGCGGCGCTCCGAATTTTGCTATTTTTCCATAGAAAATCTTCTGTTTCACGCGCGCAGGGCACTGGCAAATCCTCTCTTTCACTCCTATTGGATTTCGTATTAGGAAATGTACTAAATATTTTTTCATTGGAGCGCAATCGTGAGCGCTCCGCTTCGCGCGTTACTGTATAATACAGTATTATTCAGGTGTATGGAATGATGGAATGATGGATATATTATTCATTGGTATTGACAGTAGTTTTTTACGATTACGATTGATTTTAAATAGTAATAATTAATATTAATAATGAAATTAAGGAGTATGATTTTATTATAATTATTTATGGGAGTTCACTGCACCAGCGCTCCTTAGGGCGAGCCGCCTCTGAAAATAATTATAATTAACAATAGAACTGTAACAGATAAGTAATAATGATTCTTCATGTGTCTTTCAATATTATTAAAGTCCAATTGATTAGCTCCATTTTGAGCTATAATTATTTCTTCGTTTTTACTGTAACTTTTACCCATATTGAAAATAATTTTACTTTATATTAATAAAATAAGATAAGTAATGTACTTTTAATGAGGTTTGATAGCAAATGTAACAAATATCATAAGACGTAAGTAAATTATATTGTGGCTGTGGCCTACATAAAATATGCAACGCTTATAAAAATCCACTTGGCAATTTCGCAACTCGCCCGCTTCGTGTGGTACGAGGTACGAACTTATCGCTATTTGAAAAGAAAACGCTTCGCTTGGACTTACTTACTAATTGGGGTTCCGTACTTGAATGTTGCGGCCTATAGGTTGTTACAAAAAAATATTATACAAATTATAAACTAATTGTTAAGATTGAACTGTATGAATAAAGTTTAATAAAAATGCTAAATGAGTGACCATATTATTACCTATGTAATCCGATATAACTTACTTAGCAAATAGGTATTAATTATTATAAAACACGAAATACTAAATAGGCATCTTCAATGCGTAAAAACAAAACTATCGTATTACTTTATTCTTTCGCAATAGGTACACAAAAATTTAAAATATGCACAATATAATGTTAATCATATTTGTGTAAAACATATAATGAAATGATAAACAATAATATGAAACAATAAAAACAAATTAAATTACTTTAAAACGTTGTATAGTGAACAATTAATATAAAAATTTGTATAAGACGCAATAGCTACATGTAAATAAAAAAAATATGTAAACTTACATTCTAAAAAATGTATATAACACGCAAGTATGATAAATTGAATAACAGCACAGATAATTATTTAGAATTAAAGACTGTGAAAGTACTATATATCGGCGAATCGCACGGGTCGTCGTATTACGCGACCGCTCCTAGTTACGCTTATAGGCGGCGCATGCTGAACCGACTTCGATAAAGAAGTGTTATGTGGAACAATATTGTTCTCCACATTAACATCATCTTTTATAATAAAGGCTGGCTTCAACCTATCGATAGAAATCCTAACCTTTCTATTTGGCATTTGTATAACAAAACTTTTATTACCACGACTTATGACCAGAGGCGGCTCGCCCTAAGGAGCGCTGGTGCAGTGAACTCCCATAAATAATTATAATAAAATCATACTCCTTAATTTAATTATTAACATTAATTATTACTATTTAAAATCAATCGTAATCTTTAAAACTACTGTTAATACCAATGAATATATCCATCATTCCATCATCCCATACACCTGTATAATACCTACTGTATTATGTAACGCGCGAAGCGGAGCGCTCACGATTGCGCTCCAATGAAAAAAGATTTAGTACATTTCCTAATACGAAATCCAATAGGAGTGAAAGAGAGGGTTTTGCCAGAGCCCTGCGCGTGAAACAAAAGATTTTCTATGGAAAAGTAGCAAAATTCGGAGCGCCGCACCCGCAAACGTTGCCGGTTCGTTTTTACCGCCCGGCAGGACAGCGATTGCGCGCGACGTTGCCAGTTGCCACTTCTATAATATAAACAAACACTCGAGTCAACTTCAATGCACGCGCGCGATTCATGCAATTTTCTAATTAAAATTATAAAATACGTGTTGAAATAGCCTGTAGTTATCAGTATTACTTGTGAGTGTTAAAATGAACAATAATTATAATGTGGCGTTCATTAAATAGTGTGATAAAACGTTACAAATTCGGCTTGAATGTAAAGCTAAGGGACCGCCACGGCCTGAACTTGATCTTACGCAAAAATGTACGACAAAAACGAAAACATATACGCGTGTGTTTAAATCTGAACAATATGTGAAAACACCGTGGTTGTGTGGTTGTGATGAAAGCAACAAACTATTTTGTTTTCCGTGTCTTTTATTTAAAGCGGGCGCGGCCGGCTGAGGTTCAGTCCAAGCACTCTCGTGCTTGGACTGAAACGGGCGTTGACGACTTAGCTCATCTTTCAATCAAGATGAAAAAACATTCACAATCTCGGTACCATTTGTTGAATGAACTGCAATTGGCGTCTATCGGTCTTGTCGCTTTAAGTTATAGATATTTTTGCACACCAAAAAGAAAGACGTATCACGTATGCATTTTCTTTATTTTTTTGATAAATTGTACTGCTTTACACCATGTATTTTCAGTGTTTTATTTCAAGTGAACACCCATAAAATTTTGTCACGAGCCGCCTCTGCTTATGACGCTGTATGGGCCATCGTAAGGTGGTTGAAGTGATTTTCTTACCGTATCATTTCTAACAAATACTTGATTGCATTCTTTCAAATCTAAATGTACGAAAATATTCCTAGAATTATATTGACGTATTGATTTAGGTCTTAATTTGCTAATTATATTTCTAATATGCTTAACGTAATCATGTGCCTCCTTAAAATTATGTCCGCTACTTTCAAAAAATTCACCTGGAATTCTTATGCTTGTACTATACACCATTTCGCTTGCACTAACACTAGTATCTACGCGTGGAACTACTCTTAATCCTAACAATACTGTACTTAAATCTGTTAACCAATTATTTGATTCACTCATTCTGGCCATAAGGGCTGCCTTAAGAGATCTATGCCATCTTTCTACTTTTCCATTACTCTCTGGGTGAAAACTAGTTGTTCTTATTTTATTTATTCCAAATAATTTCATTAGTTGCTGGAACAAATTGCTTTCGAATTGGGTTCCTCGATCACTTGTCAACCTGATAGGACATCCAAACCTGCTTATCCACCCATTGTATATACCCTTTGCTACTTTTTCCGCATGTATATCTCTTATAGGAAAAGCTTCCGGCCACCCAGTGAACCTATCTATAACCGTGACTAAATACCTATAGCCTTCAGGTGTGCTAGGTAACGGACCTACTATATCTACATGTATGTGTTCGAAGCGTTGGCATGGTGGGAAAGTACCTAACTCGGATTTGTTATGACGTTGCACTTTTGCACGTTGACATTTAATACATGTTTTCGCCCACTGTCCTACCTCTTTATTCATACCTGGCCAGTAATATCTATTTGCTACCATTTTCCTACTAGTGCGAATACCGGGATGGCTTAAATTATGGATTATATCAAAAGCAACTTTTCTAAACTTCTCTGTTAAATAAGGACGAGCTTTCTGTCCGCTAACGTTACAAACAATTGACTTATCGCATGTCGGTACTAAAATTTCCCTAAATTGCGTATTGTCCTTGACTAACTCTTGTAATTCTCTATCTTTACTCTGCTCTTCCGCTAATTCATTATAATCTATTACACTTTGACCTGATATACTTTCTATTCGTGACAAACAGTCCGCGACTACATTTTGTTCACCTGATATGTGACGTATGTCTGTTGTAAACTCACTTATATATAATAATTGCCTTGTTCTCCTAGCTACCTCTTTTTCACAGTTCTTTTTAGTAAAGGCGTTTGTAATAGGTTTATGATCTGTAAAGACTATTATTTGTCTCCCTTCTATTAAATTTTGAAAATGTTGTATTGACATATAAACAGCTAATAATTCGCGATCATATGTGGAGTATTTCTGTTGGGAATCTGTGATCTTTTTGGAAAAATAACCTAATGGTTGCCATTCATTATTAACAAATTGTTGCAAAACCGCACCTATGCATGTGTTTGAGGCGTCAGTAAAAAGTGCTAACTCGCAATCGGGCAACGGATGCGCTAACGTTACAGCATGTCGTAACTGTCGCCTACATTCCAAAAACGCTTTGTCAGCTGACTCATTCCACCTGATTACAGTATTATCGCGTTTCTTTGAACCATGTATAAATGAATTTAATATAGCTTGATTTTCCGCGGCTTTGGGTAAATGTGACCTATAAAAAATGATCATCCTTAAAAATCTACGTAGTTCTTCTACCGTTTTTGGTTTAGGAAAATTTTCAATAACCTTTACTTTGCTCTCTAATGGATGGATACCGTTTGTTACCTTGTAGCCTAAAAATTCTATTTCTTCCTTACCAAAATCGCATTTACTTAAATTAATAGTTATACCGTATTTGTCAAATCTTTCAAATATTAATTTTAAATGTTCCCTATGTTCCTCTAAGCTATTACTTGCCAAAATTACGTCATCTAAATAACAAAATAAAAAGTAAAATCCCTGTAAAACAATACAATTCATAAATCTTTGGAACGTTTGCGCAGCATTTCGCATGCCAAACATCATTCTAGTAAATTCAAACAATCCAAAAGGTGTAATAATCGCCGTTTTGGGAATGTCGTCTGGATGATTTAATATGCAATGATAAGCTCTATTTATGTCTATCCGCGAAAATATATTTTTATTTGCTAACAGGTAAGTAAAATCCCTTAGTCTCGGAATAGGGTATCTATCAGGAATAGTAACAGCGTTTAGTCTCCTATAATCACCTACTGGTCTTATCTCGCCTCCTTTTTTTGGTACTATGTGCAACGGACTAGCCCAAGGGCTTTTCGATGGCCTGCATATGCCCATCTCTTGCATTACCCGGAATTCCTCTTTAACCCTTCTATACCTATCTGGCGGCAATGGCCGCGCCCGCGCGTAAACTGGTGGACCAGTAGTTTCAATATGATGATAAATGGCATGAGTAGGTGTTTCCTTAAACGAAACTGGTTTTGTTATATTAGGAAATTCTTTCAACAAATTATAAAGTGGGTGTGTATCCATAATCGTACATATTGGTGCCTGCGAAGAATTCGTTATAGAACAAACAACATTCAAGTTAGTAACCCTGTCAACAAGTTTCTTATTTCTTAAATCTACTAATAAATTATGAAATTCTAAAAAATCCGCTCCTAAAATAGGTTGGCTTACATCTGCGATTACAAATGTCCATCGATAAGACCTTCTTAAATTTAAATTTAAATGTATTGTTTTTACACCATAAGTTTTAATTTCGCTATTATTCGCGGCAAAAAGTTTATAATTAGAGCACTCACCGGACAGCTTCTGCTTACGTGTTACTGGTACCACCGAAATATTTGCACCTGTGTCCACTAAAAATGTCATTCCAGTCTCCTTATCGAATACACTAAGACGGTGATTCTTGTTAGGTACGTGATCCACCGCCGATATCCGTACCGCACTTAGTTTTCCGGTGAAGATGACCGAGATGACGCTTTCCAGGCACACGGCTTTTCACAGGCTCGAGCTCGCTCACGAAAACGAAAGTGGTATCTGCACAACCAGTTTGGATGTTCTGGAGTCATGCGTGGTCTTGACGATGATCTGGAATGCTCTCTTCCTCGAAATCCTCCTCGTCCGCGGCCATACCCTCGAAAACGGCTGCGTCGGTATTGTTGTCGCCTGTCCTTCACCTCCTCGCGCAGTGATGCAATTTCCAAACTCATTTTATGCATCTGAGTAACCAAATCGCTGACTGGAAACTGGTTTTGACTACCAGAACTATGGACTTCGGCAATCTGTTCTCCCTTCATATTCTCCAATATTTTATCTGCCATGTTCGCGAGATTATCCAGCGTCTGATCTTGACTCACGGTTAAAACAGCTCGTACTGCATATGGTAACCTTGAGATAGAAACATGGCGAGTTGATATCACGTCGGGGTCACCAATGTTAAATTAGCGTGTATGTTTGTGATTACGTTAGATATCAACTGGTTTAATTAAATAAAATATAAACTGCAACACAACGCACGCTCGCATCTTGCGCTGTCATCATTCTCACACATTTTTAATTATATGTACGTGTCGCCACATCTGCAACGAGCATAATACGAAAACAATGATATATTATATGTAGCGTGGCGATACGTGAAGTGAACATTCAAAATAACATAAAATAAAATAGTGTGTATATATAGTAATACATCTTCTTATATATAAAATTCTCGTGTCACAATGTTAGTCTGCATACTCCTCCGAAACGGGTGGACCGATTCTCATGAAATTTTCTGTGCATATCGGGTAAGTCTGAGAATCGGCCAAC
Source organism: Colias behrii (assembly GCA_029959065.1). Classification (NCBI taxonomy): domain Eukaryota; kingdom Metazoa; phylum Arthropoda; class Insecta; order Lepidoptera; family Pieridae; genus Colias; species Colias behrii. The sequence goes on from JARWMC010000026.1 coordinate 150,907, forward strand.
ATCTATTTTTCATATGTACCACGGGCGAAGCCGGGGCGGGCCGCTAGTATTATTATAAAGCTGAAGATTTTGTTTGTTTGTTTACTCGAATGCGCTAATCCTATGAACTACTGGTCTGATTAAATATTTTTGACATTATAATAAAAAAATATTGAAAATACGCGTATTTGCGTTAAGCGTAATGCGTCTTATTATTTCCCTTCCCTGAAACGACACAAGCACAAGAACACAAGCACAGGGAAACCTACAAACCTAAAGAAAAAACTAATAAAATGTTACAGCCAATTTGTCAATCTAACGCTAAGTGGAGCAAAGATTTTTCCACTTTACATTTTGTCCCGGACCCAAAATGAGAAATAATTCAAAAATGCACGTCGGTGGCGTGCGGGTTGGCACACGACCAAGGCAAAACCTTAATGTCTACATTGACCCTAGCTTTCAGCACCTGGGTCGGATTTGGCTTCACATCATGTCAATTTTTTTTGAGTAGTTTGATTTAGACAGCAAAAAAAAAATACTATCTAGTCTAAGAATCCAAAAATTAGAAAACAGTGGACAGTTTAAAAAAAATTAAATCACATTTTAGGAATAGAAAGAAAAAGCCATTCAGAAATTGCGATACATATTGCCATCAAATTTTAAATGTTTAAAAAAACGTGGACTATAAACACAATTTAGATAAAACAGAAGACAGAATTAAAAGGAAAATCCAGCTCTACAAAGCAATCCAAATACCGAAATAAGCGTTTAACTTACTAAGTAAAAAGGAATGTTTAGCAAGTGTAATAGATGTCTTGTCTTCTTAATTACGTCCATTAATTAAAAGAATTTATTTACTCTGTAGCTAGTTATTTATCGCGCCCAAACCTGCTAATTGTGTTAATGTACTGAGCTACGTCTTGGTGACATGTTGATTTATTCTGGTTAAATATTTGTTTGTATTTTAGTGTCATTAGCCTATTTTCGTGGTCAGGGGTTCGATCCTGGGTCCAGAGGAAAATCATTAGTGTGGTAGTTTTATAGTAATAATCGCTTATAGAAATCTGAAGCAATGAAATTGTTATACTTAGGCAAATTTTGCATGTTTCCATAATATAATAGTAAGACTCAAAATTGTAGATACGTGTATTTAGGATAAACAATTAGATAAATGTACAAACATTTTATTAATGACGATTTTCTGCATCAGTTTGCCATACCTACGCTTTTCAATACAAAGCAACCAAACGCTATAAACTTTTATTTCATCACATACATACTGCAGTAGACGTACATTTAAATCTTGTCAAAACTGATCCTATACACGTATGTGACCTCTTCCTAGTCCTTTTCAAACAATACAACACACTCCGTTGAACATAACACGTGTAATAAAATTTCCAAGTTCTAAAACATTGAATGGCAGAGGGAATCATTATGCATATGGAAGCCGGCTCACGTAGCGTCTCCCATTAAAGTGACGTGACAAAAAGGCGCGAAACGTCTGCGAGTTCCCGCCAATTCTCGTGTGAGGCAAATTGCGTAACAATAAAGTAATTAAGCCCGCGTCAAACTGCGCGTCGCGTAAACAGATTAAGAATGGTTTGCATAATCGCGGGACGAGCGCTTTTTTGGCGCGCCTGCTTTTGGCGGGGAAGGTGGGCTAATTTCATTATGAGGGCTGTATGGGTGTGGACGTGTGAAAATCATAGATAACAGAATTAAGATAAAATTTTCTGTGGATATGTTTTGTATTATAGCAAAAGGTAAATAATAATGTGTAATTAAGTCTAGGTTCATGTGGACCATACCTAAACGCATAGGATTCGCATCGGTGTTGCTTAGAACAGCCTAGTATCTAATCTGTGGAACAGCATGAAGCATTAGCTTATAAAAATAAACATAATTCTACTATTTTCTCCTACAAAAATAAACACTCCAGTGAAAAATAAATATTTTTAAATAATAAATACCTTACGAATTTACTACCAACGTTTCTGGGAATGCCGTGTCGTTTACAAAGGCCAAACAACAATTGAACAGAAAATGTCTTTGATTCCTACAACAAAGGGATACACTGGACACAAATTAAATTAAATAAAGGCACGGGTCATTAAGGCCTCAAGATAATGAGTGTATAAAGAATCTTCGCCCTTGTGGATAATGAGGGTTTGAATTTAATTTCGATCGCCAGGGACGGGCTTCATTACGAGCTATATATTTCCAATTTATTTGCTAATTTAATTCTTCAATATTTTCTAATATTATTGCTAACGTAATGTGGAAACTTGATTACAAAGGGTAACCCTGAATCGAGGTTTCTATATTTTCATCGGATTGTGAAATTAATCTTTTATAGGATAATATTTTGCTTATAAATAAAATATATTTGAATGCCCACTACGTATAGAAATTCATATTGGTATTACAAATGAAAGTTCCTATTTTTATCCTTTTTATTAAGTTAGTATTTTTGTGTTATTTAAAAGGATGAATGAGGAATGTTCTGAAAACCTGCGTGTGTGTGCGTTGAGTCATCGTTGTGTGGATGTATGCATGTATTACATTACTCATACGTATGAGTCGCTGGGTCTAAAGCTGTCGGCCTGGGCTTGATCTTCGGTTGTATCGGATTTCCTTGCAATCAGACTTCAGAGTAACTTCAGAGTAAGCGAATAGTACACTTGTTTGCCGACTTGTGTATTACAGCAATATTATGTGTGTTATTGAGTCCCTTTGGGCGGTAACATATTTGCGCATCAAGTTACTTTGGGCGCGGTCAATCCAAAGATGAGTGTTCCGTTGCATGTAATGATGTTACAAAGCTTTTGACGGTTTAAAAAGCATTACCTATAATAAATAGATAGATAGCAAGTCAGCTGCGTATAAGTAGTTGACTAGGCCTTATGGCCATACTAATATTGGCGGTCACTTTCCAAATTTGGTCATAATATAAGTTATCCACCCAATGAGCAAAGGACATGAAAATCGGCGAATATATTCTAAGAGTAAAAATTCACAAGTTTAGTTTATAAAAGTATAAAATAAATATAAAATAAACCGCGCAGACGAAACTGACCCTCGTAAAGCGCTACATTAGCATAAACTCGACGACATTACCATACGAGACGCGGTTTTATATATTTTTAAAACGAATCGTATCGTAAATTTACATATAAGTTGTTATTTAAAGGGTTTCAAAGCGCTTTTCGGTTTAAAAATGCTAGCACATCTATAGCATTTTCTGCACGGATAATGCAATGAGGTTTCGCTAGTGGTGTATCGTAAATTATTGAATATCTCGTCATATCATCTGATAAGATTTTATCTTGGTTTGTTTTACATTTAACTTCTTATAACTGCATAAACATGTCTCGTTTTTATTCCTACATTGCTACTTTCAATGCATTTTAATTTCAAGTCTTAGATGCGAAATTTTCAATTCAATTTAAACTGAGGAATTATTACAAGAGATATCTCTAGTCTCCACTTAGGTCTTAAAACTACCAGACCAGCTTCGGATGGAGGTACGTAATATGAATAAATATTAATGATAGGTTAAATATTGAAAACTCAACAGTACCTATCTCACTTTTAAGGTATAATTACATATTATCACATAACCATCAGGTAAACAGCAATAAAGTAGGTATTTGTCCGCAAATCCATTTAGCCGTTATGTTTTCAATATCGTGTGATCGATTGCCGAAACATTACACCCGCCGCCATCAGTCACCGGCTTATATAACATTACTTATTGTTTATCTTGTGTTTTTTCCTTCCTTTGTAATATAAATGCCTGCGGGTTTACTCCTTTTGAGTCATCGCATAGGTATTTGATGAATAAACTTTTTAAACGGACGAAGTTTAGTTTCGAAGGCTGTAGAAACTTTCACATCTAGAGGTAGTTGAATTTATTTACAAGAAATCATGTAGCCTGATTGCTAATTGTTTTAATAATTAATTCGTCAATTTTTTTCTGCGTTTTATGCGTGTCCACACTGTATTATATTTTGTATTTTTTGCGTGTACATTATTAGTTTAATTCATTGGTATTATATTGTTAATCGCGAACTAATGATTATTTTTATATTTACCACGTTCATAACCGCGCAGATATTTAAACCTTATAGGAAATGAGTTGTGTCTAACTGAATTTACCTTATTTCCCGTTCAATTTAAATAGTTTGCATATGACTATACCTATCATTAGAATTACCAGACGCGTCTGTTCAAATTAACACAGAAGTAAAAAAGCCAATTTGTACCCGAATAGGTACCGTCGATCAAATTTTTCTGCTCATTTCTTTGTTCAAAAATGTTCGCACGATTTTAAACAAAAAGCTTGGTAATTACGGCTGCGGTTACTAATGACTCGTTTTGTATGAAATGCATTAGTTTGTTCCTCGGATGGTTCCATGGTACATACATACACACAATGCTCGTGTTATAATTGTTTAATTTCGAGCTGCTATTGTGATGGCGAGATAAGACGTAATTACGAGATTGAATTTTGATCTTTATTATGTGTTTGTGTTGTTTTTCTTGTATTGAATTAGCATGATACAGTTATGAAGATTGGATAGATGAAGATCTTAAAACATATTTGTTCATTATACGTTAATAAGACGAATGATTCAGTAGAGTTTTATACGTAGATATGTACACATAAATCGTTTATTTAATATTATACCTGAAAGTTAACAATTAATTTAATTATATTCTTTAAAGCCACGACTTTTTGATAAAGTTTAAAAACATCTGTTCTACATGCACAAAGTCAGGTTTAGCCGCTAGTTACACGTTGTAGAGTGAATTAAACTGACCGTGTTAAAACTGAAATTGCCTCGACTCTTGAATCTCAAAATTCGTAATGAGTCGGATGGGATTTAAGTTTTTGCGAAGTGTGACTGCCTTATGAGATCACTGCTTCAGACAATTTGCGGTAGGTAAATCTAATTACATTTGAGTCATAAAACATATTTTTTTGTGTGCATTGATTAACAGTAAAACCTCAGATTACCTACTGAATAGTTACTACGTAAGTAAAAATAAAGAAACATAATTTGCAATACGAATCGTGAACACAATAGTGGGTTATGATTTAAAGTTATTAAGACGAAATATATACGACTTGTTTTTAAATGAATGTTTGTTTAGATTTCAGTTTATAAACATCTAGCTGTGAAGTTTACTTTTGACTTGTCATCATTCAATTAGTGCCTAATGGTACGGGAGCCAAGTGCAAATTTGGTTAATTATTTCCTCTCAAGAGATAATTCGTCAGACGCCTCAGAGTATAGTATTATAAAGCCTCGTGAACGTCAGCTTGCGCTCGGTTGGGGGGGTGAGCGGTTGTAGCCTCCCACGCACGTAGGAAAAAAAATACATTCATTCATTCATTTCCTCTCAGCTAAAAATTTGTCAAATTGTAGCTAACCCAATATCTCAACGAAAAAAAATAATCAGCTGGTTACAACATGGTGTATTATACGTCAGCTGGTGTCTCGAACATGAAAGTTAAATTTAAAGAAAAATTTATTTTCCGTGATTTCCTCTCAAACAAAAATTTACCTGATGATAGCTTATATGTAACTGTGGATAAATATATAGGTCAGCTGGCTGTATCTTGGTGGAAAAACCGTCAGCTGATACGGGAGGCTACAACCGCTCTTCCCCCCAACCGAGCTCCAGCTGACGTTCACGAGGCTTCATAATACTATACTTTGATGCATTTTACTAATTACCGCTTGAGAGGAACTTGGTCATAAAATCTGTTCCTGGCTCCCGTACCATAATTATTAAAATAAACATTATTGGAATAGTAAACAATATTCTCCGATAAGCATTTGTTTTAAAACTTTACAGCATCCGCCTTAAGGCTTAAAGTAAGCAAGATATTGGTATGTAAATAATTATGAGTCACAGGCGGTTGCTAACATTTCAAAGAACGAAACGGGACAATCGATCAAGTTCATACCGCGACATTGTCTGACATTTTTTACGGCGCAATCACGAACACACGTAAGTGGACACTTGACATATTGATATGCATCGGACAGACAAACATAATGATTGATTCTTCTGTTCGCAGCAAATAATGCTCCACTGATTGTATCGCTGTTTATGGGTAAATTATTAATTATGTTATCTGTTTGTTAATTAATATTGAGACGTTGGTGATAAATAGTATTTACATACCAGGCTATTTGCATTTTGAGTAAATTTAACCCTTCGGTAGACTGTAGGTACTAGATAAATTAGAATTTAGATAGCTCATACTCAATTATACAAAGTCGGCTCTGGAAATTTATGTGGATATATATAGAGACCTTTAACTTCAAGAGCAAATATTATCAAGACTAGAATTATTTTGTTTATTAATCTATACGTAAACTGTAGATATACTTACTTATCTGCTTTTATCACAGGAAAATTAATTAAAATTTTCACGACCGTTCGCGAGTAAGATATTGCAAAAACACAACGCCATAAAAAACTTAATTAAGTGGACATTTTGAACTTCATTGTAAGTAATTAAATAACATAAGAAAGTTAAAATGTAGGGGGATGTTGGGCAAGTTTAAATGAGCGCTGTCACCCGGGGCCGCGCGTCGCCGAAAGTGGCGCCCGGGGAAGTCGTTGTAATTAAAACATTTCTTTTTTACAGGCCGCAGTTGCGGGGTTACGATCAAAGTTTGGACAAGTATTTTGTGTTGGTATGGGATTTTACTTTATGGGCCTTCTTCACAATGGGCAGCGTTGGCCCAACAAATGATCGTCGATGTTTGCCACTATTACGTGGAATATGAATTTAAACATCTACAACAGGGGTTCCCAACCTTTTTTTGTCTACTGCCCACTTTAAGAATAAATTATTTTTTAACGCCCCCCTTTTTAAACATACTTAAAAAACGCTAAGTACTTATAACTGATTATTGAAACGCAACTTTATAGTAGAGTATCTTTTATTGAAAATAAAACAAACATAATCAATTCTTATATAAAAACTAATGTGAAGGTTGAATCTGATGCTGTTCAATAAGTTTGTTGATATCAGGTTCCAATTTACTCAAAAACAGCCGCAAGTCGCCACGTTCGGTAACACGCAAACGATTTCTCTTTTTAGTAAGCAGCGTTGCCACAGCACTAAATCCACGTTCACACAAATATGACGATGGGAATGCTATCAAGAATCGTTGAACAATTGACCACAATCCAGGGTACAATTGTGGGATCGGTTTTTGTAGCCAAAATTCTTGATATCCATTTTTAAACTTGATTTTTGTTTCTTCGTTTGTTGTCAATTCTATAAGTTCTTCTTCCAGCTGAGGTGACATTGCTGTGTTGACATTTGAAAACGGATCCAACACCCAGTCTGGTATTTCCAAGTTTAAAATGTCCTGGTATCGTTCGGTGAAGTCAATGTGGAGGTTTTCCAAATGTTGGCAGTAGGCAAACAAGTCGTCGTTACTGCAAAATACTGATAAATTCGGAAAATTGTGAAACTCACGTCTGCCCATATTCTTTTTGTGCAGAAGCAGTTTGGCTGCGAAAGCAGCAACGACATTTTTTGTTTTAATTAAATTTAGTTCATCGCCTTGCAGTTGGAGGTTCATGTCGTTGAACAGTTTATACAGGTCTGTCATGTAAGCTATATCATTCTTTGATGTTATGAGATTGTTGCGCAGTTCTGTATCTTTAGTTTCCAAGAACTCTATCGCAGAGTCAAACAGGTTGTAAAATCGAATCAGACAATTGCCTCTTGACAGCCAACGAACTTCAGTATGAAGCAACAAACGGTTGAAATCTTCGTCATTAGTAGCACAAAGCTGATGAAATAATCTATCATTCAAAGAGCTGCTACGGATTTTATTGACTGCTTTGATTACATATTGCAGTGATTGAAATAGTCGTTCACTTAAGTTTCTAGCAACCAAATGTTGTCTATGAATAACGCAATGTATAGCAAGGACATCTGGAATTTTATTCTTTAAGTACGCTATGAAGCCTTTATGGCGCCCTGTCATAGCCGGAGCGCCATCCGTAGCAACTGATATAATATTTTTCAAAGGAATCTCTTTCTCTTCACAAAACTTTTCCAATGTATTGAATATGGTTTCGCCTTTTGTATCTGTCTCCAAATTTCTGGCAAACAATAGTTCTTCACGTATTTTCTCATCTTTAATAAACCTCCCGTAAGATAGCAACAACGCTTCATTAGTTGGTAAAGTGGACTCATCGAGCTGAATTGAGAATTGACTAGTCCTCAGATGATTGCACAATGATTCTTCAATGTTTTCAGCCATTTCATCAATTCGTCTTTGCACAGAATTATTACTCAAAGGAATTTTTCGGATAATATCTGCGGCCGGTTTATGAAGCACAGTAGTTATTACTTCCTTTATTGCTGGCAAAATTAACTCTTCTCCGATGTTGTGTGGTTTGCCTTTTTGAGCAATTAACAAAGAGATATTGTACGAAGCTCGAAGTCCGTCGTCATCTTGCTTAGCAGCCGCCGAAAATAGTTTTGATACACTTGGCTGAGTATTATGCTTCTTCTCTAGGTCTTGAAAATATGCTACATTCTTGTCTTTCTTATCTGGATGCATTTTATTCAAATGATCTTGCAGTCTTGAAGGCTTCATTGCTTCGTTCGAAAATGTTTTTAGACATAGAAGACACAAAGGCGACGACGGGTTTGTGGGATTTTCAATAAATCCGAATTTAATATATTCCGCAGAGTATTGCCGTCTCTTCTTTTTTACTTCCGACATTGTTTTGTTTTGAGAAATACGTAAGTGTTGAAATCAAGTACTGCTTATCTATTATGCGCGAAACCGCAAATGAAAATAAAATAAATTTACGTCGTTTATATAGGATTGCATAAGCAGCACGCACCAACAGGAATAAGACATCAAACGTGCATAAACTCGTTTATCTCATTCGACGCCCAATCGTACTCGACAAGCAAGAACAAGTATTATAGAACCAGCCGATTGATACAGGAATGTACAAATCGGATTATTTAACAAAAACTTGTTAAAACATGATTGCCCGCGGTCTATTATATCGAACCGATTTTGAGCTATATCTTAATTAATATTAGTTGATGTTCACAAGATGTCGACTCTCGAAGTCGAGAGCTCAGTCGGTTTCTAAGAGTCTTCCTAGCTAGGTAGATGAAATTATAAATCGACCCCAAAGCCCTACACAACGCCCCCTTTTTTTTCTGGGTCTCTTACCGCCCCCCTTTAGGCCTGCAGCGCCCACAAGGGGGCGTTATCGCCCACGTTGGGAAAGACTGATCTACAATGACGGTCAATCATAGGCCGAGATTCACAGATCGCAATTTAACTTTACTTTGATGGAAAGATCTACTTTCACAGAAAAATATATTTCTTAGTCGTGTCAAGCTCATCTTTACTTTCCGAAAACTATACTTTACTTACTTACTGCCACACTCAGAGACGTTTAATGGTTACTTAAGTCGTTCCTTAGTACAGATTTAAAAAAGTTCGCTCTCAGAGACAGTTAACGGTTCATTACCGTCCCTTAATGACAATTAAAGTTAAGTACAGCAAAACCTTTACTTAACTTTTTAATGGTTGATTTTGACATTTGCGTTTGCGGACTTGAGGTTATATTTTTATTTTTAATAGGTAAAAAAATCACATTAGCATTAATTAAAAGTTTTTTCAATATTAAAGATTGGTAAAGATGTCTGATCTCATAGACTTTATTGACTTTGTGGACTATGCCAGAAGGAATAGAGAAGTCGGGCCGAGGCGGTATTTACGAGATAATTCTGATCCCTTCACAAAATACTCTGTTCAGGAATTCCATGCACGATATAGATTCACACCAGATTCTGTAAAAAATGTTATATTGCCTTTGCTGGCACCCGACCTAAGGAAACCAACGAAAAGAGGATTACCATTTGCTCCGGAAATAATGTTGCTGCTGACATTACGCTACTTTGCTCTTTTTTATCAAATAAAGCTAAAAAAAATATATAGGCACGACATCAGCGTCTACTAAATCGGAGTTTAAAGAAGGATGCTGTGAAAAAACATAATGATTCATGATGATTCATGATCCAACAAATTGAAAAAATTCATTTATAGAAAACATAAATAATTAAAATTGATGACACTAATTCAATGTAAACTTATGGTTAATTCTTTTGTTGCACACAATACGTAGCCATGTTTTTTAAGCCCCGCCCACTGGTCCGTTGTCAATGGATACTTAAAGTTGTCATTAAATAATGAACCCTTAAATTTTGTCTCTGGGATGTAGCGTCAATTAGCAGATTTAATGATAATTAGTTAATTACTCATTAGGACTAATTTAATGAATCTTTCTGAGTGTGGCAGTTAAAGGCTAAGGAGTCGATAATCATGACTTTGGTCTCAAAGTAAACTTTACATGACTATAGGCCTTCATTTTAAACTAATTTCCTACAACAGAAACGCATTTTAATATGGTTGGGTTATAGCTCGAAATGTCATATCGATTTGAGTGACATTTTTTTGTTGATTTGTTGATCGTTGCATTGCTTCGTTTGTCTTATAACATTATAATATTTTTCTGACGAATTTTGCTTTGGCTACCGGTTTTTGATATTTCTACAACAATCTTCCCGAACCTGGGGCCTTAGACAAAGTAACAATTAAAAAACGATAACGAAGTTAGAAAAGGAAAAATGTATGGGATTGACATTAGATAGACCACGTGATCTAACGCGGCGTAGGTATGTCAATCCCATACATTTTTGCCTTTTCTAACTTCGTTATCGTTTTTTAATTGTTACTTTGTCTAAGGCCCCTGGCTTGTTATAACGGATTTGAAACTGCTACCTGACTGACAATTATTATTGCAAATCCACGTAATACCTACATTGTGTTTTTTTCTAATCAATTAATTTTTGATATAAAATAATAATGTTATTATTATATTATATGTGAAAATATAACTTAATTCAATTATATGTTCTCAAAAACATAAATTATGCGTATAATGTAACAGTCATATGTCTTTCCCTGTACTTTACTTTGAGGCCGTAGGTACTTTTCTAAGGAAAGTCAAGCAATTGTCTCTGAAATTAAATATGTTGAAAGTAAACTTCGGTCATACAAAGTTTACTTTGTGAAGACTCTTTTGCGGTAAAGTAAAGTCACGACTGTGAATCTGGGCCATAGACATCGCCTAACGTTTACCTAGACGCTGTTGATCGATGTGGTCTTGTGATACTAACATTATAATTAATGCTAAAGTTTGTGAGGATACTACTACTACTACTATTGGACGAATTTTGATGATACTTGTTCATGTAGCTTATGTACCAGAATATCTCAAAAATAAAATAAAATAAAGAAATACGTAGGTATGTACATATACTTGTTTTCGACCGTGGGTGAAACCGCGCTGCACAGCTAGTAAAATCTATATTAGAATAAAATTGTGTTTGATTTGAAGGTGCGAGTGTTGTTTCACATTGTTCAATTTTATTAGGGTCGTATGGGTTTAGTTGATGTTAGTTAGAGCCGTGATAGAATTTGATATTCAATTTTAATAATAGGTAATAACCTTACCTACGATTGTTATTTCGTCTGTAAGTAAAATAAATGTCATTGATCCGACCTAGTTGAAAGGAATGTAGCTTGTACGCAAAAATACGAAAAAATATTTACGAAAAATCTCAAATAATGGGCTGGATTTTTGTGAAACTATTTTCTTTAATATATTTACTTTTGAAATTGTAGATATTATTTTCTTTTAGATCTTCATACCGACTCTCTATAAATAATACTTAGGCTTAAACTACGCAAAATGACTTAGACTTATAATATTAGTATAGATAATAAAACTTACAAGCTTTTCATTTAAACACTTACCTATGTGAGTCTATACTAAAACCTATTTATTTATTTATTTATTTACTCTTTATTGTACAACATATTACAATGAAAGTACATAAAACAAAACAATTTAAAATGTACAAACGGCGGCCTTATGGCTCAAAGCCATCTCTGCCAGGCAACCTTCAGGCAAAGGACAAATTATAACTTAAGGTAGCCAATTAGCAATAATAACGTTAAGAAAGAAGAAAAAAAAAACTGAATTAAAACAAAGCATAATACAACCTACATAGTTACTATGATCACCTAATGAAAATCAACTTCCTATTAACAACGTTGAAACATTCTACTTATCATTATTGCATTTAATACAAAATTACCTATCACGGTACGTCAAGGAACAACCGCAGGATACATTTGTTCCAGTTTCCGTTGAACTAGACGACCCCCTGCGTATTAATATATAATATACCTATATACATTAAAGACTGTCAGTAAACGAGCAAGGATTATCACAGCGGGTAATTATTCCCTTGATCTGCGCAGCCGTTCCGCGTCAAACGCAGCTCAGACTACCTTTGTGCACTCAACATTATAATCAACTATACTGTTGCTACTTGAATGCTCACTTTTAAAACGTTTTAAGGCAATGTTATTTCTAACTTTGCTTGGTTCAAACGTTTTCTTTGAATATCGCTTTTTGTATAAGCTTTGAATTTGATATTGTAGGTATTTTATTCTTGTTCTAAGATAGATAAGATTTTTAATTGTTTTCTTGTTCATACCACCTATTACGAAAGATTTTAATAGTTAAAGTATGTAATATCGGAAAGTATTTCTCCTATTTAATAGTGTTCGCTTTATGAGATACCTAAAATCTGATTATTGTACTGCCGAGAGACAGGTTTGTCTCAAGTAACTACAATAAAATTGACGCATCTCGAGAAATATTTATGAAAATGAACAATGTTTTAAAGCACCATAAAAGAGGTTCAGTTTTTAAATCGATACACGAAGTCATAAATGCGTAGGTTTAGAATTCCTCCCAGTTGTTCATCCCACGTGTCTACGGACTTGCCAACTATGTGTTATCCACACTAATAATAGTATGTGTGTCTGTCTGTCTGTTACGCTTTCACAGCTAAACTACTGAATAGATTTAGAAGAAATAGTTAAAGATACTTGATTAAATTTAGAATAAATAGTTAACTATCAAAATATTGTTGAAATTGGGTATTATACTTACAAAGAAGGACTTTAAAAGACGTTGAAAAACTTAAATAGACAGGTTCGTAACTGTCTCAAGTAGGTATACCAGTTACCATTATAGACGAAAAATCCTCGCCGTGATAAAGCCTGATAAGGAAATTCCCATCTAGGTCTCCCAGCAATCTGCGACCTATGCCTATCGAGATGATATCTTTAGGTAAAAGAAAATCGTTCTCAGTATAAAGCCAACATTAGACGCCACACTCTAGAAGAACGTTAACTATTTTTTTGCTAATACATTATAATATTTAAATTATAAATTACAATCTCATAAGGACTCTTAGTACCTCGGTAATAAATTATTTATGTCTTCCATTTTATTATTCAAGTATTTATTTGTCTTCATATTTTATTAAGTAACTATTCGTAGACTCTACGTAGTTACAAAAATAATGTGTTAGCCATATGTACGTACATAAAACTACAAACTATAAAATTAAGCTTTAGTTGAAGCTAAAAATCCAGTGGATAGCTTCAAATCCTTTATGGACAATAAAGTATAGAAATGGACGTAAAAACTTAACATAAGTTACACTTGAGATTTACGGTTAAGTTACATTATTCATAGGGTATGATCGTGGTGACAAAGTCAAAGGTGCGTAGTATTTTTTTTACTGACTTTCAAAATATTTGTTTTTATTGATCTGTTTTTTAACTACCATACTAGCGTTTTTACTATTATTCAGCCTACATTAAAAAACATGGTAAGTTATCATAACGAGCTGCCTATTCAATTATCTAGTAAATTAAATACACTTTTGTTTATGCCTCAAGTTTTTATTCTTTCTTAAAAGCTTTATTTAGGTGTGGAGTTATGTCAACGATGAGAATAGTAAGATGAATGATAATTAAAATTCTCAAAAACAACTATAAACTTAATGTAAATTTCTAACAAATTAATTCATACCAATTTTATTTCATACAATATTTTTCAATATGTGTTAAAATTGTCGCTCCAATGTATCTAAGACGAACAACCATACAATGTAACACCACATATGTATTATAATATGTATACAAGAATCACGCACCAGTGAACAGTTATATGGATTTAGTTGCAAATTCAGTAAATGTGTACATGTAGAGTTATCTCGGAATATTTACGACGTATGTCTCTTCTAGTAAATGCTGCTATTGTCGACGCATCTCAACGCTCCGTGCCGCTGAATGTATCAATTTGTACACGAAACTTCCTGGATGTTTAGCTCATTTAGAGTAGATATTGTAAAGCATAGATTGGCATTCATCACGATGGTAAAAAAGCAGAAGAATTATATTTTATTATGAAAACGAAAAGCGCGACTTCTAATTTTAGTAGCCTATGTCACTACCACAAATCTGATGATTACAAAGACACCTCATCGTCAAATTCCGTCCAGTGGTTTGGGCTGCTTGAGCTTGAGCGTGCCAAATGAATAGATGTACACCATCATCATTATTGTACGATACATACATACGCCCGAAATTTAAGCCTTCTTCTTTCGCAGTCGAGTATAAAAAACACCTATATACGTAACACGTATAAGTAAATCTGTTTTGTCGTTAAGTCGTGAAATATTAACACACACAATATATCTTATAACTGAAATCAGTAGCTAACTTTATTGCAGAACACTAATAAAATTAACAAACGAATTGACGCATCTTATCCCAAGTTATATTTCAAGCATGCACGGTACGTGTATCGTAAAGTTTTACAGGCAAAGCTTCAAATACTTTATACTTATCGTAACCGGTAAATCCCGGTGATAACCCCCGGTCACCGGTTTTATGTTGGCTCCAGGCAAGGGCCAGTCCTATCGTAGCTAATAACTTTAAGTGATTATGCCTTTCCTTTAAGGACACTGGCATGTCTATCGCCGTGGAAATTTATTAATTTATAGACGATGTATTCATTATAATTCCGATTTAATAATAATTAGGATATAGCTACTTACCTCATTTTATTTTCTTACTAAACGCCAATTAAATAAAAAATAAAGCGGGATTTGATTCGTTTGAAGGCGATATTGTGACGATATCTTTGAAGTAATAAAACTTGATATTAGAAACATTAAAATATTTTAAGTAGTTCATAATAACAATTTTTAATTCATTCTCTAAATCTCAAAGCTCTTAATAAAAAAAAAAAAAAAAAAAAATTCCCGTCTACGGATGTTTTTTATTTCATCATTCCTTATTCGCATTCTGTTCATTAAAAATATCTCATTTCATCCCGTCTAGTTTCTTGCGACACTTGTTTTCGTTAAAAACTTTGAAATTGTTAATTAAACTTACACAGATAACTTATTTTAAAAAACATAGAATGATGCTGTTAAAAATGTTCTCTTGAAAATGTATAATCTTGTTTTATGAGCTTTTAAAGTACGTTACAAGAATCTGTGGCTTGGTTGAAACTATAATTTGTTCCGTTTTGTTTATTTAACCGACTTTGAACGTAATTTTATAAGTCCATGAATGTAGGTAATATGTATTGTTATTTGAATATTATAAAAGTCAAAACGCACTGATTTGCTTGCGTGTCTTCTAAAGGTAAAATAGAGCAAAATTCTTATTAGTAAGAGCAACCAATATTTTTAAATCACTAATGTAGAGTAGAAATATTTAAAAGAATAGCATTGTAAGTAGCATTTTAAATATTACTAGCTTTGATATATAGCCTTATAGCCTTCCTCGATAAATGGGCTATCTAACACCGAAAGAATTTTTCAAATGGGACCAGTAGTTCCTGAGATTAGCGCGTTCAAACAAACATACAAACTCTTCAGCTTTATAATATTAGTATATAGTCAGTAGGTGAAACTGTGTGAGTGTTTAAGGTTTTTTGTCATATATGATGAATTTATACTTTTGGTTTTATGGCATTCAAATGCTTCATAAATATAAATTTATAAAGAATACATAAAATTCGATCACGAGGCGGGATATATGTTGTCTTAATGTGAAGAGTGAAACATGCCCAGCATTTTTAACGTCTCCTTACTTAAAAACAATTTCTATATTTAATTATGGTTGGAACAATAAAAACGAATGTAATGAGGCCCTTTTGTATTCATAGACTTGAAAAAACCTGTTAACGTTCCGTCCAGATTCTAGATAGAATAAAATATCAATAAAACTAAATAAACTGTTTCAAATAATAGACTACATTTGCATTATACGTAGGATTTTTATAAGTTGTAGTCTTAAATAGAGATGTTAAGATGAAGATTAGATATTAATAGAGACAAATAAAATTTTCTTTTAATATAATGTTATATACAGGGTGTAAGGGAGACCTGGTCACATCACTTCAGTGTGGATAGGTGACATCCTCACATGAAATTTGGTATGGTTTTTTTTTCTTAACTCTAAATATTAAAAAAAATACGACTATTTTAATTTTAACTTTACAATTTTAGTCATATTTTTTTAAAACACTTCTGTACTCGATTGTACTTCACCGATTTTGATGATTTTTTTTAAATTTTGTTGCTTAATCAATGTACTTGCAGATTAAAACGAAGGTACTAGTATTCCCTAGTAAATTACCTGATATTTTAATACTTGAATTTAAAAAATAATAAAAAAATACTTGCAATTTTAGTAAAATGCAATTTTTTTCAAAAAAAGACCCATACAACTGCATGTTTTTTTAATCTTATCTAATTCCTCATCATTTTTACTTTAAAGTACCATTTATTTCATAATTGTAACTGTTACAACTTGAAAATTACGATTGCTCAAAGTTAACCCTTTGTACACTAATCTTGTCAAATACATCTTTATTTTTCAGTACAACGAAGTAATATGGAAATAAAACTGACAGTTAATTTAAAAGCAAGTTAATTTATTTTAAAAATTGTTCAAAATGGTCACCGTTTTCCCTTATACAGTAAAATAAGCGTCTCTTTACTTCCCTTTCTAAATCGGTTGTACCCGCCAACATAGCCCTAACTTCACTAGCCGCTTCGAGTATTCTCTCGCGTAATTGTTCCACATTTTGAATTTCGACACTGTAAACGTAGTTTTTCATTGTGCCCCACACAAAAAAGTCCATCGGTGTCATGTCGGGTGATCTTGGGGGCCACTGGATATGTCCATATCGCTCAATCCATCGCCTCGGGAAGTGAGTATTTAAATATTCGCGCACGGAAAGAGTGGCATGTGGCGGAGCTCCGTCGTGCATAAAAAACATGCCTTGTAAGTACAACAATGGCACTTCGTTCAGGTAGCCCAGTAAATGATTTTGTAAAAAGTTCAAATATCTTTCGCCGTTAAGCGTGCCTTCCAGGAAGTGAGGGCCAACTAAACAGTTTCCTATTACCCCTGCCCACACATTTAAGTGAAACCTGTGTTGAGATGACTGATATTCACGACGCGCAGCTCTCGCCGAACAATTACAGTAGCCGTATAATAAATGCATGTCTGCCATCTCGGTCAAATTAAACGGATTAGCCATTTTCTCACACAGAACAACTCAAAACAGAAAAAATAACAATCAAGTACGAGTAACTGATACTGAAACAAACTGTGAGCGTCGAATGCAAAGAAACAACTATCGTGCGTAGTAGAGACTAACAATGAATCGCTGGAATGCGTGGCCCGCTTCCCCCCCGCATTCCCTTAGCTCGCCCGGCAAAGGACAAGTAAGAGAGAGACAGACTTATTAATCCAGGTAGAAATTCCCATGCGTACTGCCACATCCCCCGTTTAAACAATAACAATGCAGGGTCGTGTAACAGGTTAAGAAAGTTACTTAGAAAAAAAGTAGTTACTTTTGTGCAGTCACAATTTTAAAACTATAACACTTACAATTATGAAATAAATGGTATTTTAAAGTAAAAATGATGAGGAATTAGATAAGATTAAAAAAACATGCAGTTGTATGGGTCTTTTTTTGAAAAAAAAATGCATTTTACTAAAATTGCAAGTATTTTATTATTATTTTTTAAATTCAAGTATTAAAATATCAGGTAATTTACTAGGGAATACTAGTACATTCGTTTTAATCTGCAAGTACATTGATTAAGCAACAAAATTTAAAAAAAATCATCAAAATCGGTGAAGTACAATCGAGTACAGAAGTGTTTTAAAAAAATATGACTAAAATTGTAAAGTTAAAATTAAAATAGTCGTATTTTTTTAATATTTAGAGTTAAGAAAAAAAAAACCATACCAAATTTCATGTGAGGATGTCACCTATCCACACTGAAGTGATGTGACCAGGTCTCCCTTACACCCTGTATATGAATAAGAGTTTGTGTTTGAGTTTGTGTGTCGGATCATAGATCCACACAAACTCTTATTAGGTAATATATATAGGTATAAATATATCATTTATCTATAGGTACCTAGTCAAAAATAATTAGTGAGATTTTAGTGTGTATATATTAAATTATGAAGTTTAAGCGTATAGGTACAATCGAACGAACAAAAATTTAAGTTTTTATAATAATATGAGTTAAATGTTTATCTGGTTGTTATTAACTGGACTTAACTGATTATTGAGATCACCAATAAAGGGGAGACTGTGCGGTTTCCATAACCGGCGACAAATTGATTCATTTTCAACCGATCCAGATGAAATTAGTTCAGTTTTAATTGTAATCAATTATCGCCGAACTTATTAAAAGTAGAATTAACGAACAAAAAGCTGATTTAAAAAAAAGTGGTTTGCTCTAGGTTTCTTAAAAATTATTCAAATCAGTAGTTTAACAGATCCCACCATACTAAACGTATAAAAATATTTTTTATAGTAAGTCTTAATATTATATTAAAGAGCCTTTCGTGGCAAGTAAACTTGTAAATAGAAGATGAGCAATATGTTTAGGATATTGCAGTAGTTTTGTTCCGAAACACAAGTTATTCAAAAACATAAGGCGTTGGTACGTGCGCGGCATGGTGAGCGCATCACGTGACTCTCTGACTATACGGCCAGTGTAGGCTAGGAGTTGCTGATGAAAATCAATTGAATCATTTTTAGGTAAATTTTGATTGTGATATACCTAATATACCTCGATATATTTTAATAAGTAAGAAACAGGTTAGAAAGTATGTAGGTTTGTAATATACGCGATTATTGGGTATGTAATAAAATTATCTTAATATCGTATCTATTAGGCATTTTAAATTATAATCTAACTATATCTATTGCTTTTACAAAAAAAATTAATACATAATAAATGGGCAATAATGAAACATTTCTCAAAAAAGTTCCTGTTCATATAATGAGTACCTATTTCAAATTTAATTACAATACATTCAATCCCGATATCCTTTTTGAAAAATGTAAACCAATATCAGCATTTTTACCAACAGATAATTATAGCAGCTCTTAGTGCAAAGAAACAATTCCCACACTTGAGAAGTACCTTGAAAGTTACGCGTCATTCAGCCCGTATCGCACATTATGGTTTAAAGTTTATACGCTATACCAGTTATATCTAGCGGCTAGCACTCTAGCAGATTACATATACAATACCTAGATGTCTTACTAAAGCTATGATACTAAACTTCTTGGCAAGCCGGGAAAATAACATACTATGTCAGAAATAATGTAACTTATTGCTGGAGAAATTATTTTCAAAATCGATCAAGTAGTTTTTAAGTTGATATTGACAGGGCAATCATACATAAAAAAATTTTGTTTATTTATAATGTTACTTAGTTGTGATCAACTTTATAGTGCCTTAGCCTACTTCATTAAATGTTAATAAGTAATTTATTTATTTATTTTATTTTATTTATTTCTTTATGTCAGGCAGCATTGCCCATATATTGTTAGTAGTACTTAATTCTAATGTTAGTAAAACTACATATACTTATTTTTAGATTTTAGAGTTACAAGCCATTTTTTGTTGATAAAATTATGTACATTATTGAGAACTTTTAAAATACTATTATCATTTTTATTAAAAGTAATAAACATATTATTAGCATTTTATAAAGACAGCCATGCCTCATATAATTTCGGTTTCTTTCAAGATTGTAGAATGTAGCATAAGCATGAATGTAGCATATTAATTTCAGTAAGTAATATCAACGAACATGTTTACTACACAGTTTACTCTTAAAAAAGAAATTCGTTTTCCATATCTTAAAATTATCTCCGTTTATCTCACGTAAACTGTTGTTCTGTCATTAAATTTTAATGTCCCGGAGACAGAGCCTTGACCGGGAAGATAATGGAAAACTCAATGTGAGACAATTGTTTTTAAAACTGTTGTAAATACGACGTTAGTTCTTGTCTTTTGTATTTCTGAAACGTGTGCCTGAATTTGATGGCTCTACAGTTTACAGTATATTTTAAAATAAATTGGAATTGTTTGGTCGTTATTGAATATTATAGAAACTGGTATGTAGGTATATATATTTACTTAAATCTATACTAATATCATAAAGATTAGATATCAAAAGAGAAAGTTTGTTTGTTTGAACTCGCTAATCTCAGGAACTTCTGGTCAGATTTGAAAAATTCTGTCGGTGTTATATAGCCCATTCATCGAGGAAGGCATCACGCTAAGACCAACAGGATGGAAGCCATGCAGGTGAAACCGCGGAGCGCAGCTAGTAAAGCATATATAAATACATACCTATTTATTGAAATAGTGCCGTCTTTTGGGCTTCCATTTAAACATTTTATAGGTGAATGTAAGTAGGTACGATACATTATATTAAATGTTTGAATAAAAGTAAAATACCTTTCTTTGCCCACGCATTTCTCCGAAACAATGAATCGGTAAAAAGCTAATATTTTTTTATTGACACAATTTACAAGGTTTTATTACAGATTTTATTGAATTGGGTTTGTTGACATATGTAAGAAAGTCAGTAAATAGTAATATTATGTAGGAAAAATATAATTTTAAATCTTATTAATCTAGTAGGTACTTATTAAACGTGAAAGTTTGTGAGGATGAATGTAAGTACAGTAAGTCTTTCACGCGAAAACCATAGAATGGATTTTGATGATATTTCGGAGTGACAAAGCTTATGCACTGCCAGTTTATCAAATTTTGTAATAATTTACAGAGCCATCGTGGCATACTTAAATATACTTCAAGTAATTATACTTACTAAAATAGTATCTCAAACTCATGTAAATTTTACCCCGAAATATTCCTATTGTTATTCGAATGTAAAGCAAATTACACTTGGACTAAGGCAGTACTAATGACCCCTATCTCATAACTTATGTACCGCGTAATTATCGCAGACAAGGCATTAAATATTTACACTAATAATTACGAGCAAATGCAGGGTGTTAGATATGTATGCAGTTCTCTGAATGTCTAATTTGTACCTATCTGGGTATGTTTTGAATAGACTTGATTAGTTTTGATTTATAGGTATCGTATGTAATATTGCACAGAAGAATTACATAACGATTATGTATAGTTATAAAGTTATTTATGATATGATCGTCGAAGTAGGTTTTAGTTTTTTTCAACAGAAATCACGTTACATACATACATACTAGTTTGCTCAGAACCTGAAAAACATAGAGCAATCCTTATGTTTAATAATTTATACATACTTTTATAAATGTAGAACTCCCTCGTTTGTGGTTATTAATCTTATTATATTTTAGAAACATTTTTAACTACTTCAATTACCTGAAAATATTGATTTATCTTAAAATATTATCCTATAATCTGCAAAATTGATGAATATAAATAAATAACTAATCTTACTTTTATCTTTTCATCGGAAGCTATTTGACAAAGCTCCAATCAAATAAAGCTTAAGCTTAATCTGCAGGATTACTACCTTTTGTACATACACGATTTGTCCAACAATCGACTAATTGAATGCTTATCGGCTTATATCTGTTGCCACTTTGTTTTATTCGATAATAAATTAAACCGACACGTGATAATAGCGCACTTTTAAAGCCACATCATTTTGCTGTTTATTTATGAAAATGCAATTATAGTAAATCTCGCAGCGTCAGCAACAACATTGATGTAAGTTACTTATTAACTATCTGCGTAATTATTGTGTATTTTTATGAAACTTAAACTAAATAAAATTATATGATAATTGTCAATTAACATGGATTCATGACGGCATTGATTTTAACTTATATATTTTATTTACTATGTATATTAAAAATTGTTTTGCACAAGTTTACTAAAACGCATATTCAAGAAGTGACAAGAAACATAGGCTCTATCGAGATTGTAACTAAATTGTCCAGGCTCAAAACATCTTCGTTGCTGACGGTACAGAAATGTAGCAAAGTTAAGAACAAAGGTCGTGTTTGTGTACCGTCTGCAGCGTCAGACCTTCCGTGGCTGATGACGCCCCGAGGCGGGCCCTTTTAGCAGACGTTTGAGGGCTTTTATGTCCTGTAACGCCTGAAAAGTGCACTTCCTTATTCTGTAAGATAATGTGGAATACGCTTGATAGGATATGAAGAGTGGACGGTGTTTTTTATCCTGTAGGTATTGTATAAAACACTGTAATAGGTATATTGAATGTTACGTTACGTAGACACGAGACTGCAAATTCACTCTACTTGTCCAAAATCTTATTTTCTATGTAATAAAAATGATTAGTTAAATGTATTGCTAAGCAGAAAACTCCTTTTTGTTAAGTCACAATGCAGGTTCTTATAGAGAGCAAATACGAAAAAGGGGAAATAGTAAAGAACAACGTCTGCTGGGGCTACTTTTTCAAGATGTAAAACTGTCTAATGTATCACAATTAAAAAATGTTTAGATAAATTTAGATTTCTACTACATTACCTACCCGACACAACTACTAACTACACTACTTACCTACATAGCGTAAAATCAGTAAGACTTCACGGCATTAGTCGATTATCTCCAAGCAGCGTTCGAGTTTAAACGTCTTAGGCGTAACAGTGTTAAAATCTTGCGTAACCCGGCAACCGGGTATCCGGGATCCGGGACCCGGCAACCGTCGCTACAGTGACGGAGTTACTTGTTTAGTGTCTTGCAGTTGATTAAAACTTCCTCTGCTTCCGATGGTCTCGCATGCCTGAAGTGCTGGAAAGATTGCTTTCAAACTAGCAACTATTTTGGATTCTTTTATTTAGCCTGCGTTTTTGTGGAACTTTAATTTGTTAAGTTTGTTTCAATTGGACGTCTATTTTGATGATTGTATTAGGTAGTCATAAATAATTTAACTATGAATGAAAATCCAATAATATAATAGTAATTTTATGTGCATTACAAAACGATCAACCACCGAACCTTGATCTAGTCGATTTCATTTTTCAGTTTCATTTTAAATCAAATAATATCAAAGTACTTATTGGGTATTGGTTATGAATTATATTATGACGGCATAGCAACAGGTCGCTTTCATAGACGGTGCTAGTTTAGGAAAGGGAGGAGTCAACATTCATTCATTTTATAAAATATAGTTTCTGAGAATCTATAAAAAGACAAATAATTTATATTCGGTATAGGTAGTCATAATCGCTTCAATACACGTGGTTCAAAAATCTTATTCTTACCATAGCAATTTGTGTAAATCAGGTAGCCTGTATATCTTTGGAAGTCGCTGTCAATCTCATATATATTTAGCAAAGACAAACGAACTTATTCCATTTCGGATTCATTCTCAAGGAAATAATAAAGTTACTTACAGCAGTACGTTTCCAATGAAGTTTACGGCAAATTCTTTAAAAGGAACTACAGATGGCATTATATCCGATATAGCCTTTCAATGGGATATAAATAAGTGGAGACAAACAAAAGAATTGCTCGCGATAAATGTCGAATGGAAACGATACTCCCTGCTCCAGACCTCGCTTGATGTTTTTATGGACGTATCATTTTGTTTAGTATTTTGATTTGGTTTGATAACGTGATTGAGTGCTTCTATCCTTGCTATAAGTACCTAGTTTTTATTATATTTACAGTCAAAAGCGTTATTGATCACTACATAGTATAAAACAAAGTCGCCTTGCCTGTCCCTATGTCCCTATGTATGCTTAAATATTTAAAACTACGCAGCGGATTTTGATGCGGTTTGTTTTAATAGATAGAGTGGTTCTCGAGAAAGGTTTTAGTATATAATTTATTAGGATTTAGGCAAAGCGGGCAAAAAATAATAAATCAGAAGATGTGAACTACTGCGGATCAACTCCATGTCACTCTACTATTTGCCAAAATATTACTGTAATCTTACAGCAATATAATATGTGGTTATATTTCTTATCTTATACCTGTATTTTGTAATATAACAAACAACTTTCCAACTATTCTCGAATTTTCGTTAACAATCCCAACTCAGTTCAAAAATATGCGCAATTAAATACAATGTTTCATGCATGTTAACAAGCTATCAACGATAATATTCAAATTAAACACGCAGTTATTTATCAGTAACATTATCGAAGTTGAAAATTGGGCAGATTGCGAAAGGTTAATAATTTCACAGGAAAGATCGGCTGATAGTAAAGCGATCGTTTAGTAACGAGTTGGTTGTGGCCTGTGACGATACTGATGCGATTTTTGCTTTTTGCAATAATTTTGTATAATGCGTGATGTTATCGGATTCCAGAAACTTGGTTAGGTTTTTAAGGAAAATTTTAGTGTTCAGTTCGAAGTACGATAAATCTGTCTCACATTATTATCCTTTTTACCTATATTAATACATATACTAAAAACTACATATGTATATATGTATTCGTATATATTATGTACTTACTCGTGTAGATAATAAAATAGATAATATTATAATATCTACTATTTCACATTCGAATGTAAATAATTCCAACTTTTTCTGTCAGCGTGTCAATTTACAATTGATTGCAAATTGAATGAATGCATTTAAAATACTTAACATTTCAACAGTACACAGACAGACTGCATATCATTACATATTTATAGTACTAAAAAATGCTTTTACGTGCATTTTTGTTCGTCAATGAACACTAATTTTTATTTACGGAGTAAAGTTTGACTGTATTTTTGTCGCAATTAACTTGTATTAAAATATATTTGGCAAAAAGTACAATTTTAATGAGAAGGGTATGTTAATGTTTCTCATAAGCTCTAATTTGGAAACAGATGACAAAGTTGACCGCTTGGCCCACGGAAAAAATACATCACACATAAAATGGTGTTTTAATATAAAAGCTTAATAAGTACCTATAATAGGATAATTTCGAAAATTTGTGTTTTCCACCTCAGAGGATCGTTTGATTATAGTAATCGTATTATGTAAATTAGTAGGCTTGATTATAACGTTCATATTTATTCGAACAATCACCAACCAAATTTACCTAAAACTGTACATTATTCGAATAAATCTGTCCGCAATTAATTCATTATAATTAACCTTATAACATACTTTACTACAGTTAAAATCTATACTGTTAATATTATAAAGCTGAAGAGTTTGTTTGAACGCGCTAATCTCAGGAACTACTGGTCCGATTTGAAAAATGCTTTCGGTGTTAGAGAGCCCATTTATCGAGGAAAGCTATATGCGGGTAAAACCGCGGGGCACAGCTAGTAATTAATAAACATGGAAAGAATTAATGTCTTTAGACTATCTTTCTCGAAGCATGCCACAGATAACTTATCGTATTGACTCCCACTCTCGATCCAAAATAACCTCATTAAAATGCAAAGAAGTCGGTAATTAATTATTGGAGGCGGACCCATACATCTGAGCCGGGACTTATTTAGAGGTAACTTGATACTACAATACGAAGATACGAGTAACGGTGAAAATGTTGTGCTTTAGAAGTATTTGTTGTTTGTTTTTCTGTACATTTTTGGTATTGGAACTTTGATATTGTTATAACTATTGTATAGTATGCCCCTATATTACCTTTTTACTTTGAATATTGTACTCGTAGGTACACACCTACTTATAGTGACTACTTTTGTGTATGATTATAATAATTTTGAAAATAATAATAATTTTTATAACCGATTCATTTGAGTGTTAAAGAAGGACATTAACATTGGCATTAACAAAAAGTACATAATGTAACTTACTTACTTAAAGGACGAACCATATAGAAGTTTATTTCAAACAGCTATAGAACAAAGTTGATAAAAATGCTCATCCCTTTATTCTATCCACACGTTTAATAATTTATATACAAACGAGAATAAACTAAACATCTCGACACATTTCATATGCATCCTACGTCATAAACTTATTCGCGATATTTTTCATCGTAAAATGCAGCCCTATGCTGGAATATTACTTATTCTCAGTATAAATGTTATGTTATTATAAATAAAGCGTGTTAACATTGGAGTCTAGGGATATGGAAATAAGGGTTTAAAATTAAAAATTGCTTCTTAATATAATAAAATATCTTTCAAATATTTATTTTCAAAAGTAAACATGTCAACAAAAACACAAACTAAAATTAGATACCTACCTGCTGAACAGAGAGACAGCCTCCTTGGTTCAGTGGTTGACGCGTGAGTGTAGAACCGAGGGGTCCTGGGTTCGATTCCCGGTGGAGACGAAGAAAAAACAAATGTCTCGGTCTGGCAGGATACAGAAGGCTCATCACCTTCTTGTCCCTAAAGAAAATCGATCAGTGAAACAGATGTATGCATAATGCATCTGCCCCTTACCCCACTAAGGGACACGGGACTTAACTTTGATGAACAGAGTAAAGTATTAGCAATGTACAAATAGCAAAATTATCTCTACAACCTCTACCATATAGCTTAATTAACCACGAAATTGTATGTTATAAAAAATTGAACTTTGTAACTAGTAGCATTACTTTTAATTAAGTCCTTATTAGAATAAAAATATCGTCTATGTGAGAGATTATTTTAATCTAGACACATCTCTACCTGAAATTATAATCAAATTATAATACGTTTTATCCCGTAGCAATTAAAATTTATCTAATTTGGGAGATAACTGTAACAAATACGTAAAACTAATTAGTATCACAATAATTAGCTAAACAATGTAATTCCACATTCTGCAAGCCGAATGAAAATGTATGATTATGTATTCCCTTCTGTACGCGTATATTTCTGGAAATTTGGTAATACGCATTTAACGCATGTTATTATTAAACATAAATTTTGACTATGATTTTTCATGCAACTTACATGTTACATAGGTACGTACTAAGTATGTACATATATACGTAATTATAAGTGTATAGTTAATGTTTTACAAAATGTGTAGTAAATTGGTCGACTTTTGTTTAAAAACTTTGTCCAAGGTCTATTATTAAAACATGATAAAATTATCTCAATAATTTATAAACAAAAAAGATATATCGTCAGTGACTTGATAATTAATTAAATTTAAAATTGAGAACATTCGCTGATTATTTAAAATTTAAATAATCAACGCATTAAGTGCTCCATATATCTCGTATTTTAAATTTGCGTTTAACATTAAGCAGGCAAATGTATAGACTTTAATGGAAACTAAAAGAATCTGATCAAAACAAAATATAAATAGCTATGTTAAATTATAGCGATCGTAAAATTATCGTAAGATCGCGTGTGGTCCGACACACATCTATGTGTATGTGATCTGTTAACCTATTTCACTATGTTATACATTGCCTTTTATATGATAAGCCTGTCTAATGTTGTTCATATTAAAGCGGTAATGTAGTTAATGTATTAAAAAGCGGTCGATCGCTAGTGATGATAGTATTAGTAACAGCTGATTGAACTCGTTTAGTTTTTATCGTTAAATGGAAAATATTAAAGCGAAGCTATTTTATGCTGTTAGAGAATTTTTTTTATTTCGTATTCTGCACAATTCACATTGGATATTTTAGATTTGTCTTTATTGGCAAAATGTGGTCCACCCACATTTAGTCCGTTATTTTATTGATTTATTCAAGCGTGAAACATCCTTGAGGTTGGCAGGTGAAGCTGATCTTTTTATTGTTTTGCAAACGTTATCGAGAATGTTATAATATTTACCTACCGTTTTCCTTAACGGATTTGGGAGCTTTACATGTATTGTAGCTTTCGCCTGCGCTAGAATGAAGTAAGTAGTTTATGTGTTTATTCAACCTAAAGATTATCTATGCGCCAAATTTATTTCAAATGCGATCAACTGTTTCTGCGTTAGAGACAAACATTTATCCATTATCATGATGAACTTTCGCGTTTATCACTAGATATAGGTTATCTACGTATTTACTATATACGTTTCAACTCATATCATTATTTTAATTTGATTTACTTGAACACTGAAATAAAGATTCAGCTCTCTTTTGTACAGGCAATTAAATCCAGGTCTTGAAAATTTATTAAGAGTCTATTACTAGATAAAAATACAGGTGTCGGAAAGATCTAAAGCCCTGTTATCTGTAACGGAAGCAATTTAAACGCAGGTTGAAATAAAACGCAGTTTAATAGCTTTAAAACGTGTTTTATTTAGCATTTTAGCCGCGAGCGAATTCACAACGCATGAGGCGTGACAAATGTTTTGATTCCACAAAATATGAAGCCTACGTCATCTAGAATATAAAGACATTCGGTATTTCAGAAGATCATTTCAACAGTTTTTAGATTATCCTTATACACTTTAAATGTAAGTATAGTTTCCGGTTAAGTTGCGAGGAAGATATTTTCATAGATGCATTTAATATTTCAGATAATGTATATGGGGAGATATTTGATGCCACATTGCCTACATGCATATAATATGATACAGAACTTGGTATATGGTTAATACGAAAATTAATATACCTACCCAAAGACATACTAGATATAAATATACTAGCTGTGCCTCGCGGTTTTACCCGCGTGGCTCCGCTCCTGTTTGTCTTAGCGTGATGATATATAGCCTATAGCCTTCCTCGATAAATAGGCTATCTAACACTGAAATAATTTTTCAAATCGTACCAGTAGTTCCTGAGATTAGCGCGTTCAAACAAACAAACTCCTCAGCTTTATAATATTATTAATATAGATTCATAAATTTAGCTCTCCTAGAGACGACACACTATTATAAAATCTACACCAGTGGTTCTCAAACTTTTTGGTGACGGAACCCTTTTGGGAAGCAAACTACTTGATGGAACCCTAGGTACAATAAAACAATAGTTTTTAAAAGTGTATTCTTTATTAACAAGCATAATAAAAGTAC
Source organism: Colias behrii (assembly GCA_029959065.1). Classification (NCBI taxonomy): domain Eukaryota; kingdom Metazoa; phylum Arthropoda; class Insecta; order Lepidoptera; family Pieridae; genus Colias; species Colias behrii. Next base: position 180,090 of record JARWMC010000026.1, read on the forward strand.
AATGTAACAGTTAGGTACTAATTATTACTTACTTTACCACATGGCAAATACAATAATAGAAAATACATATACATAACTTCTATTAAAAAAGAAAAAATCTAACTAATGGGAGGTATGAAACTGTTTTTTATTTTTCATCAATTGGTTGATATCAGGTTTGATAGAAGACAGTTGAAGTCTCATAACATGTTCGGCGTCCAGTCTATTCCGATAATTTGTTTTCGTGGCTGCATAGGTTGAGAATCCTGTTTCGCACAATTATGTTGTTGGGAACGGGAGAAGAATTTTCAGAGCCATTTTGCCAAGCATTGGATATTCATCACGGATTTTGCACCAAAAATCGTTGAGAGGCGTCGTTTTGAACAGTGACTCCATACTTGTGTCTGATGACATTTCTAAAAGAGATTCATATATCTCGTTTGACATACTTTCGGGCTTTTGCAAGTCGGGTAAAAAAGGATTATGAATCCATCAATTCAGTTTCATTTTTGTATTCTGTTCTTCCGGAAAATACTTTTCAAAAGATGCGCGCATCGAACTGAGATATTGGACTAATTCTTCAAACACATCAACTTAAAACATTTCTGAGTCGTTATCGCTAACAAACTTACTGAGTGACGTAAAGCTTTCTATTTCTTTCTTACCAACGCAAATAATCCAAAAATCTAATTTTCTTTTGAAGGCAGTTATTTTGTTATAGGCCCGAAACACTGTTGTCTGTTTATCTTGCAATGATAAATTCAATTCGTTCAGTTTTTGAAAGATATCCGCCATAAAAGACAATCGGAACAACCAAGTTTTATCATACAAACGGTCCTTCAAATTAAAAGAAGTATCTGCTGAAAAAAACATTTGTAACTCGGCTCTAAGTTCAAATAGCCTTGTTAAAGTTTTACCCCGAGACAGCCATCGCACTTCTGTATGGAGCAGCAGTGTTTTATGTTTGCTGCCATAATCTTCACACAATAATAAAAACAATCGGGATTGTAGTGGTCGTGATTTGATAAAATTAATTATTTTGACCGCTTCATCCATAACTAATTTTAGATTTGATGGCATTTGCTTCATCGCAAGTGCTTGTCTAAATTCTTGCGGAACCCCTACAGAGGTATCGCGGAACCCTAGGGTTCCGCGGAACACACTTAGAGTATAGCTGATCTACACAATTATTACTTGGAACAAGAGCAACCTCTATTTGATTGGCATTTACACTGTCAAAACTATCTTTAAAGTAATAAATAAATGCACACCTGCCACTTGTCACAATGCTCAGTCCTGTCAATTATCCAACAGCTGAGGTATGCGGATTCGATGCTCAGCATATGCTAAATGCTTTTTATTTGCGCATGCATACGCACGGATTGCAAGTAATAAAGATGTATGGATCTGGTTGTAGCAAGTTTTGTTTTTTTCTGAATGAGTACGCTTGAAGTGAAATATGTTTCATTTGTTATTGTTAAATGTTAAATGATTGTGTTTAAATGTTATGTAAGTATATCTTAATAGTCTTTATTTAATAGGATTCTATAACTATGTATAGCTAGGATGCACAACATATTTGACATGCTTTCTTTACCTACTTTGAAGGTATTGAGAACTTGTTTGTAGAACTGTAGAAAAGTAGAGTAACATTTCTCAGGATGATAAAAAATTGTTTACACTTTTACTATTACTTGCATCACTCATGTAATTAGGTATGTATCTAGCTAGCTGTGTTATATGTATGTACAAACTTTTCACTTTCGCAGTTATGTCATAGGTATGTTAATTTTATTTTATAAAGCATACATCTAAATTCTTCACTAGTAAAGTGAATACTTTTAAGGCAAAAACGAATATTTTCCACCAAATGACTAACTCGTTTGCATTCCTATCACAAAACATATTTGCAACGCATGGTGTCACAATTTACATGCACATAAAGACAAGGAAACATGTGTGAAACAAATACATATGTTTGTGTGTAACTTCGCGAACTTTCTAAATTATCTCCACATAAAGGGGTTCCGTATGATTCCACAACACGAGATACGGAAACATTTGCTCAATCAGCTGGTAAATGATAAGCTAGCTGATTTAATAACAGTGTTTATTTCCTTAATATTAACTCTATCAATATATCTGTAAATAATTAACAAACTGAAAGGTCGAAAGTCATATTATATGGACTCCCTTGCGTTCCACTGCACGTATCGCGTCGAAACATATTTATACTGCATTGTGATATGAAATTATATCTAAATCTATTTATATTGCCAATGAGCAATCATCAAAGTGGAAGATAGGGAGGTATTTACCAATAGATAAATGTCTGATTTCTTCACTACATACTATAAAGCAAGAGCTAAGCTAAATATGAACTTTTACCATTTCTGTTTTTTATTTTATTGTTCAAGGTAGTTAAGAATACATAAGTCTTCCTAATGAAAATGATACTCAAGCATAATTAACAGCAACAAGAAAATTACATAAAAAAATATGTAAAAATTTTACGTTTTAAAGTTTACGGACTGAAGTTTAAACAATGCTGGTGTAAAAAAATGTATGGTCTAGGACAATAAATTTTAGTATTTTTGTTTGATAATAAGTCTCTCTACCCCCCATAACCTGTTGGTCCACTACTTACGAGACACCCTGTATAGTGACAAGCAGGCGGCGCTTTTGTTTTTATATGGAATGTATACGCATTTATTTAAATCTTAAAACTGAGAAGAATCTGCATCTTCATATTATTGACTATTATTGAGCTGTGAAAATCGCTATATTATAGCCTCGGGCAAAGCAAAAAATGAAAAATAAATATACTTTGAAAATCTATAAAACACGCTTTCAAGATAGATACAACTAAAAAGTAAAAAATAATTCTTAATCTAGGAATCAAACAATAACCAATACATAGAATATTTGTGAAAAAAGCATGGGGCGTTTTCAAGATCTGACGATACACGACACCCCTTTGTCATGTAGTTAGGCGTCAATTTTCGTATTATAAATTAGCTTTCCGCCCGCGGCTTCGCCCGCTTTTTCAAAGAAAAATCCGAAACCGTCACCCGCGTGAGTTAGCGTGAGTGAGTGTGAGTTAGCGTGAGTTAGCGTGAGTGAGCGTGAGTAAGCGTGAGTAAGCGTGAGTAAACGTGAGTTAGCGTGAGTGAGCGTGAGTTGGCCTGAGTGAGCTTGAGTTAGCCTGAGTGAGCGTGAGTTACCCTGAGTTAGCGTGAGTTAGCCTGAGTGAGCGTGAGTTAGCCTGAGTGAGCGTGAGTTAACCTGAGTTAGCGTGAGTTAACCTGAGTTTTATTTTTTTATTTTCTTTATTGGAAAACATACAGAGACAAAGACAGAGATATATAAAACAAAAAAATCTTATTAACTAAAGATACATGAAAATGCCTCCTTATAGTGTTTTCACTGGGAACATATATTATTATTTTTGCCAACACTCAGCAGTAAGAGAGACAAGAAAAAATAATCGATAATTGATATTTAACATGCGTACATAAAGACGGAGGTAAACAAGTATTTGCAAAATCTTTACACATTAACATTCTTACATGTTCAATAGCAATTTTTTTACATTCATTTTGTAAGACGAAGAGGAACAAGAAAACATATCAAGATCATTCATATAAGTATTATAAAAACTGGACATTCTGTGAAGAGGCACACGAAGACCCGTATTGGTTCTGGCGGTCGGTATATGAAATAAGTCTTTTGAGCGTGTTGATCTGGATGGGATGCGATAATTTATTAAGCTAAGAAGTTCTGAACAGGCTATTTCTCCTACGCAGATTTTTCTTAACGTGAGAGAATCGATTTAATTTCGGCGCTGACTTAACGAAAGAAAATTGTAACGACGCAAAAGATCCTCGTAATGTTGCCGACCATCACTTAGGCGGAAGTTTAGGATGCGTAGAAATTTCTTTTGAACCATCTCCAATTTATTTATGTAAATATTGTAAAACGGATTCCAGATGGGACAGGCATACTCTAATTGAGATTGCACAAGAGTTTTGTAGAGACATACAAAGGCGTCTCCGTCCTTGAAAGCTTTAGTAACGCGTGTAATAAAGCCCAACATGCGGTAAGACTTACTGAGTATGTGGTCTATATGTTGAACGAGAATTAAACATTCGTCGAAGTAGACACCGAGATCACGAATGCAGGAAACCGAATCCAGTTGGTGACCTCCCAGATTAAATACTGTTGGAATTTAGTTATTCTTTTTAGAGTAAGTAATGTGTTTACATTTATTATAAGCCAAAAATAAGCTTTTTTCGAGGGTAGGCGCCAAAAAGTAATAACGTATTTTTTTGCTCTGAAGTGTTTAATATTAAAATTAAATAATTTCACATACATATCTATGAAAGTACAACTCTAAAATACTCTGTACCTACCAGCTTTAATATCCACTTAAAAATTTCAATTAAATAAACTGCTTTACAATCCCACTAGAACATATTTATATATTGATTCAAATCATGACATCAATGGAGTCACTGAAACAGTCCATGGTTGACTTGACTGTCACTTTCAACAAGAGGATGGCAGACTTCCAGAAGAAAATGGAAAATCCAGCCCCCGCAAGCACTGATACATCCACTCAAATTGCTGCCGAGTTCAACTTGTTCCGTGCATTTGTCACCACATCACTTGAATGCCTGCAGTCCCAATTGGATATTTTAATGAAGCTATACGATCAACAGGAAACCAGAAGTAGACGCAAAATGTTGCTCATTCATGGTGTGCCTGAAAAGAGTCTAGAGAACCCGTCACTTCTTGTGTGTGATCTTCTCTCAAAGCACTTCAAACTTCCAAATTTGTCTGAAGAGTCCATTAGTCGTTGCCATCGTTTGGGTCGCATGCAGGAGAGCAAACCTAGACCAATTGTATTAAAGTTGAATGATGTGAAACTCCGAGATAAGTTGTGGCTGAATAAAGTATCCTTAAAAGGCACGGGTATTACTCTATCGGAGTTTCTGACCAAGCAACGGCACAATGCTTTTATGTCTGCTCGCAAGCGTTTTGGCATCGATAAGTGCTGGACAAGAGACGGCTGTATCTTCATAATTGGTCCAAATGGCTCCCGCTACCGTGCAACATGCATTGCAGATGTTGATGCAATTCCCGCTCCTGATGCTGCAAGTTCTACATCTTCTCTTCCTGCCAGTGGGGATAACTTGAAAGATGACAAGATAGTAAGCTCTAGACCAAAAAGACTGCATAAAGTGAAATAAGTTAATATAATAATTTTACTTTGCTATTGTTGTGGCTTCTGTAAGTAACATTGTTATTGTTATAAGTAACACTATCTTTCGACGATTATCTTATAATTTTCTCTATTACTATATATCCCAATATAATATTTTGCACTAAATTTGTTTTATGTTATATGTAAGGTAAATTTTAGGCTACCAACAATTTGCAAACTATTATTTCATGTGTCACTCAGTTGTCAAATAACAAATAGTAATGTCATCTAGTGTCAAAGATCTGTATCTTGTTTTGTTAATGCCCGATGCAGTCCTAGATACTGAGACTTTGGTTCTATTTATTGTTGAATTTATATTTTATATATTTCGTTCTGATTTGTATAATTACTTAGTACATATAGCGTTTATTATGTAATTGCTTCCTTTCTTATTTGCTGGAGGGTACAGGGTAAATGCTGATAACTTCTAAATAATTAATAATCTTATTTTTGTTAATTTAATTTAAATAACTAATTGTTCATTTATAAAACTAATTTTTCTATATAATTATTTTGTACTTACATTATCTTATTATATCTATTTTATATTATATTTTAATATATCTTTATTTAAAATTTTACTTATTTATATATACATATAATATATAATATTATATGATAAATGTATTTTAGCGATACTGATACGGATGAGTTTCTTTCTGCTTCATCTCATGATGAGTTGTCCAGTAGTGACAGTTTCCATGACGCATCTCTTCCTTCTTTAAATTCTCTATTGCAATCTGAATTCGCTAACTCATCTAGTGGTCTCAATGTTGTGCATATAAATGCCCAAAGCATTCCTGCACATTTCTCAGACTTGTTGGCGTCCTTTGAAGGAGTGAATCTTCATGCCTTATTGGTCTCTGAGTCGTGGCTTAAGCCAAATCTACCATCCTCATTTTATCATCTCCCTAATTTTAATTTAATTCGTAACGACCGCGTGGGTAGAGGTGGAGGTGGTGTTGCTATTTATCTGCGCACAGATATTCCTTTTAAAATAATTAGTATGTCACCTCAACCACCCCTAGCCAATGCGGCTGAGCATCTTCTTCTGGAAATTTCTATCTCTCGAGCTAAAATTCTTATTGGTGTCTTTTATAGCCCATCTGTCTCATTTGATTATTTCCTAAACTTTGAAAGCATACTTCATAACTTTATTCCTCTCTTCAATCACGTCATTCTTATGGGAGATTTCAACACCTGTTTAATGAAGAAAGACTCGCGTAGTTCCAAGCTTACTTCTATTATTGACTCTTTTAATCTTCATTCTCTTCCGCTAAACGCTACTCACTTTTTCCCAAATTGTGCTCCTTCTCTTTTAGATCTCATGTTTGTATCTGCTCCACATCTTGTTTCCAAACATGGCCAATTTCCCGCCGAAGCCTTCTCATTTCATGATTTGATCTTTCTCTCGTACAACCTCCGGGTTCCTAAAAGCAAAAAAAGAACGGTCTTGCGGCGTAACTTTGGTGGTATGGATCTGGAAACTCTTTGTGATGATGCTCTGTTGATTGATTGGTTGCAGGTCTTGAGTGCTGATAGCATTGACACTAAAATTCAGACATTCAATTCTCTCCTTACAGAGTTATACGATAAACATGCTCCACTCAGACCTGTCAAGTTGAAACAAGCACCGTCGCCTTGGATAACACCTGAGATTAAAAAAATAATGAAGTTAAAAAACCGTGCTAAAGCAAAATTGAGAACATGTAAATCGAATGAGCGTCGTGAAAAATATAAGAACATTAGGAATCGCTGCAATACTATGTGTAGGGATGCGCAACGACGCCATATCCATAGCTCGGTCGAGAACGGCGACCCATCCAATGTATGGAAGTTTCTTAAGTCATTAGGTGTCGGAAGCAATAAAAATGGTACTGTTCCTTCAAGTGTAAATTTAGATGACCTTAATAAGTTCTTTTGTTCCAATTCTTCAGCTCACATCAACAAACAGGCTTCTTTAAATGAGATTTCTCTTATTCCGACCCCTACCTATCCTCCGTTCTTTTTCCGTCAATTTTCCGTCTGTGGTGTTAAAAAGAATATTCTGTCCATCACCTCGAAGGCCGTTGGCAGTGACGGTATTAGCCGTAATATGATCATTCCCATCCTTGATATTATTGCTCCTACAATCACTCATATCCTTAATTTTTCCTTAACCACACGTACATTTCCATCCATGTGGAAAGATGCTCATATTATTCCTATTCCTAAAAAAAGTAATCCTTCATCCTACAATGAGTATCGCCCTATTTCTATCCTTCCATTCCTCTCCAAAGTTCTCGAACGTCTTGTATATAATCAACTAAGTAATTTCCTTTACTCAAATCACATCCTAAGTCCTTTCCAATCCGGTTTCCGTCCTGGTCATAGTACGGTTACTGCTCTAGTCAAAGTTGCCGACGATATTCGTTTAGGTATGGATAGCCAGCAACTCACAGTACTCATTTTACTGGATTTCACGAATGCCTTCAACTGTGTTGATTTTGAGTTACTGTTGAGCTTGCTCAATTCTATTAACATATCTCCAACGGTAATTGAATGGTTTCAAAGTTACCTGTTTGGACGCCGGCAACGCATTATAATGAACGATCGAATATCGTGTTGGAGCAACATTACAGCTGGTGTCCCACAGGGTGGCGTGTTGTCCCCACTCCTCTTTGCACTTTTTATAAATTCTCTTACTCCTAAACTATCTTCTCCCTACCATATGTATGCAGATGATCTCCAAATATATGCTCACTCAGAACTCAACACTCTTCCTAATGCTATTCAAACTCTGAACACTGATTTGGAATCTATACACGAATGGAGTAAACTATTTGGTATTAAGATTAATCCTAATAAAAGCCAAGCAATAGTCATTGGAAGTTCACAACTACGCTCAAGAATTAACTGGACCGATTTTCCATGTATACAACTCGATGGGTTTGTTATACCATACTCTTCTGAGGTGAAAAATCTGGGGTTAACCTTTGACGAAATACTATCATGGGTACCACAAGTCAAAGCTGTTTCTAAAAAAGTGTATGCATCCGCAAACAGCTTAAAACGGTTAAGCCACTTCCTACCCATACCTACCAAGGTTATGCTGGCGCAGACTCTTCTTTTGCCCCTCCTGGATTATGCTGATGCGTGTTACACAAACTTATGTGAAGAGCAGCTTAATCGACTCGAACGGCTCCAAAATATTTGCATCAGATTTGTTTATGGGTTGCGAAAGTTTGACCATATTTCCGAGTATCGTAAGAAACTTAAATGGCTGCCAATCCGTTCACGCCGGAATATTCATGTCCTCAAACTTCTCTACTCTATTCTTTTCTGTCCTAATTCCCCTTCTTACTTAAAATCTAATTTCAACTTCCTTGCAACTGATACCTACTCTCTTAGATCTTCCAACAATCTTTTGCTTAGCTTCCCTATACACTCAACTAAATATTACACCTCCTCCTTCACTGTCACTGCAATCCGTTTATGGAACAACCTACCTGAGAGAATTCGTTGTGCTCAAACAATAAACTCTTTCAAGAAAATGCTGAAAGATTATTACCTTTCCCTCTAATTGTAGTATTTATGTAATTATCGTATTGCTGTTTGTATCTGTATGTATGTATGTATATTTGTATCTGTATGTATGTATGTATGTAATTATTATATTCTGTATAATATTTATGTATATGTGTTACTATATATATTATTATTTAAATATTTATTACTCATGATAACTATTGGCTCACACTACCGAAGTTATTATATTTTTATCCTTTACCCGACGGTTGCCTGGAAGAAATGGCTTATAGCCATAAGGCCGCCCATTGTATATCTTTTATTGTGTTTTTTTTTTTCATTTTTGTATTTCCTTGATGTGTATACAATGAAGAATAAATAAATAAATAAATAAATAATAATTTATTGCGTTTACAATAATCATCCAATCTATTTAGGTCATCTCGAATATGAAGTATGTATATCCTTGGTATCAACAACATTAGAGTACAACTTTAGGTCGTCTGCATACAACAAAAATTTACATTTTTCAAAACATTGTGAAATATCATTAATAAATAAGTCAAAAAGCAGGGGCCCGAGGATCGAGCCCTGCGGGACGCCCGAGGAAGCAGTTAATAACAACTGATTGTACTCGATTGCTTAAATAAGCAGCAAACCAGCGTAGCAGATTTCCCTTAATTCCATTAAATGATAATTTTTGTAGTAAGAGTAAGTGATCTACCTTGTCGAATGCCTTTTTAAAGTCAGTATATATCGTTTCTATTTGTTGTTTATGATCCAGTGCATTGAATAAGTAATTGGAAAAGACAAAAAGATTCGATACGGTTGACCTACCAGCGACAAATCCATGCTGTTGGTCTAAGATGAGATGTTTTAAACTCGAATAGATGTGTCGGCGTTTTAAAGTTTCAAATACTTTGGGAATGGCCGAAAGTATCGAAATAGGGCGGTAAGTTAGCGTGAGTTAGTGTGAGTGAGCGTGTGTTGGCGTGAGTGAGCGTGAGTTAGCCTGAGTTAGCTTGAGTTGGCCTGAGTGAGCGTGAGTTAGCCCGAGTGAGCGTGAGTTAGTGTGAGTGAGCGTGTGTTAGCGTGAGTGAGCGTGAGTTAGCGTGAGTTATCGTGAGTTGGCGTAAGTTGGCCTGAGTGAGCGTGAGTTGGCCTGAGTGAGCGTGAGTTAGCCTGAGTGAGCGTGTGTTAGCCTGAGTGAGCGTGAGTTAACCTGAGTTAGCGTGAGTTAACCTGAGTTAGCGTGAGTTAGTGTGAGTGAGCGTGTGTTGGCGTGAGTGAGCGTGAGTTAGCCTGAGTTAGCTTGAGTTGGCCTGAGTGAGCGTGAGTTAACCTGAGTTAGCGTGAGTTAGTGTGAGTGAGCGTGTGTTGGCGTGAGTGAGCGTGAGTTAGCCTGAGTTAGCTTCAGTTAACCTGAGTTAGCGTGAGTTAACCTGAGTTAGCGTGAGTTAGTGTGAGTGAGCGTGTGTTGGCGTGAGTGAGCGTGATTGAGCGTGAGTTAGCGTGAGTTGGCTGGTTGACTGGTTAAAATAAACGCAATTTTTTCTGTCGATAAGGCATTGTTAACCAAACTTTGACATGATCATGAAAATGAAATAGCGTGAGTTACCCTGAGTTAGCGTGAGTGAGCGTGAGTTAGCGTGAGTGAGCGTGAGTTACCCTGAGTTAGCGTGAGTTAGCGTGAGTGAGCGTAAGTTAGCGTGGGTGAGTGTGAGTTAGCCTAAGTGCGCATGAGTTAGACTAAGTGAGCGTGAGTTACCCCGAGTTAGCGTGAGTTATCTTGAATTAGCGTGAGTGAGCGTGAGTTAGCGTGAGTGAGCGTGAGTTGGCCTGACTGAGCGTGAGTTAGTCTGAGTGAGCGTGAGTGAGCGTAAGTTAGCGTGAGTGAGAGTGAGTTAGCGTGAGTTATCGTGAGTTAGCGTAAGTTGGCCTGAGTGAGCGTGAGTTAGCCTGAGTGAGCGAGAGTGAGCGTGAGTTAACCTGAGTTAGCGTGAGTTAGTGTGAGTGAGCGTGTGTTGGCGTGAGTGAGCGTGAGTTAGCCTGAGTGAGCGTGAGTTGGCCTGAGTAAGCATGAGTTACCCTGAGTTAGCGTGAGTTGGCGTGAGTGAGCGTGAGTTAGTGTGAGTGAGCGTGAGTGAGCGTGAGTTAAGCTGAGTCAGCGTGAGTGAGCGTGAGTGAGCGTGAGTTATCCTGAGTTAGCATGAGTTAGCGTGAGTAAGCGTGAGTTACCCTGAGTTAGCGTGAGTTAGCGTGGGTGAGTGTGAGTTAGCCTACGTGCGCATGAGTTAGACTAAGTGAGCTCGAGTTAGTTTGAGTGAGCGTGACTGAGCGTGAGTTGGCGTGAGTTAGCCTGAGTGAGCGTGAGTGAGCGTGAGTTGGCCTGATTGAGCGTGAGTTAGCCTGATTTAGCGTTAGATACCCTGAGTGAGCGTGAGTTAGCCTGAGTTAGCATGAGTTAACCTGAGTTAGCGTGAGTTAGTGTGAGTGAGCGTGTGTTGGCGTGAGTGAGCGTGAGTTAGCCTGAGTGAGCGTGAGTTGGCCTGAGTAAGCATGAGTTACCCTGAGTTAGCGTGAGTTGGCGTGAGTGAGCGTGAGTTAGTGTGAGTGAGCGTGAGTGAGCGTGAGTTAAGCTGAGTTAGCGTGAGTGAGCGTGAGTGAGCGTGAGTTATCCTGAGTTAGCGTGAGTTAGCGTGAGTGAGCGTGAGTTACCCTGAGTTAACGTGAGTTGGCTGGTTGACTGGTTAAAATAAACGCAATATTTTTTGACCATTCGAGTCATTGTTAACCAAACTTGACATGATCATGAAAGTGAAATAGCGTGAGTTACCCTGAGTTAGCGTGAGTGAGCGTGAGTTACCCTGAGTTAGCGTGAGTTAGCGTGAGTGAGCGTGAATTAGCGTGGGTGAGTGTGAGTTAGCCTACGTGCGCATGAGTTAGACTAAGTGAGCTCGAGTTAGTTTGAGTGAGCGTGACTGAGCGTGAGTTGGCGTGAGTTAGCCTGAGTGAGCGTGAGTGAGCGTGAGTTGGCCTGATTGAGCGTGAGTTAGCCTGAGTTAGCGTTAGATACCCTGAGTGAGCTTGAGTTAGCCTGAGTTAGTATGAGTTAACCTTAGTTAGCGTGAGTCAGTGTGAGTGAGCGTGAGTGAGCGTGAGTTGTCGTGAGTGAGCGTGAGTTAGCCTGAGTTAGGGTGAGTGAGTGTTAGGCTGAGTTAGCGTTAGATACCCTGAGTGAGCGTGAGTTAGCCTGAGTGAGCGTGAGTTACCCTGAGTTAGCGTGAGTTAGCGTGAGTGAGCGTGAGTTAGCCTGAGTTAGCGTGAGTGAGCGTGAGTTTAGTGAGTTGGCTGGTTGTCTGGTGGGATGGTTGGCTGGTTGACTGGTTAAATAAACGCAATTTTTTCTGACGATAAGTCATTGTTAACCAAACTTTGACATGATCATGAAAGTGAAATATCAACAAACAATTTTTCTTGTAGATGATTAGATCAAAATTGTTCATTTCATTTGACTAATAATTTTTTTTCAGATCGTTCATATCGGACGAATTCTCAACGCGCACATGTCATCAATGCAATGGATAGATAACTCCATAGCACAGATTTCAACCAAACTCGACCATCTTAAAGCAACCCACGATACCCTTAGAAGAGATAGTGAAAGATCTTTCCAATTGACTTAGCTTTTCATGAGCTGATTGTATAATAGATAGAATCTTCATTCTACATGGCGCCCCACGCTTTTTTCACAAAAATACTATGTATTGGTTATTGCTTGATTCCTAGATTAAGAAATATTTTCTACTTTTTAGTTGTAAGTATCTATCTTGAAAGCGGTTTTTTTAGTTTTTCAAACTATATTTATTTAATGGATTAATCTTTAGGTAAGTTTATGTATATAATTTTTTAATTTTGCGGAAAGCTAGTAACTAAACAATAAACCAGAAACCCGTAGGTAAATGTACATGTTCGATTTAAATATGTCGACATAAATTTGAATTTAGGGCGTAAAGATGAGCGCCCTAATTCATTCATTGAAACATAATTCACATTAAAATAACATTGACTCTTATAATTTTACCTCCACACGTATTAGTGTTAATAATAGTTTGTTTAACATTAAGCTCTATTAAATTCATCTTTCGCGAAATGGATATTCGGTTTTCAAATAGCATTGAATTTCAACCGATAATGAACGAATGGCCTAAGTACATTTCAATTAGCTTGTGTGCATCAGAAGCTATTATAATATACTAGCTGTGCTCCGCAGTTTTACGCGCAGTGCTCCTCTCCCTTAGATCATTAAGTAATAAAATAAATAAAGTTACTTAATGATCTAAGTCCGCTCCTGTTGGTCTTAAGGACGCTGTCACAAATCTGCGCTACTCAAATTTAGGTATTTAACGTCGCAACGTGGTTCGCGGGAACATCACGCTCACGTAAACATAGCGCATTCCATTTTATAGACCATCTTCATACTTGATATTTTTTTTTTTTTTATATTTTTATTTAAATTGATTCCAGAAGATTACTGGGAACTTTAAAAATTCATTTTGTTACTTTTATTAGTAGGTACGATCCTTATAAGTATTTTAGAGTATTCAACCAACTTAAAAAAGTGTGACTATTTTACAACAATTTGAATAATAGTTAATGAATTGTATTATTGTATACAATATCAAAGCTTTTTAAGAAATGTATAAAATACTTTTTTAAGAATTATTATCATACATGATATTATGTTACCGGCAGGCGGCAATATATTAAGCCCGGCATTGTATGCAATTCTTAGTATAAAATGTATGTTATTCCGAGAAACAGTCGGAATGAAATAAATTGTATTCGTCACATTACCTATGATATCTTTAAATCTGAACTTTTCCTAAGTAGCAAACACATTTGCAAATATTATTTATTTATTTATTTATTTACTCTTTATTGTACAACAGTCTTATAAAATAAAAGTACAACAAAACCATTCAAAATGTACAAATGGCGGCCTTATGGCTCTAAGCCATAATTTTTATGAAACAACAATCCAAGCTGGCGTCGACGAAAATTTGACTTTTTTTCGTGATGGGTGTCATTTTCATGGTTTTTGGGGTAGCTATTAACCAATATGAGGTCAAAACTAAAATCCAAGATGGCGCCGACGAAAATTTTACATATTTTCGTCATGGGTGTCATTTTCATGGTTATTGGGGTATCTATTAACCAATATGAGGTCAAAACTAAAATCCAAGATGGCGCCGACGAAAATTTTACATATTTTCGTCATGGGTGTTATTTTCATGGTTATTGGGGTATCTGTTAACCAATATGAGGTCAAAAAAAATCTAAGATGGCGCCGACGAAAATTTTACATCTTTTCGTCACGGGTGTCATTTTCATGGTTTTTGGGGTAGCTATTAACCAATATGAGGTCAAAACTAAAATCGAAGATGGCGCCGACGAAAATTTTACATCTTTTCGTCACGAGTGTCATTTTCATGGTTTTTGGGGTAGCTATTTACCAATATGAGGTCAAAGCTAAAATCCAAGATGGTGTCGACGAAACTTTTACATCTTTTCGGCATGGGTGTCTTTTTGAGACAGCTATTAACAAATCCCCAATGTAACCGTCGATAATTTGGTATATTTTTCTTACTCCTTTAAAGTAAACTTAAATAAAATAACAAAAACGTTAACAACTAAGTACAGTTTTGTAGAAAGTCTTAAAAAAAACAATTTTAAAGAACATTGAAATGCATATTTAGAAATCTTAATATATATAAATCTCGTGTCACAATGTTTGTCCTCAATGGACTCATAAACCACTTAACCGATTATAATAAAATTCGCACACCATGTGCAGTTCGATCCAACTTGAGAGATAGGATAGTTAATCTCAAATCGTTTTAGAGAAAGCGGGCGAAGCCGCGGGCGGTAAGCTAGTGTAATATAATACGCAACTCTGTGGCAATCATGTTAATATTCTGACAGATATTATTAACTTTAAATATATTCGCTAAACTTTATTCAAAATAAAGTTCATCTAAAACATTAAAACGAAGAGAATACAATAAAAAAGAGCGTGTGTGCCAAGATAACGTGTCAGAAGTGAAACTTCTTTGGCGAAATTCATAGATACCAAAATCGCCGCCTTGCTCCATAACGTGACAGTATTACCATGACGCGATCTTGAAATTTTACTCTCAATGCGTCTAAAGAAGTTTCACTTCAAAAGGCTATTAGCTGTGTACAGTTCCACAAAATTTGAATTCTACACGAAAAATATGTAACGGTTGTAAGAAAAATGTACCAAATTATCGACGGTAACATTGGGGATTTGTTAATAGCTGTCTCAAAAACCTTGAAAATGACACCCATGCCGAAAAGATATCAAATTTTCGTCGGCACCATCTTGGATTTTAGTTTTGACCTCATATTGGTTAATAGCTACACCAAACACCATGAAAATGACACCCGTGACGAAAAGATGTAAAATTTTTGTCGACGCCATCTTGGATTTTAGTTTTGACCTCATATTGGTTAATAGCCACTCCAAAAACCATGAAAATGACACCCATGACGAAAAGATGTCAAATTTTTCGTCGGCGCCATCTTGGATTTTAGTTTTGACCTCATATTGGTTAATAGCTACCCCAAAAACCATGAAAATGACACCCTTGACGAAAAGATGTAAAATTTTCGTCGGCGCCATCTTGGATTTCAGTTTTGACCTCATATTGGTTAATAGCCACTCCAAAAACCATGAAAATGACACCCATGACGAAAAGATGTCAAAGTTTTCGTCGGCGCCATCTTGGATTTCAGTTTTGACCTCATATTCGTTAATAGCTACCCCAAAAACCATGAAAATGACACCCATGACGAAAAGATGTAAAATTTTCGTCGGCGCCATCTTGGATTTCAGTTTTGACCTCATATTCGTTAATAGCTACCCCAAAAACCATGAAAATGACACCCATGACGAAAAGATGTCAAATTTTCGTCGGTGCCATCTTGGATTATAGTTTCAACCTCATATTCGTTAATAGCTACCCCAAAAACCATGAAAATGACACCCATGACGAAAAGATGTAAAATTTTCGTCGGCGCCATCTTAGATTTTAGTTTTGACCTCATATTGGTTAATACCTACCCCAAAAACCATGAAAATGACACCCATGACGAAAAGATGTAAAATTTTCGTCGGCGCCATCTTGGATTATAGTTTTGACCTCATATTCGTTAATAGCTACCCCAAAAACCATGAAAATGACACCCATCACGAAAAAAAGTCAAATTTTCGTCGGCGCCATCTTGGATTTTACTTTTGACCTCATATTGGTTAATACCTACCCCAAAAACCATGAAAATGACACCCATCACGAAAAAAAGTCAAATTTTCGTCAGCGCCATCTTGGATTATAGTTTTGACCTCATATTCGTTAATAGCTACCCCAAAAACCATGAAAATGACACCCATCACGAAAAAAAGTCAAATTTTCGTCGGCGCCATCTTATACTCATACAGATCTACCAACATCATAATAGTCTTCCTACTAGTCTACTTCAAAACTTTGCCGCTATTCCTATTCAACATCCCATAAAAAAGAGAATCTCAGGCAAGGTAATTTTTAAAACATAATTTTAAATTACAAATAATTGGAATATGAAACTTATACAGTTTACTCTTATAAAGTATCAAATATTTCAAATCACGAAAAAGACAGTGCACGCACAATAATCTTTTTTTATTTCGTTTTTATTTTTGGCACGAGGAGCGATACACCCGTCCTTCCAAGAGCGCTTCTGAGCGCGGTCTGACGAACCGCTAGAACAAAATGTATGAAGAAATCGACAAGTATTTTTAATTTAGCTCATAATTGAAATAAAATTTTGATTTAGATTCATAAAAATTACACCATATATAAAGGACTATATATCCCTCAATAAGATATAGTTAAGAAAATAGATTAGGCTCTTAATTTTCCTAAAATGGTACCGCTTTAGACCCCATTTTTTTGCATTTTATGCGTTTATTGTGATGGAAAAAACGTATTTCAGCGACAATTTTGTATGACGTCGTACAATTTTTATAAGATGAACGTAGAGCTGAATATATTATCTTTAAATTAAGATATTACCACAGTATTACCATCCTTAATATTGTAATACTGTGATATTACTATGTTCTCACGTGTAATTGCTTTAAGTTAAAATGGTACCGTAAAACAGCGTGTTTTTGTAAAAATACGTAATAGCGTCCTTAAGCGAGATGATATAATATAGCCTATAGCCTTCCTCGATAAATGGGCTATCCCATAAGAATTCAAATCGGACCAGTAGTTCCCGAGATTAGCGCGTTCAAACATACAAACAAACTCTTCAGCTTTATAATATAAGTATAGATATAGTGTGTGTTATAGTTGCCAAATGTGTTGGCGCGCGGCCAGCGATGCCTGACCCCTGATGGCCAACAACGCACTTGATATGGGGGGTTTAGAGAATCGGACGAGATTAGCTTTTTGTATTTGTATAAACGTATTTTACGGGAATTCTACAGTAGATTGCGTTTGTTTTAACGTTGGTTGAAGGACAGGGTAAATCTGTATCAATGTTGTCTATTTTTTGTTGTTTGTACATTGAATGAAATTTCACATACCTACCTTTAAATTGTTTTGTTTCTATTTTAACTATCTTATATTTTGTAATATTATGTGACCACGCCTGTTTTTGCTGAATAGGTATATATTTCGTCAAAATATAAAATTAATCCTTACAATTTAATAATTCAAAATATCAAATAGTACCTATTTTGAGGTAGGTACTAGGTAAGCGACAGAGAGCATTTCAAATTGCGAAATACACGTTTATCTTCCACAATATTTTAACTGCTTTCATTCGACATCTGTTTCTCGCGGATTGTTTATTTTAGTAACATCGAGATTTCACCGCAAAATATTTGGGTTAAAAAAATAAGGCAAATATAACGACGGTGGCGGACGTCACTCCAAAAATTAAGTTAAAATTAATTTGCAAAGTTGAAATTCGGGTCCTAGGGTAGCGGTGTCGACTCTCCGCTGAAGTTTGTCTAAATCTGAATATTTATAACGGACGGACGGACCGACTGTTTCCGTTTGATTTATCGTATCTGATTTACATTATTTGGTAACGGGTGAAAATGAAGCTATTGTGACATAGGTTTTGTAATATCTCACATAATTTTACATAACTTTGCGTGTCTTTAGAAATCTTAATTATATTTATAAATAGAAATAACCGATAATTTTGTTGTTAAGCGGAAAACTCGAGAAGGGCTGAGCTCATTTTGAATATATATTTTCATGTCTTTATGTAGATACGTTGTTTTTATGAATAGAAAAAATAAAACCGTATTTTTTACTAGGTAGGACATTTAAAATAACCTTAAATCCGATTTCAAGCAGAAAACGTTTTATTGTGACTAAATTTAAAAATAAACCGCTGGGATTTAGACGCGATTCATTCGATATATTATTCTGTTAGTAAATAAATAGTTCTTTGTGTGCGGAAAAAGTGTTGTATTTATAGAAATACGAGATTATTTCGACGATTTTCCTCGTAGGAAACCTGCAAAAATATTACTGGAAAACAGTCTTCCACGAACTTTTGACAAAAGCACCTTAAACTACATGTTTAACTACAAAAAATAAGAAGTTAATATGTACCTACTTATATTGACGAGATTGCTTTCAAGTAAATTTATATTCTCATAGGTATACAGAGGCTAAAATCGAAATAAATTCCCTGAGCGTTGTCCCAAGGTATATTAATGGAATTAATTATACTGGTCTTCATTACTGTGTAGTTCTCATTAGCGGTGGGCGTCTAATTGAATATCGGTGTTGTATGCAAATCGGAGGAGTAATTAGGGTCTGATAGCACAGGACTAATGTGGGACCTAGGTACTTGGTATTAGTGGCTGATGTTCCAAGGTACACTCGTGATCGAGGTGTGAATATTCGATTATAAAATTGAGCTGAAGTCACGGAACTTTCATGTGAGCGGAATTTTATTGTGTTAATTTGAAAAATAACAAGTGGACCTATTAAAGTTAGCAAATTTTAATTGTATAGACTCTGTAATACGTGTAAATATAGCTTATATGTAACTACTAACTCTAAAATGCAGTTTCATCTTGCTTAGAGTTGCTTATTTTTCAACAGATAAGTTCCATAAAATTTATTGTTCTTGTTGATAAGCTCTATTTTAATAGTAGTATGCTAATTACAAGAAATTCATTAAAATAACGATTAAATATGTATAGGAATGGTCTTACATACTTATAACTATAATTTTTAATTTTTTAGTAACATGTGCACGCGCCTGTCCACATTTTCATAGAAACACATCCTGTGTCCGCTCCTTGAAGGAAACCGACAACGTAAATCATTTAATTGATTTATTATTTCATTTTAGATCATATATTATTATAATAATATGCAACTGGTTTTAATGTAATTGTTAAAATTACTGTAGTATTAGACTCTACATAAAAGTTTCCTTAAGATTTGTTACACACGACTCTACCTACATGTTTCATTTCATTTCTATGACCAAATATTGTTTTTATATATTACTAAAATATCCTTATTTTTAAATTAATTTGATATCTAATGTACATAGGTGCAAAACATACCTTACTCTAAAATGAATAGAACTGAAATTGTTTTGTCAGTAAATAGATAAAAATGTAGGCGTAAAAGTGTAACAATGTTGCATTAGTTGGAATCATTCCTGCATTCCTTTTCAAGTTAATGTATATTCAGAGTTATACATTCTTAAATAAAAACGTATGTGTCATTAAATTCTTGAACAAATTATATTAAAAATGCGTATAAACTTTACTTCGTCATCGATTCTTAAAACTGTTGCTGTTACTCAGTCTCACTGAATATCTATAGCTTTATAAAGCCTTGCAATAATCTATAGTGATTGTCCTGAAATGTACGCCATTTTGAATCTTATTTCCCGGAAATAAGAACCGTCCTTTAAACAGACCGCGTAAATAAAAAAGGGACAAGACTCAGGTAGAGAATTGAATACAAAGATGCGTTCCCTTGCGTATCTTAACAAACTTTTATTTCCTCGCCCAAGCGTTTTTCAACTCTATTAACATTATTATTAAGTTAATTTTCAATCGGAAATATCGAGTTTTGTAAATACTTCACTTCTTTTACGATCGCTTATTGGCGGTCAAAAATGTTTCCCAGTTAAAGTTAGGTTAGTTTCGATTCGGATGACGGTATACGATCATGTTCTAAATGTTAGTGTGTTTTAATTAAGTGTAAGTTTAATTAGTGATGTGTGTTTGTGTGTGTAATAAGTGTGTGTGTATAATACGTGATTCGTGCCTGTGAACTTTGGATATATTACGGTAAAGGATCTTCACATGTGTATAATTAAGTAATTGTTATACATTATATAGATTAGAGTGATGTTAATGAGCAAAACGATTAGACATTCTCTTTGTAATGAACCGTTTTACGCAAGACTACATTATATATTAATCCTACTAATATCATGAATCCAAGGGGATGTTTGAACATGTGTTGCCCTATTTAATACAAACTACCGGCCGATTTGGACAAGAATTGTTTGCAAATAGATTATCTTATATCTATTATATATACTACTTTTTACCGGTTACTAGGTAAAATTACACTTACAAATACGCTATGTAAGTATTCAACTTTGTATAATAATGTAATACTACTAAAGTATCGATACATCATAAACCGGAAACAGGTGTGGTTATGAATATAATATTTAATTTAATGTTTAAACGTGCTTAAAATCATCTTTATGGCTTGAGATAATGAACTCTGAGGGAAATGGATGCAAATATAATAAATATACTAGCTGCGCTTCGCGGTTTCACCCGCGTAGCTCCGCTCCTGTTGGTCTTAGCGTGATGATATATAGCCTATAGCCTTCCTCGATGGGCTATCTAACACTGAAAGAATTTTTCAAATCGGACCAGTAGTTCCTGAGATGAGCGCGTTCAAACAAACAAACTCTTCAGCTTTATAATATTAGTATAGATAATGCAATAATGATACAAACATAAACATCTTTTTGGAACGTAATTACGTATGAGTACTACTAGGGCATAAGACATTCATAGGAGATGTTTTTGACCTTAACCTAGGTGACGTGAGTTCAAGGTGATTGAAAGTATTATGTTAATCCACACATATTTTCTGGTAGCTCATTCAAAAGATGAATTCAAGATTGTAGTACTGTATGAGCGCAGTAATGGCGCTTCTAAATTTATAAAGCATTTGAATGCCATAAAACCAAAAATATAAAATTCTACCCACATCACTACATAGTATAAAACAAAGTCGCTTTCTCTGTCCCTATGTCCCTATGTATGCTTAAATCTTTAAAACTACGCAACGGATTTTGATGCGGTTTTTTTAATAGATAGAGTGATTCAAGAGGATGGTTTTAGTATATAATTTATTATGTTTTAGACAAAGCTGGCGAAGCCGCGGGCGGAAAGCTAGTTAGATATATTTTTCTAGACTCTACACGTAAGATAAATAACTTGCAGTTTCTGTAGCATTAGCTATTTACTTAATGTGGTAAGTACTAAAGGACTATAAGAAATATAAACACATACCTAGATAATAAATGGTAATTCTTGCAATTTTTTAATTTGAACTGGTTTTAAGATTGTAAGTAACAAGTATCGCGCTACATTTTAAAATTAAACTAAAAAATCTATCAAACCGTTAAATACAGTTCCGAGAACATATTATAATGAAAGAATAATAATAAAATGGGATCGGCCGGTGGTCGAAACACGATCTTTTACAATCTACACCCCAACGCCTCTCACCTGCGCGTGCGTTCCACTGCACGAATCGTGGTGAAACTTATTACAAATCTACATGATAAACTTAAAACTAGAGTACATATGGCAGGATTATGACTAAAAGCTATCTCTACCAATAAATTTTTATAGTATACATATGATCGCGATGCGTGGAGTGCACAATAAAATACATATGACTATGAGATGACTCACTGTGTATACTTATTACCTAGATACCTATAAAGAAATAGCTGATCCTTACGAGTTGCGTCCTTGATTGCGATTTGCGTCCCTTGTGGACCCGGAATAAAAATAAAATTAAATATACTTAGCCGTTACTCGTTAACGTGTAGCTTTATACGGGTAAAATAATATTTAAAATCAGTTGAATAGTTTTTGAGATAAATCGTAAAAAAACAAACAAACAAAAAAAGAGCCATGGAGCTTATTTGGTTTTACAACTTAAGTATTTTATTACTGTAGGTATGTGTTTAAGAAATATGTTTTATATACCAAGACATACTTCAGAATGATTCTTAGAATTGTCGGCTCGGATTATACATTTTGGAGTTTTGTAGAGACGAGAAGATTTAAGGATTACAATTAAAATACGGGTTTGTCTCGAATACGTGAGGTTTTGCCGTTTAAGCTGTAATCACAACAATAGAGTTAAGGCATTTATTACTTCAATGTTAGAATTTGTCTTAAACTTCAATAAAATAAGCTAAAATAAAATAAATTGCATATCAATTGTCAGTTTGTAAGATATATAAAACATTTATAAAATCACTAGATAGTATAAAAGAAAGTCGCATTTCGCATTATTTGCTTAGATCTATAAAATTACGCAATATATTTTAATAGGAATTTAAATAGACAGAGAGGTTATTGAGGAAGGTTTTTGTACATCTACGAAGCGGGCGAATCCGGGCGCGGAAAGCTAGTAACAATAGAATATGATGTTATAAAAACATGATTGTGGTATGTACGGTCGGCAAGACTACGCCATCCATCTAATTCATAGATCCAATATTATTACAGCGAACATACATCTCTGTCAATGATTATTTATATATTATATATCAGGGTTGTGAGGATAATTGAACGTTACTGTAATAAAATCTACGATCAAGGGATCTCATAAGTCAATAAATTAGTTGCATAGTAGCTTTACATAAGAAAGTATATTGTATAGGAATTGGTGTTAATTGTTTTTTTTTACATTAGGTATATCTACTAATAATACACTTAATGTCATAATAAACTTTGACATTCTCCCTCTGTATATTTTTAAGATAATTATTTCATCAGTTTTTAATTGCATTAAGGTATGATGTTCAAAAAAGGATTATTTAAAAGTAAAAGTCATTTTCATTTCATTCAAATTTATTGGTTGCAAGATATGTAGCACATTATTGAAATTAAATTAAATAATAATACAACACATAGATCACTATAACTACTTACATAAAACAATTTATATTAAAATTTAAAAGAATTAAGACTTAAACGCATTGTATCAGCTTAAAATGAACCAACGCAAATAAATAAAAACCTCATTTAATAATATAAAGCATACATTTGAAAACAAAGTATCGAGTTTATAACGGAAAAGCGCTACTAATTTCATTAAACGCTTATCTCAATAAAAACGCAATTGATCCGCCGATAATCGCCTTACTCGATGCAAACAATGAATTCATCTGAAGGGAAACAATTTCATTGCAAACGTACAGATCTTTCTGGAAAAACAGAGATGAGATGAAACACATCGTTATAATGCCATCACTTGAACTGACAAAAATAATGATGCTGCACTTTCTCAATATTTAAATGTGGATTTAGTTTTTGAAACGCTCGCTTTAATTGTATTTTCAACTGCGGGTAGTTTGCGAAGTTGGGAAATTTTTAGCGTGTTAGCTCTTGTTCTACATGAAATGGCGTGTATCGTTGTTTTGTGTATGTTCCGTGTATTGTTATATTACTAGCTATGCCACGCGGGTTTTATTTATTGGATCATGTTACAAAATATTAAATACATCTATAACATAGGCCATGACTATTATAATTCTAACATTATTGACATATTTTAAGACAAAGGTTCAAAATTATAATTTAATTTGGATCGAAGTCCTCGATAAATGGGTTATCTAACACTGAAACAATTTTTTGAATCGAAAACTGACATTTCTGATATTAGCGCGTACAATCAACTAAACTAACAAACAAACTATTTATAATATTAGCCTAAATAAATTTCATGCACATATTTTGAATAATAAGAGCCATCATTGACTCTACAATCACAATAGATACCTACTTACATCCTAATATGCAATATAAAGCAATTCATTATATAATTTTGTATTTGCTACTTCATAATTAAATAGGTTTATAGTTATTTGTTACAGTAAAATAGTCCTTTAAATGCAAAACTAAACAGAAGTTGAAAGCAAAGCAAAACGCAGTGCAATATAGAAATCAACTCTTCATTGCCCTGTTTGTTTAATGTATGGTTTTGTAAATAATAACTAAGTAGGAAATGGTACGTAAATAAATTGTTGGCCATTCGAATAGTTAAATGTTGAACTATTGTGACTTATTTTGCAACAATTGTTTGCAAAACATATTCATAAAGTTCATATAGAGAATGATAAAGATTATTAATTTAGAAAATAATAGTAGATGTTTATTGATTCAGTAGCTTACTCACTCGGTATTTAAATCTTATAACTTTTTTTGTACCTATCTCTTTGCACATTAATATATGGACTGCTGACTATCTAACATCATTAATAAATAATAATCGTCTGTTTTAAAAACTCAGTCATTTAACTATTAAATGGAACCATTTCCAAACATAACGTCATAAACTGTTTCATGTTATCATTATTATATTTTGTTTTACAAAACGTCTAGGAAATCCTTCTCTCTAGCAGACAATATTGTCTAGCAATATAAAATTAGTATCTAGGTAATTTATTCAAGTTTCTCTATTTCCAGATGTGGTTACCTACAATGTGAATGTGTGTGCGCACGATGCACGTGTGGGTGTTAGTGTGCGCGTGCGCGGCGCTGTGCGAGGGCAAGCAGATGAGCGAGACGCTGCAGCGCGCGCTGTCGGCCGTGCGCGGGCCCAGCCCGGGCGCTAAGAAGCTGCTCAATATACCGGATGATGGAGGTAATATACTGAAAAATAAAAATATAGTTAATTGTGTAATACTAACAATACAATACAATACAAACCTATACAGAAGAAATCTTAATGTGTAGGTAGTCTCAATTTTACTGACTTCTGAAAGCATAATTTTAATAGTGAATACGTTTCTTTGATTGCTGTGCGATGGTTTTCAAAGGTTGCATTGATCACAGAAGTTGCGATGTAATTTTTATATGTTTGGTCCACGGAGCTACGTACCTAGTACCTACATTAGTGTAACTTTCAGATTTGCGACAACTCTAACGATACCTACATCTTAGTTTCAATCAACTAATCGTACTATAATCTAATGCATTCGTTAACATTCGCAATGCATAACCATGTTTCAGCGCAATCGGATAATACCTAAAAGCTTTCGTATTTCACTTATCACACCTAAAACAAGCTTCATTAATGTTAAATCATCATGAAATAATAGTAGAAATTCCGTAGCAGCTCCCGTTGAATTGTGAAGGCGAAATTAGAAGCGGAAATAGGGCCGGGTACAGCCCTTATTAATTTATGTACTCCGAATAGCTGGCACTCGCCGCTCCCTCCGCGCCGTGACTACGAGTTTTGGCTGCTCTTGTTACAAAGATAAGATGCTAATTTTTAACAGAGAAAAGTAGCTCTTTTGTAATAATGTTACCTATTTTATGTTAGTGTAGTTAATGTATGATGTTTCATTTTATATTTATTGTATTTAGGGAGGAACCGTTTCGTTTTTATTATTTATTTGCGTTTTTATATTATAATTGTAATATAAGCAGAGGTAGGTAGGTATAATCGAATTAAAACAGTGATGAAATGTTAAATTTTCCTGCTTGCAATTTATTAAACTACCTTTTGCTATTAAATTCTGTTACTCATTTAAATATTTATATTAAGATTAATTTACAAACAAAATTATTAATAATCCCCTCGTCATAAGAAATTCAAATCAATTCAATCAGTTGAATTAATTCATACAATATAGACTGCAGTTTACACTACTGTAATAGTATTTTACTAAAATAAATCAACCAGTAACGTCCAAACAACTGTTCCATTCTTTCCCAGCTCACAATCTATCACAATTTGTAGGTATTTGTGGAAATCAAACCGACAATTGTCAGCAATGGGTTGAGCGGAGAGCGGTGTGAGCGCTTATCAAGCCCGACTGATTGCCCCCAATTACTCAGCGACATTTTTTGCCCCCAGCGGCAATTTGGGGCAGTACCTTGCATTTAATGTGCACAGATAAAGTGAGGATTTATGCCTCCTTACAAATCAGCGTCTTCAAACGCTTCGAGTCTATGATTAATCGCTCTGACAATTACACCTGCTACTCGACTTTGGGATTCAAATCGTATTTTTAATGTAGATTTTTATGGGGCTACGTTTTGACATCAACTTAGCTTTTAGAAAGGCTTTACAGCCCTATTTACATACCTACATATGACAATCATTAAACGTGCAAAAAACACAGAACACAGACTACGTAAGAAAAATAGTATTTCTAAGCAGGATGGCCTGGTTTGATCTTGTATTGGAGTCTGGAGATACAACTTTATGTACAAATTAACAAATTCTTCAGTAAATGATGTGTCTGTTAGTTTATGTTAGAGCCAGGAATATGAAAAGTAAATATCAGTAAGTATATCACTGGAATGGTTACAGCTTTAGTTTGCTCTTATTTACAAACAAACAACTATACATAACACTATTCCTCCGAAAAATCGTTCCTTACGTCCGTCAATACGTCAATAGCTCAATATCCTTAGTTTCCCAACAAAAAGGTGAAAAAGTACATTATTACAAGTCACAGAAGATCCAATTACCGGGATAACAGCGTCACGTAGGCTGAAGTTGAGGCATGACTGGCCAAAGCGAAGAGAAGCGTTTGCTGAGAGGTTCTTATATCACTAATGAGTACTGGACGTGGTCATTATTGGGGATTAACTTCAGGAGTCATAGGAATAGCATCACTACCTACATAGTATAAAACAAAGTCGCTTTCTCTGTCCCTATGTCCCTTTGTATGCTTAAATCTTTAAAACTACGCAACGGATTTTGATGCGATTTTTTTTAATAGATAGAGTGATTCAAGAATAGGGTTTCAGTATATAATTTATTAGGTTTTAGACATAGCAGGCGAAACCGCGGGCGGTAAGCTAGTTTATTGATAATTTGGCGAGTGGAGCGATTGAGATCGCATGCAAAGTGTGTGAAACGATGTTAAATCAGTTTATTGATCAATTGGTAAGTAAAGAATTAAGACCCCAAGTAAAGTATGTAGAACGTTATAATAAATCGCAGTTTTATATCAGGTAAGTTACTTTTTTGTCTGCAAAAATGCAAGTCAAGTGCATTATTCCACTTTGAACGTGCTTTCAATGTTAAGAGTATGGAAATAAAGGTTTATACAATGTAAAAAGTTGTGTTAATTGACAACTATTTCCTTTATATACCTATGGTTAGGGAGCCAGGTGCAAATTTGGTTAACTATTTCCTCTCAAGAGATAATTCGTCAGACGCATGAGAGTATAGTATTATAAAGCCTCGTGAACGTCAGCTGGCGCTCGGTTGGGGGGGTGAGCGGTTGTAGCCTCCCACGCACATAGGAAAAAAAATACATTCATTCATTCATTTCCTCTCAGCTAAAAATTTGTCAAATTGTAGCTAACCCAATATCTCAACGAAAAAAAATAGTCAGCTGGTTACAACATGGTGTATTATACGTCAGCTGGTGTCTCGAACATGAAAGTTAAATTTAAAGAAAAATTTATTTTCCGTTATTTCCTCTCAAACAAAAATTTACCTGATGATAGCTTATATGTAACTGTGGATAAATATATATGTCAGCTGGCTGTATCTTGGTGGAAAAACCGTCAGCTGATACGGGAGGCTACAACCGCTCTTCCCCCCAACCGAGCTCCAGCTGACGTTCACGAGGCTTCATAATACTATACTTTGATGCATTTTACTAATTACCGCTTGAGAGGAACTTGGTCATAAAATCTGCTGCTGGCTCCCGGACCATATATAGAAACTACTACAACTATGGTATTTGTATAGATCGAAGAAAGCCTTTTTAAGCCGTACACACTTTTACCTAATTAAATACTCTGAAACGCATGAAAATTGCAGAAACCATACTCAAACTCAAACTCAATTAAATCAATACATAACTACTACTTTTTCTTCTACTTCATACTCAAACTCAAACTCATACTCAATCAAATCAACACTACTTTTGCTTTCTCAATCATTCGTACAAAGCTTCGTATAAAGTTAACACATAAGTAATCAATCACTTAAGTACAACTCAAGTTATCGACGTAACTGCAGTGGTGGAACTGCACCCGTGGGACCCTGTGTTGGCTCCAGATGGGGCTTGGGACGTAGTTTTTGTTGTAATATATCTTACTCAATTTTTTTTCTTATCTGGTTTTGGATTTGGTTGAAAGTGGAAAAGTCAAATTACCTACTGTCTTTATAAGCATTGGTCAACAAAATAAACAGTAAATATTTCTCGTAAATCAAAACAAAAGATAAATAATCCTTTTAAATAATCACATATCGCCACCGTAATATCATTACAACCAACTTCAACAAATGCAATTTTCGACGACTAATGATTTAACATTACTCATAAACTAATAGACCGGGAGATATTGACACAAAATTTCGAGTCATTTGTAACAGGATGGCGGTTCTACAGGGTTCTTAGTACGCAATGACAAAAAGAAAAATGATGGTGTGAACGCTGGTACCGGCGGCTTAGTCGCGTGGGCGTTAGTCGAAATCGTCGGAAAATAGCGAAAGTCAAACGATTTGTAACAGTATGGCACTTATTTTTCCTGTAAGTTTGAGGATCAACGAATATAAATACAAAATTTCAAAGATCTAGGTGTTGGAAATCTTCACTTATATAAATTAATAATAAATTAATTTTTCAAGTATGACAGCACTTTTTCCCCCTACTAGAAGTATGGCAAATATAATAATGGTCACATTTTATCAAATACTCTCCAAAAATCCAAATGCAATACTGGTACAAAAAGTTTGGCGAAATAAAAAAATTTTGCAGATTTTCGGCGGTATGGCGACCATTTGGAATCGTCCGAAAAGTATGGCATGGCGATTTTCGTAAATGGCTGCACGACGATGGTTACCTGTGCAAAAGTTAGCCTGGTACAAATGGTTGAATAATTGTTTTATTTAAATCAACACATTCGCGTCGGTATGGCGGGCTGTAAGTCACACCGGAAAAGTATGGCATGACACTACCGCCTACTTCTTTTTTATGGGCTATCGGTAAATTTTAAAATTTTTGTGTTACAAATCGTTTGACTTTCGCTATTTTTCCGACGAGTTCGACTAACGCCCACGCGACTAAGCCGCCGGTACCAGCGTTCACACCATCATTTTTCTTTTTGTCATTGCGTACTAAGACCCCTGTAGAACCACCATCCTGTTACAAATGACTCGAAATTTTGTGTCAATATCTCCCGGTCTATAATAATTAATTTACTAAATCATATGTGTACATTCCCATATAAATGTGGTTTAGGAAGATTGGTAAAGTCACGTAATCAATCTATACTAATATTATAAAGCTGAAGAATTTGTTTGAATGCACTAATCTCAGGAACTACTGGACCGATTTGAAAAATTCTTTCGGTGTTAGGTAGCCCATTTATCGAGGAAGGCTATAGGCTATATATCATCACGCTAAGACCAACAGGAGCGGAGCCACGCGGGTGAAACCGCAGAGCACAGCTAGTACTGCATATGAATTTTAGTTATTAACCAACGAACACATACGTACATGAAAGTACGTGGGATCTAATTGGAGCGAGTTTCTCAAGCACAGGTTGTTGGGTAAGTGGTAACACGGTTACAGCTCGCTAATTATGTGGAGAGGTCACTTTGAGCTGCCGACGCATCCGCTCGCCCGCTGCGGACGGACAGAGAAACAAAATGGGGCTATATGGCGCTGATTTTTTGTGACATCATTTTTATATGCCGGTGGTTTTTTTATGAAATTATTTTAGGCACAATATTTTTATAGAACAGTCACTGTATTTTTCGTTAGGTTTCGCAAAATGGAATTTTCAAGTAGGTGTATCTACTCGTATTAATTTAATGATTTTTGGTATACTTGCGTGAGTTAATAGAAGTTTTACGCTTGATATCTGGCGATTTTAGGTATTTGAAATCGACTAGTAGAGAGTTTGCTCTATACTCTACATGAAGACTTTACTATTTAATTTTTAATGTTATATTTGAGCGAAATATAATTAAGAATTATTTAATAAAATACAAAAAAAAAATCAACAGAAATTACTATAATACTTTTTTATTAACTAATTAATGTAGAAAACAATCGTCTTGTCATCAATATGGAATTTCCGATCATAGAGCAATTTAATCAACTGCATCTTCAATAAAATCAATATAATACCGGAGCCATGTAAGCCCAGTCCCGGGGTAGTGTTAAACAAACAAATAAACACGCGGCGAGTGACACCTACGCCTGACGGAGCTTAACATACAACACTTACTGTACACTAATCTTAACTATTAACTACACTAAATTACTTTAAATACATGCCTTTTGTCAAATATCCGAAAGTAAATATAACTTAATTTGTCTTGTAGAGCCACATGTTATAAAAAAAGGTTATTTTTGCAAGCAACATTATTAAATTCATCGACAAATCGCTATAACTGTAGTAGACTAGCAATAATTTGGAAAATCCAAAAGTGCACGCCTCATAATTTTTTTTTTTAATAATTATTTATTAATTATTATTTTTGTTTATTTAATAACAATTAAACCACATCGAATCAGACCCTGAAAAATGAAAGGATTCTATTCCTGAGCATACTCAAGCGTAAGAGAAAAAAAAAGACTCGATTAGTAAAGTATTTCGGTCGCTATCGTGTTAACAAGAAAATCCTCCGCACATACAGACACACGGACGTCCAAGACAGAACTTTTTTAAACTGTTTTTTAACTAGTTTAAATAACAAAAATGACATCAAAAATATCATGAATGTTAAAAATAGTGTTTTTTCTTAATATGTGTGTGTATGTATTATCTTACAAGTGCAATGTATGATACATAAAGACATTTTAAGTTTGAAAAATCAGATGTTTTGCGCGAAGTGACAGTAGTACCCACCTCAACGCTTCGCTTATGAGGCGTGCAATATTTTCTGTATATTTGAACACAAATAAATGACCGATGAAAGATATATAGAGCGATACTTAAATTAGTCAATGTACAATTTTTTTGTAACAAATTAAGCTAGCTCTTATATTTTACTAGCTTTGCTCCGCGGTTATACCCGCAGTGCTCCGTTGTTGGTCTTAGCGAGATTATATATAGCCTATAGCCTTCCTCGATAAATGGGCTGTCTAACACCGAAAGAATTTTTCAAATAGGACCAGTAGTTCCCGAGATTTGCGCGTTCAAACAAACAAACAAACAAACTCATCAGCTTTATAATATTATTATATTCGTATAGATAAATGACCGATGAAAGATATATATAGAGCAATACTTAAATTAGTCAATATCCATTTTTTATTAGCAAAGTAAGCTCTTTTATTATATAGGTAGTCGTAGGTATATTGGGAATTGACAACATTTCAAAATTTTAAGCTACTTATTTTTTTATTTTAATGAAAACTAGATCAAAAATTATGATACATGTATTTTTTGATTTTTCTAAATATCGAAGTTTTCATTCATATTTTTGAGTTTTAAAATCATCTCATTCTAAAATGTCTTAAGCGCCAAATGACGTCATACATACGGAGGAATCCATTTTTTCCTTTGCCTCATACCTAGTTTAAATTTAAAAAAAAATCTTGACAGTTGACGGTTTGGCACATTTGTCACTTTGATTCGTCAAGCTTTGTAAATATTGTTATTTTGTTATTTGCTGATCCAAATTTTAAACAAAAGAAACTTATTCACAAGTTCTGATGATGATGACTTTATGCAGGATTTGTTAAGGGGCGCTGAAATTTTCTGGGAAACAAATATACTATCCCAAAAACGTTGGAAAGTGTTAAATAAATACAACTTTTAGTAAGTAAACAAAGTCTTTTATTTCAAGAAAATTATGAACACTATAGGCACTATTTGTATAATATAAATGAATTGGTCCAACTCCAATCAAACAAACATAACGCTAATGAGATTAAATTAGAAAACCAAAACACATTATCACGATTTAAAAGTTTGTTGACATGAATAATTCACAAAAATGACATTAATATGAAATTTGACACATGCCATACCCTGTAAATGTCAGTGATAGTTTTTTTTTTAACTTTTTTTAAATTAGGCTAAGGCGCATTTTTATTCCTCCGTATGTATGACGTCATCATCACATTTATCGTTTTTATTTAATTTCTCTTAAAATATGCGATTAAAAAATGAAATAATTTTTTTTCTGTAATCGCAAGAGCAAAATAAAGAAACGGTTTTTTTTTTTCATGGCCTTATAAAAAATGAAATGTTGTCAATTGTGCATACCATGCGGATCCCTGCAACAGTGTTTTGCTGCGCCCTGCCCGCGCATACATACAAAGGATTTTAATATCCCACTGTACGCTTTTAATATTGCAGGATTGGAAATGAAAAACTGTATTTCGGAGCTTAAAAGATAAAAATTTCTCTCAAAAGATAAAATTGTCATTAACACATAGTAGGTAGTGGATGAGTATTCGTGACTCGTCGTAAAAAGTTATTTTCTGTTACTGTTTTTCGTGCTTTATGAGTTCCGAATGAAGTCATTAAGTAGTTTAGTATCGCTTTTTGACGATCAAAGTGTTTTAAGGATGTGTATTATATTTATGTTTACTAAAATAACATCAGTATATTATAATAATAAGCTTTGGGTCGAGATTTTAACTACGGATGTACAGTGGGTGGTTTAGAAACGACTTAATTTCCTTATTTGATGCCATATAATGCGTACCTATCCAATTTTTCTTAAAAAAATATCTAGGTTATTAAACCAGGCACCAATTTTAAAGTTGATGTGCGCTAAGTTGAGCTGTTTAGATTTAAGAAATATACCACAGTAATTCACTCGAAAAACATTCGTAAAATTGTAGGATTCAAATTAAATCACCATTCGAATATTTACACCAAATTATGTTCATATTAAATTCGCATTAAACATTCTAATTATCCCGTAATTCACAAAACTCCATGCATATTTATCTCACAATCCCGTAATGTGTTCCCTGTCTAAACCCCTGTACACACGGCGCGAATCACGCTCTATTGTGATTCATGTGCACCCGACCTTATATATTCATTCGTGCGATTTTCCGGCCGACGGGTCCGATCCGACGTATCGGACTATCGGACCGTGAGCGGCGGCCGATTGGTTATCTGTGGTTTAGTTTAAAAAATATTTTGAAGAATGAATGCGTTTTAACGGACGTTACAATAGATAACTGCGGTAGTTGCAAGTTTTTTGTGCGAATGTAGAATGTTCTGGATTTTCTTTGTGAAATATGGGCCAGTTAACATCAATCCAGTTTATTTAGAGCTAAGCTAGCTTAGAAAACTGAAATATTTATTAAATTTTGTCTTCTAGGATTGTATTATGTATTAGAATGCTAAGTGGCTAAGTAAAGCTTACTGAAGTTTTATAAATTCTTTGCCTATTTACGTTAGAGATAATATTTTCTCAATTATGTTATGAAAATATATTAACTTACCGAGCTTATAATTTAAACAACAATTTTTTCTCCCCAGACGCGAAGTTTTTACATTTACATTTTTCGTTATTATTTTATAGATGAAATCTCCAATATGTCTGACAAGGCGGTAACATATTGCAGGTGTTTATGAATTTATACTTTTTCAGTTCAGACGCTGACTCATGTTAACAATATTCAATGTGTAATAACGAAATTGGAAAACAATTGTTATTATTTATTAGTCGGTGTTGTTTATGTTAAACTGTTAAAAATTTGTAATGACGATTCAAAAGTGCTTCTAGTCTCCTAGAAGCACTTTTGAGTCTAATTGAATAAATAAATGTTTGAGTTTGAGTTTAACTATCTATTCGTATTATTTAATTTATTTATGTCTTTCTACGTTTATTTTTATGTTGCTGTTTATCCCGTTAAATCAATAAGTGAAGATTTTTGGCAACAAATTGGTTTGGAACTAAGGCTCTATGATACAAAAATATTCGTATATCAATAGTTATAATATAAATATCTTTAGTTTTAATACCGCATTAGGATAATCCTGTTAAAGTAATTGATATATATACATGAATAAATAAATAAAATGGTCCGGGCGTGTGCCGAAGTGGATCATGTACATCTGCGCCAGCTGCCACGTATCGCGCAACTTGTTGCCAAGTTTGTTGCGCCGAGTTGCCGACGTCCAGTAAGTTTGCCGAAGTGGCCTTTGTTAGAACCTCGTGGGAAACTTTTACGAGATAAAATGTATCCCATGAGTTTGTATAACTTGTGTTTAATAAGTTTTTTGCGCTAGTTTTTCATGGTTTTGTTGGGGAACCAACATTCTCATATTTATGAGGCATGAATCATTATAATTATGGAAAATTATTGTTTCTTATTACATCAGGCTAACATCGTGATAGTACAAATATCTAATAATTAATTTTTACAATTAAACTACTGTGATTTTTCGTTGTATACCTATTGTATGAAAGATATGTACGGTTAGAGCACATAAGTTCAATATTTTGTTGATTATTTATAATTCCAGACTGCTACGTAATCTATCAAAATTTGTAAAAAACAACATTGTAATCTCCAGACATTACGTTAAAAATGAGAAAAATAATACATTTTTCTACATTTTCTATACACTTTTTTCTACACTTAAATATTCTAGTAAACACAAGCTTTCTTAACATGCATATATAATACAAAATAAATTGACACGTCTGAACGTTGATAGTAGGCTCTTCAGTGAATAGCAACGTAATTATAAGGACAAAGGGTGCATCCACGGACAGAAGGGTGTCGAATTTGCGCCTAAATAGTTTTATTGTGTGCCAAATTGGTTACTGTGCGAACTGTGGGGATATGTAGATTGTGTGTTGTCTTAGGTAGACTATGTAGGTTCTAAATTACTACATGGTATAAAACAAAGTCGCTTCGAGCTATCTGTTTGTCCCTAAATATGGTAAGATTTTTAAAACTGCCCAACAGATTTTGATGAAATTTTTAATAGATAGAAAGGTTGGAAGGAAGGTTTATGTGTATGATGTATATCATTGCAGCCGTGTAAAGCCGGGGCGAATTGCGTCTTTCTTTAAAACGTTTATTGTATGAATCTGTAAATGTATCTCCATGTGGAATTATTTAATCGATTGAGTCAATAAAGGTATAAATTCAGTGAAATTCAAGCTTTAATTTAGTTTAGTAACATTGAGTGGCAATCGATTCTAAGAACTTTGAATTGCAAGAGCTTGAACATTGTTTTCCAATTCCAGTATTAGCATAATGCTATTTCCTGAATATTAATCTCTATATAATAATGACAAACTACATGAAACAGCTTCAGCTGTAGGTATGTTTGTATACAACCGAATCTTTTAGACTATTTTGGCTCACTTTATACAGATACATTTAATTTTAACCTAGTACACTTATCAAGGATTGGTGACAATACCATAATTGTTGAGTTTATTTATAAACCGACTTCAAAAAACGAGGAGCATTAAGTACTTAGTATTAAGCCCGTGTAAGCCGGTAAGTTTTACATTGGCTTGGCACCGACATCAAACCTGTTTAATAAATAGCACATGTAAATAATATGTAGTAATTAATAATATCAAATCGTTTGTTATTTTTTACTTTTCCGTTTTTGAAGTTGTTTTTTTTAACGTAGTTATTTTTATTTAGTTTATTAAACTATATTAATTATTATTTAAACTACTTTACCCAGGTAAATTCTAGTATTTTACAACTATTTGCAAAATGCTAGATATTTCAGGTAGGTATCCTTTATCCAGACTCTGCTGAAGATGATTGCCCAATGAAGCGATTCCAGCGCTTTAGCTTTCAGCAAGTTTGATCGAACTACGGATAGAGAACATTTGAAGCCCTTTCGTGTTTATTGAAAGCGCTTTGAGATTTAAATCGATCGCTGAGTAGAAGTATGCATGCAGGAACTAATGTTCCGTTTTATGTTTGAGATGAATTTGGAAATTGTTTTGCGTTTGATGTAAAGAAAAGGAAATTCCTTTACAATTTAGGAAGATTTCTAGTTTGATTAAGTATATATGTTACCGGAAATGTATGAAATCAAGGAATTGTATACAATTCCTAGGAAATGTGTACAATTCCGATACCATTTAGGAAATGTATAAAATATTGTTTAAAAAACTATTTAATGCATGCATATCCTAGGAAATGTATAATCTTCCTAGGAATTGTATAAAATTCCAATATCGTATTAGGAAATGTGTAAAGTAAATGCTTTCTGTAATAAAACACGTTGTTATTTTTTTTTATTATAGCTCTTATTGATACAATCGGGTAACAGTCATACCGTAAAATTGTAATAATATTATGTTCATATTATTATCTTACTAATTAACATTTTAAAAATCAACTATCTAACTTTTAACGTAAATATCACAAAATCAACTTATATTTATTCTTATAAAATCAAATTTTCATTTGGCAAGTAATCAGTCCCCTCGTCCCGCTGTCCCCGCGTATATTTGGCGCAGTCGGATTGTATAATCCGCCGTATTACCTACATTACGGCTAGCTGTTTTAATATGCCGAAAATTCGTCTTTTTCCAAAATTCTACAAAAAGACGGTCGCGAGCCGACGGAGCCCCACTTCGTGGGGCTCCTATTTCTGTGTAGTTTTAAAAAACACGAACCTAACCTAACCCACCCCCTTATCCAAACCAAAAATTTCTGATTACGAATTATCGGCATAGTTACTACAAAATACCGACCGTTTGTAAACGGCCAGATTATATACAATTAGCCTGCGACATATCAATATCTTAAATGTTTTACATTTCCGATAGCTATTTAGGAAATGTATAGATTTCCTAGGAAATGTGTATAAAATAATTTATTTCACACATTTCCGTGCGATTTTAGGAATTATATACATTTCCTAGGAATTGTATACAATGACGGATTACATAAATTTCCGGTAACATATATACTTCAATAAACTGAAGTGATTTTTTGAAATGCTAAGATGGGTGCATGTGTCATTTTGTTAAATTAATAATTATTATAACTGTCAGCATTTGTAATAGATTATTTATTTATTTGAAAAATTCACAGCTTACATTATAAAAAACTATCTTTATTATTCAATTAAAGGTTCCAAAAACTTAATGAAATAACGATTTTTAGTTACCTATACACAGCGCTCAACTTTTCAACTAACTTTTTGATATTTTATTTCATCGAAATTATGTACAGTACGTACCCGTACACGTATCTACGTAGTTACCGTACAACACGGAGTCCGTTAAATTGATGAAAAATTAATTTAAATCTGATATCTGTATGACCGCAGAGATCTATATTACCCGTCCATAAATCATAATAGACGGACAATGGACTCGAACCGCAGAGCCGCGGTCCGTGACCGCATATCCATAAACCATTGAGCCTATGGATACCGTTATTATTTCATTACTATTTGATAAGAGAGATATGGTTTTATAATGTAGCTGGGTATGTACTTCATAAGTAGGTACCTACTTATTTTTTGATGTCAGTAGTTTTGAGATTATCACTACATAGTAAAAAACAAAGTCGGTTTCTCTGTCCCTATGTATACTTATCTTTAAAACTACGAATCGGATTTTAATGCGTTTTTTTTAATATATAGACTGATTCAAGAGGAAGTTTTATATAATTTATTAGGTTTTAGACAAAGGGAGCGAAGCGAAATCTAGTTTAAAATATGACAAAAATAGTCTAATATTTGTTTTTCAGACGACACTTTTTTAGAGTTATTTTGGCTTTTAATAATACAAAATTTATTCACCTTTAAATAGTCTGAAACAACTTTTAAATAATAATGTATAGTGGATGAGAATTTAGAAACTTTTTACGGAAACATTTGGACACATTTCGCTAAATGAGAGACAGAAATAAAGGAAAAGTAACGTAAAACGTAGTTAAAAGGGACTGAGTATATTTTAAGTTTAATTTCTTTTACCTGAGAGTGCTTCGGGGGTTTTAAATAATGTTACATTATAAAAGTGTCCATTCATGAACGAATAAAAATTATAACTGCTATTTTCTTATTTGATAATACGTTATGCATGTTTAGGAATTATAGACTACTAGCGGTCCGCCCCGGCTTCGCCCGTGGTACATATTTCACAATAAAAGGTATGTTCTATGTTCTTTCTCAGGGTCTAAAGATTATCTGCGCCAAATTTCATCAAAATCGGTCCAGTAGTTTATGCGTGAAAAACATGCATACCTACATACATACATACATACAAACCTTTCCTCTTTATAATATTAGTATTAGTATAGATTTTACGGA
Organism: Colias behrii; assembly: GCA_029959065.1. Classification (NCBI taxonomy): domain Eukaryota; kingdom Metazoa; phylum Arthropoda; class Insecta; order Lepidoptera; family Pieridae; genus Colias; species Colias behrii. The sequence continues at coordinate 218,441 of JARWMC010000026.1, forward strand.
TTTTAAACGGGTGTAGGTAATACAAATAATAAATCGTTTAAAAATCCGTTAAAATTCTTCACTACATCTATACTAATATTATAAAGCTGAAGAGTTTGTTTGTTTGTTTGAACGCGCTAATCTCGGGAACTACTGGTCCGATTTGAAAATTTCTTTCGGTGTTAGATAGCTCATTTATCTAGGAAGGCTATAGGCTATATATCATTACGCTACGACCAACAGGAGTGGAGCCACGGGGGTGAAACCGCGCGGAGCAGCTATAGTATAGTATAAAACAAAGTCACTTTCTCTGTCCCTATGGCCCCTATTTACCTAGGTATGCTAAAATCTTTAAAACTACGCAACGGATTTTGATGCGATTTTTTTACAGTGATTGAAGAGGAAGGTTTTAGTATATAATTTGTTAGGTTTTAGACAAAGCGGGCGAAGCCGTGGGCGGAAAGCTAGTAAATTTATAAATTAAAATTCATATTTGTTTAATTAAAATTAAACATTTCGATTAATTTTATGTTAAAATACTTTATTTAAAAACATCATTAATGTCCCATACCCCACTCTGGGACATGAGACATAGTTAGCGACACTAGACACAAATGTACACAAAAGGCGTCAAAAGAAACAATACGTATGTATGTAGGGATTAATCTTTCAGAGCCCCTTGCTTGATGCGTGTGTGGGGTAAGGTTTGAACTTACGTGTTTTAATGTACTTATTAATTGACTTGCTGTGGCCCGCAGTTTTACCAGCATGGCTATATTTTTGTTACTGGCCTTAGTGTGATGATGCAGTTCTCGATGAAAGAATTTTTCAAATCGGACTCGTAGTTCCTGAGATTAGCGCATTCAACCAAACAAAATTTTCAGCTTTGTAATATGAGTATATTTTGTAGAATTGAAGACAATTTATTAGGTAATTTGTAAGGGGGAGAAGTAATATTGCTATAGTTGTTTTATATTATTATGGAGGTTCAAGTAAATTAATCGAATATTCAAAAACCCGCATTTACTAGTAACACTTTCCCGTAAATTAATAGACTCTACCGACCGATCTATTTATTTATTTATTCATTTATTTATTTACTTCAGGCAACTATGCAGTAACAGTTAAAAATATAGAAAGAATAATTAAATGAGTTCTTTTACCGTTTCTCCTGATCATTATTTTTAATTTACATACTTACACTAGCTGCGCTTCGCCGTTTCACCCGCGTGGCTCCGCTCCTATTGATCTTAGCGTAATGATATATAGCCTATAGCCTTCCTCGATAAATGGGCTATCTAACACCGAAATATTTTTTCAAATCGAACCAGTAGTTCCTTAGATTAGCGCGTTCAAATAAACAAACAAACTCTTCAGCTTTATAATATTAGTATAGATTTATTTTTACTGTCACAGTCAATCCGTTGAAAAGTATTAAGTTTGTATTATATAGTTTTGTTATGCGGAACCCTAATATTTATTTCCAGTAACATGGACCACACCCCAAGGCAGGTCGTTAAGTATTTAACTATTTTCAACTTGGAAGTGACTGCGAACTCTCGACGTATTGTAGAAGCCAGACAGAGCCGAATTGTTTTGTATGTATATCCTTACGTAGGTATGGCCAGCGTACAGTTTCATGTTTTAGAAATTGATTTAGCAATTATGTTGGTATTATAATATATACTAGCTTTCCACCCGCGGCTTCGGTCACGTTTTCAGAAAAAAACCCGCATAGTTCCCGTTTCTGTGGGATTTACGGGATCAAACCTATCCTATGTGTTAATCCAAGTTACCCTCTATATGTGTGCTAAATTTCGTTGTAATCGGTTCAGTAGTATTTGCGTGAAAGAGTAACAAACACACACACATATTCCTCACAAACTTTCGCATTTATAATATTAGTAGGACAAGTAAAGGTAATACCTAAATGACACTGATATTGTAAGTTGGAATCGTATTGATTTGTTTGTAGTGGATAAACTCAAAAACTAGTACGACTTTGAAATATTTGTCAAGAGTTAATAAAAATCAGTAGGTTCACATTTGAGTAGGTAGAGCTTTAAACATTACTGCATAGATAAATTATATACAATAAAAATAATATTGAATACATGATGTTTAAGTTAGACGCTAAGAAATGAAACAATTCGCATTTCTATATTTATTTATTTACTAGCTGTGCCGCGCGATTCACCCGCGTGGCTCCGCTCCTGTTGTTCTTAGCGTGATGATAGCCTAGCCTTTCTCGATAAATGGGCTATCCAACATCGAAATAATTTTTCAAATCGGACCAGTAGTTCTCGAGATTAGCGCGTTCAAACAAACAAACTCTATAATATTAGTATAGATTTGTTTATTTCAGGCGACTAATGATTGTAGTTAAAATAAAAAGCTTAAAAGCTATAAAAAACGTTCACAGCTCTGACTGAATTGCTGATTTAAATAAATAATTAGATAGCTACAGTACTCTTTCACACTATAGTTAGCTATTAGTTGAATTTGTAGCGAGTTTTCATTTAACTTCCGTCCGTCCGTCATTCGTTCAGAGTAATCAAATTTGCAAGCGCTTGAAATGTGATATAACTATAGCATGTGGAATTGTCTATCATTGTTGATGCAAGATTTATGAGTAGTGAATGATAGATGAACTAAAATAAAGTAAATTTCTAAATCTATCTATCAATTTTTCCAGTAAATTGTTGTAAGTAGGTATCTACTTAAAAATTGTGAAAACATGATGTATGTATGTATTTTGAAAGTAAATTCAGACAAAGTCCACTTAAAATAAAATAAAACACAATTTCTGATTTTTCTCATACCATTTATTCGCATCTTTACAATATAGAAAATAAATCCGATATAATTTAGATAATTTAACAGCTATATCAACTTACCTATCGTAACTAATGTTATAAATTCCGTAGTTTTTGGGGATGGACAGATGAATGTATGTATGCTATCCTGCTGTTATAAATACAATAGTTTGTGAAGATGGATGGATGTATGTTTGTTGTTGTAACTAATCAACGAATTTGGACGAAATTACAGTATTATTTGTTATCCAAGTATCACATGAGCTATAGAAATACATGATTTTGCCCGCGGGTGAAACCGCGCAGCACAGCTAGTTTATAATAATTTGTATGCAAAACATTTTTTCACATTCATTATGTTAACTATGACGCTTTGTTTAAACAATGACAATTGCTAGAAAGTAAGTTTTTAGCACTAAATGAGTCACAAAATGACTCAAATCTAATATTCTATGAAACGGAAAAAATCGATTGCGTACACATATATGTTTATTTTCCTCACTTCGTGGAAGCGTATCTACAATCGATGCATGTTGGACAAACAAACATACGTTTATCGTTTGTTTATACAACGATGCGGTCATTATTTGCTTTAATATAAGGTTCTGTACTTGATAAAACTGTTTTTATTGTATACTAGCAATATACCTAATGTTTGTTTGCCGAATTTTTAAATATATGTTTCATAGATTTATTATTACAAGAGTGAATATTTTCCACAAATACAAGGTAAAAATATGAGCTTCGTATAAAATAAAATTTAAACTCGGCATAGATTTTCTTCAATTCAAAGATGTAGAGCCATAATTTAAAACAAACCAAAACCATATTATTCCGTATATGTATTATTATTATATATGTATAGGTGTGCAGTGATACATGTACCTTAATTTAATAGTATCTATACATACCTACATGAATCAATGCTTTATCTATCCACTGTCTTCATAACACATTACACAACCTTGTTAGATAACGCTATACACACATTGATCGATTTTATCCATTCATTCGGATTTAAACTAAGATTATAACAATAAAGCAGTGGCGTGGAAAGTCTGTTTGTATGTATGTATGTATGTATATCTCACTTCAATTACGAATGTCATCGGATGCCGGAGTTTCGGAAATTTCAACTGAAAATGGTTAAAGTTTGCGAAATCTTCAAATCGCAAAGTTCCCTCGAAGTATGGCGCTAATGATCGCAGATAAAATATTTGGATATTTTCCCGTTTGTTTTGCGGATTTATTACTTGATTTATTTCCCGTTATGTTAATGGAATTACTTATTTGTTCTAAACTTCTAAAAAAATGCTGTTTTGAACAGGATGTGTTTGTGACTGCATCGTTAGATTTGTGTGTGATTTTGCTTCATTTTTTGGGTCTTTCAATCTGTCAGTCTGTCAGAATATGACAAAAGGGCTGTACAGGTAAATTAGCTTGGAGAAATTTTTGCATATGTAGTGGTGTGTATATTACTCAGATCTTAGAGCGCGTTTCCACTATATCGTTCTGGCCTATACAAAAATGTTTCGATATCCTAACATTACTATTTAATTTTATACTTATTCCTAGCAACACTTTTGTTTTCAATAAAAACAAGTTTTTATTTGAAAGAAAATGGTTTTGACTTTATAAAAAAAAATATATCATTCAATTTTACGTCCTTGAGCAAACGACAAGGCGACTACCGTGAAACAATAAAATATCGTGTCCATAATAATTTGTTTCATAATTAATATTTGACCATAATAATTACGAAACAAAACAAATAAATAAATCGTCACTTGATAGTGGAAAGTGGAAACACGCACAAAACCAGAATAAACCAGTTTACACTGTCCGCAGGTGCCACGTGCAGTCGTTTGGTACCGTTAGAACATAAAGCACATTTCATTCAAAAATTATAATTATTATGTACGTAGTTTAATTGATAAATTTTGTATTTGTTGATTGTTGTTATTATTTGTTATTATTGTTATAATATTTGTTGAAGTGAATTACATGTCCCGCAGCCGGAGGCCCCAAATGAAAACTCAGATGTACTTAAAAACTACATTTAATAGCTAAAATGAGACTTTTACACCCATGTCTGCACGATGCAGACCGGAGTTAAAGAATGAATTTATACAGTTTAATAATTATAAAGACGTAAGCTTGGATGCTAACTAAGGGAAATCGCATCCACATTCTATTCCCGTGCGAACGGCGTATTCAGCAGTTTTGTATGAAGGCAGGGCCATAACTAGTGTTTAATTTGTGTGTAAGTGTTGTAACTTTATATTGTTAATTCAATATGGCTCCAGTGTTAAAACATGGTCGAGGCAAGCCTTTGACTTCTCAAACTAAAGAATTAAACTTTAAATGTCGTTTCTTTTTCAGGTTAGTAAATTTTTCATTTTAGTAACATTGTTAATGTAAAAGTTATATGTATGTTAAATGTGCAAATATTAAAATAAAGTCTCATCTTTTTCAGAGGAGAAACACATATAGTTTAATTTAAAATCCCTTATATATACAGGGTTACTTGTAAAACACCGGCAACCTCGCAGGACAAGATAGCTAACATCATAAGTAACAACATTTGTTCTACGACTTTTGATAATTTGTTAGATTTTATTTTCATACAAAAATAAATATTCATTTAATTTTCCGTCTGAATATTATAAACTCTACGCCTCCCAAAAATTACGTAAACAAAAAGCGAACGAGAGGGGGAAGGGGGCGTCGCGTCGTCCATCCGATAATTAATAGAACATAGACTTACAAATGTAAGGAGAGTACAATAAAAGTTTAAAAAATCATTTAAAAATAATTTATTGCGTTATGCCAAAAGTCGTAGAACAAATGTTGTTACTTATGATGTTAGCTATCTTGTCCTGCGAGGTTGCTGGTGTTTTACAAGTAACCCAGTATAAAATAAAAACTAAAAATAAAATGTTGTTTTATTTTATTTGCTGACCATACACTACTACAAACGCAAAAATTTCTCCAAGCTAATTTACCTGTATCTCACTTTGTGCCGGTAATATGAACAGGGAAACCTGATATTTTTGGTATAGTAGGTATCTCTATGGTCGGTAAAAACAAAGTAGGAGATTGATGAAATGGAAAATTAAAAGGTGCAAGCGAGAAATAATATAATATAATATTATTATTACGGGTTGCTAATGTGGTAACGTAATCTGCCTTCATAACAAATCTTAACTGAATCCGTCCAGTAGTTTGCATGATAGACCAACAATCCAAACTCCAATAAATATTCTACCATTCAGTTGGATTGAAGACCATTTAATAAAAATAAATAAAATACAATGTGTTTCAAAATAGATGAAATATGAATAAAGTAATTTATTCATTGGTTATGTAGCGTGGGATACAAAAATAACACAATAAAATCGAATATCACGAATGGAAACAGGCCTTTACAATGTTGTGTTTATTTTAGTACTTTTCGGAAATTTAAATAAATGAAGATTATAATATATATCCGATATTCGCATAGATATTCCTTTAAAAGTTAGTGTTATTTTTTTCGTAATTGGTGAGGGGTTTAGTTTAAATAAGTTATTGTTTTATTAATAGGTATATGGAAATTTTATAGATATCAGTACCTAAGAATACAGTTTGGATATATTTATACGAGCTTAGTTACAATAGTCTGGAAGAGATCGCCGATAAGCGATAAGGTTGCCTGATGTGCTATGAAAGTTTCCTTTTCTTTTAATATTATGATATGATTGTAAAATTTGTAATGGTACATAAAACTGTTAAATAAATACAATATAATATGCTTATGGTTTTAGCATTTGCTAATCTGTGGACATTATCGTGAAAAGCAATACGTAGCTATGCCAGCAATTTCAAAAGAAATAATGTAGTTACACATTGTACTATGAAACATTTCACTTGTAAGAGTCATACATACTATGTAGAACAATGTGTCACCACTCTCTCTACGAATACAGTTTCAACATCATTCTATGATTATACCCTACATTGTACATAAAGCAAACAGTTTTGAAAACTTTAATTCTTCCTGTTTATAACAACGACGATACAAAAGAACCTTGTATTTTAAAGTATTAAACCGCAAAAGTACTTGAAAGTTAGTCAGTAAGATAAATAGTGGAGCGGTTATCTCTAATGGAGCCCCCCCCCCTCTCCCCTCCCCTTGTACCCCTCCCCGCCCCGCGGTAATGGCGTCGCTTGAATGACAATTGGGAAAAAATATTTTTATGAATATACACACTGAGTGCCTTTTGGATATGGTGGTTAAGTGGTACAGATATACTAAATGTGTAATGATGAGGTGTTTTACACGTAGACATATCTACATTGATCTTATGAAGGTTGATAAGTTTTACTTAGTATAAAATCAGATATAAAGTATAAAGTTACTGCTAGCCTATTTCGCATTTTTATTTATATGTACATAAATTTGCTTTTTTGAATTACTGATTGATAAAGTAAACAGGACGAAGTAGATTAGAAGTTGTGAAACTGACTTATGTTTTATGTTTAAAAATTACTAAACCGTTTTTATCCTGATACTAAGGGAATAAATGCAAAATATTTCCTTTTTAAATAAGTAATTGTAGATATAAGAGCATTTATTCACATCGCAATACATTTTCTCTTTAAAATAAAGATGCATGTAAAACCTTCATAACATTTGAAATAAAGGAGTCACATATAACATCCATTATCCAGTCTGAATTTCACTAGTTAGTGAAACTAGAACAAAATGGCTTAAATAGTAGAAAGTTTGCAGTATATTCGGACAAATTAGTATCTACGAGTTTGTATGAAATGGCGAGTGACGCCGAGGGCGGGCGCTTGCTTCATCACTTCATATGTATAAATATAAAACAAAGTCACTTTCTCTGTCCCTATATCCCTATGTACCTATGCTTAAATCTTTAAAACTACCTACGCAATGGATTTATGAAGTAAAACTTTTCAAGGTCGCGTCATGGCAATACCGTCACGTCATGGAGTAGGCGACGATTTTGGTATCTTTGATTCTTCCCAAAGAAGTTCCCAAAGAAGACACATGTGCTCGGCACACACGCTCTTTTTTTTAATAGATAGAGTAATTCGCGAGGAAGGTTTTTGTATAAAATTTTTTAGGTTTTAGACAAAGCGGGCAAAGTCACGGGTGGGTGCTAGCTTGTGATATAAAATGCTGTATTTGTTAATGAAAAGCTGACTCATTACACATTTCAGCGCTAAAATAAGCGTAGTCACAATGGTTGTAGCGAACCGCGGTAGTCTAAGAGCTAGTTCATAATTATGTGTATTAATAAATAAATTTATTAATCTATTTTATGTTATATGGTTTTAGTTTTCAATTTAGGAGGATTTTTTGTTTGTTTATACGTTTCTTATAACGTAATATCGGATTTAATATAAAACATAATCGTATGATCGAATAGTATTGAGTAGTGATCTCTTACCTCATTGGTTAAGCAGTATTGCACGTAAATTATGTTTTACTTCATCAGGAATTATATTTTATTGTTGCTTATTTACAAATCCAAAAAACAATATGCTTAAACTAGTAGATAATGGCACATACATTTCTCACACTGTCTAATTAAATACAACAATAACATACAAAATAATACACATAATTTGAAATAGAATATGTTACTATTATACTTCAGCATATCTTACACTAACAGACAGACGTACATTACAATGATTGTTATTTATTATGAAAGGTGGAGCTAATTCTGTGCAGACTGAGTCTAGCCTTATGTAAAATGGATGACTGAAGTAGATTCAAATGAGTCGCTATGTAATTTCATCTAATAGGTAGGTATAATAAACAAGAATGATATCATACAATTAATGATCAATGACGTCATAGTTATATAATGATAAACTGAGCAAACTCATTAAAATGGGAACATTAATATTTCTATAGTTTTTTCTTGACCATCCTAATTCTTAAGCTCCACATTATCTATTCACGACAAACTCAAAAACTACTGCACCGATTTCCATTATGTTTTCACCAAAGGATTGTCTCGAGGAAGGTACAGTAAGTATATTATAATTTGTAGACTACGCGGGTGAAGCCGCGGACGAAAAATTAGTCGATAATAAAGTTGTACCTAAAGAAGAAATTTTACTATTATTATAATGTTTCGTTTTTCCGCGCTCAAGAATAGACTTGCAATATTAATTATCAAACTATAAGAATTTAAGTTTATGTTTACTAATATATTAATTTAAAACCGACCAAGAGCTATATTTATAAAAAATATTAGTATAGTTATAAACTTATACAAAGATACACAGATACATTCATAACCACGTTAAAAATATACACCCCAAACGCTTATTTCCAAAGGCTTCAATCCGTCAGATAGCATAGCACGTAGCGAAGCGAAGCGAATGTCAAAATCTAAAAATATTGTCGCGTAGTTGAGCGCGGGGTGCGGGGTGAGGGGCGTCACGATCTGATATGAGCGTAATCTTGAGCTCGCGAATCTAATTTATCGCTCGGACTCACACTGTGATTTATAGAGTGAGCGAGTGAGCGAACGCGCCGCTCGGCTCCTGTGGACAGGGAGGTATCTAGCCGCTTGGAGGCCCTGGAAATATAAAGTCAAAAATAAATAAAGATATTATGATGTTTAATGTTTAAAATTTTACGTTAAAGTTGCTACATCATATAGAATGTAAAATTACAAAATTGAAAAAAACTTTGGCTTGAATTTTTATTTAAAAATTATTTGAATGAGACGTTAAAATATCATCAAAATAAATATGAAAATAGATCAAAATCTATGAATTAATGTATCTTATTAATTCATTAGAACAAGCAATGCTATGGCGAATTTATTTTTCGTTTGAAATATTGATACATCTAGCTCACCGGTTTTAAATATAAACACGTACACCTGTTCATTCTCTTAAAGATAATTTAAAATTAATAATTTTAAACAATTGGGGCCCAACTCGGCTCTAAATTCGGGGCCTCTAAAATGTCGCCAATACGTAAAATGCTCAAGTGTTATATTTAAACTGTAATGTATTTTGCAGAATGCTGCAGATAATGGAAACAGGACATTTAATACTCCGGGATGCTCTTATGCACGCCGTTCCGGGAATACAGCGTGAATGTAAACATGCCCGGGATAATTGTAGGAAATTTCTAGAACTTATTCTTCAGCTAATTATGTCGTATTGAATAACTTCTTGGAAATGATATGAGTAGGGTGATGCTTTATCACTAAATATATTTTTTATTTTTATTTTTAGATATACGTGAGTCGTAGTCATAATTAAATTCTATGTTTTGTCTTCGTATGGATAAAAATAGCTTCATGTATTTCGCAAGGGATGAATATTAAATATATTATGAATTCCTAGTACCTACTCACTTACATAAGTCTTTGTAATATTTCATCTAGCGCTTTTAAACATGCATTTACCAATACCTACTTCAGTCGGTTTCTCCTATTATATAAAAGCTAGAATAGCGAGGGATATATTCTTGACTAGCATTCCTCCCGCAGATTCGCTCGCGTTGTCTTAAACTTTCACGAATTCATTGTAATAATAAACAGAATGGGAAGTCTGGATTTTATATCTAGTTTTGTGGTCGAAGGTCCATGTGCCTAGGCATCAAACTTAAAGATAGAATAAGGAACACCGACATTCGGAAAAAAACAAAAGTATGTGATGCCTTAGGTTTTGCACTGAAGGGAAAATGGAAGTGGGCGGGTCACTTGGCTCGTTACAAAGACGTAAGATGGACCCTCAGGTCAGTGAAATGGTCGGGGCCAAGAGGCACCAGGACAAGGGGTCGACCAAGGGCCAGATGGGCTGACGAAATAGTAGCAGTCGCTGGCGGAAATTGGCTGAACTTAGCCCAAGACAGGGACAAGTGGCATTCTTTGGGGGAGGCTTTTACCCGTACGGGGTCCATATAGAAACTTACCTAGTACTTAAATTAACTTTATTAAATTATATTATCTTGATTAGTATATAAACTGTTCTAATATTGTACTTAAATTGTAATTGTAACTACTACTGTATCTTATGGATCAAATAAAGCTTTATTTATTTTATTTTATTTAATAAACAGAATGACAATCCGCGCAGTGGTTATTTTTATTTTATTGCAAATGGACTTGTTATATTGTTGAGATTGTTTTATACATAATAATGTAGAGATAAAAATGTTTTAAAATGACCGCGCTATCCATTGATAAAAACATAATAAAAATCGACGCAGTAGTTTCTGAGTTTATCGCGAATAGACGAAAAGATGCGTCGAAGTATTTTATTTCATACATATTAACTAGTAATAATAATATTAAAAAATGACTACCATAACTAGTTTTAATGGACTTTCAAGTAAAAAATAACAGCTGTGGTAATGTTAATTAATGGGTGTCACGCCCACTGCCCAGCGAGCCGTGAAATATAAAATTGTGTGTGTCCATCTGATCATACAATGGGGGTAATAAAGGTCTTAAGGAACCTTCGCAACAATATCAAAGTTTCACAAATAGAGCTAGGGCTGTACAAACTATAGTTTTTCCTGTGGGTTTACGGCATTCGATAACTATGGGAAGCTATTTGAAATTGATAGGGGATTTTTATGTTGTTTATATTGCTTCCTAGTTATAAATACAGTTTATTTGGGGTAATGGGAGCTAGAATCCGTATCGGATGTTATTGATATAATTATTTCAATGTCTATCAACTTGGTGATTAATTAAGTATTGTTCATGTGAAGATAAGTATGTATTAAAATAATTATTAAAATGATAAATCCTCTCAATATGTTAATAAACATTTGGTTGGCACAAATAACTGATTTATGATTCGCTTCCTTACTGATAGAAATCAATTCAAGATCTAATTTAAATTCGTTAATTGTCTAAATTGGTCGGCCGTTGTCTACATTCCTTCCTTAATTTTACTATCAATGAAGAGTGATTGTTTCGTTTTATATATCTTATCTATAGATAAATCAATTACTTATTGTGAACTTTAATAGGTAGGTAAATAGAGTCGAAAATCGCGTATCTATGTCGTGCTTTTAAAACATAAATAGTTTCGCCTATTTAAATGTTTTTATGGAGTGAGTTTTTTTTATCTATTCATGGCTTCCTTCAATTGGTTTATATTGTACTATTTTTGTCTCTATATATGTATCTATATTTCTTTAAGAGATCGAAAATCTATAAATTCAAATGATAAGTAACTAAATAACTTCGTTATAGGTATTTATTTATATTTGTAATACGTGTTAAGTTCTTTCCGTCATTTTTTAGTTTCAGAAATTTTAAATGACTATGCGTATGAAAACTGTGATGGATAGAGATACTTTCAATTTTCAGTTTCAATAATAATCAAAAAACAAATTTAAACTAATAATATTTCACAAATAGTGTGCAGTGGCAGTCCTAGCGCCCGTATTGTTGTCTGCTAAGCGTATAAGAAGCAAGAATTTGTAAAAGTTTTATACTCAGGTGCAAACAGACATACAGACGGAATGAATGCCGTCGATTCATTGTTTGTGCATTGTCGCAGTGTCGCTACGTTTTGCTGTTTATGGAACTTTTACCAAACATTTATTTATGTGTATGGATTTTCCTCTAAACTTTGTTTAAATTATGCATACGCTGAGGAGTCTATTTTCAGTTTTAGTTATTATTATTGTCGTATTGTTTGATGTATAGGTTTAATTAATAATAATTGCGTAGATATAGGCTTAATAATTATTTACAAAGTGGTTATAGACTTAAATCAGCTCTTTAAATAAGCTTTTAAGTTTAAAAAGCTGAGCAGTAACGCATTATCTACTAAAAATACAAATCATATGACGGCAGCTTGTACTGCATTAGCAGAATTAGGTATTAGGTTTTATTCTATCAAATTAAAATGCATTTCATTTAACACTCGTTAGTTCCGTTTGTCCAGCTTCTATTTGAAACCCAGTATAGATCCAGATGTCTGCAAAAAAAACTGCATAAAGTCGTTTAATTCCCGCAGTGTGTTCAATTGAACACCAATGTAGCGGACGTGGCTAGGTGAAACGTATAGAAATGTTGTGTAAAGATAAATTGCTAAAATGTTGCTTAGAGTGGCAAAATGCAATTTTGTTAGAGGTGGTAGATTACTCTGTAGAGTAGGATTACTCGTTTATGACATGTAGGTATTTTTATAGTACATAACTAGAGTTATCGTCGCCTGGGATCAATGGTAGTGAAAAAGTCAGTCTCTTAAGTTCCTTTTTAATAGATACGCTGTTATTCGTTTCAACTGTATGTTTGTATGTAACCATGCTTGTATGAAAACGACTCCTTTATACTGGATTATGACACACTTTAAACATAGAATTTAATTCAAAATTGTTACACTTATCAATGATCGGTGACAATACAATAAGTTCATGTTTTTTTTATATATATGTATATTTTTTTTGTTATTAATATTGTAACTAGGAGCACGTAGCATGTTATCTAGGCGTATGACTCGTTCTGTAACTTTAATGGTAAAATATTAGTTCATTCATTTACTTCTTTATAGGTAGGTACCTACTACTTTTGTTCGACCACTTAAAATGCTTGCACCGTGTACCTAGAGCTTGCAGTAACGAAACAACACATTCAGAACGATTTGTAGAGTTGGTTAGAAAGCTTGGCTCTACATCTGATAACTTTTTGACGATGCTATTATATAACATTATAGCTTTTGATTCTTAGAAATTTTTACATGAAAATGTTAGTGTGGGATTTATTTACATTGCATTCATCACATAATCAGATAAAGATATGTATAATAATTATAGAAATAAGTTTTATTCATACAAATGTTTATTATACATGAGAAAGAAATAAGGACATAGCCAACAATTAAATATCAAAACAAAAGTACACAGGCATAAAAAGATCTAGATACGCTATAATCTAATGTTATTCATTTACCTAGATATGAATAACATTACATTATTATATTTGAAATAGCCAATATAGCAACACATATTATTAAAAACTGAGTGAATTCAGATTTTGCAACTAAACAATACACGAAGTTAATTGTTTTTATAAGTAATCGCTTGTTATGTTAATGTAGGTTGGACAATGGTTTTATTATCCGATTGTTTGAATAATAAAAATAGCTGTTAAACAGAGCTTTAACTCGTTTGAATTTACCGAATGAAAATGAAAGTTTTTAGCATTATTAATGATCACGATTGTATGGACGTTAATGAGGATTATAACAAGTGTCGATGTTATGTTATTTATTGTTAGATTATTTCAAAATCGGAGCAGTGGTTTTGCATAAAATAAAACAGAAAAATATTTTCTTTTGACTCATATAATATTGGTTTTTACGTCATAATTATTATTTATTTTTATATATAAAAATGAATCGCAAAATGTGTTGGTAAGCGCATAACTCGAGAACGGCTGAACCGATTTCGATAATTCTTTTTTTATTATATTCCTTGAAGTACGAGGATGGTTCGTATGTAGAGAAAACGTAAATATTATGTACTACGGGCGAAGCCGGGGCGGACCGCTAGTAATAAATAAAAATGAATCGCAAAATGTGTTGGTAAGCGCATAACTCGAGAACGGCTGAATCGATTTCGATAATTCTTTTTTTATTATATTCCTTGAAGTACGAGGATGGTTTTTATGTAGAGAAAACGTAAATATGTACCACGGGCGAAGCCGGGGCGGACCGCTAGTAATATTATAAATGTGAAAGTTTGTGAGGATGTGTGTGTGTGTGTGTTTGTTACTCTTTCACGCAAATACTACTGAACTGATTACAATGAAATTTAGCATACATATAGAGGGTAATTTGGATTTACACATAGGATAGGTTTTATCTCGGAAATCCCACGGGAACGGGAACTATGCGGATTTTTCTTTAAAAACGCGGGCGAAGCCGCGGGCGGAAAGCTAGTTTATAATAAATCAATAGGTAGGTACTTTAAATGTAAACATTAAAACATTATATGATATTTACATACTATATAATTTTTCTTTACAATTACGAGATAATTTAAAATGCTCAGTCTTTATCCAAAAAAATTAATAATTTCCTTTCCAAAATTGCAATTTTCCGCGAATTCCCAGCGGTAATATTTTGATGGGTAATTGCTCAAAAGGTTTCGATAACTGAAGTTGCAGACTGGGGAGAATTTCATTCAGTCAATTTGTGTGTTCGTGTCTGCATTTCTAGGGAATGGAGGTGTTAGTTGCTCTGTGGCGATTTGACGTCATTAATTATGTATATTATTTGGGAGTAAATTTCTTATTATTTTTGGAAAATTGTAGAGGTGTATATTATCTTAATGATGGTCATGTTTTGTGAATACTAGCTGCAGACCGTGACTTGCCTTACGTAGTTATATATTTACTAGAATTTTACAAAATATGATCCAAATCGGTTAAGCAGTTTAGCAGTTCTGTGATTTGCCTGACAGCTACATAAAACGTCGCATATGCAACTTTACTGTGATTCATAATTTTTACTGTTTTATTTATGAACGATGTTATTATTATAAGTGCTAAATATTGAACACCATGTATAACAAGTTTGTTATAATTGAACACAATTTCCGCAAAATAACGCATTTTTTCTTTACAGGTAAGACGTAAGCACATTATACAGGGTGATTATCTGGCTCCGAGGTAAGCTTATTTTCTTGCTACAAAATTACAATATCGGAGTAGTGTACTACGTAACAATCATTAACCTATATCCAGGGAACAATGGCGCTATCTTTATGTATTAAAAATCCTTTGTGGAGTTTTATTTAGGCCTTTCCCTGATATGTTATGATGCAGATGGTTTGAGGTTGTTGGTGATGGGATAGTGGTGATAAAAAGCGTTGGTGATGTCGTAATTTGATTGGCGTAAAGTATGATATAAAGTTTTAGATTTGATTGTGTTGTAGTACGCTAATTTATAATGTAATTGTGTATTTCTTATATTAATACTCTAGGTAGTATTAATAGCTAGTTACAGTATAAAATACGCAATTTAGGTATGTGTTTGTGCGTATTTTTCAAATTAATGGTTTATGTGTGATAGAGTACCACACTAACAATTAGAACCAATTGCATGTTTATTATTCATAAGTTTTATAACAGTAGATTTTAACTATAAGCACATTTTTTATTTAATTTTAAATGCGCCCAGTGTTATTTAAGTTTCTTCCTTCAAATAAAGTATAAAATAGACAGGAAAAGAACACTTCAACGTTAAAATAATGGATTAAAAACAAACGAATGAACTAAGATATCTTGTAAAAAGGGGGGATAAGAGGGGATTCCTTAAATATCTCTCAGTAAGTGAACATTACTCTTTCTAATGTTTTACTTCGACCTTTTTCAACGTCGACGGATCGTTTGTCAGCTCAATGTTCACCTGAGTCCTGGATGGTACATACCTATAGGTATTTAGGTCATATAGGTGGTCTGAAGAAGGGGATTTAGTCTTTATAGTGATTTATTCAGCTTCATTTTGTATGGAATTAGTAAAGGTATTAGTAGTGATTATTTGAGCTTAATTCTACCAAAACTACCTAGTTTGAACTGAGGAGCTGGGCTGAACACCTGTTCAGCCCAGCTCCGCCCAGATAAATACTGTGAAAATATTGTGATCCAAATCCAAAAGTTAAAGCAAAAATCATTAACAAGACTTTCTTCCATATAATATTAGCTGCCTTTAAAAAATTAACCGAGTTGGTCGAGCCGTTCACGAGATTTTATTCTTTGCAATACATTTGGCGATTCATTTTTATCGTATAGAAATAGATAAGTAAAACTTAGTCGTATTAGTAGGACAAAATTTATCTTCATTTTATCAAAAAAATATTATTGAAGAACAGCTAATTCTATTTTTACGATTTTTGATTTATTGGTTTTGTCTCCGCTCTGAATAGAAGATTATTAAAACATACAAATTGACGAAAAAATAAGATTTATGAAGAAAATTCATGAGCTACAAAAAAAACAATTTATTACAGAGGTATTTCTCAATGTAGAAAATAAATTTAGTGCAGTTGCTTTCCAAGATAGATTACGTCCTATAATATTGAAGTTTATTTATCTAAATTAATACCTATTTTGTTTTCTATGGCAAATATCATATTATGTCGATATTTAAATCATAGCAATTTAAATAGGTAAGTTGAAAATAAAATAACTAGAGAATTATACAAAATGGAAACCCATTTTTTATATTTATCGGTTTGATATCGTAATTCTCAAGTATACGTGTTTTTATACATCTTACGTGACCGACATCGAGAGATTTCTCATATTCTTTTGCGGCTTCTTCTATAAACCGATTTATTTCCAATCACAAAGAATATAAAATATTACAGTTAAATATAAGTATTAAGTACCTACTTATCGAAATTATTACAAGTGTTCTATTTCTGTCTCTTAAGTAAGCCTCTTATCTTCTATACCTTGATTTCATATAATCAAAGAAAACAAGTTTAAGTATATATACTTCTTAACTGTATATCACTACATAGTATAAAACAAAGTCGCTTTCTCTGTCCCTTTGTATGCGTAAATCTTTAAAACTACGCAACGGATTTCGATGCGGTTTTTTTTTAAATTTTTAGTACATATATAATTTATTGGGTTTTAGACAAAGCGGGCGAAACCGCGGGCGGTAAGCTAGTATATATAACTTTTTTTGCATCGATTAAACTTTTCATTGTTAGATAAGTATAAGGTATACTTAAAAAATGCGCTAAAATACACATGTGTACCTTGTTTCTTCCCAATAATAAAAATGTCAAAATTAAGACACATCATCTCACGTAGCAACAAAAATAACTCAATATCCCACTATATCGTAACCGCTGCAAATCTCACAAACAGTAGTTTGGCGCGGATTTTCTTCAATTTCCGACTTTATACCGAGGTAATGTTGAGATTGCCCGGTGCTAGTGTTTGGCGAATACGCGACGAGGCCGACATCGCTAACGGCCAATGTTACATTTTTTAAATTGGATTTCTTGTTGCTATATAAATGGAGATTCGATTAGCGTGGCCTACTTTGGTGGGATTGTAACAGTTT
Organism: Colias behrii; assembly: GCA_029959065.1. NCBI lineage: Eukaryota > Metazoa > Arthropoda > Insecta > Lepidoptera > Pieridae > Colias > Colias behrii. Next base: position 236,326 of record JARWMC010000026.1, read on the forward strand.
TAGTGTAGTTCATCTTATTTTTAGGTTTAAAACTTGTCTTGGAGTATTTGATGTATGCCTAAGTTTGAGTGTGTGTGTGTGTATGTGTGTAGGTATGTAGACAAGTATGTGTGTGTGCTATGTCTATACATTAGTATGTTATAGAAGAAGTTTTAAGTTTGTCTTTGTTAAAGTATTTCTATTGAATGCAAAAATTACACGGTAGATTTTAATTTTTTTATGCCGTAGACTTCGGTAAAGTAGCGGTTCGCCTGATGGTACCTAAGCGCTAACACCATGAACATTTTGCGACTCGATAAAAGTCTATCAAACGCAAAAACAAGTTTCAATTGGAACTAGCATTTTCTGATATTAGCAATCGAACATACTTCTCATCTTTATAACATTAACACTTAAAGCATAGATATAAAACTAACTTCTAACCTCAAAACTATAACAAAATTTATTCAACTTTTCGCAGCGAATCCTCAATTTGCGAACTCTAAGTAAAGCTTAAATCAGCAAGCGGGTCGGGGTGGCGGAGTTAGTGCACGTGAGACACATAGCAAAGTCAGTTCTTGTTTGGCAAACTGATTCTTACTGCAGTCACTTTAACTCGATTTGCTTTTATATTTGTTTTCGTAACTTACTAAAAATTGTTAGTAATATTAAGGCGTATATGATTATTTTTAGGTAATGTAGGAAGGATAATAATATGTTTTAAATATTTTGTAATTTGTTATTTTTCGATAATATTAATTCAATTTAAAATTTTCAAGGTGATAAATATTCGATTCTATAAAAATGTTTACTAATTTTTCTGTAATAATCAAGTATTTTGTTATTATCTGTAGTTACTAAGAAGCGCGAATAAGTGCTTTTAACGAGTACTAAATTTGAAATTTAAAAAGAAATGTTTTATTCAATTTTTCAATGGTCATCGTGAATTTAAATTTAGAATGCCGTCGAAAGAATGACGCAATAATGGACATAAAAATTGAATGAGAAAGACCTCGTTCCATTTTCAAATATAACTGATTGTTTTTTTTCTTTTAATCCTTTTTTTCTTTAAATGGCTAGTGCTAAATATGGATTGTTGTGTGTTGCCAGTATAGCAATAATCTTAAAATAAAGAATAATAAGGGCACAGATTATATCTATTATTATTAAATTGTCCTAAATCTTAGCAGCTGTAGCCTTAGAAATATCGCTCATAAATACAATCCTATTATTGAAACCTTTTCTTATATCTTTGTTAACATTGTTACAAGTTTGTCTCATAAAAATATAGAAATTTTCGTATACACGTTTCTTGTATTGAGGTTAAATATAAAGAGTTTGGTCAGAATCAAAATTTATTATATTAGGAGTCAATTCTCAGGGCTAGTACAACTTCGAATATCTGAAATAATGATTATTTGGAGAATTTATCAAAGAACAAAATCATATATTTTTAATACAAATCTAGTTTATTTAACCAATACAAAGTGAACTCTACAAATATTTTTCTTTTTACACTTTTTTCAATTACATAGCAAAATAACAAGATTTGAAAATACCTATAAGTCGACTAGAATTAGGTTTTCTGTAATCGACGTGCGAGTGGCGAAGGCAATTTATTTTTCGATAATGTGTAATCTGACGCACGTAACGTCGTTTCGAGTTGGGACCCGGTTACAATCGAGTTTAAAATCGATTCAACTTGTATTCGATGTTGGTACTTGAGAGATAAAAGTAGTGAAATTTGTTCATTACTTATCATGCTTCAGCAAGATATAGATGCATGTAATACCTACATATCTATTTTTTTAATCTTCGTTTTTAAAGTAGGCTCAAAGTGATATATAGTTTTTATGATTTTTGAGTACCTGTATAAATCTGTCGTTTATTAGCTCGCGTTTTTAAAGAAAAACCCGAATAGTTCCCCTTCAAGTAGAATTTCCGGGATAAAACTTATCCTATGTGTTAATGCAAGTTACCCTCTACATGTGTGCTAAATTTCATTGTAATCGGTTCAGTAGTATTTGCGTGAAAGAGTAACAAACACACACACATCCTCACAAACTTTCGCATTTATAATATAACTAGCTTACCGCCCGCGGCTTCGCCCGCTTTGTCTAAAACCTAATAAATTATATACTAAAACCTTCCTCTTGAATCACTTTATCTATAAAAAAACCGCATCAAAATCCGTTTCGTAGTTTTAAAGATTTAAAAAAAGGAAACAAAAAAAAAATACAAACAAATACAAATACAAAGGGACATAGGGACAGAGAAAGCGACTTTGTTTTATACTATGTAGTGATGATATATTAGTAGGATTTCTACTTGAACAGTAGAAAATTGTGTTCATAACCACAGTAAAGGTAAAGTACCGAGAATTCTTATTGTTGTTCTATTTTATTTAAAACGTTTTCTTAATTTTGCCACAATGCCATTTTTACCAAAATTGATATATGTAATAATTTTTTAAATGCGATAATTAATACCCTCCGTGTCTTGAACATTTAGATTAGTTATGATAATAGCATTTTATTATACATAAAGTTGACAAATTATGTCATTTTTAGGAAAAACAGATTAAATATAAAGACAGTCGGTTAGATATTTTGATTTAAGGATTCCAGTGGTTTGATATTAGAATTGGAGAGAGGCCAAGATTTACGTTATTGTGCTTTACCTACTTACAGACTTCACAATGGAGTTTGAATATTTATTGTAATGTGGACTTTTGCACTAATATTGTGTGGAAAATTGGTAATAGTATCATATTTCTAAAGAATCGAGGTATTTATTTGAAACATAGCAAGGGAATGTTTCTGATAAAAACGCCAATTATTTCAGTTTTTTGAAACAATTATATAACAGACAGATTGACAATTATTTAGATAATAGCGGTCCTTCAATACAACATAGACCTATCATTCAATTCATGAGCACTTGTGAAAGTTTATGAATAATCGTTAAGTTTGAGTTTGCATACAATCTCATAAAAAACCCAACTATAAAAATAAATTCATAATGTAACCGAATCATAAAAGTAAGCTTATTCATAATGTAAATCAAAATATAATGTGTTTCCATCGCGTAGTGTAGTCCCAAGCAAACAGCGCACATTGATTTGAGTCGCGACGATAAAGCACGCTCTACACTCCCCTAACACTAAAATGGTAAACTTTTAGTGTTTTCTTGCGTATAGTGTTATGGTGTTGTAAACATATTACATGGAAAAGTGTTGTTTTCTTCGGCAAGATTCAAAGATACAAAAAATCGCCGCCTTACTCCATGACGTGACGGTATTCACATGACGCGACCTTGAAATTTTACTCTCAACGCGCCTATGTTTCACTTCAAAAATGCTGCTAATTTATATTTCGGTTTGTCGTTATCATTCCTTAAAAGTAAGGTACGCCTTGCGTTAGTCCCGTTATAGAATTTCTTCGCATAAAATGTAATTCTGAGTTTAAAATAACAAGTATTATATTTATTTTCAGTTACCTACCTTATCAATTATCTAAAAATATATAGTGATTCATAAACGAATGCTATGTTTTTGTTAATTCAATGACAATTGAAATCAAATCGACAATTCGATTTGATATACTAAAAAGTCGATTTTATTTCAAGTCACATACTAGTAATCAAATAATCGTACCTACCTATTTATGTTAAGAAGACATCAACTATTTTGTAGTTAAGGCTACATTGTGCACATAATGTTTAACCCTTATTTCGACAGAGAAGGTGATAGTAAACTTATTAAAATTTTATTGTATAACCTAGTTTCCATGGTTTTTCTAAACCTCCAAAAAAAGAAAAAAAAAATCTACCCCCCACCCTTATGGAGAAAAGCGATGTCCGCCACACCGGACATTATCGAATCTTAGTAAAAAAAGTGTTAAGCTGACTTGTCCGTCCTAGCGGACATAATCGAATACGTGAAAGAAGTTGCATAGTATAAAGTAAAAGAATATAATAGTAAAAGAGCCTTTATTTTTTATAAAAGTACAAAGATACTGTGAAAAAAAAGTAATCTAAAGGTGAACGTACTACGAGAGGATCTTCAACTACTGCAGTATCTTCTATCTGGGCTCTATACAAAAAGGTACTCTGTTTCCATTTGTAAAAGAGGGAAAGCTTTTGAATTTGCTTGGGTCTCTTTTTTGTCACAACTGATGGTTCTCTGAGTCTTCTTTTTCTATGCACAGGTGTTGGCAACGAGGGTAAAGACGATATAGAAGGTAGTTTGCAAAATTGGGTTCCTGCGACTGGTTCGGGAAAACTTGCTCTATAATTGGAGTCAAAGGCGTCGGGAAGTCGTATGTAAAGGTTAGGTAGATAAGAAGTATCTAACAAGTTGATAGGTACTGAGAATAGATGTAATGTTTTGGTAATACCGACAACTCAAATCTTTTACCTTTCATACCATATTTCGACAAGGTCCGCCGTGACGGACAAGCTGTAAGACACAATAAATACAGGTGTTTCGACGAAGTCTGGTGTGGCGGACAAGTAAAAAACTCGATAATTATTAAGAATAACGTAAGCAAAAGCTATGAAATCGTATTATTTGAACGTTAGTAGACTAAATTCACAAAACACAAATAAAAAATCTACGCAACATAAGCAAAAAATAATATTTTTTAATAAATTACCTGAAAGACTTTCTTAGTGCGCAGTTTCACCGACATTTTTTCGCCAACTGTCAAACTCTGGGTTATCACACGCAAAATTTATTTTTCTACTAAAATTTGATCGACCTCCCAGTAGCTTAGTAGTTTTTTTGTTGCAAAAATAGAAATAGACGGCGCGGTGGATTTTTTTAAAGTACTTGTCCGGTGGTACGGACAAATTCGAAATAAGGGTTAATAGCAAGATAAATCCCTCTTGAATACAGAAGCGCTTTAGCTCTTATATTTCTGTGCCTCCAGTGAATAAGGGAGTAAGACGAGTTATTCCCTTTGGTTTTTATTGCACCATTGGATTCAGCTCGTCAAAATACACAACATATCAAAAGGTCATATCTCTAGCTGCGTCCTAACCCATTTTTTCGAATGACCCAAACGGTATAAGTAGGGTGTGATTAACGGTATAAGTTACCTTATCCATCATTTTAGGCAATCGCAAAGGAACTATTCGTCTCGAGTCAAAAGTACCCACGAACACAAAGACGTATGTGTAGTTATACTTTTTGAATAAAGACTTAATTCATTTTGTTCCATCAGTCCTAACACTATTTTAGTATAAACGCATTTGTGTCATTTTTCTAACATGAGCATAAAGGAACAACTCTTTTAGTGTCATTGGTTCAAGTGACGACATGAGACAGTTTGGCATTAATGCCGTGTTGCTATTGGTCTATTAATTGAATACTGCACGGAAACAACACACACTATTCCTTATTATTTTTAAATCGTTTTTTCAATAAATCTGCAACAACAAATCTTTATATTTTTTAAAAAAGGTATTTATCAGTTAACTTGGGATACTAATATATTTCTATGGAAATTAACTATTTTTTGCAATAGATATTAAAAATACAGTTAACACATTAAGTGCATTTAATGATATTATACTCTTTGTTTATATAAATACAGAACGATAATTGAATCATCTAAAAAAAACCAACAAAAATGTTAAACTTATATTTTCTTCTTATAATTGGGTAAGTTTTTAAAAAATAACTCGTTTTTAATCTTTTTTTTTTTAATTATCTAACTACAATAATCAAGACAATAATACTATAGTCTATAATAGTAGCATAAAAAAAAAGTATTTATAACCAGTCTTGACAATTATGAATATCGTTTTCTCCGCATATATAGCGTTTTAGCCACTGTGCTTTGGTAATTTGCCTTTTTTATAGGAAAAAAATCCGCAATATCGATACTTCTTTGGTCCTGCATTTTCGTAAACATTTTATGGATACTCTGGTACCACATATTTTGAAAAAATTGGGCTTTTGTCACGTAGAGTCTCTTCAAAGTGCGTGCCACAAGTCGTATTTGCATCCAAGGCACCTTCAAATCTGTGCTTAATTTTTTCATAAAATCTTTGCGGCTCATTGTATTTTCTTTATTTATCTACATTATTTTAATATCATATGATATAGAAATTGTTAAAATTCTATATCATGCCGTAAAATATCGCCACTGACCACCTATAACTTTTCCTGTATTAACTGAACATACAGGAATATGGTTTTCGGGCTTCTCTTATCTCTACTTATACATCAGATATCATTGTATCCTCAATGTATACCACCATGACATTGTGGCGTTGCCACTTTTATTATCTATATTTTATTATCTGTGGCGTTCCGAAACGGAACGCACTTGATCGAATTTTAAATTGATTCGACGATTAATTTTCACTAGGACAATAGTTAATACGCAAAACGCAATACGCAGTTGATAGTAGTTGTGATTCGCCGGTTCTGGCGCTTGCGCGTGTTGGCGAACCCGCAAATCAGTGGTACCCCATCCTAAAAAAAAAAAAGTTTGGACTCTTTTCCCACTAAAGCGGCCACGCTGAGTCGATAGCACTCACTCCCGAAGCGATAGGATGCACGGTTTCGGAGATGTGCAGATCGATTAACTCTTATCTAATTGATATCCGGTGGGTCATTAGCGTCCCATGGTTCACCTTTTCCTATTAGCTAATTACACCGTCCGGCGTTCTTATCTATTACTCATTGTGCACCTCGCTTATCACTGCTTTTGTATTAAACTTCTTTGTTATGACCTACCTCACTATTCTAACCAAACGATGTATTATTATATTCAAGAAAAAATACGTCTAAAATCCTATAACTATATTTATATATTATCGTACTATATTATCATAATTGTTGCTTTTTTAAAAAGCGATTCGCTTCTGGCACTCGCCGGCCGCTGCCGCGGCACGCTCGCTTTGCTCGCTCGGCTCGTGCGTTGTTTATCAAAGTCTAACCTAACCTAACCTAATTGTTGCTTTTTTAAAAAGCGATTCGCTTCTGGCGTTGTTTATCAAAATCTAACCTAACCTAACCTAACCCAATTATTTTTCCGGGTAATCTGATGTATCGAACTTTGTTACGAGCTACCTCGCTATTCTGAATCATCAATAAAACACATTCATTTTACTGCCATTTTTATTTCCAAAATGTTGTTGCTTATTATCTACTGGTTTGTGTATTTGGCGACCATTTGTCCATTTTGCTATATAAAAATAATTATTGATGAACATTTGAATTGTAGCCTTATCTACTTATAAAATAGGAGCGAAACATCTCATCCACTAAAATATCGTTGTACAGTGTGTTCCCTGTAAATATGCTCGTAAAACTATGCATTGAATATCCCTGAAACTTATATAGCAAATACATTAAGCAATATTCTCCACAAACTGAAGTCCAATCATTCTGAATCCTATCAACATTCCAGTCCCATCTCTTACAATTCCTTTTCAAAAACTGGAGATGATATCGCTCAGGTGTTCGTCCATATGAATCAAAATATTGACCGATGCCATTCGTATCGATATGTACAGCTACCCAGTGTGAACCCGGTTTATCATCCGCATCCAAATTGCATATTATATACGTTGGTACATGGGTATACATAGGCAGTCTATTAGCAGCATAAACATTATTTTCTAGACTGGGATGAATCTTTTTCATATGTTTTTGTAATTCTAGTGTATCCATGATATTACTGTTATTAGCAGATTATTACAGTACCAATCTATTCAATGGTTGTCATAGGAATGTTCAATTATAGTGTTTTGTATAAGATTAAATAGGAAGTTTGTAATGAAATAAAAAATAGTAAATTGCATACAATTTGTTTTATTTAATTTTATAATGTTTCCTTTAGTTACATATACACAAAATGCATTAAGCATAACACATAAATCTAAAATATAACACACATTATAACCTTAACTACTATAGTCTACAGTAACATTTCTATTTTTATCTATTTCAATAATATTATCAAACTCAGCATAAACAATACAGTTAATTGTTTGTGTTAGTGAGGATTCAAATCGTACTTCTAATCTTACACTACCATGCTTTATGAGATTCCAATGAGCTGATGAGTTAGCTGATAAATCAGGAGTTAAATCAAATGCTAAAAGACAGTAGCCTTTGGCATACTGTTCACGAGAGATTGCATTTCCTTCATTAAGAAAGTGAATACCAGTCCCCGAGAATAGAGTATGACAGGTTGATACCTGTTGCGAAGCAATTTGAGATAAGTTTGATGATTCATAGAGTTACTATCGGTTTCGTTTTGTAAATATTTAATCGCATTCTTTTGTGAGAGTCACAAAGCAGGTTGATGTCATTTGCGAAGGAACGTGAGATAAGTTTGTTGACTCATAGAGTTACTATCAGTTTCGTTTTGTTAATATTTAATCGCATTCTTTTGTGAGAGTCACAAAGCAGGTTGATGCCATTTGCGAAGGAACGTGAGATAAGTTTGTTGACTCATAGAGTTACAATCAGTTTCATTGTACTTAAGAATTTGCTTTAGATAAGAATGGTGCTATATATGATCGAACAGTTGCAGTCATGCAGTCAGTCTATGGTCGTTGGACCACAGTGGATTGTATACGTCTACCAATACTACGTTTGTGTTGTGTTTTGTGTCATCAATGATCATGGAGGTAAGTGATTATTCTATTGACAAACTTACTTGTATTTCTCTTAACATGTGTGTGTGTGTGTGTCAGACTAAGTGTAAACAAATTGATATTAACGCGATAACTCTGTTGTTGCAGAAATCATTCAACTTCGATGAAAATACCTATAAACTGTGTTACTACTCGCCACTCTCTCCTCAAAACGAAGAAGAGAGTGATGACATCATCGTTAATAACACAGACGATGGCGGAAAAAGGAAATTGCAGTCAATTGATCAATTTTTTGAAGTGGCACCAAAAATAAAAAGGAAGAAGCTGCTATCGTCAACTGTGGCACGAGCTGCTAGAGATGGCGTATCATACATCTCTACAAATTCTGATGACGGAGACCAAGCGATGCATCTCATAAAAATTGAAATGTATGATATGAAGAAACTATCCAAGATTCCAACTAGTGATCAGTATAATAAAATGTCGCTGTATAAGGTTACAAAATGTTTACAATATAAAGTACAAAAAAATGTTCACAATATAAATCAATCAATACGTATCGTATACAAGTGGTTAACAGTTAACACCTAATTTCGTTAAACTATTTATGTTGTTACAAAAACTTGGTTGGTTCTTCTAAGTGGCGTACGATAATTGTTACACGTCATCTAACACTTAGTAACATTAACATTTCAAATCTCAATACGTTCTTTACACTTGTATCGTTTTATATTATATCTTCTGTTCGCTGTCGCGCGAGATAACACGTAGTTAATGTGCTCCTCGTATTTAATTCTTATTTCGTAATAAAAAATAACATTTAAACTTGTAACAGTGTGTCATCGTGAATATCAGTGTCTAATGGAAGTATCAGTGCAAAAATAATCTCAATAACGGACGCAAACTTGTGAGTTATAACTTAAAACTTTATAAATTTACGATTAACGGCAACTTGCAGTTCGTCCTTGTCGCTGCGTTACAACGCTCCAAGGTCACGACGGAACGCTTCGTAAAGCGCTTGAAGCGCTGTTGCAAACCTTGTCAATTAGACGGACGCATTTATTTTATTTTATTTTTTGGAGACCGAAACTTGTTTAACGAATTTACCCATCAATAATGGCTCCTCCGATTAAATGTGCAACATGTCAAAGCATTATAAAAACGAAAGACTTCTTGACCTGTCACTTCTGTAACTCTAAGTACGATATAGAATGCGCAGATATGAGCCGCCATTTTTTTAGATTGATGATACCAGAACATAAATCGTCTTGGAAATGCGCTACCTGTAAAAGTAAACTGCTTGCGTCAAGCGATTCAAATAACGCAAGTAGTGACAGTGCAGTTGCTGCTTCAGCTTTCAAAAAGTCTCAACACCTGGAGAATATTACCGGCACTGCAGACTGTTATATTACAGAAAATCGGTTGCGCGTAATATTAAAGGAAGCCTTAGAGTCGTCAGTTTTGGTTCAATTAGGAGACATACAGAAGCAGATAAGCTCTTTTCATGAAAGTCTAGAATTTATTAATACACAATTTGAGAATATTAAAACTCAGCTGGAAGAAAAAACTTCTATTATAAACGATCTTAAAGCAGATAACCTTTTTCTGAAGACGTCAGTAAAAGATTTAACAAGTAGACTTCATACAATAGAACAGCACATGAGGGAAAACAACTTGGAAATAAACGGCATTCCTGAACATAAATCTGAAAATTTACTGAATACAATTGGCCAATTAGTCAAGACAGTTGATAACCCCATTGCTCCCGCAGATATCTTGTTTGTCACTCGTGTCCAGAAATTGAATAAGGATGATTCAAGACCTCGCTCTGTTATAGTAAAACTGCGTAATATACAACACCGCGATGCAGTTATTGCTGCTGTGTCAAATTTCAATAAAAATAACTCCGATGCCAAACTAAATTCTCATCATTTAGGTATAGGCGGAGCACCCAGCCCTGTTTTTGTATCAGAACACTTGACACCGACTAATAAATCGCTTCACGCAGCAGCCCGGATCAGAGCTCGCGAGAAAAACTATAAGTTCGTTTGGGTCAGGAACGGCAAGATCTATGTCCGCAAAGACGTATCCAGTCAAGCCTTTCAAATACGCAACAGGGATAGTCTTAATATCATTAGTTAGTAACTTAACTTAAAATGTTTTTATATTTTTTTTTACTTAAAATTCGATATGTACTACCAAAATGTCCGTGGTCTTCGTACCAAAACCAATGATGTGTATAACGAAATCCTACAGCATGACTACAAATCTATTGCATTTACCGAAACATGGCTTAATAGCAGTATAGCGGATAGCGAAATATTCGATTCAAGATATGTAGTATACCGGAGAGATCGACAGCATAATATTAAGAACGACGGCGGTGGAGTCCTTTTAGCAATATCACGCGACACTCCATCGTATCGCATTCAAAATTGGGAATCGGAGTGCGAGGATCTGTGGGTCATGACTGAGGTATTGTTAAATGGTAAGACAATTAAGTTAGCTATTTGTATTGTGTACCTTCCCCCGCCCGTTAATATCGGAACATTGAATATATTCTTAAATAGCTTGGATAGAGTATTGTGTACTGCTGATAATGTTATAGTAGTAGGTGACTTCAATCTCGGTTTCATAAATTGGAATAGGACTTCACACAGCGATGTATTGATTCCATCTGATTACAACTGTTCTTTGGGTCACAATTTGATAGATTTTTTATCATCTAATAGTCTAAATCAGTTCAATGAGTTTAGGAATTGTAATTCGAAAGTATTAGACCTAGTCATAAGTAATTTATCGAATAGTATAATATCTGTCTATAAGTCTGACGATAGCTTATCCAGAATCGATTCTAATCATCCATGTCTATTAATATCACTAATTAACTGTCGAGATATTAAATTCCTCAAATCGAAATACAATCCTAGGCATAACTTTTGGAGAGCAAATTATCCTGCACTTAACAATGAGCTTGGTTCTGTCGATTGGCTGGATCAGTTATCGAATCTATCAGATGTTAACGATATGGTCTCTGCATTTTACAATATTTTGAATTCTGCTATTAAGAAACATGTCCCAATACGAAGTGGATTTAAATCTAAATACCCAAGTTGGATGAATATTTCATTAATAAAACGCTTAAAGGAAAAAGACAAGGTTAGAAGGAGGTTTCTTAAGTATAATAATCCACGTGATAGCATAGAATATAAAATACTTCGTGAGCAATGTCAAAAGTTAACCAATAAATGTATAAGTGATTATAAACATGCTATAGAGTCTAATATAGCAAAAGATCCTAAAAAATTTTGGCGCTATTTTAAGGATAAATCTAAAACTAATTCTTCTATGCCTTCCGAAATGCATCTAAGAGATTCTACAACCTCTACTGGTCCAGGAATAGCGAATTTATTTGCTGAACACTTTCAGTCAGTGTATACACCCGTATCCGGTCCGACAAATCATATAAATTATTCCTCATTAAACCACTATAATATTTCAAATGTTTCCTTTTCTGAGACAGAAATACTTAAATGCATTCAAAAACTTGACTACAATAAAGGTCCGGGTCCAGACCAAATACCTTCACTCTTTGTTAAACGGTGTGCCAAAGTTCTCGCCCTTCCTTTATCATTGATATTTAATAATTCATTAAGATTTGGTATTTTTCCATCATCGTGGAAAGAAACTAGGATAATCCCACTCTTCAAAAAAGGCGATCGTAGCAATGTTTGTAATTATCGACCAATCGCAATTTTAAGCTGCTTCCCAAAAATTCTCGAGTCTTTGCTAACACCGCTCATTTCTAGACATATTCATCACTCAATATCACCCCACCAGCATGGCTTTGTTAAAGGACGCTCCATACACACTAACATGGTAACATTTATTTCAAACCTTTCTCATGATGTTGACAGAGGGAAGCAAGTAGATGTTATATATACAGATTTTGCAAGCGCCTTTGACAAAGTCGACCACTCAGTTTTGATACAAAAGATATCATCCTATGGAATATCGGGCCCCCTGCTTGATTGGTTTCAATCGTACCTCAGAGAGAGACCTCTGGTAGTATCAGTTAACGGCTATACATCTAAATCATACCAGGCAACTTCAGGCGTGCCTCAAGGATCACATTTAGGCCCTATTCTCTTCGTCATTTTTATCAACGACATAACTGTTGCTATTAAAAACTCACAAGTTTCATTATTTGCTGACGATCTTAAACTTTATAAAGTCGTCGATTCAGTTTATGACGCACAATTGATTCAAAGCGATCTAAATAATATCCAATCTTGGTGTGAAGCAAACAAAATGATTATAAACCCCAAAAAATGTTTTCACCTTATATGCACTAGGAAAAAAAATGTACTTAAATCTAGTTTTGATATTAATCGTGTTCAAATAGAAGAGGTCAAAGAAATGAGGGACTTGGGTATTGTGATTGATGGGAGCTTAAAGTTTAATTCGCATTTTGACACAATTGTTAAAAAGGCGAATCAGATGGTTGGTTTCTTGAAGAGAAACACAAAAGGATTCCGTTTTAATAGTACCAGGATTATTCTGTACAATAGTATGGCTCGCAGTGTTCTTGAATACGCGAGTGTCGCTTGGAACCCCTACTTCACCGTTCACTCTCAACGACTGGAAGCTGTACAGCGAAGGTTCACTCGGTATCTTGCCTTTATTTCACCTGGCATTTCGCATAGACGCCCCTACTATGATAGATTAGCCTTTTTCAAAATGGATAAACTTCAGGACAGAAGAGTCACCCTAGACTTAACATTTTTGTTTAAGTTGTTAAACGGAACAATCGATAGCCCAGATTTGCTCAATAGTATAATGTTTAATGCTCCCCGTTCGATTCCCAGAAAACCTATCCGAACTTTCAGCGTTCCACCTTGTAGAACAACTCTCGGTTCAAACTCACCAGTTTTTCGCTTGTTGAGAACCTACAATGAATACCTCACTAAAGTTCCGAACCTTGATATTTTTCACGATAGTTTGCCAATGTTTAAACGAAAAGTGCACAGATCATATCACATCACGATTTATAATTAAGCAATATTGAATTAATTTACTTACTTTAGTTGTATGGAACATCCTCATAGACTACATTTATCTTTAGTTTTTCTTGTAATGCTGTGTACATCTATAATAGGGTCAAGCATTAGAATATTCTTACTTTGTATTTATTATTAAGGAATGATGTATGCGCGATCTGTCGATGTACCCAAATAAATAAATAAATAAATAAATAAATAAATCACTGGAAGCACGCTACCACGAGGATTAAATATTACGTAAAGAAAAATAAGGATAGCATCTATGACAACACAAACGCCCTCGTATACAATATTACAAAGACAATAGCAGAAAGTGAAAAAGTGAAAAAATACTTTTTTAACAATGATCATTAGTTAATGTTACTATTTTAACAATGATCATTAGTTAATGTGATTCTGTTTTCTTAAATTACTTCCATGTACTCATTAGATTTTACAAAACTTTCCTAATCCTATGCTAGACTATAAATATTGAACATTTTTTAAATTGAGTATCAGTTACTCTACCAACACTTAACTGTTACTTACTGTGCTACATACTTTCTTCTTTATTATAAAGATGGAAAACTTTAGTGAAATGTGCACCAGTGCTTTCTTTTCCGCACCCATTGAAGAGAATATAGAACAATTCAACAGCGAATTCAATCAGGAGCTGCATAAAGTTTGTGATGAAATGGAGAAGCGTGAACTGTTCGATTCATCGTATGATGATGAGTTGTATAATCAATGTTTGATGGTTGAAACAACGTTAATGTAAGTATTAGAAGTACAAACTCAATAAGAAATATTATTGTAGTAATGTTTTATTTTAAGATTTATCTAATAATTTTCTTTTTTTGTTACAGTCAACAACAAGTTGGAAGAGGTATCAAACGAGGTATCACTACAGATGAAAATAAGGTTACCAAGAAAGCAAAATTTGATGAGGGAGCTTCTACATCATCAATTGAAACCAATGACGTGGACAACAATAAGGTGGAATGTGATACATGTCATGTTTATATTAATAAAAGGTATCTAAACAACCATTTAAAAAGTAATACACATAAAAATAATCTTTTAAAATCACATAATTCATTAACAAATGTAACAGTTGTTGAAACCGCTTCTGGTAATCGAATTTTAACATACAGAATTAATAGTAAAACACTTCAATCGGGGCAATATTTTGAAACACCAGAATCGTTTTTAAATTCACTAAAAATCGATATCTTATTTTTGATAAATGAATGTATTCAACAACATACAATTTTAAAAATAAACTTCATATTGCATGCTGATTTCATACAACAAACTAAAGATATTAAAAATACGTTTGATTTTCAAACGTTTAATTACATCATTTGTCAGGGAGATGACTTAAATATTTTTTATTCATCATTAATAGACACTGTAGTCGGTAAAATTTGTCAATTTGAAAAAAAAGATAGTGGTTGGAGTCTTAATCAAATTAAATACATAGATATGAATGTTAACAAATTCAACCCCCTACGTGGTAGTTCATATATCGACCTTCCTCAAGATATTAAATCAAAAAAAGCTGTAATCAATGTTAAAAATAATGATAATATGTGTTTTAAATGGGCATTACTCTCTGGTTTATATCCTGTATGTAAAAGTGTAGATCGGGTAGCATCTTACGCAATTCATGGAAATAAACTAAAATTTACTGGTATTTCTTTTCCGGTTAAAATTGCAGATATATCAAAAGTAGAGAAATTAAACAATATTAGTATTAATGTTTTTGGCCTAGAATATAATAAAGAAAAAAAGTGTAATTCTGTTGTAGGTCCTTTATATTTAACAAAATGTCGTACACCTAATCATATTAACCTACTATATATATCGAATGGTACTAACAATCATTACTGTTATATTAAAAACTTATCGCGATTAGTTAGTTCACAAATATCAAGTCATCATCATGCAGTTTATATATGTGATTCATGTTTACTTCATTTCCCATCAGAGGAAAGACTTAATAACCATCAACAATATGATTGCGCTCACATTTGTACGGAATTACCAAACGGCGAGGATTCCAAATTGAATTGGTTTGGTAAAGCAACCTCAAATAATAAATTAAAATTTGATAAATTCGCGAAAAAGTTGGAAATGCCCTTTGTGGTTTATGCAGACTTTGAGGCATTTTTGAACCCGATAGAATCATGTAGTAACGATCCATCCAAGCCTAGTACAATTAATATTCAAAAACATGAAGTGTATAGTTTTGGTTATTACATTAAATGTTCATATGATAACAGATTATCAAAATATGAGACGTATAGTGGGCCAAACTGTGCACAAGTGTTTATGAATCGCCTTTGCGAAGATGTGAAAACAATAGTTAAAAAAAATAGTTTCCAAAAATGTCCCGTTCCATTATCAGATGAAGATAAAATTAAAATTTCAAATTCAAACATGTGTCATATTTGTGAAACTGAGTTAAATGGAGATCCTTTTAACGATTTTGATTGGTACACTGGTAGTTTTAGAGGTGTTGCACATCAAGTGTGTAGTACTAAGTACAGAACCCCTCGTCATATTCCAATATTTTTACATAACCTCAGTCACTACGATGCTCATTTCATTGTCCATGCATTAAACCTCTATGATGGCAAAGTTGAAGTTATTCCGCAAAATAAAGAACGATACATATCATTTTCAAAACAGTTAACAATAAATAATAATCAATCAGTAAGTTTAAGATTTGTAGATTCATTGAAATTTTTATCGTGTAGTTTAGATCAACTAGCTAAAAATCTTAATGATGATCAGTTTACAGAACTAAAAAGGAACTATCCTAATAATGAAGATTTTTCACTTTTAAGACGGAAAGGTATTTATCCTTATGAATTTATGTGTAATAGTGATTGCTTGAAACATCCATCACTTCCTGATCAACACCATTTTTATAGTTCACTCACAGATACAAATATTTCAAATGATGATTATAATCATGCAAAAGATATTTGGCAACATTTTAAGTGTAGTAGTATGTCCGATTATTCCGATTTATATTTAAAAACTGATGTTTTACTTTTGACTGATGTATTCGAAAACTTTAGAAAGCTTTGTATTAAAACTTATGGATTAGATCCTGCTCATTACTATACTGCCCCAGGTTTAAGTTGGGATGCAATGTTAAAATTTACCAAAATAGAATTAGAATTGTTAACGGACTATGACAAAATTGCTTTTTTTAAAGCTGGTATTAGAGGGGGTGTATCTCAGTGTAGCAATCGTTTTGCTAGAGCAAATAATAAATTCATGGAGGATTATGATAGTGAAAAACCTAATTCATATCTAACATATTTTGATGCGAATAATTTATATGGTTGGGCAATGTCTCAATCTCTTCCTGTTGGCGGTTTCGAATGGATAGATTCTAATACAGATTATAATGTGCCGGATAACTCTGATTTCGGTTATGTTTTAGAAGTTGATTTGGAATATCCTGATGAACTTCATAATTTGCATTCTGACTTTCCGTTATGTCCTGAAACATATGTGTGGGTAATACTAATGAAACTAAATTAGTTCCTAATTTAAATAATAAAAATAAATACATCATTCACTACAGGAATTTAAAACAATGCATTGAAATGGGAATGAAATTAATTAAAGTACATAGAATTTTAAAATTTAAACAGAGTTCTTGGTTAAAGAAATACATAGACTTAAATACTACTTTGAGAACGTTAGCTACATCAAACTTCGAAAAAGACTTTTTTAAATTAATGAATAATTCTGTCTTCGGTAAGACTATGGAAAATATTGAAAAAAGAGTAAACGTTAAACTACTAACTCACTGGGATAATCGTGGTAAAGTTTTAGGTGCTCAGGATTGGATTGCAAAACCAGAGTTCCATAGTTTATCAATATTTTCAGAACATTTAGTTGCAATACAATTACGTAAAACAAAATTAATTTATGATAAGCCGATTTATTTAGGATTTTGTATTTTAGATATATCTAAGACCCTTATGTATGAATTTCATTACAACTACATGATTAAAAAGTTTCATAATAAAATTAAGTTATTGTACACCGATACCGATAGTTTGATATATCAAATTTTTACAGACAATTTTTATGAGGATATAAAACCAGATCTACCTCACTATTTCGATACATCAGATTACCCGGAAAATAATATTTACGGATATCCAAAAATAAATAAAAAAAAGTTAGGTTTTTTTAAAGATGAGAATAATGGTAAAGTATTGAAGGAATTTGTAGGGTTGCGATCAAAAATGTATGCCTTAGAAATAGAAGATAAATTTATAGCAAAGGCAAAAGGGGTTAACAAAAGTGTTACCAAAAAAATGAATATGGAAAATTACAAATCGTGTTTGTTTAATAAAAATGTATTATATTGTAGTATGCTTCGATTTAAGTCAATCAAACACACTATTTTTACACAAAAAATAAATAAAACATCTTTATCATATAATGATACCAAACGATGTATTATGAACAACAACATTGATACATTGGCTTGGGGACATTATAAATTACGCTAAGTGACTTTTTACTATTATTTCTGTGTGTATATACAAATAAGTGACTTTTTACTATTATTTCTGTGTGTGTATACAAAATTTGTACTGATTGTAAAAAAAATTATGATATTGCTATAATGTTATATAATAGTTTATTAATAGTTTTATAATAGTTTAGTATTGTTTGATTGTAAATAATGTAAAATAATTGTAGTTTTTATTTGTGTACTTAAATTTGATGTTGAGGTGATTGTGAAATTCTGATAAGTACTAATTGTGTTAGAAATAGTAAACAGATCATTTATTTTTAGCAATATAATATATATATATTAAATTTTTACACCAACATTTTCATTTTTTATTTCATCCCTTTAAACTCTAGACGTGTGAAATGTTTCACTTTATCCATCCGTTTACTGCTATTGTGGCCGGACCAAGTGGATGTGGGAAGTCAAATTTTGTAACAAATTTCATAAAATCAGTTAAGGAAATATGTAATTGTGATTTTAATCATATCACATGGTGCTTTGATGAAATGCAACCTTTATATAATTTACCAAATGTTAACTATCATCAAGGAATTCCAAATCTTAATATGTTTGATGGTGAAAACCCACACCTTATTATTATTGATGATCTAATGAGAGAGTCTGATGGAAGAATTGTGGATATATTTACAAAAGGCAGTCATCACCGGAACCTTAGTGTATTTTATTTAACACAAAATTTATTTCATCAAGGTAAAGGTCAAAGAGACATTTCTTTAAACTCAAGTTATATAATTTATTTTAAAAACCCTCGAGATAAAACTCAAATAAGATATTTAGCACGACAAGTGTCACCAGATAACACAAAATTCATTGAAGACGCCTACAGGGATGCAACTTTAGAAGCACATGGATATTTAATGGTAGATTTAAAACAGAATACAAATGATTTTTGTCGTATCAAGACAAATGTATTCCCATTTAATGGTCACTGTACAGTCTACGTCCCCACGAAAGAGTTTAAATACACCAAGAATCAAACAATTCAAATCATTTCTAAATGATGCATCGTCGAGTCACAACGCATAAACATTTGCTAAATGCTTTGCATACGCTTAAACCAAAACATCAAAGAGCATTACTTAAAACGTGTGATGAAAAAGAAATAAATTGTATTTGTGAATGTATTCATAACGTTTTACAAGGAAAGATACCACTTAAAGATCAAGATAAACAAAAATTGAATAAACACAAAAATATACTCCGTAAACTGGTGCGTAAGTGTAAACATAAACTAAGAAAAAATATTATTATACAAAAAGGAGGGACTTTCTTACCAATAATATTAGGTGCAATATTGAGTGGATTAGTAAGTGGACTAGCCAGTTAACATGGAAAATGCTAAGAAAATGATACTTATTGAACCTGGATTGATTGAAAAATTAAAACAAGAAAATAAGGATACAAGTAATTTGTCTCGATTAGATATTGAAATGCAAAATATTATGAATAGTAAGACGGAAGACCGAAAGAAGTGGATGTTATATTTACAAACACTACAAAGATACCTTCACTTTACCGAAGAGGATCGTCAACCACTCAGATTACCAATTTATTCTGATACATCTAATGAATATTCAAATGAGTCTAAAATTGGTTTTAAAAATAAAGATAGAGATCTAAAAAGTTCAGTTGATGCTGAATCTTTGTTGGAGGAGAAAGGTTCCATTAAAAGTATAGAAAGTGAGGCAAATCCACTGTATTCACCAACACAAATACTCAGTTTAATACCAAAAACTTATAATAAAAAAGGTGAGTCATTATTAAACTTAATTGGAACAAGTAAAAGTAAAATACGTTGGGATAATGAAGGCACAGTCATAATTGATAATGAAAAAATTCCAGGAAGTAATATTGTTGATTTAATAAATGATTCACTTAGACCCTTAAAAAAAAGTGATCCGATAGGGTGGGATAGATTTGCTAAAGCATTGAAAGATATTAAAGTACCACTTACTTATATTGGAAATCCAAAGAGATGTGAGTTTATTAACCAACTTCAAGCGAAAGATCTGAACAAAACCTCTGAGATTGAAGTTCAAGAATTTTCTACACCGAGCAGTGGAGATAAAAGATATATAACTAAAATACGTAAAAAGATCGATTGGGAAAAATGGACCCCGTACTAGAAGAAATTAACAGGATTTATTATGATCCATCTAACCCCGCTGGTTTTGGTAGTATTGATAAATTATCAAAAGCTATGAAGGGTAAAATGGATAAAAAGCAAGTGAAGGAATGGTTACAATCACAAGAAACATATACATTACATAAACCCATTCGGAAAAAATTCCCGCGTAATAGGTACATTCTATCAAATATTAATGAGCTGTGGCAAGCCGATTTAAGTGATATGCGAACTTATTCTCAATATAATGATGGTTTCAACTACATACTTTGTGTTATTGATGTATTTAGTAAATATGCTTTTGCAAGACCAATGAAAAAGAAAAACTCAGAAACAACTAAAGAATGTTTTGAAAGTATATTTACTGAAAGTAATTCAACCCCTACTCACATACAATCTGATAAAGGTACAGAATTTGTTTCAAAAGATGTACAAAAATACTTTAAATCCAAAAAGATAAATTACTATACCACTAACAATCCTGATATTAAGGCTAGTATTGTTGAACGATTTCAAAGAACTCTAAAAATGAAAATGTGGCGTTATTTCACTCATAATAATACTTATAGATATATAGATGTTTTACAAGATTTAATATACTCTTATAATCACAGCATTCACTCGAGTATTAAGATGTGCCCATGTGATGTAAGTTCCAACAATATTATGACAGTTTG
Source organism: Colias behrii (assembly GCA_029959065.1). Lineage (NCBI taxonomy): Eukaryota > Metazoa > Arthropoda > Insecta > Lepidoptera > Pieridae > Colias > Colias behrii. Next base: position 257,344 of record JARWMC010000026.1, read on the forward strand.
GACTAATCTTTATGATAGAGGGTCAAACAAACTTTCTTTAGAAAATTCAAAACCAAATTTCAACGTGGGTGATTATGTTCGAATAACTAAATATAAACATGTTTTCCAAAAAGGATATGAATCAAATTGGAGTGATGAAATATTTATTATATCTTCAATAATTGATAGATCTCCATGGGTTGTTTATACAATTACAGATTTACAAAATGAACCAATAGTTGGTACTTTTTATGAAAGAGAATTACAGAAGGTCACTTACAACCCCACCTCACAATATAAAATAGATAAAATAATTGGTACTCGTTATTCGGGCACCAGAAAAGAAGTATTAGTGAAGTGGAAAGGTTATCCAGATAAATTTAACAGTTGGATTTTAGCTTCTAGTTTAAAAGAAATATGAATAAAGAAAGTTTTTATTTAACTTTGCTCAGCAATAGTTCAATGGAATACTTTCCTGATAACAAGACCACAAATTTTTCAACAAAATTACCAAAAGCTATGAAATTAGAAGGTGAATGGTTGGTTGGAGTTGTCGAGTTTCAATATCCATGCACAATGTTTACTGTTCAAGATCATGAAAATGTTGTATACATCACAAAAACCATGTTAATTCCTAATGAAGATAAACCATCAACAGTGTACTACAAAAAACATATTCCCGCTACCAACTACGATAACGTTGAACATATTTTGAGAGCATTAAATGGTATCGGAGAGAACTTGAAATTTCGTTATGATGAAATAACAAAATTTGTGTCTGTTTCTGTTTTGGATAAAAATATAACATCCGTAACATTATCACCCAAATTAAGTTTACAACTAGGTTATGAACCAAATACAAATCTCCTAGACAGAAATTTTGGGAAGTGTCCTGCTAATTTACATTTAGGGTTACCATCTCAACTATTTCTATATTGCGACATTATTGATCCTCAGATTGTGGGTGATGTTATGACTCCGCTATTAAGAGTCATTTCATTAGATCCTTCAAAATACATTTATGGTGCGTATAAAATGCACGTTTTCTCTCCACCTCACTACTTACCCGTTATGCGAAGAGAGTTCGATACGCTGGAAATGGATATAAGATCGAGCGCAGGACAAAAAATACCATTCCAGTTTGGGACCGTGTGTATTAAACTACATTTCCGCAAATTATAATAATGTATTCTCCTCATGATCATCATAAATGTCCATATGAAAATTATTATTCACATCAAGCTGGATCAGGAGTTGGAGTAATTTATAAGGGTTCACCATACCAACGCGGTCATGGTATTGGGAGCTTCTTAGGAGGATTATTTAGATCAGTTTTACCTTTACTTTCAAGTGGTGCTCGAGTGGTTGGTAAGGAGGCATTAAACGCTGGAGTAGGACTTTTATCGGATATGATTCAAGCCCGTCCTATGGAAGCCTCAATAAAAGATCGTCTAAAGCAAGTTAGTACGAACTTAAAACGAAAGGCTGATAACAAAATTGATCGATTAAACATGACAGGATCTGGGTATATAACTAAAAGAAAACGATTGGCCTCGTTCATTCCACCACTAACAGCTAAAGTGAAAGCTACGAAAAAACTTGGTCTAAAACCAAAAAACATCAAAGATATATTTTCAAATTAAGTATGTCTTTCCTTCATAATCATTCTTGTGAGTGCGTTAAGTCAGAATTAGATTTGTTTGCATTACCGTCCACACAAACAAGCATTGAAAATGGATTGTGGATTCACTATAAACCAATTTCATCTCTTGCTGATGATGGACCTATCGAGTTTCAAGTTCCTGGAACAGGCGATGACTACATAGATTTGTCTCATACATTACTCCACATAAAGGCAAAAGTATTAAATCAAGATTCAACAAACTTGTTATCAGCTACAGTAGTAGCACCTGTAAATAATTGGTTGCATTCACTTTTTAGTCAACTCGATGTTTATTTAAACCAAAAACTTGTATCACCACCTAATAATACCTATGCCTATCGAGCATACATGGAAACCCTTTTAAACTATGCTCCTGCTGCTAAACAATCTCATCTTACTTGTAGTCTTTGGTATGATGATACAGCAGGCAAAATGGATTCCACAGATGGTAAAAACACAGGATTTGCTAAAAGACAGGAATTAGTTAATGAAAGCCGGGAAATAGAAATGATTGGTCATCTTCATGGTGACATTTTCAATCAAGATAAATTTTTAATTAATGGTGTTGAAATGAGTGTAAAATTAGTTCGGTCAAGAGAGAGTTTTAATTTAATTGCTGGGTCAAATGATGAAAAGTTTAAAGTTTGCATTACGGATGCAACTCTTATTGTTCGAAGAGCACGAATTAATCCAAGTGTATTACTCGCACATCAGAAAGTTTTAGCTTCTACAACTGCTAAATATCCTATTACTCGTGCTGAAGTTAAAGTTTTAACAATTCCATCAGGTGTTCAAGGAAAAACTCTTGATAATATATTCTTGGGACAGGTACCCAAAAGATGTATTATTGGATTTGTGAACAATTCCGCATTTAATGGTTCACTTACTAAAAATCCATTTAACTTTGAAAACTATGGTATTAACTCTTTCAGCTTATATATTGATGGTCAACAAATACCTTCAAAAGCTTTGCAACCATCTTTTAATAATAATATATTCACATCGGCATATCATACTCTATTCTCGGGGACTGGTATTCACTTTCTTAATGAAGGAAATGCAATCTCTCGTGAACAGTATGCCAAAGGTTACTGTCTTTTAGCATTTGATTTAACTCCTGATTTATCAGCTAACTCATCAGCTCATTGGAATCTCATAAAGCATGGTAGTGTAAGATTAGAAGTACGATTTGAATCCTCACTAACACAAACAATTAACTGTATTGTTTATGCTGAGTTTGATAATATTATTGAAATAGATAAAAATAGAAATGTTACTGTAGACTATAGTAGTTAAGGTTATAATGTGTGTTATATTTTAGATTTATGTGTTATGCTTAATGCATTTTGTGTATATGTAACTAAAGGAAACATTATAAAATTAAATAAAACAAATTGTATGCAATTTACTATTTTTTATTTCATTACAAACTTCCTATTTAATCTTATACAAAACACTATAATTGAACATTCCTATGACAACCATTGAATAGATTGGTACTGTAATAATCTGCTAATAACAGTAATATCATGGATACACTAGAATTACAAAAACATATGAAAAAGATTCATCCCAGTCTAGAAAATAATGTTTATGCTGCTAATAGACTGCCTATGTATACCCATGTACCAACGTATATAATATGCAATTTGGATGCGGATGATAAACCGGGTTCACACTGGGTAGCTGTACATATCGATACGAATGGCATCGGTCAATATTTTGATTCATATGGACGAACACCTGAGCGATATCATCTCCAGTTTTTGAAAAGGAATTGTAAGAGATGGGACTGGAATGTTGATAGGATTCAGAATGATTGGACTTCAGTTTGTGGAGAATATTGCTTAATGTATTTGCTATATAAGTTTCAGGGATATTCAATGCATAGTTTTACGAGCATATTTACAGGGAACACACTGTACAACGATATTTTAGTGGATGAGATGTTTCGCTCCTATTTTATAAGTAGATAAGGCTACAATTCAAATGTTCATCAATAATTATTTTTATATAGCAAAATGGACAAATGGTCGCCAAATACACAAACCAGTAGATAATAAGCAACAACATTTTGGAAATAAAAATGGCAGTAAAATGAATGTGTTTTATTGATGATTCAGAATAGCGAGGTAGCTCGTAACAAAGTTCGATACATCAGATTACCCGGAAAAATAATTGGGTTAGGTTAGGTTAGGTTAGATTTTGATAAACAACGCCAGAAGCGAATCGCTTTTTAAAAAAGCAACAATTAGGTTAGGTTAGGTTAGACTTTGATAAACAACGCACGAGCCGAGCGAGCAAAGCGAGCGTGCCGCGGCAGCGGCCGGCGAGTGCCAGAAGCGAATCGCTTTTTAAAAAAGCAACAATTATGATAATATAGTACGATAATATATAAATATAGTTATAGGATTTTAGACGTATTTTTTCTTGAATATAATAATACATCGTTTGGTTAGAATAGTGAGGTAGGTCATAACAAAGAAGTTTAATACAAAAGCAGTGATAAGCGAGGTGCACAATGAGTAATAGATAAGAACGCCGGACGGTGTAATTAGCTAATAGGAAAAGGTGAACCATGGGACGCTAATGACCCACCGGATATCAATTAGATAAGAGTTAATCGATCTGCACATCTCCGAAACCGTGCATCCTATCGCTTCGGGAGTGAGTGCTATCGACTCAGCGTGGCCGCTTTAGTGGGAAAAGAGTCCAAACTTTTTTTTTTTTTTTTTTTTTTTTTTTTTTTTTTTTTTTTTTATAGGATGGGGTACCACTGATTTGCGGGTTCGCCAACACGTGATTCGCCGGTTCTGGCGCTTGCGCCAGAACCGGCGAATCACAACTACTGTTGATACGTATTTAATACCAATACTCAATGATTGTCTCCTGCTAACCTGTACAGACTAGACTCATTGTGGTGACTGGTGAAACACTGTATAGCATTAACAACATAGTACTGTATTATTGAAAGATCGATTAAAGGTTTATTTTACAATCTACGACTTTCATTATACATGGGTAACAAAACCCCATAACATATTCGGTTTTACTCCGGACAACATCTTCAGCCACCCAATCCCCTTGCTTGAAGTCCAAATCTAGCGGAGGACAATAATCGTCATTTACTAAAATTGAAGGTTTTTCGTCCTAGTATAAAAGTTGTCTGGATCCCATTTTATACTCAATCTATAGTATAATACTATAGATATCATGTGAAACGTGACTTGGAAAAAAATTATTCAAATAAATCACAAAATAAAAATTTGAAACAATCTTAAAAGTTACGAAAAGCCTAATTATACGTCAAAATGACGCACAACATCCTCTTTACAACCAAATTGCGGAATTTACCTGGATGAGCCAACTATGTACTGCTAGGTCTAGACGGCTAATAAGTTGGTTCTGGATTTTGCAGCGATTCGATGGTAAATATAGAAGAGTTCATACGTCAAATTTACGTAGATTGGACTTCTAGGGTTAAATGCATAAATACCTAAATTTTGTTTTGTTTTTATTATCTAATAACGATAAAAAAACCCGTTGATTTCATTCAATTTTCAAGCTACGTGCATAGTTTTTCCACTAAAATGCCTTAATTGAGTCATAAAGTACACAAATTTCAAGCATAATAAGTCACATCATTTCTATAAAACCAAAACTGGCAATAATATAAGTCGTGTTGGGCGATTATGAACATAGTGCATAAGGGCATAAGTCGTTATATTGCAAAGAGTAAAAAAAAAAGTATGTGAATACATTGAGTTATTCCATGAAGTACTCGTTCATAAGGCCACAACTACAAAAAAACACGAAAAAAGTATATTTATGGGGTTGTTACAATATGTGTTCATATGTAAAAATATAGTCTAACATCATATCTTACACATACAAGCTTAAAATTTTGAATTAATAAAGATTTAGTATTGATATATAGTTTTTTGTCTCTCCTGAAAAGTGCTGTTTTTGAGTTATTCCCTTATTCACTGGAGGCACAGATTTTATGGCGCGAATATCTAGTCACTCAGTGGGTACTTAATATGCGGCGAACTTCGCCTTAATTCGTACTGTTAATATAATTAAAACTACATGAGTGCGTTAAATGAGATGATATTTAATTCAGCTTCTAAATGCATTTTTCTGCATTTTTCGTTATTATGCGACTGTCCGCATTTTAAACATAATATAAAGAAGCTTCCCATTTCGCCACAAATTTTTATTTTCAATCTTTAAAAAAATCCACAGAACTTGTTAATATATTTTGGAAAGTTCAATATTGTATTTTTAATTGTGTTGCTTAACATATTGTTTATTATTAATTTCTCCGTGAATAGATTATTCATTCTTGTATAAATGTTCTCTTCAAATAAGCCCAATCACGAAAAATAATTATATATTTTGTAAAGAAATTACACACATGCAGATCCTTAATACATCGTCGCTCTAGTACGAATTTAAATCCAGTTTTAAAACCGTCAATCGTGCATAAAACTATCTCGAAACTAAGTCGGCAGGAAATTACGTCACAGTGCAGTAAACAAACAGCAAGTAATCTCAAGTTAAGCCGCGAAGTGCACCAACTTGAGCTTTCAAGTTGCAACTTACCTGATACTGTAGAGCTACTTATTTTCTTCGATGACGTAGTATGTATTTGTAAGAAGTATTTTGGTCATTTGGCTAGTCACAAAACTTTAACATACTGTTTAGAGTGGTTAATATGTAGGTAAGTAGAAACGGGTGTTCCCGGGTTCGATGCCTAGGAGATAAAAAAACTATGTTGGCACAGAAGGATGATCACTTATATGTCTATTTAAATGAATTAACGAAACAAATGTATATGTCGCAGGTTTTTCATAAAATTAGGTTTTTGATCAAAAACCTAGGTTTTTCATCAAAAACCGGAAGATGACACATTTTAAACTCAATTTCATCAAAAACCTGTAACAATCCAGATTTTTGATCAAAAACCTGAACTAGTTTGGGTTTATGATCAATCTGATTGGATTGAAGGAGGAGAATATTGATTGGATCATGGATGTAAAATTTTGATAAATAAATGATTGTTTTCTTTCTACTAAGTTGCAAATGATGATGGATTGTTTTATTTATTTCATTTAAATTTGTCATAAAACAAAGCAAACCCGTGATTTTGACAAGAACTTTATCATAAACCCAAACTAGTTCAGGTTTTTGATCAAAAATCTGGATTGTTACAGGTTTTTGATGAAATTGAGTTTAAAATGTGTCATCTTCCGGTTTTTGATGAAAAACCTAGGTTTTTGATCAAAAACCTAATTTTATGAAAAACCTGCGACATATACATTAATCTTTCTAATAGGCCTTAGGAGATAAAGGTCTTCACACACGACATAATGTATGATGTTTATTGTTACTGAACTGTTGCAAACTGATAACATACACAAACAGATATTTGTGTTTAAATCACTTGATATTTTCAGGCACTTTCCTGATGAAGAGAAAAAATAATTATTACTTCTGATATAAACGTATTGCTTGAAAGTAAAGTGTGAACTAATATCTTTCAAATACCTTAAATATCTGAAATATTTTGCGGGACTTACCAATAAAATACCTCTTTTAATTAGATAGCATAAACTAAATATAACCACGAAAATAACCATAAAAACAATGCAATAAAGCGTTAGTCCACTCCACAAACACCCACCAAATAAAGCACCTTAAAACAAAATTCCGCAAGATAATTATGACAAAAGTCGTCGCCTAATGGTGGAATGGCAAAACTTAACGCGCCTCCAGCGCTTTCATTAGACGGGGGCTCTTCACAGCGCTTTATTTCAGTTAATGTTGCGCTGAATTGAAGCGCTTTTGTTGACCATAACAAATGTTAATTGCTTGCGTTTAATTAAATACAGCAGATGTCGCTTAATCGCGTGATGTGTGTTGATTATTGCAGGTCAACGAACTAGCAGAGGGTAGGCCTCGATTAGATATATTTTATTTAAATTGTATGATTTATATGTATATCTTCAACATATCTAGTAATAATGTGGTAAAAATTATATATGAATAGATAGCATTAATAAAATGTAACTTTCAACTGCTAATTTAGGTATACGTCGTAAAAAATAAGTGTACTCTACCCGTAAAATCACGTAAAAAGATGCTCTAGTTTTTACCATAATATTAAATAGAGCACCTAGTTATATGATATTTTATATATAACTTAATTTTTAGTAGGTACTTAACTAAAGTAGTTATAGCAAAAATAAAAATAAAAATCGAACCTGCGACATAATAGACCACTGAGACAGCATCTCTATATGTAACGTTAAAGTTTAAGCTATTGAATAACACATTAAGGGCCACTTGCAGGAATACTTTAAATCGAGATTTACTGGAACAAAAACTCGATTTAGGTCTACATCTGATTTAACGTCTTGCTCAATAAGATTTAGCTTAAAATCTCGATTTAAATTGGCGTCAAAGTTAAACCGGCGTGTAGGTCGGTTTATAGTTGTTAAATCTCGATTTTACTGACAGATAACGTTATTGTCATGTTATTGTAGATTTGTTCTTTCTGTTATTACGTGAAAATGGATTTATTAGCTTTAACAGTGGCGTACAATGATAATGATTTGTTATCAGACGATGACGAGCTAATCGTGCAGTATTTAGAAACCCCGTTTTTCTCTCGAAGAGTCTATAATGGAAGTGATTTATATAGCACGTTACGAGATGACGAATTCTTGAAAAGATTCCGATTAAGTAAACGCAGTGCAACATTCCTGCTTGATAAAATTATTCATAATTTTCCAAATACTTTCAACAGGTAAGCTGTGAATAAACATGCACCTACTAGACTAGAATCCATCCGCCTTCAACTAACCTAAATAAAATGTAGGTATGGGTAAAAATACTATTAATACCTAAAAATACCAAACGACACTCGAACCCAAACTTCATTTTATTTTTTCAGAAATGCTGTATCCCCAATGAACCAGCTTCTATGCACCCTGAGATATTATGCTACTGGTAGTCAATTAACAGCTTGTGGAGATGTTATTGGAGCTCATGAGTCCACTGCCTGTAGAATATTGCATCGAGTAACACATGCAATTGCTTCTTTATATTCAGAGTTTATTAAAATGCCTGTTACTGTTGATGAACAAAATAATGTTGTGGCAAAGTTTTATGATATAGCAAAATTTCCCCGTTGTATTGGCGCTATAGATTGTACACATATAAAAATTTTATCTCCGGGTACGTAACTTTAATGAAATATCTTTGTTCTGTTTTTGTTTGCATGTCTATAAATATCCAGATTATATAATATGTAACATGTTCTCTTATCAACAGGTGGTGATTATGCTGAAATTTATAGGAATCGAAAGGGCTATTTTTCCATTAATACCCAGTGCATATGCTCGGCCAATTTACTTTTCCTAGATGTAGTGGCTCGTTGGCATGGTTCAGTACACGATGCTAACATTTGGGACAACTGTGCACAAAAGAGAAACTTTGTTCAAGTAGGTATTTTCATCCAATATTAAAAAATTAAGTGAAATATATTATCTGCACATCTGGCACCACTCTCTTATTATAACATTACTTACCTAATGTATGTCAGAAATTAACATTAATAAATATTAAATACTATTGAAGTAAATTTTTATTATTCATCTAAGGAAAGTACTACAAACTGAATTTCACACGCAATTTTAAATGATGTTACTTACTACTTTTCAGGGAGTTTACAATGAAAAATTATTGGTTGGGGATAGTGGTTATTCTCAGACCAGATACATGATGACACCACTGCCTGAAAATACACCTAGTACAAGAGGTGAAAAATTATACCAGGAGTCTCAAATAAGAACTCGAAATGTAATAGAGAGAACATTTGGTATTTGGAAGAGAAGATTCCCTATTCTTTCAAAAGGAATAAATGTTAAATTACGAAGAGTGCCAGGTAAAACTATTTCCATACCTTAGCGGGTTGCAGACCAAGAGCTAAAATCAAATCAGCTTGGTTTGCTTAGCCGAGTTCTATACATTTGTAATTGCAGTCTGCTGCATCTATGTTACCTTGCTATACATTTTTTGACCTTTATTTATAAAATATCTCACTTATTATTTTACAGGTATCATTGTTGCTACTGCAGTTCTACATAATATTGCAATTTTACAAAAGGATTCAGAACCACCAGATGAAGATATACCACATATACCTGATATACCAATAGCAATACCAACAAACTCCAGAACTTTGTCCAGAAGTATAGCCGGCAACATTGAACGAACATTATTAATTAATGAATATTTTGCAAGATTATAATTAGATGGATAAATACAAAACAAAATAAAAAATAAATAAATTCATTGTTTTTTATTTAATTCTAATGCATATTTTTCTTTGAGAAATTCCAGCTCCATTTTATTTTTTTCTCTTCAAATTGCAGTTTTTCTTGAGCTAATTTAATTAATATCTTCTGATGTTCAATTTGAAGTTCAGCCAGTTCTTTTTGGGCTTTCACCAGGTCCTTCTTATCCTCTGCTAACTCTTTGAAAGAATGAGATACGTTTTGCTTCTTTCCTGTAAAGTTAAAAAGACTTGTGAAAATTGTTAACAAACAACTCTCATAGAAAAACTGACTTTAATGAGTGTTATGAAAATAATTACTCTGTAATTTTACCTTTTCTCAATGACTCCAGACTTGGGTCTACCTTCCTTTTCATAATATTTAACCTTTTGTCATCATTGCCTGAAATAATATTACATAATTTAAATTCTTTTAAAATTATGTCTGTATTCAATTCACATATTGTATGGGTGCTAAGATTATTTGCACACTGCAAATCTATTCATCAGGGTTGATGCAGTGATAATATCAAAGAACCTTACCATTTTCTACCTGTGGTGAGTCAACTACTATCATATCTATCGGTTGCATCTCTGTATTAATGGATGCTGACTCTTGCTGCTCCTTCATAAACTCTGCATCTCCGTCATAAATAGTGTATAGCCCTTCCAGTGAGGGTCCAATTATTGTTTTGACCTTTTCAATTACAGGGTCACGGCTACCAGATGACTCTGGAGGTGGACCTCCTCCTGTAAACAACATCTTTTTGAAATTATCTGTCAACAAACAAAGCAGTATGCATCACTGCTAACAGTATTCTGAACACTTACCTGTACGATTAATTTCTTTTTTATGTAAAGCTTCTTCTCTTTTTGCATCCTTTACCAATTTCTCAAATGTATTTTTACAGTCTAAACTGCTAGCTTCTGTTGCCTGTGCAACCTGGTTCCAGTCCTGCCCATACTCTTCCACTGCATTGAGTAGCAAAGGTGCTAAAAAAAATTATAGATTAATTTTAAATTGTTTATTTTTTAAGTGTATTATGGAATTAATTGGTAGGTACAACTAATGAATATCTTACCTCTGATAGCCATTTTTTCATTAGAGTGCATCTTTTTCACTTTAACTTTTTGGTTTTTGTAACAAGACTACAGTTTGTCTGCCGTTCTGGGGGAGAAATTAGTTTGCGAGTTGTACTCAGCAGTTAACCTTTGCCAAGCCATTTGCTTGTCTTTTGCTGTAGCCCCATCTGTTCTTTTATTTTCTATTATGGGGTATTTTTCTATTAGCTTTAAAAGATGCATTATTTCCGCAGTAGAAAAATTAGGTCCCCTGGATTTCTTCATCGTATTGTTCATACTACTGCACAATTTGATATATGTATTTAAAAATAACACGCACACCGCACAATCGCAAACAAACTCGGAAACACAACACAGTTAAAACTTAAAACAAAACTGACACTGACAAGTGACAGGAAGCACGTTTTTTTGTACACGAAATCACGCTTGACATAACAACGGAACGTAAGGAATGAATAGTGAGTGAATGATGGGCTTAATCTTGATTTAGTTAAATCGAACGTAATTTTAGGACGTGCAAGACAACACCGCACTATGTGTTTTTAGGCCCGAAAAAGTTTCATTCTTGTTTTATTGGAAATATCTAAGGAGCTTCTCTTTTTAAATGCACGAGTAGAACACCCAGAGTTTTATTTCAAAAACACGATTTTTAAAAAAATATTTAAAATATAGGAATTTTCGCGGCCGACTGAGCTAAATAAATAAATAATATAAATAAATAAATTCTTTATTTGACAACAAAAAATATACATGTACATGCAATTATAGGATAACTTACATATAAGTAAAACATAAACCGTAGCTGTAGGTACAATTAAATTGCAATATTTGAACAATGTCTCCTATGCTAGGAAATGTCCTGTGTTACAGGAGACATTTATCCGTCCGTTGATACAAGTTATATACCTGAATATTATAACAATTCTATACTATGCAAGTATCACTTTAGCCAAATATTTGATGATTTTAAAAAATAAACTCTTTACAAAAAATGTTGTGTGGTTTTATGAAACCACGGTAAAAGTGAAACTTTCCGAACACTGGTTTATACCTACTCGGCAGCCGACCGTCACGCGACATGCGCTACACAGACCAAAAAGTTTGAGACGATGTAATAAAAGTTTCACTTTAAAAAAAAATAAAAGAAATTTAACTAAAAATCTAAAGGAATTTAATAGAAAGGATAACGTATTGAGTGTGTGTGTGTGTGTGTGTGTGTGTGTGTGTGTGAGTGTGCGTGTGTGTGTAAGAGTGTGTGTGTGTGTATGTTTTCTAGTTTGTAGTTTGGATTAAATAATATAGTGATCTAACAAGTGTTCACATTCATCATAATTAAGCTCTAGAAGGTAATTAGTTAGGTTGGACTTACATTGTAATGTGTTCATGTTGTGTATATTAAGTGTCTTATGTAATTTATTATATAGATGTGCACTTAGGTAGTCGTAATGTCTTTTTGCAAGCTTAGTATTTGTATATATGACTGGACATATCGGCGGGGGTCGCCTCTTATCTGAGAGTTTACTTTTAGTTGCGGGAAGGCTTTTATGCTTCTTCAACATTGCCCGGAGTATATACATTTTGCGCACTGTAAGTACCTTAAAATCAGTGTATACTTGTTTCGTTGGATATCTGAAGGGTTTGTTGAGAAGAGTTTTAATCACTGCTCTTTGAGCTCGTTCGGCTTGTAGAATATTGTTTTTCGGAGCACCTCCCCAAGCGGTGATGCAGTAACCAATAATTGATTCGCATAATGCGGTGTACACTATTTTAAGAACGTCTTTATTAGCAGGGATTCGTAATTTTTTAAAAACAAAGATTAACTTCCTTATTCGTGAAGAGATAGCGTTAAGGTGCTGTTTCCAGGAAAGGCAAGAGTCTATCCAGACTCCGAGATATTTAACTGTGTCGGCCCTAGCTATAGATAGACAATTGCAGGTATTTACTCTATCGCACGAGTGGGCTAAAATTTTGAAAGAGGGTTCAGGTGGAATGGCAGATATTTTACTGGCAAAGGTAATAAATTTAGATTTTTGAACATTTAGACTCAGGAAGTTTGAAGAAAGCCAATTTTGAACAACACTTAAAGCACCTTCCGCTCCTTTCTTTGCCTCATCCCAGTCACGGCCACTCACCAAAAGGACAGTATCATCAGCATATGCTATGATACGTGTAGAAGGATAAGCAAGTTGGCAAAGTTCGTTAACATATATTTGAAAGAGGAGTGGAGATAGTAAACTACCTTGGGGTAAGCCAAATTCCAAAGATTCTTCAGTGCTGATGTGACTACCAATCTTAACGGATTGAGTTCGATTCGAGAGGAAATCTTCTAGTAGTTTGTAAGCCGTTCCCCGGATACCAATTCGCTCGAGCTTTTTTAGTAGGATAGGGATAGAGACAGTATCAAAAGCTTTGGACAAGTCGAGGAATATGCCAATACACTTTAGTTTGTTGTCTATATTTTTAACTAAAAATTCTAGAAGTGCAGCGACTGCATTTTCTGTTGACATGCCTTTTCGAAAACCAAACTGATTGTCAGCGATGATTTTATATTTCTCAAGGTAGCTATTCATGTTCTTGTATATTATTCTTTCTAAAATTTTGGAGATAGCTGGCAGTACTGAAATTGGTCTGTAATTATTTATACTATCTCTATCCCCAGCCTTGTAAACCGGATGTACGATAGCCTTTTTGAGAGCTGTAGGAAAAATACCCGAAGTTAAAGCAAGATTACAGATGTGTGTGATGGGAGGTACTAGTTTTGATCTGGTAGCATTAAGTAGTTTGGGGGTAATGCCATCCCACCCAGGGGCACTATCAATGCGGAGGTTACTTACTATACCATCAACTGTATTTTCATCGATCTCCAAGAAAACTATCGAATTAGGCATTGAGCAATTTAAGCTTAAGTTTGTAGATTTGGGTTGACTTGTTGCATTTATTTTATTAGCCATATTTTTACCTACGCTGGCGAAGAAGCTATTTATGGTATTAACTGATTCCAGTGGGTTACTATGCGTGTTAAGAAGTTCGGTGCATGATGAGGTACATGAATCCTGATCTAACACGTTACGGACAGCTCCCCACATTTTTTTAGTGTCCTTACCGGCCTCGACGAATAATTTTTCTTCGAACACTCGCCTTACTTTTTTGAGTAGGTTGTTACAGAAGTTACGGTAACGTAAGTATGTTAGTTTTAAAATAGTATTTTTAGGGTTTTTATTTGATTTATGGTGCATCCTATCTCTATTGCGAATACATCTGAGAAGGCCAATTGTCATCCACGGTTTTTTGAGTCTAAGCTTGGAGGGAATGGGTCTAAGTATAGTATTCTTAGTCAAAATAGGCGAAAGTAGGTGGAGTAGTCTATTCATGGCTGTGTTAGCATCCGTACAATTGAAAACACTCGATAAATCACATTGTTGAATATCATTAACGGTTTCTATAAAATTTAAGTGGGGACGATTAAAGTGAGTTATTTTATTAGTCAATTTTATTTCTAAATTTAATAATAAAGCCGAATGATCAGTTATTGATGTTTTTAGAATAAGAGATGTGGGAACATAGGTTGATTTTATAAATATATGATCTAGACAATTATCTAACCGAGTTGCTAGATGGTGAGCTGGAAGAAGCCCATGCGAGGCCATAAAGTTTAAATAATAATTTGATCGATGATCACTGTTATTTGGAGTTATATTAATGTTCATATCACCAATTAATGAAATATTACTAAATTGTTTATAATTTATTAAAATGCAATCTAAGCTGTCTAAAAAATTGTCTATGTTTTTATGGCATGGGGATCTATATAAAGCTACTAATATAATTTTATTGTATATATTGCATACAAGGCCACTTGCATCAGTGAGATTTGGTTCATAAATATTAAAACTTAAGGAGTTTTTGATATAAAGGACTACTCCATCATTTTTATTTATGACTTTTGATGTGTGGACTGAGGTATATCCCTTTATTTGTGGAATAATAGAAGACTTTTGCAGCCAACATTCAGTCAAAATAATTACATCTAAGTTGATTTCCATCGCTACGAGTAGGCAAAGTAAATCGTTGAAATTTTTGGTAATGCTTCTAATATTAATGTGCATTATGTTAAGCGAGCTTTCAGTAAGATTTATATATTTTCTACATTGTTCTGGAAAACATGTATATGAAGAGCAGACAATGAGATTGTCCAACTCGTCGTTTATATCATTTACAGGAGCCATTGAGAATAGTTAATGGACTTAATAATAATTGACTATAGGGACTTTTGATGTTTTGGAATGCAAAGCAATTTTTACTTAAGTATACACGCGATGGGTTATTATGTATGGAGGTTTGGAGAGAGAATGTGTATATTGAAATGCAAGTGTTCTGTGTTAAATTAGTGCGAGAGAAATGATAAATGTTATTAAATTTTAAACATGGTATAGAGTGATGCGGGCGGTGTAGAATAATTAATGAATGTGTTTTATTGTTTGTAAGTGTGATAAGTAGTGAGTACAAGTATGCTGAAGTTATAAATGGGAAATTAAAATGTATTTTTAAATTGTATGTGTGTGTAATCCTTTCTATATAGATATTATTAATTACATTAATTATAACTATTATGATGAGATAAGCTCGATTTACAAAGTTTATGCTAAATATACAGATAGTATCATTATATACGACAAAACTTTCAAAAAATTTGGAATATAGTCATTGATTAGTATTGTTAAGTGATTGTAACTCACGCAATGTTTGTTCTGACTTAACGAGGATTTGTTTGGCACCTGGAATTTTTCTTAGAAATATGTTTCCATTTGTTGTCCAACAGTAATTGTAATTATTATGTTTTGCAAAGTCCTTGGCAGCAAGAAACAGCTTTCTCGAGCTAGCGTAAAGGTGTTCTGATACATATATTGGACGATCTTCTCCAGGCAAGCCGATACTGTGAGTAGTAAGGCGATGATCTTTCGAATGTTTTTTATTGAAGCTTCTTAGGGAGGTAACAATTTGATTCTTTAGTTGCACGTTACTAAGCTCGGCGACGATGGGTCTTATGGTTCCTGTTTTACCTGGTAATCGATATACATCCCGGATATTTGTTTCAACCAGCGTCACGTCTACTGCGGAACAAACTTTTTTGACTATGTTTGACAGTTGTGATGTAGATTCTTTGTCCTCTGGTGGAATGTTGCGTATTTCGATTGTAGAAGCCCTAGTTGAGCGCTGGATATCCTGTAATTTTGTTTCAAGGCACTTGATACTTTCTCTGTATGTTTGTTTCTCCTTTTGTAAAGTTTCAATTTGTTTAAGCATGTCATCATACTGTTTATTAATAAAGGTGATAGTTTTTTCGATTTCAAGATTAGATTTTTGGATAGCAATGTTTTGTAGTTTTATCTCAGCCATTTCGGAAGATAGTTTATTTAAAGCTGAGCTTTGGTCTTCACAGAATTTCTTTAGATACGATTCTTGTTCATTTTTCCAAGCTTTCAATATTTGATGTATATCGATAGAAGAATCCTTGGTATCCGAGTCCGGAGAAGAGCAGGGACGAGGACGTTTTTGGCGCGTTGTTGTATTTACATTGGCACTAGGACTGCTTGATATCAGTTGTGGAATGTCCGATTCAGACATTGTTTGAGTAATATTGCTGGAGGTAGACGGAGGTGAGCGTTGAACGCGAGGCATGTTACCAGAGCCAAGGTATACTAGATCTTAACACTTACGCGCGTTGAGTCGTTTCGCAGTGAGTACAGCGTAAATGACCTTCGTAGTGACGTGATCTTTATAGTACGGGACAGCAATAATTATGGCTACTGTCTTTTTCTCGCGGCAAGTCTTCGCCGTTGCGGGGTCGTAGAGCGATGGACGCAAGATTGGTCACTTACGCACTATTTTTAAGAGTTAGAGTCGCGCACAAGATTTTATTAAATTTACAAGTAAAACAAAAACACGTCTGCTTGCAGTCACAGCTTGGACGGAACTCTAATAAATTCGTATAAAAAAAATAGATACACTAGATAATTTATTATGTTGCTAATATATGTAGTGATTACAGGCGCAAATTAGCCCTTTTTGAAATTTTCGATATTGTCGATACAGGCGAAAGTATTGTAATTTTTACTGATTTTCGTTTTTATTTTTTTATATTATATGCAGGCGTTAGTAGAATCTCTGTTTAGTACCAAAAGAAGCCTTGAACTGAGGGCTACATGTGACAAAAATACCACATTCTAACCACGAAGTTATTACGAGATATAGATTTTCAAAGAATTCAATGTCAGGGTTGACCCTAGTAAAGAAAAAGTCAAAGCTTTTTTTTAACAATTATATATATATTATCTATCTATTACCAAGTTTTTGTTTATGTTTTAAGTCGTTAGTTATAGTCGATATTTTAATATTATTCAATATATTATTATAGGTAGGTAATCCATATGATATGTAATAAATTAACTGAATAAAAAAAAATCTTAGATTTTTAAGACAATTCAATAATATCAAATTAATACAAATAAATCTCCTTTTTCGTCAATATTTTGAGCATTGATCATAGTAATCTCATTAAAAGTCAAACGGAATTAACGGTAAAAACATTGACAACCCTATCTTTGAATTCTTTGAAAATCTATATCTCGTAATAACTTCGTGATTAGAATGTAGTATTTTTGTCACATGTAGCCCTCAGTTCAAGGCTTCTTTTGGTACTAAACAGAGCTTCTACTAACGCCTGCATATAATATAAAAAAATAAAAACGAAAATCAGTAAAAATTACAATACTTTCGCCTCTATCGACAAAATCGAAAATTTCAAAAAGGGATAATTTGCGCCTGTAATCACTACATATATTAGCAACATAATAAATTATCTAGTGTATCTTTTTTTTTTTTTTATACGAATTTATTTATCTCAGTCGGCCGCGAAAATTCCAATTTTTTAAATATTTTATTAAAAATCGTTGAATAATATTAAAATATCGACTATAACTAACGACTTAAACCATATACAAAAACTTGGTAATAGATAGACGATTTATATAATTGTTAAAAAACAGCTTTGACTTTTTCTTTATTAGAGACAACCCTGACATTGAATTCTTTGAAAATCGATATCTCGTAATAACTTTGTGGTTAGAATGTGGTATTTTTGTCACATGTAGCCCTCAGTTCAAGGCTTCTTTTGGTACTAAACAGAGATTCTACTAACGCCTGCATATAATATAAAAAAATAAAAACGAAAATCAGTAAAAATTACAATACTTTCGCCTCTATCGACAATATCGAAAATTTCAAAAAGGGATAATTTGCGCCTGTAATCACTACATATATTAGCAACATAATAAATTATCTAGTGTATCTATTTTTTTTATACGAATTTATTTAGCTCAGTCGGCCGCGAGAATTCCAATATTTTAAATATTTTTTTAAAAATCGTGTTTTTGAAATAAAACTCTGGGTGTTCTACTCGTGCATTTAAAAAGAGAAGCTCCTTAGATATTTCCAATAAAACAAGGATGAAACTTTTTCGGGCCTAAAAACATATAGTGCACCGATGAGATTTAAGTTAAACCGGGTTTAAGAACTAAATCTAGCGTTAATAGAATCAAGATTTTAAAAATTTTGCTGCAAGTGGCCCTAAGAACACAATAGAGCGCTAACACAGGCTCTCAAGATACATTCTTTGTTTAGAAACGGTAACAATATGGTCTTATATAAGAACTATGGTATCGACTATCCTATTCTTGATAGATGTTAGGTTTTCATCTTAAAATATATCTATACTAATACTAGCGGTCCGCCCCGGCTTCGCCCGTGGTACATATGAAAAATAGATGTTGGCCGATTCTCAGACTTACCCGATATGCACAGAAAATTTCATGAGAATCGGTCCACCCGTTTCGGAGGAGTATGCAGACTAACATTGTGACACGAGAATTTTATATATATAAGATTATAAAGCTGAAGAGTTTGTTTGTTTGTTTGAACGCGCTAATCTCGGGAACTTCTGGTCCGATTTGAAAAATTCTTTCGGTGTTAGATAGCCCATTTATCGAGGAAGGCTATATATATATATCATCACGCTACGACCAACAGGAGTGGAGCCACGGGGGTGAAACCGCGCGGAGCAGCTAGTGTTTCATAAATGTTTTAATCTATTCGAATAAAAAGTTTCAACAAAATCCATTTAATAGTTGCGAGATAGAGCAACAAACTTTATTATATCTATGGCTCTAGTTTTAGATTAACATTACTAAAGTAGATTATAAATAATAATTAATTAAAAAGCCTATGTACTAATGTAGAATACAACGCCGAATTTCATTCAAATCGTATTGACATTTGTTTCATTAAAATGCAACAATATTTCGTTTAAGTATATAAAAAGGATAAACAGGAATACAATAACTAATTTGTGCTTATTCAACTAAACAAAAAATTTGGTTAAATCACTACATAGTATAAAACAAAGTCGTTTTCTCTGTCCCTATGTCCCTTTGTATGCTTGAATCTTTAAAACTACGCAACGGATTTTGATGCGGTTTTTTTAATAGATAGAGTGATTCAAGAGGAAGGTTTTAGTATATAATTTATTAGGTTTTAGACAAAGCGGGCGAAGCCGCGGGCGGTAAGCTAGTATTATATAAAAATATATCTTTTTGCTCTATGCGTACTTGTGAGTTGTGGTTACTTTTCAATATTTTGCAACGCAAGCAAGGTGTCGAAACTAGATAAATTAGAGACGAGTTGCGCAAGTTGTTCAATGGCTTGTACAATCGGCATGCCGCGTTACTTTGTCATGCTTACTGATTGTGTGGAATGTGAAGAGGCTTTAAGGTTACGTCGTGTTAAAATGAGATGTGGTTTATGTCTAAAAGTAGGTTTCTAATTTAATACCTACTACTTTTGTTAACTTAAAAGAAATTTATCCTTTACCTACAGTTAAGACACGGATGGTGTTAAATTATTATTTTTGTTTTATAGCTATGAATCTTGTGTAGAAAAAAACCAGGAAAATGAACAGAATAAATTGGAGAAATTCAGATAGTTTTATTTATCTTAATTGCGATAAGATGGCACGTTTTCATAAGTTACTTACGGATATTAACAGCGTTCCTAACTAGTCAATAAATAAATAAATAGTCTTACAAACTGACCTGAAAATATTTAAAAATGTAAACTTTCACAATACAGCATATCTCAGCAATCGATTGGTCACGGAGACTAATCGATGCGGTCCTGAACCCGTGACCCCAGCTGGTTTCATCACTGAGCCATTCGCTTATATTACGTAAATATTTTACATAAACATATATATTTAAACATTGATTAATTAAAGCTGTTAATATGTTGTGGTTTATAATATATCAATTTGATTCATGAGAAGTGACCAGTTTAAATAATTATTCAGTTTGTAGCAGTGTGCAAATATTATAAAAAAAAGTATTATAAAAATCGGTTCAGCCGTTCTCGAGCTACCAACGCATTTTACGATTCATTTTTATATTATAGATGATGTAACCTTAATAATAATTAGGAGGCCTGTGTCCTGTAGTGGGAACTAAAAAATACTGATGATTCACATTCAGTCATTTTTTTCATATTGGTGTTTAACTCCCCAAAGTCAAAATATTGTGAAAAGCTACAATAAAATGGATTGCTTTTGTTAAATAAATAAACAAAAAATTTTCTGAAAAAGGTTCTATTGAGCGGTGTCGGGGCGAATCACTAGTCAACTATATCGAAATTTATTTCGTCGTATTTTGTGAAATTGAATATTTTGTTTCCTCAGGGTTCACATTTCAAAGGCATCGTGTGTGCGGTTTTGTGGGTGACCTCCTAAATTGATGACTCAGCGTTTTCAATTGATTTGCGAAACAAATAAATCTTGTTGGTATTACCACAGTATTACCATATTTCCTACAGTAGTGCGACGAATGTACTTGTGCAGAGAAACGGAGGGGAACTGGCGGGGGTCGGGCGACGCGGGCCGCGTAAGGCAAACACGCTTAGTTTGCCTTACCTAGCGCGAAAGGACGACGCAGTCGTATTTTTTGTGTAATAATTTTATTATACATAGGTACTTACATATTCTATTATGGCGCGCACAAACTGTTCCGTTTACGGATGTAAATCTACATTGAAATCCCAGAAGGAAGCAATATTTCAGAAAGATTGTATTAATTGTATCTGTTGAATTAAAATCAAAGCTATGTATATGTTGTCCTCATTATTTTCTAATCAGATTGTACATCCCAATGCGAATGCATTACTTAGTTAAATGTTATAATATACAATTAAGAACATCCAAAAATAAAGTGTCCACGTAAATAATATTTAGCAGTTCAATATCTGTAATTATATATTTATGAACAAATAATTACATCAGATTTAATAATCGCAATTATTTTGAATGTACATATTATGGATAAATGATTTCATCATAATATTAATAATCACAATTGTTTTATTTCCCATTTGTTGCAACCCTAGCGTATTTTCGTGTGGCAGCGTAAGTACCTACGCTGGCGGCGGCATCGTGCGACATCAAAGGCGATTCCTTACTGTAGGAAATAATATTGTAATACTGTGGTATTACTATGTATATTTTGTAACAAGTATAAAGTTACAGTGTAGTTTAAATGAATGATAATGATTGTAATATGTTGTTGATGTGATAATTTTGTCACCGGATGGTATTATGATATTAAAGTCTAAAATATCAATTAACACTTTATGTTTTTATCATTATGTTGTAAAATTCATAATTTAATTATTAAATATTTGCCAACTCGTCGGATTATGAATAACGACGGTGTGCCCTTTAAATAAAACAATACAGATAAACACATTTCACATCAAATTTAAAATCATAGTAAAAAGGTTTTTTAACAAATTTCATTTCCATCTACAAACTTATCGGTTCGTTAGTTATCATGTGAAAGCATAACGATCATAAAATATTTACTTTCACCTCTACATTATTACAAAATACTTAAACGCATAATCTATATATATATATATATATATATATATATCTATATAAAAGAAAGTCGTGTTAGTTACTCCACTTATAACTCAAGAACGGCTGAACCGATTTAGCTGAAAATTGGCAGGGAGGTAGTTTAGAGCCAGGAGAAGGACATAGGATACTAAATATGTACCACGGGCGAAGCCGGGGCGGACCACTAGTTATTAATAAGGAACGTAATCTAATAATAATAAAATATACCTAACCAATAAGAAGTAACTATAGCTTTTGCTTAATTAGGTACTTCGAAAATATAGTTTTTCTCTGCAATAATGATCTAAAACTATAAAAAAGTGTAATAAGTCATGGTCTATCTATCTGCAAATAACGTCGCAATTAGGGTTGCCAACTTTTTTTTACAAGAAATAAAGTATATTCAGGTCTATGAAGATTATTAAACAGTATTTTAGCAAAACAAACAGTGTTTATTGTAGTGTGCGCCCTCTGACTAAAAAAAAAAAATTTGTGAGCGTCTAAATGTAACACATAATAATGTGTCTGCATCACAGATCACAGAAACTAAAGGTCTGCATTTTGATGCTGAAAACAGTATTTTGTATACTTTTTTTTTGTTAAACAGTAAAAAGTATAATTTAGTGAAAAACAGTAGAATACTGTTTAAAACAGTATAGTTGGCAACCCTAGTCGCAATCCGTTCCGCCATTTAGACATCATTGACACGAAACAGACAAACTTTCGCTCTTAATAATAGACTTAGATAATCCTAAATCGGAATGTAATGTTGAAAAGTACAATACCTACTTTCCATAATATTATCAACGAACACATGGATAAAAAATATTATAATAGAAAATCAGTGGAGAATCTAAGATTCTCAAAGCACATGGGTGGATATATCCATTTTGTACTGTTTATGTGTTAATTTTAATTACTTTATTTTTATAAAAATCTGTATTTACGATAACGGTACAAATTAATGTATTTTCTTTCTAAAAAAGTAATGGCGTAGATCTGGAAAACCACGTACTGTGTCAACTAATTGAATTCTGATAATAATGATTCTTAGTTATTAACCTCCGACGCAATTTCATATAAACTTACCTCCTCTTTTTACGTCTTTCAGGGATGAATTGATTACAATACAATATAAAATTATGTTTATCTCCTTGTAATTTCTCTTTGTATATAGGTACCTATTTAGATTATAACCTACAGGTACAGATACCTACAGGTAACACGGACAATTGAGCAGCAAGATTATCCACAATAAAGTACTAAAAGGCCATTTTCCACGGAGTTGGTAATTGCAGCATTTGACGGGAGATGATAAGTCAGGGCTAAGTGGGCGACACAATGGGGCTAATTTTTCCAGCAATTTGCGCCTTTGTCGAACCTTCTAGAGGGAAATAGTTGCGAGTTTCCATCGAAACCTCTCAGCGGTAATCGCTTTAAACTTGCGTTATGTGGATTGAAATAAGTAGCTGAAATCACAGAACTAGTAGCTAGCCTGAAATGTAGATGTGACAGTTTGAAATAAAACTATTTTTTTAATACACGCTACAAATAGACGATACAAAATAATAAAATATATGATTGAAAATATGATATGAGGTTTTTCTTAAAAATACAGTAAACAGTACATAATGGACAGTAAACGATTAAATTCTTAGCACAATGTGTGTAATTTAGTTTATACTAGCTGCGCTCCGCGGTTTCACCCGCGTGGCTCCGCTTCTGTTGGTCTTAGCGTGATGATATGTAAGCCTATAGCTTTCCTCGATAAATGGGCTATCCAACACTGAAAGAATTTTTCAAATCGGACCATTAGTTCTTGAGATTAGCGCGTTCAAACAAACAAACAAACTCTTCAGCTTTATAATAGTATAGATTATCATAAAGTAGTTAAGTATGAAATGCAGATAGACGATTTTTTTAAATCTCTCGGTATGGAATTCTCGACATTTAGTCAGATATTTTAACCGTATTTAAGAGTCCATATACAAAATTGCGCTAGACGAAAGCTAGTATTTTAACGTTTGAACGCGATCATCGTGTAGTCGAGTAGCAAAGGCTGCAGCGCTCAAAGTGGAAACATTATAGGACCTTATTATCTCGGTATCGTCTACTCCACCAATTCTAATCTAGTATCGTGGGCTTCCCGACTACTACGCGCGGGAAAAACGTACTTTAGTAATTTTGTGTCTGACGGAGCAGCGCAACACGTCCTACTCCCTAAAGCGCGGAGCGCGGTCTGCCGTAACAGCGTTTGCGCTCCCGTATATAATCGAAAATTCTAGAGAACTTTAAATTATTCCATTACTTTCATAAATCTTATAATATGTATTTTTTTGATTGCAAATTTTTAAGCATAAATCTATCATTTAATGTGTATTTTTTATATTTTTTTTACTCTGTCGTATGTTTTAGAAATTCGACGCCAAATACACATAAAATTTCATCAAAGTAAGGCTATTTCAACTTAGATTTTCTTTGAATTTTTGAATAAAAGTACTTAAATTGCCTCGAACATATTTTAGGATGTCTCAGTGTCTTTACTGTTGTATATTTTATAAGAAAACTTCTTCTTTTAAATTCCGTGTAAACTACAAAGACACGAACGTCCCGCATGGAAAAAATTGAAACACGCCTCAGGTTATTGGCTATTAAACAAACTGGACAATGAAAATCAATAAATTGTCTCGAACATATTTTAGATATTGAATAAATCTTTAATTTAAGATATTATAGCACATTGTTACTAATTTAGTTTTTTTTAAACGAGCTCCTAAAGAATTACAGAAACAAGTCAAAATCACTCTAAAATCGATACGGACTCTTAAGCATTTTAATCAAAGACATTGTGTGACGTTAGGACTTTGGTATTTATCTTCAGTTAAACGTTTGTAAATATATGGGTTGGGCCAAACTCGCAGACGGCTTGAGGTCTAAATGTCCCCACATTTAAAGGTCTAGATGGGTCTGATTACACGAAATAGGTGTAAGTAATTACTAGGAAATTATTAGAATTTATATGGATGGTTGTGAACCTTGAAATATTTCTATGTACTGTAATGATAGCAGAAATAATAATATAACTTCGTATCATTTGTATCAACTATTTGTGTGGGCGTAATTTCTATACATAAATATTAATTTAACTATTTTTAAGAGCATGCTTTTATAAGATACACACCCACACGCTGCCGTCATATTTTCATGTTTATCTGAAAAAGAAACGGGAATAATAAAAAATTCCTAAAACAACACATACTATTTCATAAAATGGAAGTTAAGTGACTATCTATTTTTTTAATAATTACATAATAATAACGGGTTTAAATACCTACCTGTCTGAACATCATATCAGAGACTATAATAACTTGTAATGGATATAAGCAATATGAATCAAAGCTCGTCGTCACGTAACAAAATAGAAAGGACTGACCCTTCACCCGGCGCTGCGTGGTACCGTGTTATACTATCAACTATTAGATATTTAACCGACTTGAAAAAAGGAGTAATTAAATGCAGATTATAAATATTTCAAAGAATAAAGATAAGTTATTACATGCAGTTTATAATTAATATTTCAAAGAATAGTAAAAACAATCCCGCCACATCAATAGGTAGGTTTATTACTAAACTAGCTGTGCTCCGTGGTTTTACCCGCATTTCACCGCTCTTACTGATGTAAGTGTGATGATACGTTATAGCCTTCCTTGATGAATGGATTATCTACCTATCAGTGAAATAATTTTTCAAATTGAATTCGTGGTTTCTGAGATTAGCGTGTTCAAGCAAACAATCTCTTCATAATATTAGTATAGTATTGCTACATAAATTTAAAAATGAATACTTTCAATTCGTTAAAATATTTTGAAAATATTTTTTTTTATTAAATTTATTAATATTTTAACAACCTTTAAAATATAAACACATTGTAACACGATCTATTGTGAATATGTTTTCCAGGAAAAGCTCGTACTTTTCGATAGCTTACAAAAGGATTATATACCTCGTTACTAGGAGATAATAAATACCGTTCTCTCAACAAATTTATATTTTGACAAAACATAATATTAATCTTGTATATTTTTTAGGGATAAATCTCTGTAATTACTTTACATTACCTTGTTATTACGTTACACTTTACTCGCTTTTCGGGTTATTGTGAATTTAATTTTAATGATGATAATATTTATCAGTGAAATATTATAATAATGAAATATGGTTAATACCTTTGGTATCTTAAATATTCTTTGTACAAAGAACTAATTAGTAGAATACAAAATCGTTTATAAAAAATGAATTAACAGGCTTTTTAAATGTTTTATATAACTAAACCATTTAACATCAAGCAAGTTATACAAAAACTCATATTTGAATACGAATATAATGAACTAACGTAGTTAAAAGGAAAGCGTTTTCTTAGAATTTCTTTAATATTTTACATGTCGATTAAAAGTGATTTTCTAAATGAAAATGTTGGTCATACGATTGCGTGTTAGCTCATAGAGTTATGTGTTCGTGTGACCCATTTGAGACTAGTTATGTGAATCTAATTGCGAAAGAATGCCACGTACTGAAGGAAGCCATAGTTAATACTTACTACTGCGTGATGAATGCGAAATTGTTTGTGTAAAATGAAGTCTTTCCAAATAGGATGACTTGTAAATTGTGATTATACCCATAACAAGAAAAAAATAATAAGAAACCAATATTTAAAAATACATTTATATACTTATTGTATTTATAGATTAATAACAACTAATTGGATATTGGTCAATGTTAAAATTAACCACAAATCGGGTTGACCTAACCTTAAATATTATTATATCCGCTATGTTATCCCATTCACCCTTCCGGTAAATAACTAAAGAGTAAATGAGACAAAACACTATTTAAGTTGAACTCGTCTAATTGCATAAGTCAGGTTAAATAATCCCTTTAAAGCAGGTCTTGAGCATGCTTCGGCACGTATTGGGTCAAACACTAATTATGTATAAGATATACAATATTCCTAAGTATAACAGCCTAAAATTTGTAATACATAATATATATTGACGTTTCTTACTCATTGTGAAAGTTGTAACTGTTGCAGCGATAGATTTCAGCATAAATGATATAATTTTATTCGGCTACAAGATAGGTACCTAAGCTTTGAAGCGAGTGAAAATATTTCAAACTATTCTAAACTAGAATTTACTGTCTCTCTGTCCTTACAAAAGTTAAAAGACAGGTGAATAATAATTAAAATTAATTCTATTTAGCGTTAAATTAAACAAAATACGCAGTAGTATGTAAATAAGGATTATATTCTGAAAGTTTACATCTGATGATTAGGTTCACCAACTGAATTAACTGTTACCTATTAGTTAGTTTCTTTGAAAAGCTACCTAATTTACACATATAAAATTATCCTACACTTTGGTAAGTTCCTGAAAATATCACAGAATACCCAGAACAGCTGCCACATGTATCTAAAATAGCTCCAATACGTTGGTTGCGAATATTTAAAAAATCGTGCATAACGATTCCGCAAAAGATGGCGCACGTTTCAAGATAAGGACCCACATCAATTATTATATCTGATACCTTTATGTAAGGAAAAAGGTAAACAACAATGACTATAGCTAAAAAATACTTACGTGGTGCCCGGGGGATGGGATAGGGCTGCCAACTCGTAGTTTTGTTTGTGTAATCAGGTAGGGGATATAACAAAAGTGTATACGTAGGAGAGTAGATTTGAGGAATAATATATTTATGGATTGTATTTTTTTGGATTTGTAATATAATGCAATAATTTGTAGTTTAAAATGAATTAAAATGTCGCGGTGGCTGACGTCTGTCATTAAGCAAACGGTGTTCAAACGCTTTCGTTGGTTGATAATAATGGATTTGTTATTAAATTAATCGGAAAAATACAAAAGGAAGAAGTTTTTAAATTAGTAGAGCAGAATCTAGTATGATTATCGTAAAAGAAGTAATAAGCGGTTGGCGCAGTGGTAAAGTAACTGCCTACTGAGCCGACGGTCCCGGGTTCGATCCCCGGTCAGGGCAAATATTTGTTTGATGAACTCAATTATTTGTTCTTGGGTCTGGGTGTTATCTATATAAATAAAATAAAATAAAATTTATCTATATATATGTATTTATTAAATATTATATCTATTTATCGTCGCCTAGTATCCACAACACAAGCCTTAATTGAGCTTACTGTGGGACTAGGTCGATTTGTGTAATATTGTCCTATAATATTTATTTATTACTAGCGGTCCGCCCCGGCTTCGCCCGTGGTACATATTTCGCAATAAAAAGTAGCCTATGTCCTTTCTCGGGTATCAAAATATCTCCATACCAAATTTCATGCAAATTGGTTCAGTAGTTTAGGCGTGATTGAGTAACAGACAGACAGACAGAGTTACTTTCGCATTTATAATATTAGTATGGATTTATTTTCATGCAAGACGTTAATATTAGGGCATATACAGAAGACCTTAACCTATTCCTTATAAGAAAATGTGTTGAATTTAAACAGTTTTTAAGAATGTTTAATTTCTCATTGGTGGCAGCCCCAGCAATGGCTGTAAGCAAATCGGCGGCTCGTAGTCACGCCAAGCAGCCACTGTTCCCCTTTGCTATCTAAACGGTACCTTTGCTATTCAAATCTTTTGAGCCTCAACCGACTTCTTATTCAGATATTCCGCAGAAATTAATATCTTTCGTTCTATTTCTGCCATTTTGATTACATTTCGGTTCAAAGGTATGTGATTAGTTTATGGGAAATTGCTTTTAAGATGTGTTCGAGGGTCAGAAACAGACGGTACAAAGGGTATGCAAAATATGTATTGAGTCAATTTGTTTGTAATGTGAATATGTTTATTCATGTTCATATGTAATTGCCTGGATGTTGGAAATTTGTTGAATAATTTTTTTGGGGAATGTAGGTCTAAAAGTGCTTCTTTAAATATAACTAATTTTGTAAATTTGAATGTTTACTTCGAAGATACTTGGTTAATACTGAATAGCAAAAAGTAGACAACCTATTTACCAATATAGAAATTAGTGCCCATTGTTTATAAACTGGATATAATCTAAATTTTACTTAGGCAATGTGATTCACATAATATTTTCTCATAAAATACATGTATATTTTGTTGTTTACGCAAAATTTCACATTTTTAATATCTTCTGTATCAATGTCTATCATAGTTAACATGCTTGCTAATTTTTATACACAAAAATTACCCTAAATTTTAGAATTGAATTTGTTTGCTCTCAAGGAGATTGTTTTAAATATTTAAAAATGCGTAAGGTGAAGTAGGTCAGAATGATTTGCGTGGAGCGAATCAGTTGTAAACTGTTTACGAGAGCAAACATTACGTGTGTGCGCACAGAGTAATGGGGAATAGAGACAATCGCTTATTTTAGTATAATAAGTATTACATAGCAGATAATACTTAAGGTAGCTACATTTTAACCATTAACTACGGTTCGCGGGTGATGCTTGATTGTAAAATTTCTGTGCTGAAAAATAAGTAAATGCATTACTCTGTAAAAAAGTCGTCTTCTTAATAATTTTTGAAAAGTATGGCCAACTCGTCATACACAAAAATTGTTTTAAGAACAAGTTCATAAATTTAGTGAAAAAAGCTTTCCCGAATTAGTTATCTTATGTTTTGTGTTAAGTTGGATAGTTGATGGTTTGTTTATAAAATAAAATGCACAATGTAACTCCAAATATTTTAATTAATATAAATTGCGTCTCAATGTTTAGCAGTTAGTCTGTGCGTCGTAAAATATGTAAGAGCCCTCTGGCCCCGCGTATCTCCAGCAGATGATCCCTCCTCTGGCGTTATCACTTTATCCTATAGATTATCGTATTTACTTACAAATCATCGATAATTAATACATACAAACATATATGATCGACTGTGTAACATCATTGACTATTTCGTATGGATAAATATTTCTTTTGTGGTGGGTTTTTGGAAGATGAAAGATATTCTTGATACTATTAATTGTTATAGTCAAATTATTCTCTAATTTTTGTCTGTTTGTTTCGGTGAACATTCGAAATGATTTAAACTGCTGGTAGTGTGACTCGAGCGCTTAATACAACTAACTATATTATATTATAGTTTTATACGTTTTACAACTTTACCGAATATATTTTGTTATTATCCATAAATATATTTCTCATAAATTCGCAAACTTGGAAATAATATTACATAACTATAATTGTTTTTGACATTTTCAAGTAAAATGTAATTAATTGAAAACGGCTTGAAGCTCAAACGAATGAAATAATATAAAATTGTGAAAGGTTTCTGTATATTCGTGATACGCACTTTAATTATTTATTTCGAGTGAATTAATTAATTAAAAACGAAACTTCATTAAATTTAATAGCTATTGTTTTAAGGTGAAAATGGAGGTACGTTTTTTTTGTTACATAATAAATAAAAACTGTAACATTTTAGGTTAAATTAGTTTGTTTGTTCGTTTTTCCTGTTCTACTTAATTCAGGGATTCACGCTTGAATCCAAGTAAAGTTAAATTTAGCATCGTATATTGTAGAGACAATTTTAATAGCCTTGAGCTTTAAAATAGTAGATTAGGGTTCGATTCCCGCGAGAGTACAAAACAAGATAGGTAATATTGTAAACTGTAACAGATACTTAATAAGATTTAAATTTTAAATTTATACTTATACATTACTTATTTAATGTTTATTAGTAATATGATATAAATGTAACGTATATTTGTTTGAAGGTGTTTAAAGCCCAAATAACTGCTTTTAATGTTACAAACAGATTAATTCTTACCGTTTAAGGATGTTAGAAAGAGAAAATACTATAATACGTGTAGATAGATGTGGCACAATCCTAATTATATATCTCACAGAATAGCTTGCCATACTTCACGAGCCTCATTAAAACTGTTGTAACGAGGGGAAATAATTTCGCTGCGTTATAATTAAAAAAAAGATAAGAGTTAAATAAACTGGGAGACGAATACCTAATTGACACTGCGGTATAACCCGTTACAATGAGGATGTATTTAAATTGTGAACTGTCTCGCTCTAGTGTTCATTTATAATTTGATTTTTTATTTGGCACATATTATAATATGTTAAAGGAATAAATTAAAAGTTTTGCCTAAAAATTATTACAATAAAAGGTAGAAACGTGCATTTACCTATATCTATGTAGGTATAGGTACCTACTATACATTTCTTGACGATTTTTATTGTTAGTCATGTATAATATTATATACTTCGCCATTGCAGTATT
The DNA here is from genome assembly GCA_029959065.1 of Colias behrii. Taxonomy (NCBI): domain Eukaryota; kingdom Metazoa; phylum Arthropoda; class Insecta; order Lepidoptera; family Pieridae; genus Colias; species Colias behrii. The sequence continues at coordinate 288,687 of JARWMC010000026.1, forward strand.
ATTTTAACACACAATTTTTACAATTTTGTGAAATTCTTAATGTAGGCATTACCTATATCTATTTTCGTTTGAAAATAATTAAATACCTACAGGTACCTAACAACCTAAAATGAAACGTGGGCCCACAAAATGGATTGGTATATTTTTGGTACTGTCGTTTTTGTAATGAGAAGGAATCTTTCTTTCTAGGAATTTCCTTGATATAGAAAAACATTTTGATTAGCAAAGAAATTCTTCCCACACCAGCCCACAGTCTAAGCTTTCAGTGTATATTATAATTTATAAATAATTTTCCAAGTAAAGACGCATAATCCCACTAGTATACGATATTGAATTTATTAAAATATTCCTATAAGTAATATTTATAGTGTAGGCGTGGAGCGACAAGCCGTGGGCTATAAATCAATAACTATATATTAAATAGACCCTTGTTAGGGGTACACTAGTGACAACCCCCGGTGTTACGCGTCGAATTGCGAATTATTAGCCTAATGTGAATTATTATTTATCGTTCTGTTGATAAATTGAGTGAATATGTTTAGATAAATTGAGGGGATGCCAATATTGATATATGTATTTGGTTAGGTAATTTTATTTTCGGGATGTGAATGTTTGTATGATTATTGTTAATCGGTGAAGCGAAACGGCTGGGCAATGTTGAAAATAAACAATATTTTTTTCATTCGTGATTATAATATCTTGCTGCAAGCAAAGCCCGCTGTGAAGCTTATTAACTTGTAGATATTAAAAATTGTATCAGTGTTTTCAATCTAATACTTAAACTCGACAAACATATTGACAGATTTCAGAAATTTCAATAGATATAATATAATAAAGAACGATTCTAGGATTTCACCTTTTGACAATTTTTTAGGTTTCTCAAGCTTAATTTATTTCATCCACTTCTGAATACAAATTTCTTTATAGAACATGATTTTCTTGTTATTTGTTCTAGATGAAATGTTAAGTGAAAGTTGAATGTCGAAAATAAATTATATTGAAGTTTTATAGGTTTACTTTCCGACGAAGGCATTACATTTTTTCGTTTATTTTTTTTCGATTTAACGTTACAATCTTATTTTAACCTTATATGATATTAAAATAAGAATAAGTTCAGTTAAAAACAAGCTGTTACCCACAGCTTCGCCTGCGTGAAAAAGATATATTTCCATGGTACAAGCTTTCATCCCCTATTTTATCCCCTTGGTGGTAGAATTGATCAAAATCCTTTCCTAGCGGATGCCTATGTCTTAACATCTATCAGCATGCCAAATTTCAGCCCGATCCGTTCAGTGATTTGGGCTGTGCGTTGATATTGGTCGATTAAAGAAAGCTGGCATGTTCACAGTAGGTACTCACACTTATGCAATTTTACTATACAGTATGTTCAAAAATAAATGCGACTAGTTTAAGTGTAGACTTGAATTGTTAAATGGGTGCGTTGTAGATAAATATATACAAATATAATTATGAAAGCTCTCATAATTTATACAGGGTTACTTGTAAAACACCAGCAACCTCTCAGGACAAGATAGCTAACATCATAAGTAACAACGTTTGTTCTACGACTTTTGGCATAACGCAATACATTATTTTTAAATGATATTTTTAAAGTTTTTATTGTACTCGCCTAACCGCGGCTGTACACACTCGTCGAGAGCCTCTCGTCGAGAGCCTCGGCCGAAAAGACTCTCGTCGAGAGCATGCCTGTACACACTCGTTCTAACATTTGAACTGAAGACTTACACGAGAATGGACGTAGAAATAGCTGCTGCTATTTGTCTTTGTGCCGTGAGCTATTATAATTTTTTAAACATTTACTATAAAAAAATATTCTCAAACCATGGAAAAAAAGAAGATGGTGGATGATTACTATGCACCGCAGTAGAAACAGGGAAATAAATATAAAAACTTCCTGAATAGTTAATGTATTTTATTGTATTTTTAAGGAATCAATAGAAACGCTTCTTTGTTTCAGAAGTACAATGGAAAATCAATTGGCTGAGTTGGTGGCAGAACCTTCTGGCCAATTTAAAATAAATCCATAAAAAATAAGTTCCATAAAAAAGGTTCTGTTTGATAGCACTCCAAAAACTATAATTCTCGTTCATTAGACCACATAGTGAAACACGTGCGTTCATAAATAACGTCAGCGAGCAACTAACTGAACAAGTGTGTACATGCTCGCTCTCGTTTTCCTCGCGAGACTCAACGAGACCCTTTGACTCGGGCGCAAAAAACCGACCAGTGACCGAGACAACCGAGGCGAGACACGAGAGTGCGAGACAAGACGAATGCACCGTGTACATACTCGTTCTCGGCCTGTCTCGGTGTGTCTCGGCGAGTGTGTACAGCCGGCATAACATTTTTAAGTCTATGTTCTATTCATTATCGAAAGGACGACGCGACTCCTCCTTTCCCCTCTCGTTTGCTTCTTGTTTACGTAATTTTTGGGATGCGCGTAGAGTTTATAATATTCAAACGGAAAATTAAATTAATATTTTATATTTATTTTTATATGAAAATAAAATCTAACAAATTATCAAAAGTCGTAGAACAAATGTTGTTACTTATGATGTTAGCTATCTTGTCCTGCGAGGTTGCTGGTGTTTTACAAGTAACCCTATATATGTAAAATTATAATTTAAAAGTAACTATTGATGAACACTCACTATTCTAAATAACGATAAAAACAATACAAATAACACGTGCGCTCACTCCCAAGAAACAAGACAAGCGTAAGCCTAGCACGTAAGAGATAAGGCTACATTACAATAAAAGCTGTATTGTTCAGCTATGTATGAAAATTTTAACTTACGGCGTTTACATTTTGCTTACAAAACTTATTAAAATGATTACATAATTTAACCTAGATAAGTAAAAAATATTCTAATCCGCGTGCCGCGAAGTATCTCGTCGAATATATTTAGTAGTATACCTAACGTCTTTGTTTAAATTATATCACCCTGTATTTATAAACAATTGCAAATAAAAACAATAATTGTCCCCTTCACCCTCATAAGCTAGTTTGCGCGCAAGAGAGACGTGCAGACTTTTCATGATGCGTATGCAGTTTGACGTCACGCCGCGCGCGTCTTCACAGACACTACACATGTGCAATGTATAAATGTGTTGACGTTCCAGCTCTTCTTAATCGGCCAATATATTACTATGACAGTCAGTCAGTCCTTTGAGTTTTATATATTTAGATTTATACTAAATGTAATAACACAGTTGACAGATATATACGTATATTGTGGTAATAATAATCTCTAATATACTAATACTAATTACTAATACATATATATAATATTATAAAGCTGAAGACTTTGTTTGTTTGTTTGCACGCGCTAATCTCAGGAACTACTGAACCGATTTGAAAAATTCTTGCGATGTTACATAGCCCATTTATCGAGGAAGACTATAGGCTATATATAATATTTATATCATCACGCTAAGACCAACAGGAGCGGAGCAATGCGGGTAAAAGCGCGGAGCACAGCTAGTATCTACTATAGGTACTTCTCTATCAACCAGTATACCTGAATAGATGATAAAATACAGCATTCAAGTGCAATAGAGATAGTTTAGCAGAATGGCTATGTATTTCTATTGGAACCGACATTAGTCCAGTGAGCTATGGGCGATATATCTCGGAATTGTCGATAAACGACCGGTAACAAGATCGCTGTCCGCAAGAATACTTGGAAAATACCTCTGTATCTATAGTTGAGGGATACTAATAGGTAATAAAATGTGTTTGTGTGGTTATTGTAATCAATTGTTTAGAATTGTAAGAATATTTAGATTATTCTTCTTATAAGATACCATAAAATTTGTGCATTACCTAAATAATACATATTTATAAGAATATAGAGCAGAAGCTCTTCCAAATTATATTTCAACTAACAAACCATTCAGATATCAAATTATAATAATTAATCATAACCCTAAGTCTGTCTGTCTCTTCTTTACGCCTAAACTACATAACAGATTTGGATAAAATTCGGTACAAATATAGTTTTCGATCTGAGAAAAGACATAAGTTGAATGGTATTCCATAGCAACGGGAACTATGTGAGTTTTTCTTTGAATACGAGGACGAAGCCGTGGGTAGAAAGCTAGTTTATAAATCGGGAATATAAAGCCATTCCCACGGATATTAACAATACGAGTGTGAAGTTCAATCAGAGCTTATTGTGTCTTACGGAATTTCATTTATTGCACTACAATGGAGAAGGCGGATTTCTTGTATTGTAAGTACAAAAAGAAGTGTGGACTGGCCTTCCGAGGTTTGTAGATAGATTTAGAGAACTAGATGTGATAATAAATATTTGAATTATTACGTTTCTCGGTTCCATAATACTCGGGTACCACCAGAACTACTATTATACTAGATTTCCGCCCGCGGCTTCGCCCGCGTTTTCAAAAGAAAACCCGCATAGTTCCCGTTCCCGTGGGATTTCCGGGATAAAACCTATCCTATGTGTTAATCCAAGTTACCCTCTTTATGTGTGCTAAATTTCATTGTAATCGGTTCAGTAGTTTTTACGTGAAAGAGTAACAAACATCCATACATCCATACATCCTTACAAACTTTCGCCTTTATAATAGTATTAAGATTTATCGTGTAACTATGCGGGGGTATCTTTTAAAGTATCAGTAGTTTCGAACATTCGATCATGAAGCTTCTTTCAGTAACTGACAGCGATCCAAAAGTGGCATTGTAGTCCGGGATCCATCGCCCATTTTTGCAAGTGATTACTATCAAGCTAATTTTTCGTGAGTAGCTTTATTTTGATGAGATGCCCAATAATTTCATGTACGAAACTCTCGATTGTGGTAGCTACCAGAGGAAACAAGGATAAAATATTTTGATTTGATGGTTCTCAAATATTAATTACTAACTGAATGTTTTTTTTTTGTTCAATCTCAAGATAATTATCTAAATTATTCGAAAAAATATTTGTCCTACAAAATCTATGGTTTGATCAAAGAGTCCCCCTTTCCAATGTGTATCGATAACGAAGTCATCATAAATGATTACTGACCAGCTGATTTTTTTATTATCACTTATTTAATACTTATATAATTCAACAGACATATTGTCCTACAAATTGCGTAATAAATATTTGAGAACCGTCAAATCAAAAATTTTTATCCTTGTTACCTCTGTAAGCTACCACAATCGAGAGTTTCGTACATGAAATTATTGGGCATCTCATCAAAATAAAGCTACTCACGAAAAATTAGCTTAATAGTAATCACTTGCAAAAATGGGCGATGTATCCCGGACTATTGGCTATATTTTATCTCGTGTTAATGCAAGCAAGGTTTAAATAAGTATAAGTATAAATTATACAGATATGTTAATTATATTAAGACGTAACGCAGATGCGGGATGAATAAATATAAATAAAAGTATGGAGCATAAAAATATGAGATGTTATGCATTGCGCGTCTTTATCGCATAGAAAATTACACGTTTGATACTTATCTAGTTTGACGAATTATCTATGTTTCAAAGTAGTTTTATTGGTTCGCAGAAAACGTTAAATTGCGCTTAATTTTATAGATCATGAGTGAGCCTTCTTCAAGTTTCCGGGAAATTTCATAAAATGTAAAATCAAGAAATTTTCATACTTTGTAGCAATCTCATATTTCATTTAGTGAATTTGCAAACAAAATTCGAGTTGAAAATGTTAATTCAAGTAGGCTCTTTAAAGCAAGCGCTTCCAAGTGAAGCACATAGCTCGTGGATTATCAGCTCAAAGCAAACTATTCACCTTTTGTCTAGCCGGATAGGCTATTTGCATTTTAAATGGTCACTCTTGAAAATTTGGCACAGTCAGCGCACAATCGATTTAGTTTTTAGCTTCTATTCCTTATCAATGGTCTATTGTTATTGTTTAAATTCTCTTGTGAATGCGAAAGTTGATGTGTGTGTTATTTCTAGATTAATTTTATATAATTTGTCACGAATTCATTCAGATTTTTAATGATATGTATATAGATTTTAAAGTCAGAAATTTTCCTTTTCTTATTTTTCTAAATATCTATGAATAAACAATATGCTAACATAATTCAATATACTATAATAACCGAGATTATAAGCCAAAAAGTTATTCATTGTTAAGTATTTTTATGGACTCTCTCTCTATCTCCAGCCTTTTTCCGTCCACTGTTGGACGTAGGCTCCTCCTAAGGCACGCCATAGAGCTCGGTCTTTTTATGGACACATATTACCAAAACATCAGACTTTAAGCTTTAGATTATTTACCAACACTGATAAGCCAATTCAGAACTTACAGTCAATATCTTACCATTATCAAATATAGAAGCGAGTTCAGTGACGCGGCAACTCTCTCGGCTGTTATTAATTACATAATTTATGCGAACAAACCATGTGCGGCAGATAAATGTGCCGTGATGGATGCCGATATGTGCCATGAATCAGTGTAAGATCTGAGTCGAATCATTGAAATATAACTAGAAGATTAGCTGTTTAGTTAACTAATATATAGTTTAGAAACGTAAATATAGATTACTAACTATATCGGCATTGATCTATTCTACTTGCCTATAGCCTTCCTCGATAAATTGGCTATCTAACACTAAAATAATTTTTCAAATCAGACCCGTAAGTTCCTTAGATTAGCGCTTTCAACCAAACAAATAAACTTTTCGTTTTTATTATATCTGATTATTGCTTAATTTAAGGAGCTTTATATTTAAACTAACTAAAAAGAATATAGCAAATGTAAATATTTGTAGCTTTAGAAGTTATTCCTTGTAAATGCTGTCCTTCAAAGGTCGGTAAAACACCTGCGACACAAATGTCGCTCACTCATCAAAATGAGTGAGTGTCCATGAGCGACGAAGGTTGCTTATTATTACGTGACTCGCTTGATCTGCCAAAAAAAGAAATATTGTTAAATACATAGTTATAATATGTCACATTAGGATTGTAAGATCTAAATTACTGTCGTTCTGCAACTGGTCCCACGATGAAATACACAACAAATCTTAATTTTACTGTGAAAACAAGGATATTATACATCTATACATATATATCATTTCAATACGTGGAAAGGACACTCAAATATGTAAGTAGTAATAATATTATACTAATATGTAGAGCTTTTTTATTCATTTTTCGTGTAATAAGCTTAATTTGTCATCTGTCTCAAATAAAGCATAGGTACTGGGTTATGAGTCCCTTTAAAACCAACTCTAAAACTAGCCTAAAATTTGGTTAATTATTTTCAACTTTTACTGAATTGTAACCAAATGTTTGCTAGTTAAATGGAAAAGTAATATTTATGATTCGCAAATACGTGGAAAGGTCACACGTAATGTATGGTTGAGATTAGCGATACTCGAGAAGGCTCTCAGATGCGGCTATCGCGCTAATGTGATAAGATAAGAGGATTTAAGACGATTGTTTTCCATTTTACTTTGTGAACGTTTCACGCCTTGGTTAAGAAATAAGTGTTTTTAAGCGATGATAAAATGTAGTCGTATTAAATGAATAACATGTATAATGGTGTATACCTAATATTTTTCTAATTGTTTGTAAATTAATTATCCATACGTCACAAATAACGAAATGCAACGTATTTTTCTTAACATTAAAATATACATTTGACAGAAAGTAACCAACCAATTATCATAATATTACTATGTACATAATCAATTTCACATCCAACGCTTAAATCAAACAAACAATTAACGACCTCCTATATAACTAACGGGAATTACATGTAAAAGCCTACGCCAGGGATCTGTCCGTAAAACTAATCCAAAATAAATACTTCTCAGCAGTTAATTGATCTCGAGTATTCGCGAAATGAATACCAAATGACCTCTGAGGTCCGGCAAATGAATGTTTGGTCTCTGAAGATTTGTCTCATTTGAAAGTGGATATGTTATTAAGTTATACCATTAATTATTTTAAATGGATTATGAGAATATTGTGTTGGATTTTATAATAACTATTTGAAAGAGAGTACTTTACGGTTGTTCTGACATTTTCAGGAGGTGAATAAAATACTGAGTTTAATTATTTATGCAGAAATAAATAAAATGTGGACAGACGACCTGGTCCAAGTGGCAGGGAGCCGCTGTTTGTAGGCCGCCGGTGACCGGGCGTGGTGGAAGACTTTCGAAACGACGACGACAAAATCATAAAAAGCATGATTTCGTGATGATTTCCCCTATTACTGTAATTTTTCCTCCATTACTCGTATTTTTCGATTAGTAAAAATTCAAAGCTATTATTTAATATTTTATGCAATTTACGAAACTCCAATCACTTAACACTTAATAAGTAAATTACGTACTGCAATAAAACATGAAAAACATAAAATTTATCATTCCTAATATTAAGGATGCTTATTGCGTTGTTTTCGCGTCGATCATTTGTGTGATATATTGTAATGTGCTGAGATCACGAAGAGGCTATAAATATGGCTTCTGTTATAAGTAATATGTTCAAAATATAAGTGATTTTTAGGTGTGGTGAAGGAATAGGGGAAAGGTAATTAGTTGAACTAATAATTCTGAAGTAGGTAATTTGATATGTTATTAATCTATTATTTTGTGAAAAGTTTTTGTTTTTTCGATATCTTTTAGAATATTGACGATTGAAGTTTATTATTACAATAGAAGACAAAACAATTCAATATAATATCAATGTAGAGTTATAATGTTTTAAAAATACAAAAGAAAGAATTAGTTTTGATATAGTTTACATCTATATTATCTAAATAAACGAAATAGGCATAGAGAATTATTAGTATTGTAGGGTATTTGTAAATATAATAAATTTATAAACACGTAGATAAATCATTATAATAAAATATATGTTTGAAATACCTTAAAAAAATTATGCTATCAATTTATAAGTACCTAGGTATATGAATAAGAAAAGATTATTAAAACTCCATAAATCCATCCCTTGTCTAACAGTACGGAAACAGAAATAAATTGATTACTTCAAACAATTTATTCAGTGAACGAGAGATCTTTATAAAAATTGTTTTCATCATTATATAACAATTTCAACTTCTACAGAGAAGAGCGGAAAGTATTGTAATTGCTCTTTTTAAATGAGCTACAATGTTAACAATGTAGTAATACTTTCCATTCCCTTGTTGAATCCTTACATCATAACTTTAATAAGCTGAAACATTCTACGAATTTATATCTTACGTTTTCTACTAGCTGTGCGATTTCACCCGCGAATAATTTTCTATGAATATGTGTTGTTTTGTACATGAGCTACATCACTGCCAATTGTTATCAAATTTCGTTCAATGATTTTCTCGTGAAAGAAAACATAAAAACAAACTTTCATGTTTATAATATTAGTCAGATTCCTATTACCAGAGGCAATGTTCATAACATACTTTATACCATATAAAAATAATATTTTTAAATGTGTAACAATCCTTATTTCAGTATCAAGTGTGGTGTGAAGCGTGCCTTATTTGTATTTGTATGCTCCTCACACCCCAAAGCTATTAACAGCTTCGCAATTTAACGGATTTATATCGCGCACTTTTTGTTGAATTCGTGAATAATTGATACTGGGCCATGTCGCCTGCATTTACATGTAAAAGCAGATTTATTTATTTTTAGGCGATCGTATTGAAATAATTTTTCGTTTATGAAATTCGACGCTTTTTCGAATGCTATGATTGACTTTTTGTTTTGTTCTGAATTTAATTGTTTGAGAGTTATGGAAATATAACAGCTTGAATTGTTTTAGCAAAAAAATATTGTGGGGTGATGAAAAAATTATACAGATCAAAAAGGGAATTAGTTTAAGTTTTATTTCATCATTTTTTTAATGTAATTTGGGACATATACCTTCAAAGATAAGATGTAGATTCCGTTTAGAAGATTTTTAGAAATTAAAAACAGATCAAATCTATCCATACGCGTAAATATTTATTTAGTAAAAGTAATAACCCATATTATACCTATTGTCATACCAAATTGTATTTATTCTTCATATACATATATTAAAGCCACCAAAGAAGACAATTAAACATATAAATCTATAGATAATTAAAACAAACGATCGATTAACCTTCAGTTAAGCTCATACTGCATTATAGTTAACAATCTACATATTTACAACATCCTATGAATAACGATACATCATTAGAATATCATTATTTTCTAATGAGTACATTATTTATTTGTCAGACTAATGAAATAACTCGTTGAATATGGAATTTTGTATTAAATAATGCTGTTTGTATGTTATTGAAATTCAATTTTATGTAGAGAAAGCGAATAAAATATATTTTATGAATAAATTACTCAGTAATCGTTTATTGGATAACTGATTGTTTTTACATTATTTATTAGGCATAGAATTATTGGTTTATACATGTTTGTCGTCTCACGATAATTTATGAAATTGATATAATTTTATTATTTTTAATACCTACGCTTATCCTTTTGGTCCTTAGATTTATGAAGAAGACAGGAGAATAGTTCAAGTAAGTACACTCGTATAATAAATTAGAAAGTGTGTTATTCAATCACGCAAAAACGGCTAAACCGATTCGGATAAAATTCAGGGCACTTCATAACCTAACTTTGCGTGAGTCGTTTGAAACAACCACAGATAATATAAAACTCCGAGTTCAAGAGTACAGATAAAAAATAAAGATCACAAATAGTAATATGATAACAATTGAGTGTCGTCAAATCACTTAAACATTGCATCACTCAAGACATTTTGTGTGGGTGTGTGTGAAATAGGGTTATCTATATAAATATTATTTGTCATCTTACAATTAAAATGATATTGTTTTATTTCAAGCTTCTTTAGTTTTTAGCAACACGCCCAAGATTGATTATACATATAAAAAAGTAGAGAAAGTTTGTAAGGATGTATGTTTGTTACTCTTTCACACAAAAAATTGATCGGATTTGGATTACCAACCTTTCATTAAGGTAAGATACAAGTGAAGCAGCGGTCTGAAGCTAGTATTGATTATTTCTACACATCTCATAGCACAAAAATCAATCCAATAGATACAAATTTACGATGACATTGAGTATTTATAGCGGGAACATAAAACTAGTAATTGGCAGCCCTATTGCACAATAGGCCGGCTCCGATCCGGTCAATCACGACGCCTGTCGTTTGAGGGTAGGCAGTCATTCTCAAACATTTATATTTTTTCTATTTATTCTTTTGAAGTGAAACTTCTTTAGGCGCGTTGAGAGTAAAATTTCAAGGACACGTCATGGCAGTACCGTCACGTCATGTAGTAAGGCGACGATTTTGGTATCTTTGCCAAAGAAGTTTCACTTCTGATACGTGTTCACAAGCTCTTTTTTCTACAATTGACATATCCATTTTTTTAAATGTATCTATATGTATCGATGTGCTTACAGAAAAATAGTTGTGAAATTTTATGTCAAGTGATAGTTCTGAAATAGTTGCTCTACCGATATAGAGGCAAATAAATAACGTGTTCAAAGCCGTAGGATTTAGCTAACACTTTGTTTAAAATGATTACCTTTGTTACAATAATCTTAAATCATGACTCGTGTTTTATATTAAAAAAAACAAATTTTCTTTTAATTATCTTTATATATTATATTTATATAAAATAAAAATCTTTTAATTGGCACACCCTTAAATAAACGTTCTTTAATCATAATTAATGTTACTCTAAATCAAATAAAAACCCACATTAATGTTATATCAAATAAACATAAAACGTTCGTAAATTGCAACTTGTATATTTTAAAGCGCTCCATTAAGCGGCTTGTTTTATTGGCGCGTCTAGCCGCAGCGAAGCAATAAATCGCTTCCTGCTGTAATGAGTAGCATGCGTGGTGATCTAAGGATGCCATAATTATACGAAAAACTCGGAAACGGGAATGTGCGAATAAAAGTTGACATTCAAAGGATTTTGGGTCAATGACTTTCGGTCGTTAAAGTTGGTAATTTTAATAGCTATTGCTGTAATGTAATATAGGAACAGAATGTTGCTGTAGAAGTTTGTAAAATATGTACCTAAAATAAAAAAATTGAAACCATAAGAATGCTCTAGCGATCCAAAAGCGAAATATTGAAAAATGTTTACTTACTGAATTTTTAGTAGGTATTGTGAAAATTATTTCAGCTTAAAATCTATGATATATAATATATAAAAATGAAACCCGTTTTCCTTGGTCACGGCATCACGCGTGAACGGGTGGACCGATTTCGAAGTCCGAGGACGGTTCTTATGTAGAGAAAACGTAAATATGTACCACGGGCGTCCACGGGCGAAGCCGGAGCGGACCGCTAGTAAATAAATAATAATAAACGTCGAAACTTGAACGTAATGAAAAATATTAAAACTTGAGTAGGTAAAGGACATTCTAAGAATACATTTCGAAATATAGCAGACGAGAATAATTTAAAAATGGCAAATTTTCATAGAAACTACGTTTCTGAGACACAAGTGAGTCTGGCTTTTGTATAAAATTGCGATAGTTCTCCGTTATGACTCAATTAATCACTTTTATGGCACATATTAATGACTTTTACATATACCACATACTCTATATCAATTGCGGTATTCGTTTCTACGCTTTTTATTAGTTATTTTGTATTAAAAAAGGTTAGATTTGTGATGTTTTAATTACCGTGAGTAAGAACATACAAAAATATTTAAGCGGATGTTTAGTTAGCTAAAATTATAACTTTTGAGTAACTAGGTACCTACTTTTGGATGTACTGTCATTGAGGATAAAAATTGAATATTCTCTTAATATTTAAAGTCCTAGATAAATACGAATGAGAAGATATGTGTTGATTTTTCACCTAAAGACTATATTGCACCTAAATACCAATAAGCCACAGATACAAATCCATATTTCGAGCTGAGCCAATTAGTATAAAATTCGGAGGAATAATTCAATTTAAAGTAAATTTTGAACATCAATATTTGCAGTATAATATCACGAAATAAATTTTAAAATAAATGTTAACCCAATTCAATAATCAGATCAACCAGAGGATAAACAGAATTCTGCGAAATTACCTGCCATTTTAATATTTCTGGCCAGGATCGTGTTGCGACGGCGCGCGGTCGAGGGTTGATAATTGAGATGCATTTTAATTAATATGAAAGATCATTTATTTTCTGGTATTATTTATTCAAATTTGTTGTTTTTAATACATGGTTTTACAGTTTTTGAAGCAATTGTAGAGTCACATTTACAAACTAGTAGGTAAATGTATTTTGTACAAAACGGAAGCTTAGAATTTTTAAATTGCTTATAATAAGTTCAACTTTTCCCATTCACGAAGCAATTGCCATATACTAAAGAAAAACATTCTTTCATATAAGTATACATATAGATACAGACATCATAATATTATAGTCTAAGTAATAATTCTTACGAGAGAAAGAAATAAATGAAAACAAATTCTCTCAAAGTTTGAGAAGCGTGTTTCTTAAGGTCATTCGATACATTTTACGAGCATTCCTCGACGTATGTATGTATGTATGTCAGGATCCACCCTCGGCCAATCCCGTACTTATTGACTAGAATTGCTTTTTAATAGGCGCCATGTTTGACATTGATTTCTTTAACTGATTTTAGATTTTTATCGAATTTCTTAGTTATTTAAAGATTGTGGTAGTTTTGCGTTGTTGTTTTGAGTTGCGTTTTCTAGTTATTTATATTATTTGTGTTAATTCAAAAGTAATCTATACTAATATTATAAAGCTGAAGAATTTGTTTGTTTGTTTACGCGCTAATCTCAGGAACTACTGGTCCTATTTGAAAAATTATTTCGGAATGGCGCGAAAGGATGCGGGTTCGAGTCCCGCCTCGTGATCGAATTTTTTCTATTCTTTATAAATTTATAAAATTATTTCGGTGTTAGCCCATTTATCGAGGAAGGCTATATAAGCTATGTATCATCACGCTAAGACCAACAGGAGCGGAGGAATGTGGGTGAAACCGCGGAGCGCAGCTAGTATATTATAGAAGTAGAGCACTATAGTTTAAGCATTTATGTATGTAACAAGAGTTTTAAGCAACTCAGCTTTTGTGTAACATTCATTACATGTAATTTAAAAACGCAGAACATTTTAGTTATGAATGGAAACCCTTTTAAATAGTAATTCATAGTTCGTTTTTTGAGCCATAGCAGTACTAATATTTCACAGTTTGACTTTTATAAATACATAATTATATCTACATTGCATGTATAAATGCTTAATAAACCTTTACAAAAAATGCTTCATATTAAGCAATCATTTTCAAGTTAAAACATTATAAAACATTCAAAAAAGCAGTTTCTAGTTTCGTTTCGATAGTGTGTCGTCGTCTTATGTCGCCAGCAATGAAATATCGGCAGACGTGTGTGTGTGACAGTTCATTTGAACATGCATTCAGAATGGCGGCTTTTTGTATTTTTTTTTTTTTTGTTTTGAATATGGGGACTTAAATCACGATTTTCTGTGTGTTACTTTGCTAGTTTGTGTTTGTGTGTATATTATAGTAATCATTAGAATATTGTATATTATGAATAATATGACTACGTAATTATTGTATCTACGTTGTTCCCGCAAATTTCGAAAATAGCTGAATATATTGAATATAAATTACTATAATAATTGAACTTATACTGTTTGCTTGGCAGAACGATAATCTCAAAAACGATTGTATCCAATTGAAAAGTTTTTTATTGGATAGCACAACAATACATAAAACTTAATTATGAAACGTTTTTAAAAATTAAACATGATTTATCTCGTCCTAATGACTCCTACGAACACGGATACATAGAGTATATTATAAAAATATATCTGCATTGTATCAGTCACGGATGTGTGAGCTACCTCCGAGATAAAGCCCCTCATTACCTCTCCCTCCCGACAAATGGCCGCTCGATGAATTGCGATTTTGGCAAAATTTCGCCCATTTTTATATTCATAAATTTACCTAATGATTTGCACTTTGTTTTTGCACTTCTCGATGGGTTTGATAAATCTGTTCAAGTTTTTTTTCGATATTCATGACTAGCTGTTCACCCGGCGCCATCTGTGTTGAATGTTCTTTACATGAGTTTTTTAGGATTTTTTTATTAGATAGAGATAGAGAGTGATTAAAAAGAAAGGTTTTAGTATATAATTTGTAAAGTTTTAGACAAAGCGGGTGAAGCAGCGGACGGAAAGCTAGCCGCTGCAAAGTACAGTAGTACAGAATAACCAATAATTTAAATGATCATCGTTCTAAATAATAAAGTATTATATGAATGCACCAAACTATTAGAAATAACGGTTCAGGTAATAATTGGCATTTCCACGAAACGCCGAGATTTTCCTAAACTATTGTTTACATTTTACAATTCCTAGAAATTAAATTTAACGTACTGAGTTGTACCTTTTAAACTAAACCGATATTAGTAGAATCGATAATTCCAATAAATGTTTAGACGACTCATGTAATTTATAATAATGGTAATTCAGTGGTTAAAGCCTCATAAACTAGTTGTGCCCTGTGGTTTCGCCTGACAAAGCTACGGACGAAATCTGATATTTCTGAAGCCTATTTATTACTTCGGTACCTACAATACTGCCAAGTTACAACAAAATCCGTTCAGTAGTTTTGGAGCGATTGAGTAACATACATCCATACTTCCAAACATCTGAACTTTCTCATTTATTACAAGGTCTAGTATTTTTACAAATGTAAAGATGTACAGAATTTAGTACAAGTGTGGTAACGATCGAAGTCATACAGTTTTTTAACCTAGTTACGTCAATATTCTCTAGCCCACTTTTACAGTTAGTATTTAGAACTTGTTGATGAAATATTACAAATTGTGTAAGCTTTTTAGTTGAAGGCTTTCTTAATACAGAGCTTTAATAAATATTATAAGTGGTCTAGGGTTCGATTCCCGCTGATTAATTAAAGAAAGCCTCATTCAGGAAGGATACGACAGGATCGAACGAACCACTAACTGACACGATTATGGCCATTTTTAATATACCTATTAGAGAAATACATATGTATATAAATAACAAAGTAGATATGACATTCCTCTGCCTTATACCCCTCATGGGAACAAAACTATTTTTTTGCGCTACGCTACGAATTTTATATATATTTTTTTTATAAGATTAAAGAACTCTTGTACCTCACAGCTGTTATTACAATAATTATACTTATAAGTGTTAACATATAAAAACGCCATTAATAAGGTACCTACCTAACTATTTGTTAATCTCGTTAAAATAATTGATAAAAGTCCAGAATCGCTGAACCGGAATTATGACGATAATTCAATTTTCAAGTTTTGATAACAACCCCTCGCTAATGTTTGCGTAATTTGTGTTTTCCAATTCCGATTCGGCTAATTCGTTCCGAGGGTTCTCACAGACGGACTGAACTTCTCGACAGATCTGTTTTGTACTTTTGACATAATGCTTGTGATCCGTGAATAGGAATAATGGATATCTGGTTTTGATTTTATCTTGATGGTATTATTTAATAATTATAATATACATTACTATGAAAAAGCGATTTATCTACTAGTGTAGTCTAATTTATAAGGATGAAGAAATTTATAGCATTATTTCACTATGTTATCACTACATAGTATAAAACAAAGTCGCTTACTCTGTCCCTATGTCCCTATGTACGCTTAAATTTTTAAAACTACGCAACGGATTTTGATGCGGTTTTTTTTAATAGATAGAGTGATTCAAGAGGAAGGTTTTAGTATTTATTATGTTTTAGACAAAGCGGGCGAAGCCGCGGGCGGTAAGCTAGTTTAATAATAATAGTATTGTTGTTTAAAATTAATACATACATATTTCAACGTAAAATCAAAAGTACATGTATGTTTTCATTATGTAACACTAAGGTTTTTCGCTAAAATTATACTTAAATTTTACACAAAATTTTATAACAATGTAATTTTGAATAACAAATATTCCAAAATAAAACAGACAAAATTTACTATTCATTTCTAATCTTTGATTATAACGTTCTTGTACGGACCATGTTTCACGAGTGTACATAAAATAAAATTATGAAAATAATGGCGGAACACATCGTTAAAACTGCTTCGGATTGAATAATTTTCTTTTACGAGTACTTTGCATATTTAACGAGGTACATGAATATTTTTTATCTCGCAAACTTAAATATTAAAGTGTTCAGGTGAGAATGGTCGCGAATGTGGATTCTGTTTTTAAGTAATGATGCGAGTTAGCGAAGGTGTTTTAAAATGTTATTTTGTGGCTGATGTGTTTTTTTAATAGTTTAACACATTTTGTGCCTCGTTAGTGATTTGGAAGTAGAGAAATAGAAATGAGAGATGATTTTGTTAAAACTGGCAATAAGAAAAATAATCATTTTCGAAAAATATAATATTTTATTCGATATGGATTATCGTCAAGCAATTGTATAAATTACCCATCTTTTTAACTGGCCCACTTTTAATATGTTCTACTTACTTTTTTATGTGCTAAAATATACAAGCTAATCATGTCGAAAGACTATATTTCAAAACAATCTATCCTAATCCTTTAAATACATCAAAGCCCAAGTTCAAGCTATATTTTAAAGAGCACTAATAATATATAATTTTATAGTATAAATACGAATAATTCGTAGTTCAGTATTAGCAAATCAAATACCTCTCTGGAAAGGGCAAATAATCATAGAATATCTCTAATTGGATCGGTCCTCAACATATTTATCTTTGAATCTCGACCTCTAACTGAATTAGCGGGTAAGTAGGCGCCTTTTGAACTTAATGCGGTTTCATTTGCTGTATACATGACGTCACGGGTTTTAATGATGGGTTTTGTTGTTTGATTCTAGTGCCTTCATACTTATGAGCAAGTTCGAGTTTTTGTTGTATTTTTTTACTGTACGAATTTCTTATAGGTAGGTATACGAAATTCGAATTCTTGTGTTATTTAAATAAGTAAATAAAATGATACCTAGGGTGTATTAATCGTCCTATTTTCTTTAGGTACTACCTAATATTAATATATGAAACTCTATGATTTTACATGTCTACAATGTTAAAATGAAGATAATTTATGAACTGTAAGGCGGAAGCTACATTTTATTACGTTATGATTGCCTACAAACATTGTCTCTCTTATTCTTATATAAACCGGAAATTTCCTTGTATCGTATTTAACATAATTCTCTAAATGTAATGTACAATTTAGCTACAGTAGCCATTTTCCGGCGCAATTTGCATGCGTAGATTGAATTGTCTGCGAAGTTCCGAGCGTGTCTTATGTTAATTTACAGCCAAAGTTTCGTTTATTTTTTCTCTGCCCCTTGAACATCCATTATTACTCGAATGAAAAGCGTTTTATTTTAAGCCCCAGAGAGCCTCGTGTCATGTTTGATAAAGATATTGTTTAGAAGTTGTAAAATAATGCTCTATAAGGTAATATTAACGCTTATGAGAAAATATGTATTTCTTGTTTGTGTTCAAGTAGGATAGAATTTTAGGAAAAAGAAAGGTTCCTTTGTAATAAATGACGAGAAAAATAGTTAATACAAGATTTTTCTTTTAACGTAGGTACAAAACACACTGTTCGCAGCTTTTGAATTAAAAAAAATTGACGTCAATTAAAGCAAAAAAAGCAAGTAAGGAATGAATCTTCGATTCAGAAATTTCTATAAAAATTAGAAAAACTGACATTAAAAGCTCCTCAAGCGGACACGGGGCTAACAACTAAAAGTAAAATAAATGATACTTAAAATAAATGATAATAATGAACTTTCTATGAAGATATTTAGGTACTACCTGTACCTAAATATCTTCATAGAAAGTTCATCTTACTTTATTATGCCTTAAATAAAATATTTTAGCCATAATGAGTATATTTCTATGTCTATTTCGGTGTCATAATTGTTAAAAATAAATATTTACAATTAATCTAGTAAAGTATCTGAACAGCAGTCAGGAAATTTGATTCAACTGGACGTCATTAATATCGCTTTTTCACCTTCACAATCTATAATCTACAGTATGAAGATAGAGTGTAAAACACACGTAGAAATTATTAACCGTCAGTTCGGAAAAACTGTTTTTACAGAAACTTTAAAAAGCTCTTCGCAAATCATATCAACAACATAGAGTTTAATCGATATCAGTACTTCAATTCACCATTTTTAAATAAAATCATTATCAGCTACACGGATTAACAGATAAACTCAGAAATGGAGTGTAAAGTAGAAAACAATCGTCCACAAACGCGCCCTAATACGAAGATGTGACATAAAAAGTGTAGTTTGTGCGGCGATCGGTTCGCTCGCCCTGAGTGCTCGTTTGTGGCTTAGGGTTGGGGTACACTGAGATATGTATGAGCTAATAATGAAAAGTAGTTAAACATTAAAAAATTTAACATATTTATAGCGCTAATGGATAACGTTTGTTTAAAATGCTTGCGTTGGTTACTATTAAATTTAATACATTCACAAATACATATACTAGAAGGTACAAATACTTACATGGAATTTTCTAATACAATTTTATAAGTTATTAGACAAGAGTTGAAAAGATTTTTCGAATAATAATATTGAAAGTCATAGAGTAAATAACTGCTCCTCTATAATATATAATATTTTCCTCGTTTTCTTTTCCGATATTTACTTAATTGATTGTAATATTTCATGAAAGTTTTTGTCCATCTTAACGAACCGATTTCGAATTGCAATATTTATAGAAGAATTAGTGCAATCCGTATTACAACAATTTAAAATCACTTCTTCCAATTTTATCACCTTTGTAATACATATAAAAATAGATATTATCATTACAATCGCGCCCAGTGTACCCCCGTCCGCATGTCAAGGAGGGTACACTGAGGTCGTATCGCCAATCGCTTACAGCCCCACTACCTGTTACAAGTTACCACATGTTTTCGGCTCTATACGGTAATGGATTCTGCTTTACTGTTATTAGGAAACGTAAATAAATAATCGAAAAAAGGTTCTGAATTCGACTATTTTTTTGTGTATGTTATAGGTATGTTTTATGCTGATAATTTTTTTATTAGAGTTAACCAATTTTTCCAAATTTCATGCTTCTTCTATCACGCTTTTAACATTTTTAAAATGCTAACTTTTTGTATGCATTTATGTTTTGTATGTAACCAACTTATTTAGCTCTAGCGTCTATTTAGCGTCATCGATTTTGACCCACTTTAAAAAGACGGATTTAATTCAAACTTATTTTTTATATAATAAATTGTTATGTAGATAATATCTATTTAAAGCCTTTGTTTTACCTTTGAATAATTTATAATGTGTTCACGCGTAGGCTGTTGTTTTAGTAAACAATCAACATATTAAACTAATTTAATATATTTTGTTACAGGTATGTTTGCGGGATGAAATTTAATATAAAATGGTGATATTGATGATGTATAAGTAAGTAAATATTTGCACGAAATATCGGCTTTGCTAAAAATTTAAGCAATATTGAAAAGCTGATTTAAATATTTAATTATGAATTTGAACAGATGACTCGTTATACTTTGGCTATTAATCAAATATATTATATAAACTAATATATCACATATTACAACTTAAGATTATATTTTGAACTGAACCAATTTTATAACTATAACCGAAATAAACTTTTATTACAAATCCGTTGTCTACAGTCTACACTCTACAGTCTACACGGTCCAAAAAATCTTAAAACATCACAAGTACGGAGCAACAAGCCCATGCACGAAAAATCCAAAGATACATCTGACAATAAGAATTCATGGGACATATCCTCTCGAGTTGTACAGCTGTAGCCCTCTACAGACTCTTGAAGCCCTCCAGTGAGGTTCGGCAGTCATGCCAACTTCAAGTATATCACATTGTTATTGTATTTTATTGTTATTTTTGTGTTATGTGCCCGTTTTTAATAACTTGAAATAAAGGAGTTATTAATTGGAGTGCATTTTTATTTATGTAGGGATTATGTCGTGATTTGATGATTTGTTCTTTTAGTTTGATGTGGTGATATTTGAATTTTATTGCTGTACAGTTCGTACAGTTGACAGTTTGTAGTTTATAAATTAATCCATTTTTAAACGTGTAAAAATTAAAATCTTATCTCTATTCTCTCTACATTATAAATGTAATGTTATAGGTAAGAAGATAGATTTTGAACACACTTTGGGTCAAAGTTTGTTTTAAATTAAACGTATGGTAGTCTACAGGGTTCCATTATCTATTTAACAAATTTAATTTAAATTAAGTTATGAACACGTTCCCAGATAGATTTTGATCTTTATAATAATATAATAGCATTGATTTAATATACCTATGATTTTATAATAATAATTAATAGTTACCTTTTCTCCCTTTCCCTCACATTTAAGTAGCATAAATAAGTTTTAAAAGTATTTTATTAATAATAATCAATAATCATTTTCAACAAAATCGGTTAACTACAAAACTTACATAACAAATATTTTGTGAAAGCTATTAATAACAACTCATCTTTGTATTACATATTATAATGATATTATAAAACTATTTCGTCAAGTTTCCCTGACTTACATTCTACTAGGAAGGTTATCTCGTGACGTCATAAGCCCGCCCTCAAGCGTACTCAACAGTTGAGTGGCACTCAACTGTTACATTATGTTCCCTGCATTGTATGAGCAATAATGGTTGATGGGTTTCAAATTTTGAGTTACTGCTATTATGTTAAAGTTTCACAGTTTGTTAGTCAGTAACGTGAAACGGATGAATATTTTTAGATATTGTAATTATATAAATAGTTAGACCATTAAGGAAAAATGTGATTTAAATTGCATCAATCACAGAACTTGGATTTACATGTAGATGCGATTTTAGAAAATTATTTCAGTGTGCGAAATCATAATGTGAAAATTTGATTGTAAATCAATTACGTGAAAACGGATTAAATGATTCAGATGAATTTCGACAAATAGATAATTCAAAAGACAAAATTAGACTAACCTGTCCAATTTTATCTCATGAGCTATCTATAAATATGAAACTAATAAATATAAAAATTAGTTAATTATTTTAACTCTTTCAAACTAGAATAAAGGAAGACACAAAAGGGTTTAAACTAAAGTTTATTTCATACAACAGGCCCACAGGAGGAATTTATTTTATTCGTGCAATTCTTCACGGCAATGTTACCTCGCATTCGCCATCTTTATTCTAATTAATTTACCGACAACTTGGGAAATTACAAAAGGACGTTGTTATGAAGCGGCATTTACATTTGTTAATAAAAATGCTATTGCTATATGCTTTGTAGCGTGGGTTTGCTCGTAATTTGGAGGTAGGTTTAAGGCTAGAGATATTTCAGGACATTTTTCACACATGGCACGATCTGATCCCATACTAAGCTTTTGCTTGTTATGTGGAAAACAAATGGCTGATAAACATATATAAATAATTTTAAATACTTATATATAGTTACTTATATAGATATATTTACACCCAGACACAGAGCAAACATCGATGTTCATCACACAAATATTTGCTCTGGGTGGGAATCGAACCCACCCAATCTTTATAGGTTCTTAGGTATGAAACAGATAATAAATTAATAAATGGACAGAAATATTAATTAAATTTATCCCTTCTATATGAAATAGTTCTATATTAAATTTAATGAGTAGATTATTGTTCCATGCACGTGGCTTCTATTATGTTTAAATGCCATAACTGTGGCCATAATTCACGCTGGCCAAGTGCGGGTTGGCAGATGTCACATGTCGTCAAACTTTTAAAGATTTAATGTCCTGTTATAAATATGTTTAAATCCAAAATTCTCAGGATATTTAAGTTTGCCGATTTTACCTATGATGTCGATAATGTTTAGATAAAGAAAAAAAAATCTTACCCGTAACCTTGTTATTTTCTATTGTAGTAGGATATTTTTTACCAAAATATAGTGACATATAAACTTTTATAAACATAACTTTGTTGAATAATTTCCCCACACACATCAGAGACCGTCATTTAAACCCCATATTTAAAACGTCAAATCATTAACAGTTGTTTAAAGGGCCATATATATTCAGGTGGGGCAAGAAAGGCCCATTAAGTGCTCCGAATGGGCCCATTTCGGGGACCAGAGCTTATTTAGAATATAAAACACTGTTTAGATAACATCGGGCTAGTGTGAAGTTTGGAGATATGTTTGAATTATTAATATACTGGATGCTTGACATCCTTTTAGTTTCTTTGTTGTTTTTGACGTTTCATTTGTAGTCTATAAATGGAGGGAGAGAGAAAATTAATATTGTACCTACCTATAATTGTCAATAAACAATTGACGATAATATTATACAATATTATTTTTTATTTAATTGAAGAAAAAAGATCATCAAGTTACTGAACGTTATAGCAATATCTAGATAGAAAATATATTCATACTAGCGGTCCGCCCCGGCTTCGCCCGTGGTACCTACATGTTTAAACTAACCTATCTCTCAAGTTGGATCGAACTGCACATGGTGTGCGAATTTTATTATAATCGGTTAAGTGGTTTAGGAGTCCATTGAGGACAAACATTGTGACACGAGATTTATATAATATATTAAGATTAAGATTAAGATTAAGATTATTAGTAAATATCTCGTCCTCTACCTATAAAACAGGAAAAAAAGGGTATTTATAAATTTATATAAAGGGTATTTATTTAAAATGATAATACCGCTACTCGGATAAATCATAAACGAATACAACAAAATCTCACCAACAGCAAACCTCTTTAAACACAATACATTACATTAATCGATAATTGTCTCTTCAAAACCAATGAAATACTTTAACAAGATCAAACGGTTACAACAAAAGCAGCGGGACACAACTAGTGTATGAGCAACGTCTAAATCGGTATTTGTGCGATAAATAAAGCGCGGACACGTTTGATCGCCGCGGGGCATTCCGCGGGATAAATGCTTGCTTTTGAGTCCAATATAATGTAGGGCTACCACTAATGTGTTAATTAACATATTGAATAGTATTAAGTGTTTTTGGTAAATATTTCATTGTTAGCTATGCTGTTATAGCTGTCGGTGTAATGACATAGGAGAAATTAAAATTATAACTTAATTTTATTTTCTTGCCTTGCTCCATTAAATCATGATAAAACGCGCGAAGAAGCTTGCGAGGGCTATAAATGTTCATAGCTTGAAGTGAAATAATATCACTAATATGTAGTGTGTGCTTTAATCTGTCTAGCCCCGGAACCACAGACACAATAGAAAATCTATTGTGTCTGGGACCGATCGGGCCCCTTGGGGCTCAATGGGTTAAAGCGCGTGTAATATGTGACCTTAGAGTATATTTCAATTATGTGACTAACAAAGTCATTAAAAATTATGTAATTCGTATTGTGGTAACATTATTTAAAATTAATAAGTCATTGTTAACAACCCTACTTAACTATAGGTTAAAAGCGAGACATCGTTTGTCTTCAGCAAGGCGTTTTGTTTTTGCAGTCGTCATTTACAAGTGACGCAGGTGACGCTACTGTTAAACACCGATGTGTCGCATAATCCTTCTTTTTGAAAGTCGGACAAGTTCATGTGTGATCGGTAATTTATTTGCAAATAAAATGGGTTGGAAATTATTTTGGTGGATAATTTATACGCGCGAATTTTTGAGTATTTAAAATATCTTCGTAGAGACTTCATTGTTGTGAACTGTGATCAAATAATTTATTAGAAAATGTGAGTTCATCTTCAGGTTGAAAAATTAAACTTTTCCTTTATTTGCGAGCCTATTTCTAATTGCTTAATAAGTAATTTTGTGTATTATTCTTTCGTTATATTTCTTCTTTAGACGCAATTTATTCGCGCAGACTTCATAACAGTATAATGACATTAAAGAGGCTAGTTTTTACGACAAACAAAACTGCAGCAAGCTAACTAACTTACGAGTCGCCCACGTAGTTCTAATTACGCGCGACGTACATTGCTTGTTTCTTACGAACGTCTGTTTCAGTAGCTGGTGTAAAGGAGCAATGCATGCTGTAGTTACGTGTATTGTCGTGTTTTGTCTGTGAGGTGGTAGGGGTCGCAAAAATGTCGCGTTTCCCGCCTAATTTAGCACGTCCGAGCTGAATTCGCGCGCTGAATACAAAGCCAGAAATAAAACGCTAAGCCGCGGAATAATCTAGAAAACAGACTTACTTGAAGTGCACTTATGCTTGTAGTTTTTATACATTTGTGAAAGTATACCTACACAATATATAGTATAAAACAAAGTCGCTGTCGCTGTTTGTCCGTCCGTTTATAACATCAGGTTTACGCAACGAATTTTTATACGTTTTTTTTATATAAAATAGAGTGATTTTAGTATTTTTAATTTTTCTAAATATAGCGGGCGAAGCCGCGGAAAGCTAGTATTTTATAAAATACATATTATATCTTTGGATGAAAACTTACTTATCATGTGAAATAGCGGGCAAACTAATCATTTTACACTTTCGTAAAAAGCGTAGTTTGGCTTCTCGTGAAGTCTTGTAACTTTTAGTTTTATCTATGAACGCGTTATTAACAACTAACTTTCCGGGAATTGAAATAACTTTAGCTGGACTTAGCTTTTCTGTGATTTTCCGGGGTTAAGCTTTTTAATGTATTGAAAATAAATAAAATAATTATTATTGTGTTCATAATTAATGGAATAATTAATTAATTACCATCACTTTACGCTAATTCGATAATTACCAATGATCAATGCGCCATCATGATCAATAGAAATTGTATTTTAAACTCTTATAGCTTTTTCTTTTAAATAACATAATTGTTTTTATTTATAAACATAGTTTATTATTTGAATGGAGCCTTTTATCCATACTAATATTATAAATGCAAAAGTAACTCTGTCTGTCTGTCTGTTACTCAATCACGCCTAAACTACTGAACCAATTTGCATGAAATTTGGTATGGAGA
Organism: Colias behrii; assembly: GCA_029959065.1. Taxonomy (NCBI): domain Eukaryota; kingdom Metazoa; phylum Arthropoda; class Insecta; order Lepidoptera; family Pieridae; genus Colias; species Colias behrii. The sequence continues at coordinate 314,654 of JARWMC010000026.1, forward strand.
TATTTTGATACCCGAGAAAGGACATAGGCTACCTTTTATTGCGAAATATGTACCACGGGCGAAGCCAGGGCGGACCAGTAGTTTCTTATAAATGTCACGGTTGAATAATTGTATGTTTACAAACATAGCTTCTAATTATATTATAACGTGTGGAATTACGCATTACGTAACAATAACAAGTAATTAGTTAACAATAACAAATTATACAATGTTTAATAACAAATAAGCGTTAAAAAATAAAACCAAAATGTGTTTAGATATATTTTCCCTAGGTATATTAATGCAAATGATTAACTAGCTTTCCGCCTGCGGCTTCGCTCGCTTTGTCAAAAAGTAAAAAAATTGTATGCAGAAACTTTCCCCCTAAAACCAATCTATCTGTTAAAAGAGACCGCATCAAAATCTTTAAGCAGTTTTCAATATCTTAGCATACATACAGACAGATTAGCGACTCTGTTTTCATACTGCGACATGCGATAAACCTCTTAGTAAAACTTTACAAAAGATGTATTTCTCTCAACATGAAATGATGAGACGATGAGATTTTCCACCAAAATATTGTGCGCATTACAGTAAGTATACGGGTGGCCAGGTGTCCGGCATAACATGGAGTTAGTAATCTAGATACGTCTATAAAAAATGTAATATCAATGTTATGTATCTTTATTGTTAGCCTATAATGTAAGGATGTGCTAACGTGATATTTGATATAGGGGTGCATCCGATACCGATACCGATACCGATATATCGGCGATACTTCGGGTTAGCCGATATATCGGTATCGACGATATTTTTGACCGATACAACGATACTTTTTAATTTAAAAATGTAGTGTTAACGAGCGTGTTGTCTCGTCTATTCCGTTGCAAATGAGGCATGAACAATGCTCGGGGAAACCCTGCGCTTGTGAGGGTGTTGTTGAGTTGTCCTAATATATCGAGAGATGCAGATCCATTCGTTTTTTGGCGCAATGACGTTTTATACCCAAACTTGAAAAAAAATGCGCAAAAGTACTTAGTTTCCAAATGAGTTCTGTTGCATCTGAGAGACTATTTTCCAGCGTAGGTCTTATTCAAACAGATTTGCGAAATCGCTTTCTCCGCAAAACTTAAGATTATAAACTTTGTTTTTTAAACAAAAATCTTATCAATGTTAATTTTAATTAGTAAAATTTTTATTTGCCTAATTATGTCTCTACTTTTTATATTAATTTAAAAATGGTGATTTATTTATTATACCTTCATTTTTAACCGACTTCAAAAAAAGGAGGAGGTTATCAATTCGGCCGGTATATTTTTTTTATTTTTTATGTATGTACACCGATTACTCCGAGGTTTCTGAACCGATTTACGTGATTCTTTCTTTGTTCGATGCGGGATGGTGTCGAATTGGTCCCGTAAAAATTTTATGCGGATAGGCCCAGTAGTTTTTATTTTATGAGCATTTATTTCTGTACTTGATGACTTATTTGAAATGTAGCAAGTAAATTTGATTCACTTCCCGGTAACCGATTGAGCTGAAATTTCGTATACGTATGTAAATTGGATAGCGATGAAACATTATCATGACATAGAGCTGATTTGATGATGGAATCGGCAGGTGGCTATAGGAACTCAGTAAACTCAAACTCAAACTCAAACATTTATTTATTCAATTAGACTTCTTCTAGAAGCACTTTTGAAACGTCATTAGGTACATATTTTTAACATTTACCACCGTAATAATATATTGACAGTAATATATTGACTCAACTTTATCGAGTTTGGGCTCGTTTGATTCGTGTTGAAAAATACACTAAGGGCTGATTTTTCAATCCTTGGTTTAAACTTATTCGTCGAATAATGTATAAAAGTACCATTTTAAAAACGTATTATAATTGCCCGTATTTGACATATCGCGTAATACTTTATTGGACGGATAAGTTTTATCCAAGCATTGAAAAATCGGCCCTAAAAAGTATTAAATAAAAATAACTACGTTAAAAACAACCGACTTCAAAAACGGAAAAGTAAAAAATAAAAAAGATTTGATATTATTAATTACTACTTACATATTATTTAGATGTGCTATTTATTAAATAGGTTTGAAGTCCGTGCCAAACACGTTTGGGCTCGTTTGATTCGTGTTGAAAAATACACTAAAAAGTTTAAATAAAAATAACTACGTTAAAAACAACCGACTTCAAAAACGGAAAAGTAAAAAATTAAAATGATTTGATATTATTAATTACTACATATCATTTAGATGTGCTATTTATCAAATAGGTTTGAAGTCGATTGATTTTAACGTAAGTTATTTTTATTTTTGAATTCCAAGTAAGCGTATCGGTATCGGTATCGGTATCGCCGATATTTTTATAAGAGTATCGGTATCGGTATCGTATCGGCGAAAAGGCGTATCGATGCATCCCTAATTTGATACAAATGAATGAAAATAATTAAGGTTTAAAAAACTGTGTTTTGGCTATGTGCATATTCTGGCAGATGTGATAAATAATAAACGAAACGTGTAAAATTTTAAACTCAAAAGAGGTTTCTTAACAATAACACTGCACTTTATACAGCTTCGTAATTTAAGAGATATCGCAATTGAATGAATTATCATAAATGGCAAATTAGTTATGTTTTATGATAGCCAATAAATCGCCTTTTGCGAAGAAAGCACAACGAGTTTAAAGTAATAAAATGCTGGCACATGTTATCTATTTATTACAGTTTCTACGTGCATCATAATTAAAACAATTGATTCGAACCAAGTTTTATGCTTGTAGAGTAGAGCTTCTTGCCCCAAGGTCTCCATCTCCTTATTCCTTTAATACTTTTCACAAATGTGTTACTTAGGCTAACGGTTAAGCATTACTGACTCTAATATAATTGATTATAAAATAAAAAGTGTCGGGGAAACATGTGGACACATACATATACAAAAAGCTATGATCAGCGTATTGCATATGTTTATTAGAAAACACTGTTATTATGTATTTTGTTGCCGTATCTAGTGTACGTATGTCCGTGTGCTATTCGGTCAGCCGTGACTGAGAGGCGTGTCAGCATTCGCTGACTGGACAGCACACCCTTCACATTCTGTTAAAGATGTTTTTGTTGTTCCTTCTAATCATCTTATTTTCTTAGGTTTCTGGTAGTTGAAATACAAAAATCTCATGTATAGTTTAAATGAGCATCAGGTTATAGGATAGGTATGCATTCCAAGTTTTTATATTTAAATTAATGTCAGCAGTAAAAAGTATAAGTTAATTTTTGTAACAACAGGTGAAAGCCTCATCAATATCGGTCAAATCGTTTCGGAGATTACAAACCTATCATCTTTAAACAGACAGTATTTAATATTACTACATTTATTTATAACAGAAACTGTTAGTAGAAATAATAAAGACTTCAACTAAGTAATAAGGATATAATAAATACACCTTCAATATACTCATCTCTTTATTCATTCGTATAAATTTTCCCGCTTTTTAAAGCTTTGAATAAAATATCAATTGAATTTATTAAATGGTCTCTTTGTGTTTTTGTGATCATTTTTATAAACTCTTATAGTGAGTGGAGAGAAAATTAAATAAAAAAATTAAACATTAGAGCCTTTTATCGTACAACTTTTAAAATAACTCTGTTGATATGGGGCTATCGGTATTAATACATTACTCAAAAACTACTGAACCGATTTTGATATTCAATAACTTGAAGGTTTCAATAATATTTTATCAAACAATTAATCAATGAAACATTGAAAAGAGATTTAAAATATAAAACGATTATAGAAATCGCACCCAACCCAAAAACCAAAGATTAAATCTTTTAAATTCAATTAATTATTGCGAATCGATGTTTCACAATCGATTCAAACAAAGGTGTTAGAATCGATTATTAACTCGATAAGTTGCATAAGTTTTGTGGGTGTAAAGGTTACATTACTTTAGATTATATCAGTTACGTAATATTTTGATAATAATCTTTAATAGTGTTAGGACACCTGTATCCATTTTTAGAAAAAAAATACTAGAAAACATGTCTTTTTTGCTTTCACTATAAAATGAAAATCAATTTAATATTAATCACTACATAGTATAAAACAAAGTCGCTTTCTCTGTCCCTTTAATCTTTAAAACTACGCAATTGATTTTGATGCGGCTTTTTTAATAGATAGAGTGATTTTCTGGTTAATTTATCTGGTTTTAAACAAAGCGGGCGAAGCCGCGGGCGGAAAGCTAGTTAATAATATATTAAAAAATAATATTCTTCACAGTAACTTTCCATTACAAAATTCACTTTCAAAGGTTTCTAAGCTCTCTACTTTTCTGATCAACGTTAAAACTAATCACTTTTTCCTTCCTTTCTCTCTTAAGTGAAATAACATGAAAGGGAAAGAGACAAAGCAGCTCTTAAATTAATCGATGTCAAATTAATTAACAGGACCTGAAAGTTGAAACCTCGCGTATCCAACTAAGCCCAATGCTATATTATTATCTATACTAATATTATAAAGCTGAAGAGTTTGTTTGTTTGAACGCCCTAATCACAGGAACTACCGGTCTGATTTGAAAAATTATTTCGGTGTTAGATAGCACATTTATTGAGGAAGGCTATAGGCTATATCACCACGCTAAGACCAACAAGAGCGGAGCAACGCGGGTAAAACCGCGGAGCGCAGCTAGTATTATAAATGCAATGTGTTTGTTTGTTTGTCTATCTTTCACGCCGCAACGGAGTGCTTTTTCGGTTCCTTCTTGATGTTTTCCTTTACGAATTAAAGCTATAAATAATGTACATAAATTGAAAAATCAATTTAATTTCACACGTTTGGTTCCAACTGTTTTGATTGAAGTTTGAAGTCTTTATCACTCTTCTGAACTAAGAACATATTGCAATTGCATTGAATAAATATAAATTGAATTACAAAGCGCCGCCGTCACGTACTCTCAATATGCAATTCTTATCTGTCTGTCTGTTTGTGAGAGTGTAGGAACGGGTTTTGTGTTTATACAAGATCTTTCCATAGTCAGGTTTAAAGCGATTGCAATGAATAAATCGTTTGTGATTAATGGTAATTTATTCTTTTAGTAATACTTAGATGAAACTGGCTGTAGGATGTGGGTTTGCTTGGTATTAAATATTGCCTTGCCTGCATTTCTTTGGGATACAAAATTTTTTTTAGATTTTAGTGATAATGTAATAATAGGTACCTATGTATTTAAGAGCATCAAAACACACATAAGAAACATACAAATTATGTTTTTAAAATATTATAATATAGATAGAGTCCCGATTTTGAAATCACTTCGATGAGTCTTCATCGTTCAAAATGTTTTTCTGGTTTATCTTGCTAAATAAATACCTTTTATCCTTTATAATTATACATCGTAGTAGTATATTATATACAATAACTAGTAGGTAATGTCCACACAAAAAAATATGCTGGAAATGTATTGCCACAGAACAGTTAAAAGTACAGGTATACTGCCTAAAATACGCTTCCTTGAATTTATTTATAAAATCGTATTTTTGACAAAATATTTAATCTAGCAAGGCAGGGGAGGTAAGAGGTACTACATGCCTCAATATCGGAATACATAAATTCCAATACAGTATATTGGATTTTCGAGAGACCTGCGAGTGCTTTTATCATTTTTATTGTTTGTCAGTTTTATTTAATTTGAGAACACGATTTTTTTATGATAGGACTTTTTATACATGTAAAACAGACATATTATGTCACCTAACTACCGTTGAAAAACTTTTACTGAACTGATTTTGTAAATTATGTAAGACAGTAGACAGCCATATTATTTGTAAGTGTAATAAATAAGGCTATGTTATATTTATCCGGCAAAGTCGAAACAAGCTCCTACTTAAGAAATAAATATAATCTTCTTCTAAATAAACCTTGCATTCACAAGTTATTTAATAGAAAATCGTATAGTAAAAACTAGCCACTTAATTTTGGGTCAAAAGACACGAAATCTGATCCAAATGTGAGGTAAACCCGACGACCCTATTGCAGATTACAAGCTAATTGAACGTCCTTTCCTATTGTGTGTGGGTTTATTTTTATTATATCTATTAGCGTATTTTAGTCAAGTTATACAAAATAACCTAAAATATGTATTACCTATCTAAATTTATATAAATAGGTAGGTATACATTAAATGATGTCGATGTGCCAAGACCAAATTTTTAATTTTTATGAGTAACAACCTACCTAGGTTATAAAAAGAGCGTGTGTGCCGAGCACACGTATCACATACTAAAATCGTCGCCTTATTCCATGACGTGACGGTATTGCCATGACGTGATCTTGAAATATTACTCTCAACGCGCCTAAAGAAATTTCCTTTCCAGTAAATTAAAATATAGATATTATATGTGTTTAAATTACAAAGTAAAAATACGTCAAATGCACAATGCTACGTAAATTCCAATACAAGTTAACTAAATTGGCTTTATCAAGAAAATTATGGAAACTATCTATTTTGAAACTCTAGTGAATCACATAAGCAGTTAGGTAGACTTTAATAAGATAATCTTAGCCTAAGACAGGTCTAAGGAGTGGTCGTAAATACTAACTTATAATTAGCCATTAACTTAATATATATTATATTATGTATACGAGCATTACCTAACTTATGCTGGCCATACACCATACTTCCTATCGTCCATTCGGCATGACGCTACCGATTGGATCAGTTAGAACTGACCATGTGTGGGAGTGGATTGGCATTATTTGGCATGATAGTTATACTTGACGGAACAATCGAATTTCGATTCTTTTGGCTTGATCATGGCGATTGGATCATGTCGATTGGACCGTGTATGGCGGTATGCGATCGTCACTTCAGTCTGGTCAAGATTTTTCGTCCAAGCTGAAGCATAGGCGCTTCGCTCGCTTGGTCGATAAATATGAAAGTATATGGATGTTTAGATGTCAACGGTTACGGATTTGGATAAGATTTGTTTGGGAGATAGATGAAGTACCAGATTACTTAACACATTGCGTACTTCTCATTAAATAGGTACATATATAACAACAATCTTCCCGGCATATAATCCTTTTTTTGTTTCATTTTTACGAATAAAACGCCCAAAACGGCTAAAACATCGTCGTCTGTCACCGGTGACGCCATGGCTTCAACTGAACGTTGCTGCCGATTGGACAATTCAAATTTCAAACGTTGTGTGTGTGGTCTCTATGGACAAACTGCAGATTGGATCAAGCTGCAGCGTCATGCCGATTGGACGATAGAAAGTATGGTGTATGGCCAGCATTAGATGTATCTCTTGATGCGTGAACATGTCTTTAAACAAAAATATACCGTATGTCTAAACTGTAAGAATCTAAATTCCTATAGCATGAAAGTTGATTGACCACCAATTATGATAGTAATAGAATTCAAACTTTACCGCTATTTATATAGTGTCCAATTTAGTTTGAAGCCGTTATGTGCTAAATATAAAGGCCAAAGCTTAACCCAGACCTCTGAACCGAGTTGCAAAACCATATTTTAAATTGCTCAATGCGTTTTATACGTTTGATTGCATACATTAGAGATGATAGTCAAATTATTTTATATAATTATAGGTTTGTGGTTTTACTACGGTATTATAATTGATTATTATTCTAAATATTCCAGTATGCAATAGTTATTGCCTAGTGATGTGTCGTTTAAAATTATAAAAATTGCCTTTTTTCATTTTCACATTTTACGACGTATTCGTGCTCCGCGGTTTTACCCGCAGTGTTCCGCTCCTGTCGGTCTAATCGAGATGATATATAGCTTATAGCCTTCCTCGATAAATAGGCTATCTAACACCGAAAGAATTTTTTAAATCGGACCAGTAGTTCCCGAGCTTAGCGCGTTCAAACAAACTCTTAGGTTTGTAATATTAGTATAATATAGTAAAGATTTAATTTCTAACCAAAAATTATACACAGATTTTAAAAACAACAACGAATTTAATAGCATACAAACATACCAAAAAAATACTACAAACTTATCCATTTACAAAATATATAGTTAAGTTATTCCATAGCAATCGAATTATCGATGATTGGCACAATCGCTTGCATCTCACGTGACAGCCAATTGACGACTAATTTTGATCTTTTGTGCGACTTGTTGATTGACAGTCTGTTGACGGAGATAGGGTTGTCACTCGATATATCAACACGCTTTTATTAACCAATTGAAACGAGCAGATTTAATTCAAACTTTGTATACTTATCAAGGATCGGTAACAATAGAAATAGAAATAGAAATAGAACAATAATTTCAACAATACAATAATTTCATGAGTTATTGGCCATCTGCCTCGTAGTACCTAGCAGATTATAATAATAATTATGCACTCAGTTGACAAGCTCTACTTGTTGTTATTTCATTTTTAGATTACAGTAACAACCGGTTTTGAAACATCATTAGGCATTTTATCTTTGCATAGTTTTTTGGCCTTTGCATTTGTTGCATATAGAATTTAAAAAGTAATTCTTTCTAAAATTTCTTAAAGACGCTTTCGATTCAAATTTGTTGATACATATTACATATGTTAGCATCATTTTATTATGATGTGTATTTTATGAGAGTAAATAAATTAAAATCTCCACTTGACAGAAAGGGATTAAGGCTGTAAAAAAATACATAAAAGCTGTATAAACAGGCTGACATATTTTATTCATATTCCATTTTATTTTCTCAAATATAAATTATAAAGATTTAGGAAAGCATGTCTATTTTAGTTTAGACAGATAGGTGACAGCCCTGGATGTAGTGACGTGTCGCGTTGAATGTAGGGCTGCTGCAAAAGGTACCGAGTTCATATGCGAGCTGAAATGAATCCTCGTTATAAAAGAAATAACTCTGTAAATTGTATTTACGTGTTTATATAAAAGGAATATACATTAACTGGTATAAATACGGTATTATTCTGTTGAATATAAAAGAAAGATAGAAATAATTCCTTGATGAAAAGAAATCGTAATTCCTTTTAAGATTGCTGCAAATATTCCTTATAAAAGTGTAAATATTATAAGTAAAAACGTGTTGATAGGTAAGTAGCACTCCGGGAATCGTAGATACGTAGAAATGTCATGGCTAATTAGTTACATTTTACTTTAGTTGTTTTTGTGAAAAAAGTTTCACTTTTACCGTGGCTTCACAAAACCACTCTATACATTTTTTTTTACTTATAATATCACTGAGCTTCATCATACAAATGTAATGAACAGCCAGACGATAAAAAATGTTTTACAAATAGTGCGACATTGTCAAACGGTGTTTCAAACAAGAAACTCGGAGACCATCGACCCGCATGTCCAAAAAAAAGGTCCCAAACACCATCAATTAATTGGACGTCCGTTATTTCTTGTTTCGGACCTTTTGAGTTATGTCCCCGCCCCTTGCCCCCCGTCTCCGGACAGGTATAGGGATAGTGGCCATTTCTCTTACAACAGTGTTGATAATTTTTAGATTAGGTGTGTTCTTTTCTTGGTTAGAGGCTGTAGGTTTTAGTGTAGGATAAAATATCTTAGGTAGGTGTTTTAGGATTGTAAATTCAACATTTTGAGACGACTGCTACTTTTTTGAATTTTTTTACAAAGCACGAATTATATTTCTACTAGCTTTCTGCCCGCGGATTTGCCCACGTTGTCTAAAACTTAACAAATTGTACACTAAAATCTTCCGATTGAACCATCTCAAAACATAAAAATCCGTCGCATTGTTTTAAAGATCTAAGCATATATGTATAGAGACAGACAGACCCGGTTTTATCTAAGTTTTATTTAAGAAATCACTACGCGTCTACTCTACATTACTAAACCTACAATCTGCATTTAACCCTATATCTATACATAGATTATTACATTTGTATATTATTATAACATTTAGGTACGAGTCCCCAAGCAATGTTTCAATACAATAAGTTAGACACAGCCCCTCACGGGCCGCAAACTTCTTAATGAAAAATGTTCAAATATCTCAAACTGTTGTCCACTTCAAGTTGCCTGGTGGGAATAGGGAATTTATAGCTGTTCGTGATGTATTAGTTTTATAACAATTTCTACGTTTGTTTTTGGGAGAGGATATGGATATTTGTTAAAAGTGGGAAAATAGGTTTGAAATATTCCTTAAATGTTATTTAAATGTGTTGAGAGGGTAAATATTCGTGTGATTTATCACTACATAGTATAAAACAAAGTCGCTTTCACTGTCCCTATGTCCCTATGTCCCTTTGTACGCTTAAATCTTTGAAACTACGCAACGGATTTTGATGCGGTTTTTTTTAATAGATAGAGTGATTCAAGAGGAAGGTTTATATGTATAACAACATCCATTAAATAGTGGAGAAGTACTGTTATTTTTGAGGTTTCTAATGTGATGTCGTAAAAAATTACATTTTTTCCGCTTACATTGCAAACGCAGGCTGAACCCTTCGAGTTTTATCAAAATAATGTACTAAGTATTATACACATTAAAAAGGTCTACAGAAAAATCCGCGATGGTATATATCTATCTCTTATGGATAACCCACAATAACTTTTGTTTGTCCTTTACTTTTTACGACAAATAATTGTTCATTTAATATAGATCTATATGGCCCTTTACACCGTATGATTTAAGTGAATATTTTCGAAGATATTACAGATTTAAAAATAGCGGGACGTAGCGTTTGCGGCGGTACCGGCCGGCCGCCCGGCTATATATTTTATACCCGTGCGAAACCGGAGCGGGCCGCTATGTTTTTATATACAACGTTCACAGTTTTTCTGTAGTGTATTTAGTATCAGCATTGCACCCGTGCGAAGCCGGGGCGGGTCGCTAGTGTCTTATAAATTCAATCACCAGAACGAAAAGTTTCATTGGTGTAGTAGTTATCGTAGAAGAATAATACAAAATAAGTCTGTCAGTACATACAAAGCGGATCATATAGATGTGAAATACATCTGGCCCATACCCCACAAAGGGTATCATCGCTCAAAAAACGAATTAAAATATAGCCTATGGAACTGACTAAGTGACTAAGGAAAAATGAATATTTCTGTTGAAATTATTTTTTAAAGCAGTCCAGTAGTTTTTGTGTGAAAACATTACATACAAACATACATACTAAAACACAATTATTTTCTAATTTTAATAAACTAGATTTTCGCCCGCGACTTTGTCCGCGTTTTCAAAGGAAAACGCGAATGCTTCCCGTTCCTTCCGGTCCTGTGGGATTTGTCTTTAGCTACCTACATATCAAATTTCATTGTAGTCGGTTCAGTAGTTTTTACGTGAAAGAATAACAAACATCCATCCTCACAAACTTTCGCGTTTATAACATTAGTTGGATATTATTATTATAGATAAGCTCAATACAAACGGAGTCAGTAACACTAACTAGTATGTACAAGATTAATTATTATCCAATCTGCATGTCCGAGAGGCAATGTGTCAATCGCGGGTCAAGTCAGTGTCGGATTATATCGTGTTAGCGGTGTCACGTCGGTTGAGCGCACTTGATATGTAGAAAGGTCGCGGGTTCGGTACATGTTGATGTAATCAGATAACATAATATATGTATAGCTAAGTATGTTCATTTATCAGTAATGTATATAGTCACTACATTAAATTTGATGAGTATGAATTATTTTGCTAATTGGTAATGAATTAATAATAAAGTCAGAATTGGGCAAAATTAAAATAGGATAGTTGATCCTATTTTAAGAAAAGACACTACAAATAAAAAGTACCATCAAAATCGGTTCATACAATCGAAAGTTTTAAGGTAAAAAACCCAAATGAATAATGATGCAGTCGAATTGAGAATCTACTCATTTCTGAATTCAGCTAAAAATAACTAGAGTTGAAAAAATCGTGACTTTTGATTCCAAATTCCACTTCCATATTTCCTCAATTATATATTTACTAGATGTTTCACCCGCATTGCTCTGCTCCTGTTGGTCTCAGCGTGATGATATATAGCTTTCCTCGATAAATGGGCTATCTAACACCGAAAAAATTTTTCAAATCTGACCAGTAGTTCCTGAGATTAGCGCGTTCAAACAAACAAACAAACTCTTCAGCTTTATAATATTAGTATAGATAATAATAACTTTAAATCGGGTTATACTATCAATAAAACAACAAGTACTTTATATATTTTAATTTTTAAATATCTTAAAATTGGGGTAATTCCACTTAAACAAACACCTGTAAATTAATGATTATCTTGCAAGCAGCTTAGTAAATCGCAAAGCTGGGTTGCTCCATAAAGAGATGATCCGATCTCGGGAGTGTGTGCGTCTCATCTGCTGACAAATGATGGAATTTCAGTTAGATGAATGGCCCGACGAGAGTGTAGCGTCAGCAGAAAAGATAGGGCTGAAAATAAAGGTAATAGGTATATTGGTGATTCCAAATCCCATACAATACTCATGTTGTATGGGAAAAGAAATGACTAGTTTCAATTCTAGTTTCAAATTGCAAATATGTAAATTATTTACCTACCTATAGAAAATAAATATTTGCAAGGTTCGCTGATATCTATATGTATATAATGCAGTAGAAATAAGATTAAAATGTACGATGTAATACTAACTAAATACTTAAGCAGATAGATACTTGAGGAATTTATCTAACATTTCATGTCCAATTAATTAGAACTATAAACGCCTTTAATTTTACTAAACCGATTACAGTGAAAGGAGAATGACCACGGGTGGTATCGGTAAAATTTTAGCTGTGCCACGTATTCTTGATATTGTTAATTCCTATTTGTATTTATAATGATCATATGTATCACTATTAAGTCTTAATTACACCGGATAAATTGAAATAATAATAGAAGTTTGTGTTTTGAAACATGTATGACCACGTATGGAATCGGTAAAATACTAGTTGTGTCACGTGTTCGTGATATTGTTAATTCCTATTTGTATTTATAATGATCATATTTATCACTATTAAGTCGTAATTATACCGAATAAATAGAAATAAAAGTAAAAATTTTTGTTTTGACTCATATATCTATCTCTCTTGCAAGCGTCCTGCGTCATATGTCATAGTTTCTATTTGAAATGAATGTTGAATGAATGTGTTCGACACATTGTTTGAAGTTATTTATTTTGAAATAATGTTTATTACGATTTACTTTTCACATTTGTCTTGTAAATTAAAATATTACCTATGTAATAAATGTAAACCTTAACGTTCATTGTTAGTTTAAACTCGATAAAGTATTTTTTGAAGTGTTGAATAACACTATTGTTTTATTTTTATTGTCGTGAACTGCGGCTTATTTACATAAAAACTTTAATCGTTTCTAAAAGTACTAACATCAAGCTTTAAATTGAGCTATATTTCATCTTGACACAATAAGTTTGATTGCGATACCAAGTGCCATAGTCACTTGGGCAATCTCCTTTGTCGTGCAAATAGATCGTAACTGATAACTTAGAATAAAATACATAAATCATTTTTCATTTTGAAGCATATCAAATAAAAATTGTAATACAATAAAAAAAAGTGTTAACACGAAACTGTTTTGCAGACGCTACGTCTCTCGTACTTGGTAACGACCAGGAAATCTGTACTCCCCATACCGACGCTTTTCATAATTTTTCATCGATTTAGATTTATGTAAAGCTTTACCTGAAGTACCGTCTGCAAAAAAGTTACTGGCATCATATTGGTTAGTTTATGAACCAAACTCGGAGTATGAGAAATTACCTTTTAAGATTAATAATGACTTATTAGGTACTTTTATGAGAAAATTCAAAATTTTGCACTTGTTTTCGAACAAGGATAATCTACACGCGTAGTCATCCTACTAATATCAAAAAGGCGAAAGTTTGTGAGTATGGATGTATCTGTATGAAGAGTAACAAACATACATTGTTTGTTAGTCTTTCACGCAAATACTACTGAACCGATTACAATGAAATTTAGCACACATATAGAGGGTAACTTGGATTAACACATAGGATAGGTTTTATCCCGGAAATCTAATAGGAACGGGAACTATGCGGGTTTTTCTTTGAAAACCGCGGGTGAAGCCGCGGGCGGAAAGCTAGTAGTTATAAAATACTAGCATCATTAGAAAATCCTATTTTAAACTTAATTAAATCCTCATACTTCAACCTCTAATTTAAATTTCACGAGTGAATACACAAGTAGAAACTAACCAACAATAAACAATGGATCCAATTTAATATATCAAAAGATGTATTGACTGATAGCTAATATCCCTTCGTCTTAATCACGAATGCGGATATAATGGACCCCATTACGGCCCTGTTTGGGACCGACTTAGATATAAAGTTGGAAAACAATAACAGAGATATGTTAAGGAAATGGGCTAGTAAGAGAGCTGGCAGCAGAATTGTTTTATTAATGTGATTTCGTAAAAATAAACTTTTGGGACACCTTTCAGTGTTCTTTACGTTGTCTAATTTCGGTTGTTGTTGGTGTTAATTTTGTTACATAATAATATATTATGATATTTGTGTAAGTATATTAAATAATTTTTAGAGAAGTTAAAAGAATACATAGGTCGCTATTATTAAATGTACAAAAAAATTAAGCATGCATATCCATTATTTTGAGTATTATTACTGCTAGGTAGACTTACGTTTTGCTCTAACAACATGTTATGTATTCAACTACTTTTATTTCCTATCTTAGCAATTTTTTCCATACAATAAATAGTAACCAGAAAAATTTTGCGTCAGTATTATCAAGCAGCAGGAAAGAAATACAAAATCTGATCTCTTAAACGAATACACACCCAGCTCCCCTACTACGCTTGTATTTGACAGGGCCCGTGTGTCGTCCCAAGGTACATTGTGTTGTCCCCTGCGCGTGGCATCTTGTCTGATAAAGCATTGTTATCTAATTACTTTGGAAACTTCATTGCATGCAGATTGAAATATAATCAATTTGTCTGTTTGTTGGTTGGGTTAACTAGTTTTCCGGGGGCCGATGAAATTTAAAAAATCTTACGTTATGTGGATCGAAAACCAGTAGATATTTAGGATATGTGTTTATTTAAATAAATCGAAGATTTATGTATCTTACTTCAATATTGGTATTAGTTTAAATAATTTCATATTATTATATATATTAAATAGTTTAATATGTGTACATTAAGTTGGATATTTATGAACATAATTAAGGCTTTTTCATGTTTCAAGAAGGCTACTAAAGAAACGTTAAACAGTACCTATTTGTTTGTAAACTAATAAAATTGTTGACATAACTGCATCACATTAAGTTTCATAATTGTATCAAATATTCTGTTTGCATTTGTTACAACAGTTCTAATACTCCAGTTTAACTTAACTTTTAAGTAAAACCAAATCAACTTGGCTACACTAGCCGATACTAAAAGCGTATCTTAAAACAAAATAAACAGCGTTCTGTCTGTTTGTTTATGCATTCACACCTGTCAGATGCACCCGCTTGGAGTTACATAACTCGCTCACATGGCTCCACGAGGAATTGTTTCTAACGATTTTGTACGTACGTATGGAGCATGTATGGAGGCTATTTTATGGGATATGGAATTTTAAAATATTAAGTAATTATGATCTTTTGATATATTATATAACATTATATCCTCTCTTATAAAGAGATGATCTTTTGATATATTATATAACATTATATCCTCTCTTATAAAGAGACGATATTTTTCAACTCTTTTTGTGTCTGATAGGTACAATTTTTAAATGTATGTTGTAAATATAAACTTATTACTTTCAGAAATTAATTTTAAATATGGTAGGTAGGTACGCGATAGCAAGATGATACATTTTTTTACGTAAATTTCCTTAATATATTAAAAATTAACAATCATCTAAAAAGAAATGATTCATATAGGTAAGAGAAGCATTTTCTAAACATAATAAATATTAAGCAGACATTATGTTTAATAATTCGACATTATGTATATCGTAAATATTTGAGCATTCCGTTCACTAAAGCCAGATGGAACTTGTATAAATGATTGAATTCTTTTGTTCGAATCAATGGAAATGTTCAGAGGTCGGAAAACGTGATTAGCTGATTGATGCTTAATGGCTTACAATCTTGTTATTATTAAATTATGGTAAAGCTCTGATATTGGAATATCTTAAATATTATTCTATTTTATATACTTAAACATAATATTTTATGCTATACTTTGCTTTGGCTCTACATTTTAGTGAGGCTTAAATAAAATTAACTATATTATATTTAATAGAAAAATTATGAAATAGCCATAGTAACTTTATTTGATTCTACAATATTGTTAAAGAACTATTTAATCGTCTAAACCAAATTATAGTCAATTCGAAACCTTTACAAGTTTACACGGTTTACGTGATTCAATTATGCGAGAAATTAATATTAAAAGTCATCTGTTGCTTAGCATTCTCTCCGCTAACAGAATAAAATTTACCAAACAAATTTGAAATTGCGAACTTAAAAACCCAAAGGTCCAATTGAGACCCTATTAACAATACAAAGTATTTGTAAAAAACGTTCAATAATATTCAAGGGACACCCGGGAGCAAACCTTTATCTGAAATTATTTAACAATCTTGTAAAACGGACCCTTTATTTTTCTCAAACATTAAACGAACTTGCAACTCGATATTGAAATCCGTTCTACATACGTCTATTCGTATTAAATTAAATTTAGTTTACTTTAAATTTTAAAGTAAATCACTTTGAGTCAGTCGCCGCAGTCGCCTTCGCTTTTATTTTGTTTTGCCTTTGCTCGAAATAGCCTGTTTATTAAATATCAAACTGAAGTTAAATAATAAAACAAACTTAGGGATAGATAAAGTTTTACAGGTACATCATATATTGAAAGGACTATATTAGTTATTTTAAACAGGATTAAAGTGAAATAACAACCTTAGAAACATAAATCTATATATGATATAGCTGTTCCCCGCGGTTTCACCCGCATTGCTCCGCTCCTGTTGGTCTTAGCGTGATGATATATAGCCTATAGCCTGCCTCGATAAATGGGCTATATAACACCGAAAGAATTTTTCAAATCAGACCAGTAGTTCCTGAGATTAGCGTGTTCAAACAAACAAACAAACTCTTCAGCTTTATAATATTAGTATAGACTAGCTGTGCCCGCGACTTCGGCCGCGTGGAATAGTGACTGCGTAAACACGTACTACCATAAACAATTAAATAATAAGCACTTGCAGATTATTTTACAGTTAAGAAATAAAATAAATTAAATAAATAATAACACAAAAGAACTGTTAGTAAAATTTATTTCTAAACTGAGCAAAAAACTTAGGTACAAAAGAGTTCAAAATTTCCAGGGTATGGCTATCCTCCCGCTCCCATATCCTTCCACTTTCACAGACTTTCAACTTTTCCCTTTCACCCCTAGTAAATGGTAGAACTGATTTTGATGTAAACCATGTCTAATTGTACCTATATTATGTACACGTCATATCCTTTGATGTTTCATTTGGATAATTTATTTCCACTATCACCCCTTAGGTGAACTATATGTAATAAACGGATGAACCGATTTTGATAAAACCAGACCAATTGTAATTCACACGTCATGCCCTTTCATTTGATATGCCGCTTGAGTGTATTATTTGACCACATTCTATTATTCATTCCCACTTTTACTGCTATAACCCAATAAATGGATAAACCGAATTGGATAAAAATATGACTAATTGTTCTGACAGGTCGTGTACTTTCATTTGATTTGTCACTTAGGTATAAAATACAACATTCGTTTTTTTCATTCCCACTTTTACCCCTTTATATAATAAATGGATGAACAGATTTTGATAAACTATATCTAAGAACCAGCATCGGAAAATATTCCCCCTCACAAATACCGCATCTAATTCTTATTACTCGTTAGCGGGCTACGGTGGCACAGACAGACACACAAACACACATAGCGGTCACAACACGTCCCCTCTTTTTGCGTCGGGGGTTAAAAATATAATACCTACGACATAATTTAAAGGAAATTTTATGTAGAAAATTTACCTAGAAGTAACTATAATGCAATTTGTGCAGGTTTTAGGCTGAGCAAAAATCTAAATAAAGGTCCTTTGAACTCCTCCCCCCCTACTGCACCCTCAGCTTACCCCGCCCCCCCTTGGGGACTTTCGATATGACAATCTGGACTTGTCAAGGAATAACTGTAGCGTATAACTTACGTAATAAATTTATTTATGTGTTTTTATCGTACACTGTACAGTGTATCAATAGAATGCCTTAGCAAATGTTCGCCGTGATTACTTAAATGGTCATAACTTTTTTATTTATTAACCGATTAACATGAAATAAACACTAAATGTTAAATGAAGCTTACCACAATATATTTGTGAAAACCGCATCTAAATCGGATAAGCCGTTTCTGAGATTAGCGTGTTCAAACATACAGACAAACAGACAAACAGACAAAAATGTTTTTTAACAACAATTTTGGATTCGGGCACGATTAAATAATAACACCTGCTAATTTTTTTTTACATATTTCAATTGTACAGACACTACTTTTCTACAATTTTATTATATGTATTGATTTATATCGAAGCATCCAATATCAAAATCTATTTGATGTTCGGAACATCTGGATTCTAGACGTTATGTCACATCAATGTCGTGTACGAAATAGGTACAGTACTCCAAAAGTAATAATGCGCATAGAAATCTTCGTCACTCTTCGGCAACTGTCATATATTCCCGGAGCGTCCGAAGATGATATGTATATAGAGTGGTTAAATGCATTTTCTTCATGCATAATTTAGTTACATTATGTGTTTTGTGCTAAAAGAGATTAATATTTATTTTAAGTAACGATTTTGTTTCGATAATTCCTTGTAAGTAAATAGCGAGGATAACCCCACGATTGCGAATATATCTTTGTTGGATTGATTTACTTGGAAAATTTTATAGTACTTTTAAAGTGTCTTACTGAAGCTGGTGTAATGATGGAAGAAAAGAAGGTTAAAATAACACAAAATTTATATTGCATAAAATATGGTTTTCAAACACAGGTTTACATTTAAACCATATAAATCTAATCATTAAAATCTCAGTTCAAAAGTATTTACAGTAATGATCATTCTTCAATATTATGACAATTACAAAAAAATAAAAGTAAAAACAATCAGGGATTATGTTTATTTCTGACATTTTAGCTATACATCGGAACCTTCATTATGCTCTTCTTCATTTTCACTTTCCCTACTGCCATCACCTGTGTAAATCATTTCATCGATTAATTCACCTTTAAAAACAAAACCAAGAAGGGTATGTAATAGCAGCTCTATATAATTCCACTCAGAGTGAACACGTGCAGTCACCACCAGTATTTAAAGACGACTGACGGATTTTTGAGTTTTTTGACTGACAGGCTACCCCGTCACCTTCCGCCCGATTTGTTTTTGATTGTGTATGACCGTGAATTGACTTCTTTTTATATTGAACAAGGTGTAAAATGCAAGTGCATTGTTTAGGGCTCTTACGATTCAATGATTCGAGTGATTTCGGAAATACGACAATTAGCGAAGATTTGCATGCGCATTATTAATTTTGGAGTACTGTACTTAGGTGTTATAGATATTTTAGGTAACTTTATAGATGTACTATTTGACCTCTACTAAAAATATTATGTGCTTGCTTAAAGTAACAAGCGTTTACATAGTTAAAACAAAATTTTTGATATTTGACGTAAATATAGTTGAAAATTCGATGATAAAATAATGTTTTTATTTTATATCAATTATACCAAAGTGGTGAAGTAGGTGACAGATACAACAATCGAAAAAAGCCTGAATGCCTTGCTAATTTAGTTTTAAAGAAATAACTGTTCAATACTTTTACATGATTAAAATTGATGAGTCTGAGATTACCACGTCTCCCATCATAACAAAATAATCACGTCCAGATCAATGGAGGCTGTGGTGCAGAAAATTGAATCGCAATTAGCATACATCGTAATGCTAAACAATGAAGCGCGGAGCGGCCATCTTGTCTCCGTCGATTTCACGGTTGAAAACGCGGGAATTAAGCACGCCCCAGATCACACCATGTGCGTCTTCAATATTGTGTTTTGAGTTTGTGTATTGATTTGACCGTTATAATATTTTAAAGCAACACGGGTGGTTTTACTGTTATAGCCATTTTATTTAGATATGTACTTACTTAATTTTAAAAAGGTAAAGGTGAAATTTGTCTGAATATAGGTAATTCTTATAGGTAGTGAAAGAAAACATTTTGATGAAAGTGGTAGAAATATAGATTTATCTCCATTTGCAATATGATATTAATTATTAATTATTAATACAACTGTTAAGATATTATAAGATTTTGGCCTGTTGATAATTAAAACAAATCAAAGTTGAGACGTTTCTTCATAATAAAACGTCTCAAAGAGATACGGTTAAAATTATACAACGATTCTATAAATATCCTGATGATATGTTATGATATCTACTACAAAATAACTACAAATCTTGTTCAAATTAACATATTAAAGTAATCCACACGATATTGAGAGCTTTCATTAAACCCATTTATTAAATTTAACGGAAATGAAATGATATTATGACGGTTATATTTCGTCACAAAGCAGGCCACACACGCGCCGGACGTCCAAAACAACCCTATGTCACACGCTTTGATCGTTTTTGATGTATCGATGTTTAGACAAACAGAATTGTGTATTTTGGATTGATAAAGGTTGGAAAGTGGAATGATATGTTTATTTGGAGCTTCAAAGGTGCTTTTATAGTTAAGGTATAATAAAAATAAATTTGACGAACAAAAATTTCAAATGTCACAGCATTTTTTTGGTTTTACTTGAGTTTTCTAGTAGGTAGTTTTGTATGTTGAATCGTGATAATCGATTTTATAAATTGTAGTGTTATAAACAGAATTTGCCACGTAAGTGCAGCTGTTTCGGAGGTAAGCCAGAGCAAACAGACATACATACAAACGAAAACTTAAAAAGATAACTTAAGCTTTCAAGACATTACAAATAGTCTTCATAACATTTAAAATTGTATTTATTTAAGAATAATAAGACGTTGTATAATGAGCAGCTACACTTAGCCATCAAACATACAAGTTAACGTTTCACTGCTCGGATCTTGCTCAAGATAAGGGCAACACCTTGATAACAGAAAAGGGAATTTCAATGACAAATTTTACATGAGCAATTTTAAAATATTTTCTTTGAATAGAATTAGGTTAAATATTATTGTTGTAGAGAAATTAGATAAGGCTATATGACGAAGGCATGATGGAGAATTGACACTGACTTGCAAGAATGGAAAGTGTTTTGTAAAAAGCTTGTACATAAAATAATGTGAATAGTGATTATTATCGTGTTTTAGATTGTTTCCTGAAGTATAAAATTCGTTTCCCAAAAGGTATATCTTTATTATTGAACAATATTAAACTAAAGAAATGACGTCTATAATTTACACAGAAAAATACCTTTAGATGTATGTATTAGAGAGTATGAATTACTTTCATATACATATAAAAACTTTCGAAACAAGCCTATGTCTATAATATCTAACCGACTTCCATACCATAATTACTCAACGCAACTATTCCTAAAGCAGTATTTAATCACAGTAAAAACAACAAAAAAAGGCATAGCAATTTAAAAACGTCAATGAAATTCCCTCAGCATGAAGCTGTTTAATACTTAAAGTATTAAAACGAGTGAGTCGACGTATTTTATTATGTTATAAAGCTCCGTATTGTCATAAACCTAGCCTACATTAACACAATATACCTGTACATTTGAATATATTTAATACGGGAATAACTCGAGACTATTTTTATTTAGTTTTTAGAAGCTTTAAGTGAATTATATGAATACTAGCTTTCCACCCGCGGCTTCGCCCGCGTTTTCAAAGAAAAACCCGCATAGTTACCGTTCCCGTGGGATTTCCGGAATAAAACCTATCCTATGTGTTAATCCAAGTTACCCTCTATATGTGTGCTAAATTTCATTGTAATCGGTTCCGTAGTATTTGCGTGAAAGAGTAACAAACACACACATACACATCCTCACAAACTTTCGCATTTATAATATTAGTAGGATTGTTAGGTATGTTTTACTAATAATTGAAACAGTTTGATCTTTTTGCGTTCATGTTTTTGACATAAAAAATGTTTTAGTTATAACTTTAATAAGTTTGAAAGAGCTTTTGAGAAAAGACGAGCTAAAAAATCTTTAAACATATATATATGGCTTAAACATCTTTAAGGTATGAAAACGCAGTAGACATTTGGCCAACATTAGATACAAGATAATTGAATATCAAGTAAGATACTCAAACTCAAAATTGTGTTTACCTTTTTTAACAATAGTTAACCTGCAAAGTAAAATCGACTCTAAAAACTAATTATAACACATTCTACCAAGGACTACTTCGTAACGTAGCATTGAATCGTCTCATCATAATTACGAAAGAATGCCACAGATTATATAATTACATAATTAACGAATTAAAAAAGCCAACCACGCACATCGCTAACCATACACTATCATTATTTTTTCCCCACGCGTGTAACGGTGCATTTACATCAAATGAGCGAATGCTCATTCTAACCCCACTATGACAAATTATGTTAATGTTAACAGGTGTAGAGCATTCTTTCGTTGTTCTTAGTGCATTCGAAAACATTCTATGCAATGTTCTAATACTGAACAACAATACGTGTTTTCGTTTACATTAAAAGATCACGAAAGAATGCTCTTGCTCTAGTTCTGGCTCTATGTTCGTTTGATGTAAATGCACCGTAATAATTATAAATAATTGATATATGAGAGTGAATACTAAATCAAATGAAATCAAATACCGTGAAGTGCAGCTAATTGCTTTGATGTCGCTAATTCGATTCTTAGAATATGATACCAGTTATTGATTAGTAAAGCTTAATTAGCATTCTTTCGTTGTTCTTAGTGCATTCGAAAACATTCTATGCAATGTTCTAATACTGAACAACAATACGTGTTTTCGTTTACATTAAAAGATCACGAAAGAATGCTCTTGCTCTAGTTCTGGCTCTATGTTCGTTTGATGTAAATGCACCGTAATAATTATAAATAATTGATATATGAGAGTGAATACTAAATCAAATGAAATCAAATACCGTGAAGTGCAGCTAATTGCTTTGATGTCGCTAATTCGATTCTTAGAATATGATACCAGTTATTGATTAGTAAAGCTTAATTCTAGTTAGTCTGTTATGGCGATATCTGGATTTAAAGCGATCAGTATCTTAAGTTAGATTATAAATAATGGTTAATCTTCTTATCTTATTTATAATAGGTTTTAATAATAATAAATATTCTTATTAAAGAAATAAAATAAAAAATAATAACAAAACCGAAAAGTCGAGTGGTAAAATTATTAGTTTTTCATAGTGGTTTGATTCCTCATCTACAAGATATGTATTAAACTAGCTTTGGTCCGCGGCTTGACTCGCGTTTCGTAAATCTAAATATGATTCTATTATTTAGGATTCAATTCCAATTGAATACTACATAATAGAACAAGATAATTATAAAAAGAACAAGTTACAAGACAATAGCACTTGAAAGTTAAAACTATTCTCGTTAATGTAGGAGTTGTGAACAGACGGACTGGTTCATATTGCACTGTATACTTGTATAGCTTTCCATCGCGGCACATTAAGAGTAATTTTCGCAAACAAAACTGTAGACGATCGAAATTCGTGCTCCGTTTGTATTTCTGTCTGTTTACCATTTTTATATATAGTTTACTAGCTGTGCTCCGCGGTTTCACCCGCATTTGCTGTTGGTCTTAGGGTGATGGGGTGGATAGGGGTGATAACCTTCCTCAATAAATGGGCTATCTAACACGGAAAGGATTTTTCAAATCGAAATAGTAGTTCGTGAGATTAGCGCGTTCAAACAAACAAACATCTTTATACCCGTATAATAGTACACGTATCACTTTTTTTGTCCGCGATATACCCCAAAACGACTGAACCGATTTTTGATCTAACTAGATAGATAGGATAGGTTACATATATACAATATATTATTATGTATCAAATGCGTAATAGTTTGGATAATATCTATTTAATGTATTTTTAAAGGAGATATTAGCATTCTGCTCTCCTTCTCCGTATAAATTATTAGTATGTAAAATTTAATATGCCTCAATCCACGAAGTTTTCCTAAAAGTGGGTATTTGCTTCACGTATTAGGAAATATATAGATATCGAGTTTGTATTGAAATATTCAGGATATTAAACTAAGAAATGACGTGCATTCACATCGCTTCGGTTTCTCGGAAGTCTTTATGCAACCTGTATTGATGTTCAGCTTGATTATATCCAAATATGGACGAGTAATCTCAGGGCATTTATGGGTAAAAGATATTATATAATGTAGAGATATTTTATAAATATTATGCTATATTATATACTGAACAGTTATAAGTTAAGTTGGCTAATTAACATTCCTGCATTTCCTAAAATTTGTATCAATAGAAAGTTATTTGTTGCGTTTTCAAGCAAAAACTGTAGAGCTAATTGAGCGAAAACTTTTCATATTGATAGATAAGGTTTTGAAAATAGGTGTGAGTTTTTTATTCTAATATAAATAAATACGAATATTACCAGAGTAGAATCATAGAAATGATGTATCTTGCAAGCAACAAATAACTGTTTTCTTGGTATCAATTTAAACGCAATAAGAAAGTAAATAACATCACCACATTCCAGGATTCCTGGAATCAGACCCTAGTGGAAACATATGGTAAATACTCTTTGAAGCAGCAATAAAAACTAATCAATTGTGTAAAGAAAATTGATCAGTATTTATTTATTTATGGACACTTCAATATAGTTGCAGACAGCGGAAACTTTACAACTACTTACAGTGATAATTAAAGATGATATTGTTCCCGAAAGAATCTTCTTTAGTAATAATTGATATATTAAAGTGAGTAATACGTGAGTGAGTGAGTAATAATTGATATACTAAATCAAATAATACTACTACTACTACTAATCAAATCAAATACCGTGAAGTGCTGCTAATTGCTTTGATGTCGCTAATTCGATTCTTAGAATATGATACCAGTTATTGATTAGTGAAGCTTAATTCTAGTTAGTCTGTTATGGCGATATCTGGATTTTAAGCGATCAGTATGTTAACTAAGATTACAAATAATGGTTAATCTTCTAATCTTATTTATAATAGGTTTTTACGTATCAAGAAATATCTATTTAAAAATATCTATTTTTAAGCATCTTATAACTTGTAAACACCAATGTCAAAAAATATCTAATCGAAAATATAGTAATCGAGTAACTATCACTTACTACGAGTCCGTTTCCAGTCGAAGGACTTACCACTGGCCTGTAATCTAGTTCAGCTAGTAACTATCGCCAGTCACTAGCCCGCTGCTAGCAGACTCCGGAAGACATCTCGGATCGCGGATAAGCTCTGCAGAAACACTAATTGCTCTAGAACTGCTTAATTCCAGCCAACTCCCATTACATTTGCTTATGACCCAATGAGTAGAAATTTAACCAACTTTTACAATATGTGTATTGTTTAACCCCTCGTTTAGGAGCAAATAGTAATGTGTATTGAACGAATTAATAAATACTAATAATATTAAATTAGTTGCGAAACTTTACCTGTTTATATTATTACTAGCTTTCCGTTCGTAGATAAAGGAAAACCAGCATTGTTCCCGTTCCCGTGAGATTGTTGGGAAGAAACCTATACTATTTTCTTAGATCTCAAGCTATCTCTGTACAAAATTTCATTCAAATCGGTTAATTGGTTGAGACGTTAAGAAGACATAGATAGACTTAATTACTTTCGCATTTATAATATTACTAGCTGTGCTCCGCCGTTTTACCCGCAGTGATTCGCTACTGTTGGTCTTAGCGAGATGATATATAGCATATAGCCTTCCTCGATAAATGGGCTACCGAATACCGAAATAATTTTTCAAAACGGACCTGTAGTTCCCGAGATAAGCGCGTTCAAACAAACCATAAAACTCTTCAGTTTTATAATATTATATATAGTATAGATTATACATATACATATAGGATAGAGTATAAATAAATGTTATTACTTACCATATAATATGACACAAAAAAGTTGTATACCAAATCTAAAATCGCATTTATTTATTTGAAAATATGTATATCAATTTCAGTGAACTCGCAATTAATGCGGAAATGTAAAACAGTCGGAGTCGTTAGGAAAAATACGGAGCAAGACTTATCGAATGCTTGACATTAAAAACAAAAGGCTTTTGCTTGTATTCAGGTCAAATTGTGACCTACAGGAGCAGCCTTCAAAAAGCCTTCGCTATATTTGTATCTTCAATATTGAATGGTTATTTGTAGGTATTTTTTACTGAAGTCGTCGTATTTCCGTCTCTTTATATTTTCTGTTTGATTTTACAGGAACTCGGCGTTTTTCAATATCTGGTTGAAATATATTGCATTTTGAATGAAAATATTGAATTTATGTTTTGAGTTCTGCTAACTGTGTTAATGCATTTGCAGAAAATGTTAAACAATTTGACTCATTTATTTATATGAATTAATCACCGGTGATGATGATGAACGTCATCGTATACAGGTTTAATATCATATACCTACTGTTTTTTTTGTGGCTAATATTAATCTTATAAATGAGATTATTCTATTGAATATGAATAAAATATGCCACGAAAATTATGATGACAATTAAACAGACAATAGGTAAGCTGTGAAAATATAAGTTTTAAAATAAACTTTAAAAGCTCATTTTTACGATTCATTCACCCTTTTCATAGTAGAGTACAAAGGATCGATATATCAGTGACAGCGGCCTATACCCGAAAATAAATGTTAAGTACTAGTTGTGCCGCGTGGTTTCACCCGCGGAGAAATCCGAAAAATCAAGTATTTCTATAGGTGGCTAAATAAATAAAATAAAAGCTCACGTGTTTATGGTGTACATAATATGACCTGTATAATTGTAAAGTTTCATCCAAATCCGTCCAGTAGTTTTTCCATGAAAGAGCAACAAACATACATATGAATGTCATTTGAATGTCTTATCAACTGTGTACTATGGCTTGTGTATAGTATGTATTTTGTAATAATATGTATGTGTATGTTTAATATGTATTTAATATTATGTATGTGTATGTACAATATGTATTTTAGTAATATTTTTAGTATGTACATATTTTTGAAGTATATGTATATGTAATATTTAGTTTATATTAATATGTGAGTATATGTGTCTATTTTACATTATTTGCAATGTATTGTTATATGTAATTGTAATTATAGTCATTTATTTTGCGCTATCCCACGACCTTCTTACATTTCCTTTCCTACCAGGTTGCCTGGTAGAGATTGCTGTTCAGCAATAAGGCCGCCTTTTGTACAAATGATGCCTTTGTAATTTTGTTCTTTTTTTTCTGCTTTGTCCATTCATGTTTGTACAATGAAGTATTATAAATAAATAAATAAATAAAATACATACATTCTAAAAATGAAAGTTTTTAATATTAATAGGATTGTCACATAACTCACGTCGGCCGCAGTCGGCCACACTCGGCCTAAATCGCATGCACCATTTATTTCTTATTGCCTTTTAAATAATAAAACGATGTATTACGGTTATGTAATAAACGGAAGTTTGATTTATATTTGGGTCTGGCAAATATTTGTTTTGGTGGATATATTTTACTTACCGCAATTTTGCTTTGAACGACTTTTTTGCGTGCTCGAGGTTATGAATTTTTGAATAAATATTACAGACTAGCCATTTCACGCGCTTTGTAGAAGACTTAATAAATTATATACTAAAACCTTCAAGAACCACTCTATCCATTTAAAAAAAAACCTCAACATTCGTTGCGCAGTTTTCAAGATTAAAGCATTCTCACATACTGACTGACAACGACAGCGACTTTATTTTTATCAGGTAGTGATTATTTGTAACTATAAATAAAACACTTACCTACTGTAAACAATAGTCTGTAATATCCAAATACGAGCACAAACTATTCCCAACTGTAATTTCTACCAACATTAAAAGTCTTTTCATATTTTGCAATAATATAATTATAATAATATAGACGTTAAACTCTTTACGACGAGCAATTAATAAGCTTCTTGTCGTGTCTTTGTTGAAAATGCTTTGTAGAAATTAAGTGGTACTTTCAAAGAGTTCAAGTGAAGTAACAACATAATATTTTAAAACGCTACATTATGTGTTTATCATTCTCTGTTCCATTATATATTGATGATGACTAGCTGTGCTCCACGGTTTTACCCGCATTGCTCCGCTCCTGTAGGTCTTAGTGAGATGATATATAGCCTTATAGCCTTTCTCGATAAATGGACTATTTAACACCGAAAGACTTTTTCAAATCGGACCAGTAGTTCCTGAGATTAGCGCGTTCAAACAAACAAACAAACTCTTCAGCTTTATAATATTAAGTATAGATTATGTACACATAGGTATGTGTAGAATACAGATGAATCATAAGAGAAAATTTAAAGACAATTTTACGCATGTAATATTATTTTCATACCTATACTTACGAAAGCTCTAAAATCGGACTAGAAATGAATGTAAACAAAACCAAGATATTAACCAACAATCATGAACGTCCAATAGCTATAAAAGGGAACAATATAGAATATGTCAGTGATTACATCTACTTGGGAGAGCAAATCTCATTTAAAACGACAAGTAATGAAGAAGAAGTAACAAGAAGAATCAACGCAACTTGGAAAAAATTCTGGGCACTGAGAGAAATCTTAAAAGGGAACTACAACTTGCACATGAAAAAGACTATTATATGATACATGCCTATTACCGTGTTTGTTGTATGGCTGCCAAACCTGGATATTCACAAATAAAATAAAACAAAAAATAAAATGCGATGGAGAGGAGCATATTAAAAATTAAAAAAAAATACATAAAGTTAAGAGCGAAAATATTCGTCGAAGAACTAGATTCACTGATGCTCTCAGACACGCACTCTCACTAAAGTGGAAATGGGCAGGGCAAATCTCACGATATGAAGACCGAAGGTGGACCATGGAAGCTACAAGATGGAATGGACCAAAGGGGAAAAGGAATGTGGGTCGACCATTTAAACGGTGGGCTGATGATATAATACACGTCGCAGGAAAAGACTGGATAAAGACAGGCAAGAACAGAGAGTTATGGAAAAGGATGGAGGAGGCCTTTACCCAAATAGGGGTCGAAATCTCTTAGATAATACTAACACTAACTATAAGTAACCTTAATTTTAAGCAACTACTTACTAACAAAATTGTATGTTAGGTATATAATAAGTGAGATTTCGAATAAATGGCTTATTTATTTATTTTATTTACCTATACTTATCTTTAATAGAGAAACTATGGAGTTTCTTGCCGATTCTTTTCCATAGATACCTACTGCTTTCCGAATCGGTGATAAGCGTTAAAACTGTTATGATGATTCAAAAGTGCTTCTAGAAGAAGTCTTTGAATAAATAAATTTTTAAGTTTGAGTTTGTTTAATAAGAAGGTACTTACTACTGTACAAACAATTTTTATGTCATACTGTTCATAAGTTAACAACTCAAACATTTAGTCAAAACAGTCGTCACATGATAAATTCGTCCAGATTTTTAAAGTTGCCTTCAAGTTTCGCGTGCCGAATAATATATTCCTTAAAAGTCGACAATCCAATTGTTCCCAGCGATAGTGGCAATAAATCTTTCTGGCTGACAATTATGTGCGGCTTGTCGTCTGGCGACCTTCCAGACACAACATACTCGGCTTGAATTCATCAACATCTGAAGAAAACTGTGAGGACTTTGCTACTTTTCGATTGGATTGCGGAAAAATAACGAGCGAATATTGGTTGAAAATTGAATGTGTTTTAGTTAAGTCCCATGTCCCCTAGTGGGGTAAGGGGCAGATGCATTATACGTCTGTTTCACTGATCGATTTTATTAAGGGACAAGTAGGTGATCAGCCTTCTGTGTCCAACCAGACCGAGACATTTTTTTTTCTTCGTCTCCACCGGGAATTGAACCCAGGAAGAATTACTAAGGAGGTGGTCGAATGTGTTGTAGCTTATATTATAATATATTATCTACATAAGTTATAGAATTAGTTCGTTCAGTCTATAAATTTACGTAGGTATATTGTAGCGCCAAAAGTAAAGTTTACGCGAGCGAAGCCGCCGGCTTATATATTATTATAAATCGCACTAAAAGAAGTCGATAACTAGGTATATTATTGTGATTATGTTCTATGGACGAAGCTGCAGAAAAAGCTTATATTTTTTTTTTTTTATATTTCTTTGACCATTTCATTTCATACAAAATTGTGACTTCAAATGTGTTGAACATTAATATATATAATTGAATTGGCTAAAAATATATCGTAGACTGTGTTAACAAAACCAAGAGACACACCTGTTAGTAAAGTTTTAATTTCCCAAATGACTGCATGAGAACTAAAGATTCCAAGTTTTGATTAAATTTAAACTTTATCAGGTAAGAGCTGTTTACAACTTTTCTGTGTTCTTTTAATAAATGTTTTGTACGAACAAATATATAAAACTGTCCCAGAGCCATCATAATATAATATACTCATGCACCTTACTTACATAGTATAAAACAAAGTCGCTTTCTCTGTCCCTATGTCCCTATGTGCCTATGTATGCTTAAATCTTTAAAACTATGCAACGGATTTTGATGCGGTTTTTTTTAATAGAACGAGTGATTCAAGAGGAAGGTTTTAGTATATAATTTATTAGGTTTTAGACAAAGTGGGCGAAGCCGCGGGCGGTAAGCTAGTATTATATACTTTTAAATATTAGTCATTGATTCAGACCTTGTTTCGTTGTAATTTATAAGCTTAAGTACGAATATTACAATTTTGGCGCCAAAACAAACAGAAGATGGCAGAACCAAAGAGGTTAAATTAAATTCATTTAATACTTTTTTACCCGAACGTTCGAATAAATGCTTTTAACGTACTTTTAATATTCAAATACAAAGTTAAGTGTCATAGTGCAAAATGCATAATTTGCAAAAATGTCAGTCTGCTTTTGGGGATTCAAATGAGTCTCAATTATGTTAAATGAAAGGCAAGTTAACAAGGTTTTAATTAATATTAATTATCTTAATGTTAATAGCGTAAAAAATAGTTCTTTTTCGAAAGGGTGAGTGCTAATGGAGGCCATTATTTAATTTTTATTAAACATCCATTTTAGTGGCTTTTTTGTTTTTGACAGCGGCGGTAATACAAGAATTTAATGTTGGAAGAGCTTTTTTATAGTAGGTATGTGTTTATATTTGAATTAATATATGGATAGAAATATGTCTATGTTGAATAATAATTATAAACAGATATAATCATAACCTTTGATTATGTAACAATCGTAAAACAACATATTTTTGAAGTACATACCTTCAATATTTTGTCGCTATGCATATCTTAATGACATAGCTTATGATTTATGTGTATTTAATAATTTACAAAAATCTGTATCTTTTTTTTTTTTTTTTGAAATAAAACGCTATTTCATCTGTATTCCATGCTAGCTGTGCTCCGCGGTTTTACCCGCAGTCCTCCGCTCCTGTTGGTCTCAGCGGGATGATATATAGCCTATAGCCGTCCTCGATAAATGGGCTATCTAACACCGAAAGAATTTTTCAAATCGGACCAGTAGTTCCCGAGATTAGCGCGTTCAAACAAACAAACAAACTCTTCAGCTTTATAATATTAGTATATATAAACATACCTTTCCACAAACAGAACACCCTGTATCACCTAGGCTTTTACAGGGTGCTATAAATCCTGAGCACTTCAGAAGCTAGGGCTATAAAACCTTAATCCGTCTGCGAACAGGCATATCTTTATACCTATGTAACGAGCATTTTAATTGCGTTTTAAAAGCGATTCGTGAAGGTGAATTTTAATTTAGAATTTAGATTCTAGTTCGAATATCTTGCAAGAGAACGTTATATTTATGCAGACAGTAAAATTATTATATTGGAATATTTCAGTTTGTCGAAAAAATCGTATCTTAGCCAAATATTATTATCACCCCTTTAAATTTTATCATATTTTATCATATGAATCGGTGGTAAATGTTAAAAATATGTATTGACGTTTCAAAAGTGCTTCTCGAAGAAGTCTAATTGAATAAATAAATGTTTGAGTTTATGCTATATTTACCCATAAGTGCTTTGATAACATAACAGATATGTAACTAATAAATATATATCATTCGAAAAAAAATTACTATTAAATACATTTGAAGCTACACATTTATACATTCAAGCTATATAACATTGTAATTAGAACTTTAAGTATAAAAAAGAAGACCAAAATCGTCGCCTTACTCCATGACGTGACGGTATTGCCATGACGCGAATCTTGAAATTTTACTCTCAACGCGTCTAGAGATGTTTCACTTCAAAAACAATTTGACTAGTTTCATTGAATAAAATCCACCAACATAATAATATTATAACATTGTCTAATTATTCTATATATTTATATAAAATCGCTCCCGCCTTCGCTTCGCTCGCGTGCAAGGCGTGAGCGTTAAATTCGTAGCAAAGGGTTAATACTTACTGTTAACAGTTATTAGGCTTCCACGGTAATACCTCTTTGCTAGTGTCATGTTCTTTATAACCGACTTTACAAAAGAATTGTGCTGCGGCATTTATTAGGTTTTAGACAAAGCGGTTGAAGCCGCGGGCGGAAAGCTAGTACCTACCTAACTACATATTATGTACTTGCAAAATAAATGTAATTTTTATTTAAAAATAAATGAAAGAAAACATTTGATGCTAAAGTTGTTCGTAATATACAAGCTATTATTTTTTTCTATCACAGAAAGCTACATTACTCCTGAGTGACAAAGGCTATGTTTTTGTTAGTCTTATATCCCGGAAAACCGGGTCAAACGAGGAGTAGCTAGTAAGTGATAAAACTCAAACTCAAACTCAAACTCAAACATTCATTTATTCAATTAGACTACTGTTTAGTAGCACTTTCGAATCGTCATTACATAAGTATTTTTAACATTATTTTACCACCGATTCGGAAAGCAGTATCTATGGAGAAGAATCGGCAAGAAACTCCATAGTTGCTCTTTTAAATCATGTCAATATTACATAATATGTAACTTATATCTAACTACATAATATATCATAATATGCCAAAGAACTGTCCTGTGGTTTTTACGCGATAACCCTCCATGGGTCTTTATCGTCTATATATTCCTGAATACTGTAGTACGCTCTCTGAACTAGTACATTTTTTATATAAGTTTTAAATTTAGAACTACTAAACTCTTTAATATTGTGAGGAATTCTATTATATAAGCGTATACCTTGACCCATAAATGAATTTTTAACTTTAGCTAATCGGAAAAATGGCATTTCAATTCTATTCCTGTTCCTTGTGCCATAATCGTGTCTATCTCCTACTCTTGTGTGTAAGTCGGAGCTTTTGTGTACATGCAAAATATTATTAAATATATACTGTGATGGTACAGTAAGGATACCAGTATTCTTAAAATGATCTCTTAGTGAGTCCCGAGCACGTAAATTATATATAGAGCGAATGGCTCTTTTCTGTAAGATAAATATAGTTTCTATATCTGCAGCCTTGCCCCACAGTAGAATTCCATAGGACATAATGCTATGAAAGTAGCTGAAATAAACCAATCTAGCTGTATCTTCATCGGTGAGATGCCTTATTTTTCGGACTGCATATGCAGCTGAACTGAGCTTACCTGCAGCGGTGTTGACATGGGCTCCCCACTGTAGTTTCTCGTCCAATGTTAACCCTAGAAATACAGTAGACTCAGTAGGATGCAATACCTCCCCGTTCAAGGTAATATCTCTGTTCAACTTTTTTACATTAGGAAGTAAAAATTCAACACAAGTGGTTTTTTTGGCATTTAATAATAAATTATTGGCAGTAAACCATTCAGATATGTGTAAAAGAGCACTGTTCACTTCGTCAACATTTGGGTCATGCCTATCCACATTAAAAATTAATGAGGTATCATCTGCAAACAGAACTATTTCACACCTATCCTGCAAATAATAGGGAAGATCATTGATATATACCAAGAACAAGAAGGGACCTAAAATTGACCCCTGTGGAACACCAATGTTAATTGACGCACCGCTAGAACGTTCTCCATTAACAACTACAGTCTGTATCCTATCATGCAGGTATGACGCTATGAGGTTCTGGGCTTTTCCTTTAATTCCATAGTGATTAAGTTTACGTAACAAAGTACAATGTTCAACGCAGTCAAATGCCTTGGAGAGGTCACAAAATATCCCCAAAGCATTTTTTGAGTTTTCCCATGCTTTATATATATGTGTTAGAAGTGCAACTCCAGCATCTGTGGTTGAGCGCCCCTTTGTGAAACCAAACTGTTTGGTGTGCAGTAAATTATTAGATGCAAAATGACTACTCATTTGGTTTAATATTAACTTCTCGAATACCTTACTTAATGTTGGTAAAATAGAGATAGGTCTATAATTGTTACAGTCTTCTTGATCGCCCTTCTTAAATAGAGGTATAACTTTACTAAGCTTTAGTAAATAAAAAAGTAAAAAAAGAACAAATATACTTTGTATTGATATGAAAGTTTGTTCATCTGTTTGATTATATTATTTTATGTGTCATTGTAGTCATGATTAGAAATCTAGAAGATACTTCTAAATATTATGTGAAATTGTAAATTTTGTTGTTGTAAATACATTTGTATTACAATACTGTTCAAAAAGTATTACTCCAATAACAACAAACTGGGAATCCAAACTTTTCCATCAACTTGTAACTCTAATAAAAATATAATAACAAATGATGTTTACTGAAAGCGATTATAAAGGAGGCTATTTACATAGCAATGAAGCAACAATAGGTATATAAGAGAAGGTATGATAATGTAGTTGCGAAATGCCAGCAAAGGGCACCTTCCTTGAGGATATTAAAAGGGTAGAACCCGGGAATAGGTATGTTTGGATGTTCCTTTATTACTCGACTGCGGAAAATCGTGTAATGTTTTTCAGAATTAAGTATTGTTCTGTGATGTGTTAAATTTCTCAGGAAACATAGAGTTTTGAATGGTGGAATTAAAAATATAGAAATAACATAGGCGGTTCTGTTATTTTCCTTCGAATTGCTATGGTATGTACTAATACGTTTACGTTACTACTTGATAGCGAATGAGCATGAACCATAAAAGCATGAACCATTTTTTAAATGGCATTATATATTGAAAGTTGTTTCCTGTATCAATAAAGTGGTTTTATCACCAAATACCTATATCAAAATCAACCATCTATTGTGTAACCGCAGCTCATGTTTGTGTGATAGGTATATGCAAAGATTTTTATTGGATAGCGAAAATATTCGAAATCTTAAAAAAATTAAAAAAATCACATCTACATTATCTAATAACTACAAAAAATACACCATACACCACCTACATTATAGGAAATAGAAAACATCGAAAGTGCCACATCCAATAATACATGTACATATCACTTCCTTTGTATGAGCGACGCGTCGGCTGAAGGTAATAAACTCGGATCAGATTTTTACATACCTTTCATCGTACGATTGAATATTTAATATCGAATAAATTCTAGTTCGTTGGTATTATAAAATTGTAGACGCGTTTGTGAAATGTTTGAAAATATATTCATTCGTTGATTCAGTTTGAGTTGCTTTTGGTTTTGGTGTATTTTTATCACTACATATTAAGTAGCATAAAGCAAAGTCAGCGACAGCTACGGAGCCTTTGTTTTATAATATTATGTAGTATGCATGTATTTGTCTGTCTGTCCCTATTTATGCTTAAACATTTAAAACCATGCTACGGATTTGGATACGGTTTCTTTCAACAGATAGAGTTATTCTCTAGAAAGATTTTAGTATATAATTTATTAGGTATTAGACAAAGTAGGCGAATCCGCGGTGGAATGCTATAGTATAACATAAATCAAAATGGTATGTAATTCTTAATTTACTTACTATTATCTTTTAAAAATATGTTTTATATAAACTGATGCACCGCACGAAATAATTTCAGTCCTTCTGTAACGTAAAAATAGTACATATAATAATAATTATGATTTATATTTTTGTTCAAATGTTAAAAGTCAGATATTTTTACAAGCTCTTATAATAACTATAATTAATATCCAATTATTATACGAGAGTAACTTACATTTATAAAACTTAATTAAATTTCAAAGTACCTACGAGAAAAATAACAATCCTTACTTATAAATTACTATAAAATCAGTTGAAATAGTTTTTGAAATTTTGATTAAATTTGAAATGTAATTTGAAGGTGAAACAAAAACTTATAACGTTAAAGGTCTTTTGGGAATAAATATAGTTTCTTTTGAGTTAAAATATCAATTTTCTAGAAAATTAACTAGGTTTTTTACAATCATGGTATGAACTCAATACTATTGATTTTTAAGAATTTTAGGGGTTCTCACCCCTAAGGGGCCTCCTTTGTTGTCATAGCGTCGGTTTGTAGCAAGCTTTAGCGAGTAAAAGGGAAATCTTGACAAGGGATCATCTCCTTTCTCATTATTGTTATTTTTCTAATTGGAGAGAAAATAATCGCAATTTTATACGTACTAAATTTTTAAATCTGCTTCATTATAAAATTTCACGGTACTTTTCAGTCTAGTATAAGCGACTAGCTGTGCCCTGCGGTTTTACTTGCATTGCTCCGCTCCTGTTAGTCTTAGCGTGATGATATATAGCCTTCCTTGATAAATGGGCTATTTAACGCCGAAAGAATTTTTCAAATCGGACCATTAATTCCTGAGATTAGCGCGTTCAAACAAACAAACTCTTCAGCTGTATACTATTAAAAGTATAGATAAACAATAATCTTAAACGTTTAGAAGATAAAAAGCACAGATACGTTACCCGCTAATATAAAATATCCAAGACGGAAGCGGCCATCAATATAAATTATTTTGAGGTCCGAATAACCGGCCTAATGGAACAAAGGGTAAATAATGGCGGACATTAATTAAGGAATTGTGTGATATTCCCGCGTTGTTTGGAAAAGCCGTAAATTGAAAGAAAACCCGAATGTGCGGCTTGGGCGCCATTTTGTTGAGCCTATGATGTATAGACTATGGGATAGTTATTCTGAGGACACTTGGGAGTGATTTTGGGAAATAAAAGAAATTCTAAATCAGAAAATATATTTCGTTGCTGTATATATACAGGATGGTTTGTAGAGCTAAATTATGATTAGAATTATGTTTTCCTCAAACTATGTGAAGAATAATATCTAGTAATTTTATATGTGATTGTTTATATGTGCCTTCTTTAAATAAGTTTTTGCTTACATAAAGATTTTTCTTTCGAATCATACCTATAGAAGAGATACAATATTTTCAATATTTTTTAAGATAGGTAGAAAGTACCTACATAATAATGTTTGTATACTATGCTTCAGATAATAATGTTTAAGCTTGTAATATAAGCATATTCCAGCTCTCCATAGTACCGGTCAAGTATTTTAAGTTAAAGCAACATGGATGCTTAATACATCAAGTTAAGCGAAGCAGCGACTGCAGTATGCAAATTACATCCACCTGCATCAGATTTAACTTAGCTATACTTGGAGATTTTTTACTTAAATCTATTTATTTTGTTTATATTATAATGGTTGAGGAATTAGGTTAGTATTTTATAAGTTTGTTGTTTGGTTTTGTGATCTTCAATCAAATTGATGAAATTGAGTTAACTTGCTAAAATACTTAACAGTTTTGTAGTATAGATATTAGTAGCGATATTCTACATGAATAAAATGCTAAAATCAAATCAAAATAGTGAAAATTCGGCAAAAATATTTCCTACCTTAAATACGACTCTAACTAAGCTTATTTTCGGACAACTAGAGTCATAATTAAAATACATATACATACAAATATAATTCAATCATAATCGTAGAGGTAATTAAAAATTCGCTTTGTTCGTCTAAAACAAACGAACTACAATTTAAACAGAATTATTACAAGACAAAGCGTGAATTTATTCATGTTATTATACAATAAAAGCGGGCAATCCGTCTGACAGTACGTCACGATAAATGTAAGGTCGTTACCACACATTAAGAGCTCGTTGCAAACAATTCCGCGCTATGTGTACGCGCCCTAATGGGGATCATTTGTCAAAAATGTATAAGCAAAAAGATGGACTGATTTAGATGTGGATTGTGACCCTGGAAAGGTCGAGGTGTAATAAGTTTCTAAATTAATGTTTGTTTGTTACGATTTAATTTAAAATCTATTCGACCGATTTGAGTAGGTTTTTGCCGTTAGGAAGCTTTTTTAAACTTGTGTAAAGTACTTTTTATGAGGACAAAACTGTGATGCAAATGTTTTTAGTAACAAATAAACAAAAATACTTTAGATTACATTTCAAAATGTGCAAAGCTACATTAAAAGTTGCCACAATCATAAAACTTTTACATAAATTAAATTTTGTATGTAAATCGTTTAAATTTACAACTTTGAAGAACATTTTTCTCAAAGAATAATAAAACAAAATTATACAAATTGTGAATAAACTACGTGTTTATTTCATAAAAGATACATTCAAAATTGTATTTTTATCATATAATACTCATATAATATTACCTTACATGAACTTTTTATAGAGAAATATGACCCAACTACTCTTTAAAACTTGTAAAATGTCACCTCAGAAAAACCGCAACTAAAACCTGTCTCTATATATTAAAACAGACGTCTTTAACAAAATAAATCTGAAAAACATCTATTTATGGCTTACAAATGTAACGTAAACGGGTGACTATTTTTAAAAACATTCAGTAGAAATTGATGAGACAGGTCCAATACTACTCGATTATTCTCAATCTCAGAATTGTTGTTTTTAAAATAGTTTCTTTTGATATTAACGTCGTACAGAATTAATGTCGACCGTTGCTTCTTGTATTTAGATTGAGATATTTATGAGTTTTTGTCGTTTTTAAAATGGTCACGTTCAGCCTGGTTAAAGAATGCTTTTCGTTAAAATGTATTGGAAAATAAACGACTTTTACATGCATTAAGGGAGCTAAAAGGGTTAGGTACTTTGGGATTTTGTTTATAAATAAAACACGTATCAGATTGTTTTACCCTTTTTAGAACATTAGGCGTAAAAAGCAATATATTTGCACATTTGTAATATTAATCCTATCCTACTAATATTATAAATGCGAAAGTTTGTGAGGATGTGTAATGTGTATGTGTGTGTTTGTTACTCTTTCACGCAAATACTGTTGAATAGATTACAATGAAAAGCACACATATAGAAGGTAGCTTGGATTAACACATAGGATAGATTTTATCCCGGAAATCCCACGGGAACGGGAACTATGCGGTTTTTTCTTTGAAAACGCGGGCGTGCGAAGCCGCGGGCGGAAAGCTAGCTAACACTAACACTATAAAAATGAGGTTTGTGTGTGCTTACATATTAAATAACTGAAAATTTCTAACCAATTTAGCTTCACATGTTCTAAGTCTAGGACTTAGTTATAAATGTTTGGAGGCCGGCCAGAAGCCTAGATCGTAAAAAACTAATACTGAAATAAGCGTTTAGACATGATATTATGGGGATGTTACGGTTAAGTTTTATATATTAGCTTCCCGTGGCTTCGCTTGCGTACACTAGATGTAATAACAATCTTGATATTTAAAACTGAAAATATAGTGTAGAGGTAGATGGACACATTTTCATAGATTTTAAATGTTTTCTTTTTCAAACTCAAACTCATTTATTTATTCAATTCGACTTCTTCTAGAAGCAATTTTGAATCGTCATAACATAGTTTTACCATTTACCACAGATTCGGAAAGCAGTATCTATGGATATTACAGACAAAATATTATTTGTACATACCTATTCAATACAAAATACTATATTTTTTACATTTATATATTTATACATAATACTATTTTCACCATGTATTTATATGAAATAAATGCTAATATTTTATTTTTTGTTCACAGGTAAGTAATGGAGGACACATATTGTGAGATAACGTCAGAAACTGCGGGTTAAAAGTTAAGTGTTGTTTGTGCAATGTTGTGGTAGATTGTGTTAAAACATATTGTTTTTTCTGTTATATTAATAAAATATTACGTATACTAATTATATTTAGATACCAACTTCTATTTGGAATGAGATTTTTAATTAATTTACCAATTAAAAGGGCGAACGCACTGTTAGAACATAGTAAATAACACAAACTGATAAATATTATAACACAGCTTAAAGAGCGTCTCATTTTAAAACCATTACAATAATTAATTTTATTTAAAAGTGTCGTTTTGACATTAATTATTTTGTTTGGCTTAAAAGTTCATGCGTTTAGCTACAGTACCTCATACAATTAGATATATTTTTAACTAGATCTTACAAAATGCTTATTCTTCAAAATTTTTAGACACTTAAATCAGTAAGAATCTTGCCCCAAACGGCGCAATATCCAAAGACATTGTACTCTCATCGTAATTCAACACAATCTAAATTTATTCCGCCGGCGCGTACCTCTTAGCATACAATCAACGGTATCACAAGCGAACAGACGCGTTTATCTGATTACCCTCACCTGGCTTGTTGGGGCCCGAGTGGGGACTGTAGAGGCCCCAAACATGTGGGGCCCCGACTGTAAACAGGAAATTCAGTTATACAAAGCATTTGAGCGCTATAAAATTAAGCATTAAATGCGAACGTAACTACGTTTACGATTAGTGAGTATCTTTGTTTGTAGTAGATAGGTATATATGTATGTATATTGAATCTTGAGTAGAATAATATGTTGTAAAATAAGATGGAACCGTTTTATAACGTTATTTATTTTCCAATGTAGTAAATAGGTATACAGCGCGATTAATCAATGCTTTTTTTTTCTATGAATGGAATTGCGTAAGTAATTTATTACAAAAAGTATTCACTTAAATGTAGTTATCAAACTTAAGCTATACATTGTATATTTTACAATGCTGCTCCAAAAGGTTTTCTACAAGTGGGGCCATAAAGTAATTTTCCACATTGCTATAGAAAATTCGGACCTGTTATATACACGCAAAGCGTACATTTCCCTCCCACATTCAGCGTTACCCTTGCCCATTTGATACATCAAAACTCAAGTATTATCACACGAGAACTGTATAGTATCAAATACAAAGTGCGTATATCGAAGGCTCCAGGAATGAAAGAGGTACGAGTCGTCAATTATTCCAGGAAAAATCACAGAAAACATGATGATGTTGCTCATATGCTGTGAGCGGAATAATATATTGTGATTCGGAAGCTAACTGTACTGCGTGGGAATTTAATGTATTTTCCGTTTGATTTTTCTGATTCTAACTCATTTAAATAATAAAAATTGTAGCAATAAGTCTTCATTGCTCCAATTTAGCGAGAGATTACAAAGATAGAATAATTTTACAACGCGTTAGTATAATTCATTTCGATTTATTTATTCAAATAAGCCTTACAGTTAGGAACACAAAAAATATAACAATTTCCTAATCGGTAGAATGTTTCGAATATTTAAAGCATTTATTTTATTTATTTTTATTTTATTTATTAAGGTCATCCAACACCTGTCACAACAATACATATAGCTTAGGTACAAGTTACAATAAAAAATTTTGACAATTGTGACAAACAATTATAGGACAACACAACATGGAAAAAAAAAACAATAATAATTAAGTACATTTGAGTCAAGTCACGTCACAAAAGGAAAAGAATACAAACCAAATCAAGACAATTCTTTGAAACATTTACGTAATCTATGACAATTGTCGTGAAAAATATCAATACAATTGGCATACTCATTGACTAGTTTACTTAATCTACAGACGGGGGAGTTTCGGCCAAAAACGGTCCTACGCAGTGGAGGAACCAAAGGTGTAATTTTATTGCGCGGGTATCTAGAAGGAACTCTGAGATTAAATTTATTTAACAATTGCGGACAATCAATTTTATTCTGGAAAATTTTGGCTACAAAAACAATATCTGAAAAAATGTAACGATTTTCGAGGGATGAAATGTCAAAATGCGACAAGCGCCTTTGGTAAGAGGTGAGCCTTTTATGAGATAACCTGCTAGAGAAACTCAGGTGCCATAAAAATTTCTTTTGTATGCGTTCCAGTCTTAAAATGTGAGTCGCGTAATGTGGTCTCCAGACAACCGAGCAATATTCAAGAATACTACGTACGAGACTGTTGTATAACATAATCTTAGTTTTGGTGTTATGAAATCCTTTAGAATTTCTTACAATAAAACCCAACATCTTTGAAGCACGATTCGTAACATATTCAAGGTGATTAACAAAAGTTAGTTTACTGTCAAATAGCACTCCCAAGTCTTTAGTAACAGAATTCTCCTGGATTTCCATATTGTTTATGTGATATTTGAAAGGAAGAGTTTTAGACTTTCTAGCATAGCGGATGGAAAAACATTTTTCAGTGTTCAATTCCATACCATTGCTACAGCACCATAAGGCTAACTTATCAAGGTCTTCTTGTAGTTTCAGTGCATCTTCAAAGCAATCAATAATTCTACAGAACTTAAGGTCATCAGCATACATGAAACAACGTGAATTTACTAATATTTCTGGAATTTCATTAACGAAGAAGTTAAAAAGAACAGGACCTAGGTGCGAACCTTGAGGAACTCCCGATGTAACATTGTGTGGCGAAGCATCAAACCCGTTAACAGCTACAAAAAATGAACGATCGCTTAGATAGGACTTTATCCACTTCAAAAACATAGGTGAGAGTCCATATCTACATAATTTCTGCAGCAAGATGTGATGTGGAACTCTGTCAAAAGCTTTGCTAAAGTCAGCGTAAATTGTGTCAATTTGTTTATTCGAATCCAGCTCGTGGATAATGGTTTCGGTAAAATCTGTCAAGTTGGTCATAGTAGATCTATGCTGAACAAAACCATGTTGGTGAGAAGAGAGGAATTGTTTGAAATGCTTAGTGAGAGATGGACAAATGAAAGACTCAAATATCTTGGCAAAGGTGGAAAGAATTGATATGGGCCTATAATTATTTATTAGTTCTTTTGAACCAGACTTATGAATAGGTATGACCTTAGCCACCTTCCAGCTTGTAGGGAAGAAACCATAACTCAAGGAAAAGTTAAAGATTCTCAAAAGTGGCTGTACCAGATTTTCTGCACATGCAACAATGAACTTAGGATGTATGCCATCCGGTCCAGCGCCCTTATAAACATCGATAGCCTTGAGTTTCTTTAAAAGAGGCCCATACTCAATACGCGGTAACGTCAGAAGAAGGTCGTTATTCACGGAAATTATAGTTGATGGCTGCTGTTCTTCAACATCGGGATCCCTCTTCGAATACACAGACCCAAAATATTTGGAGAAAAGCTCGCATACACGAACACTAACCGAGGAGGCTTCATCACCTAGAGACATGGAAGGTGGATATGCACTATTACCTCCTCGTTTGGACTTAATGTATGACCAAAAATATTTAGGGTTAGAATGAATTTTATCTTCTACAGATCTAATGTATAGATTATAGCAATTATTTGCAGTTTTAGAACACCTAGCGCTAATTATGTGCAATTCAATTTTATCTCTAGGATTGTTATACTTCCTGTAACGCTGTCTTAGTTTGAACTTCTCCTGTAACATTTTTATAAGATTATTATTGAACCAAGGAGGATATTTATTATTTTTGGACTTAATTTTAGGCACATATTTATGAATGGTATTCCTAATCTTAGCATATAAAATATCCAACATTGAATCCACGTTATCAAGGTCACAAAACAGTTCATTCCAATTACAAGTGCTAAGTTCGTTGTTAATAGACTCGTAATCTGCTTTAAAGAAATTAAATTTACAAGCAAACCTATTATAAGGGAGTTTAGCTTCAATTTTATTAGTAACTACTATATCGAGAGGAGGATGATACTTATCAAGATTACACAGTGGAGATACAGACTCAATGACGCTGCAAAGCGGCACGTTATTAGAGATCACTAAATCCAAAATTCTATTTGTTGAGTTGAGGACATTGTTGTGCTGCTTTAAGTGGTTTAGAAATAAGAAGTCGAGTAAAATTTGACAATGGTTGGGCGCAATGTATTCATGCGTACCAACTAAGTCCCATTTAATATGACCTAGATTAAAGTCTCCAAGTATTAAGTGACCATACGACAATTCAAGTAACCTATTACAATTATCTAAGAAATGTTCCAGTATCGAACGATCCACCGGAGGAGGCAAATAAACGGCACATATTGCAATATGATGAACAGATTGCGACAAAGGCCAGTCCAGTATAACCCAGAGATCTTCAAGCTTAGTTTCCCATTCAGGCTTACGCCTCGAAGTAAATTTTGAAGAAACAGCAATAAGTACCCCACCTCCATCTTTTTTTGATGAGAAACTGGAGTC
This sequence comes from Colias behrii, assembly GCA_029959065.1. Classification (NCBI taxonomy): domain Eukaryota; kingdom Metazoa; phylum Arthropoda; class Insecta; order Lepidoptera; family Pieridae; genus Colias; species Colias behrii. The sequence goes on from JARWMC010000026.1 coordinate 359,200, forward strand.
GCACCTATCCTTTCGATAGACAGTATAACGGTCGTCAAAAAGCTCACTACTTTTGATATTATCATTTAACCAGGTCTCTGTAAGTATAATTAAGTCATAATTAGAGCATGCCAATTGTCTGAAAAATTCGTGCGTTTTAGTTCGTAAGCCTCTAGTGTTTTGATAATACAGATTTAGAGTACCAAATATAAATAAAAAACAATCCACATACATGAATAAAAACAGAAAAGAAAAAGTATATATGTACCAGATCTTAATCTAACTTATCTAAAACATTAAAGTTCTGGACTAGGATATATGGGGCTTCCTCATTCTTCCTCATAAAAATACGTCCACCTCGTATCCAGACAAACTTGTATCCCTTTTCCTTTGCCCTTAGTCGAGCTGCTGCGTGTAACCCTTTATAGAAAGGTGATAAATGCTCACTAACAAATATAGGTGATGGATTTCCTGAAACCCCAATGAGTCCACTGTTTATTCTATTTTTATCGTTTTTTTTATTATAATTTTGAACCGAAGCTATGACTTGATCACGAAGTCTTGTAGAGGACAATTGAACAATAACGGATCTAGGACGAGGACTAGTCTTATTAATCTTTGAGATGCGGGTACAATGAATAATGCTTTCATCTTCTAAGGGGCAACCAACAACATTTCCAAGATTTTTAATTATTTGCAACAAGTTTTCATTTTTATTTTCGGGTATGCATTGTATTTCTATATTATTCTGGCGAAGTTGTTGTTCAATTTGGTTACAGCGATGCTCAAGACTAGAAACTGTATGTAGCAAGCCATCATTTTCTTTCTCAAGAGCGGAAATTTTTAATTGAGACGCATCATGATTCTTCTTAATATCTTCGTATTGATCACTAATAAACATCATAGAATTCTTAAGAGCGGTAATTTCATCCTTTAGCGGTTTTAATTCACTATTAATTGCGTTCACAATGTTATCGTTCATTTTTGCGAACAAATTATTTAAGGTATCCTTTAAAACCTCCTGTACGACATCCTTAACATCTTCGCGTGTAATATTGGGAGACACATTAACCATCGGGGGAGAGTTGACAGCCTGTCTTTTATTGCCTCTGACGGTTGAAACGTTACGTAGGGGGGTATTATCATTATTTGATGCTCTCGGAATTGCCCGCACACAGTCGGGACAGCTCCAAACGGAGCGCATTTCAGGACTAAGCGAGGCTTCGTCAAGGCCCATACATGCAAAATGATAATTTTTTTCACATTTCACACAAACGATATAAGGATCTTTATTTTTTTGATGCGGTGTACAGCATCCCCAAATATTATTATTACTCATATTTGTAATGATTTTATAGCCACTATTTAGTACGTAGCAATAAGATACGTGTCTTGAATAATGATGTCTATGACGCTGTCGAAAAGACTTGTATCTGTACCGTCGTTGATTGTTTTAAAGTAACTTGACAGATTCAAACAGCGTTATGATAGGTGACATTTAACAGAAACTGATTGTGTTGTAGACCGTCTACGGTTGTAGACAACCATCAATATTAATAAATTCATACCAGTATAGGGCTTCGGTACACTGATGATAAAACTTGAATTCCCTGGCTCAGCATGCAGGCGAAGATATCGCCAAAATATGGAACTGCCCTCAGTTGATTTTCGGTAAAATGTATCTTCGAAAAGTTTATACACTTTCTTCCGAGTTGTTCGACGTTCTGATTTGAAGATTATTATAGGAAAGTATCAGCTCCTCAACACCAAACAATCTCCACCCAACAGCAAGCCAAACAAAGGTAAAAAACACAGTTTTTAAGGTAATTAAACACAGAGCGTGGTGAACTTGACAGAAAAAAAAATGTAGAGTTATACAGACGATTAATTTTTTTTTACATAGGCATATTAATTATTACTACCCAAATTATATTTTGGGATGTATTTCAAAGCTGTTTCACTGATCGATTTTATTAACAACAAGATCTGTTTTCAATCATAGAAGCCCTTTTTAACAATGCCGGTTAAAGGGAAGTTTAAACTCCCGATTCCCTTAAGGTTGATGTTCCGACCGTCCCTCCATACATTTTTGATTACCTCTAAACACTTAACACAGACACTATTTCTTTAAAACTAATCATTTTATCACTTCTCTATAATGAAATGTGTGCGCGTTCGACCTTTTTAATCAATAATTTACAATATTTACTTAGAAAAACAACAGTAAAATACCGGAAAAATTTGACACTTCTACAGTAGTGTGCGTGACTTTTGCCAAGCGAAACACGACATAAAGCACGACATCTAGCGCATAGACTATATACTTATTACAGATCTAGCGCGTCAATGTCTAAACGAAAGGCGATGTTTAGACATTGACGCGCTAGATGTCGTGCATTCGCGTTCGTTATCTTATGCATAATGAGCATAATTCTAATAAATCAAAGTTCTGTGTAAAAATTGAGTAATTTCATTTCCAATCGTTCAAAGAAAATAACAATAAAATAAAATAAAACTAATGACCTTAGAAACTATGTTTTTTTTTATTTATTACTCATTATTGTTCGTCCGTCGTAGGTCTGTAAACTGTATTGTACACTGAAGGTAAATGGTACTGTAGGTACTTTAGTTCGGCGTCGTCATCGGCTTGATATAAAATTACATTCTTGATTTCATTGACACGCGCTATGATTTGCGCGCGGAATTTCTTGTGTTGTGAATTTATTTTTGTATGCTATGCATTTTAATTGATTCAAATTGCAATGTTTCTCTAGTATGCATTTGAGACTATATTGTAAATTGTAATAATTGATCGTGGGTATAGTAATTAATTATTCTAATAACGCAATTAGTAATATATGTATTTTCGGTGGGATTCAAAACAAAAAATTGGCCCGTGATTTTTATGAAATTTCACCACATTGCAAATCACATCAATCATAGTTCATACACATGTATGACGAAAGTGATTAGTATTGTGGCTAACATTGACTCATCAGTTCATCACTGAAACCAGTGATAAATCAGTACCTATATCATATTGTGTTTGAATATTTTTAAACAATGATATAAGTATACAATTATTATAAATCGGTAAACTATCAAAGTAATCACAAACTTGCAAACATTGGTAAAATGTCCAGTAGTTTATGAGCCTATTCATTACAATCAAACAAACAAACAAAGTTTTCCTCTTTATAATATTAGTGTAGACAAACACTATGAATACGATCACGAATGCAAATTCGGGGATTTTCTAATTATTGCTAAATAATAATTGAATTCGTTTTGAAATACTCTATAATTTTTAGTGTATAAATAGACATTTATAATGTGGTGCTCATTTTTTTTGTACTGCTAACGCTATTGTAGGTACCTATTTTCGTTGTTTTATTTCAAGTGAACACGGCCATACAATTTTGTCACGAGCCGCCTATGATTGTAGGTACTTTTGTTAGGCTCCTTCGTCGTCCGCGTCGCGTCGGCTCGAAAGTTCTTGATTTCATTGTCACGCGCTATGATTTGCGCGCGGATTTTCTTGTGTTGTGAATTTATTTTTGTATTATTATTATTTTTTATTTTTTTTTATTTTATTGATTCAAATAAAATATTTCACTAGTATGCATTTGAGACTATATTGTATTATGTATAATTTATCGTAGGTATAGTTATTCTTATAACGCAGTTATATTTTCGGTGGGACAATTTGACCCGTGATTTTTCTGAAATATCACCACGTTGCAAATCACATCAATCATACACACGTATGACGAAAGTATAGTGGCTATAATTGACTCATCAGTTCATCACTGAAACCAGTGATAAATCAGTATATCATATTTTATTGTGTTTGAATATTTTTTAAACAACGATATATACAATATTATTATAAATCGGTAAACTACCAAAGTACTTCCGAATTTTCAGACAGACAAACAAGTAGTTTGAACACGCAGTTTTCTTATACTAGTAGCAAAAATCAAAACCATAATATTATGTTTACCTACTATATTTTACTAAAAGTCGAGTGCGTCGAAATCGTAAATAATAATATGTTTTTCACCTTCCTGGTTATTTTCCCATAGTAAATAGTGTTTTAGGTTTGTTGTTGTAGGTAGGAATAATAATAATTATTCTTACATGTTGGTTATGAAATGTATATTGAAATAATTTACTTTTACAAATCATTAGTGATATTAGTTTTGAGTGAAAATGCTTGGATCAGCATAATATTATATGGTACTTCAAATACATGTTTTGATAAAAAAACAATAGTGTAATAAAATAAAACTGCGTTTTATTGTAATCAATGTTGACAATTTTAAATTCCAAAATTATTGATCAATAAAATAGTTTACACCAACAAATATAACTTTTATTTTTATAACAATCGTTCATAATATAAACCGTAGCAGGTGGCGTTTTGAAGTTCTGTCTACTCATACAGAAAAATGGAAAACTTGTTTTTTTTGTAAACAATTTATTACTCATGTTGTTTGGCAACTCGAAGCGTGGTCGTCCGTCGTAGGTACTTTTGTTCGGCGTCGCGTCGTCGTCCGCGTCGGCTTGATATAAAACATTCTTGATTTCATTGACACGCGCTATGATTTGCGCGCGGAATTTCTTGTGTTGTGAATTTATTTTTGTATGCTATGCATTTTAATTGAATCAAATTGCAATATTTCTCTAGTATGCATTTGAGACTATATTGTAATAATTGATCGTGGGTAGGTATAGTAATTAATTATTCTAATAACGCAATTATATTTTCGGTGGGATTCAAAACAAAAAATTGGCCCGTGATTTTTATGAAATTTCACCACATTGCAAATTATATATTATACAATTACAATTACAATTATTATAAATCGGTAAACTATCAAAGTAATTACAAACTTGCAAAATATGCTTTTCCGAATTTTCAGACAGACACACAATTTTATTAGTTTGTTTTAGCAAAGTAGGTACCTATACCTATACGCTTACGTCGCGCGTCGCGTCGTCGAAAACGGTGCGCCCAGAAACAAACATACCTAATTCAGTTACAATCCTTTTTTTGTTCCGTAATTTATTGTATTTATTCTAATACGATTTTTTTTATTCGTCGGCCAGTTCTACTAGGTATAAAAAGATAAAATTGAAATATAATTATTGTAGCGACAGCCATATTATGTTACTATGTTTTCGTAAATATGTTTTTCACCTTCCTGGTTATTTTCACATAATCTTATCTCTTATATATAAAAATGAATCGCAAAATGTGTTGGTAAGCGCATAACTCGAGAACGGCTGAACCGATTTCGATCATTCTTTTTTTATTATATTCCTTGAAGTACGAGGATGGTTTTTATGTAGAGAAAACGTAAATATTATGTACCACGGGCGAAGCCGGGGCGGACCGCTAGTATATATATATAAATGAATCGCAAAATGTGTTGGTAAGCGCATAACTCGAGAACGGCTGAACCGATTTCGATAATTCTTTTTTTATTATATTCCTTGAAGTACGAGGATGGTTCTTATGTAGAGAAAACGTAAACATGTACCACGGGCGAAGCCGGGGCGGACCGCTAGTCTAATATAAAAATGAATCGCAAAATGTGTTGGTAAGCGCATAACTCGAGAACGGCTGAACCGATTTCGATAATTCTTTTTTTATTATATCCCTTGAAGTACGAGGATGGTTCTTATAGCTAGAGAGCTAGTTAGTTTAGTTTTAGTGCAGTGGCAGTGTAAATGTTGTTGTTGAGGTTATGTAAATTTAACACTTTAGTTAACTACCAAGATATAAAGAAATGAGGATAGGACACAATAACTATTGGTTGAGGTATTTATAAACTCATAATATACTTTTAAAAAAATCACGTTTTAATAAATTTCTAGAATTAAATTAGAACAGCTGATTCAAAATAGCCTAAAAAATCTTAATAATAATAATTACGCTTCACAGCAAGAAGAAATGTACCATATGTACCCGCACAAAGTCGATATTGTGTTGCCTACCGTTCGACTCAATGGCTAGGGTTGTAACTACCTTTAATAATTATTACCAAACTAATAAACCGAGTGATGCGAAATAACCATAATTCTTTTAGAGTTTGATAAAATGATCAGGCAGGTATTTTCTTTAATCCTCTGAATTCTCGGTTACTAAATTGTATCGTTGAAATTATTCTTAATCGCGTAAATTTAATAAATAATCATATGGAAAACACTTTTCATTTGTTTTTTTACTTTCACGCCCAACTACTATACAATAATTACGTTGTTTCGGTATTTTGACGAGAAAACGCAGGAAACATCCGTTGTATCATTTTAGATAGATTGTATATTTTGTATCTGTAGAATTGAAATCAAAGCTATGTATATGTTGTCTCCATTCTTTTCTTATCGGATTGTTGATCCCAATGCGAATGCGTCACTTAAATTTTATAAAAGACAATTAAGAACATCAAAAATAAAGTGATACGTAAATATTTCACAGTGCAATATATTATGTAATTAATAATAATTATATATTTATGAAAAAATAATTACATCAGATTTAATAATAGCAATTGTTTTGAATGTACATAATATGAATAAATGATTACATCATAATAGTAATAATCACAATTGTTTTATTTCCCATTTGTTGCAACCCTAGCATATTTTCATGTAGCAGCAGAAGTACCTACACTGGCGGCGCGGCGGCATCGTGCGACATCAAAGGCATTGCCTTACTAGGTAAGTTTATAATGACTCATTTCTTTTATTATATAATTTACGTTTTACTTTTACAGAATCCGATTCAATGGATTATGAAGACGAGTCACACAACGCCATACGATAGTGATGATGAATGAACATTTCAATAAATGCATGCGTGTTTTTTTATGTTGTTTTGTAATTGTTAATTGTTTCTTAAATAAAGAAATAAACTAAATATTTAAATGATGATTTGTTATTTGCAACACAACTTTATATTTGAGATTCTTTACAAATGTATATTTAGTTTTGTATCATCAAATTTATAAATTTTATTCCATAGTTTTCAAAATTAAATGTAAATGACCATAAAAACATTAATAAAGTAAATCATTGATGTAAGGTCAGGGAACGTAATACATATATACATCTGACCATGTAGAAGCTAAGTCTTGTTGACTGCTGAAGTCTGTAAAGTTTTGTTGTCTGCTGAAGTCTGTACGCAATGAAAATGTCTGCCGTTTCGAAAATAAGTTTTTAAGACCCTAATAAATAAAATATATGAATGGCAGATCTGGTCAAATACTTTCAAATTGTATTTTTTTCAGCACTTTCATAAGTGTCTGCCAGAATGTTATCCGCGTGATAATGGTCTGCCATTGTTATTTTCCGATAGTAATAATAATCTATTTTCAAATATCAAAATGGCAGACGTGGTCAAATGGTTTCAAAGTTCGCCAAAAATTTCCACCTGTCTTACCTAAGCGCGCGCCCCGTCCACCACTCTGGGCTTAGTGACTCCTCATCTCATGTATAGTAGGTATAGGGGAATCAACACACAAAAATCCAGGTCTGGTCAAATACATACAGGTAGCTTTGCGCTAGCTCTCTAGCTATTACTTCTTATGGAGAGAAAACGTAAACATGTACCACGGGCGAAGCCGGGGCGGACCGCTAGTAAATAATAAAATAATAAATAGTGTATTAGATTTGTTATTGTATCTTGTATACCTACGAATAATTATTCTTACGTCTTGTTGGGAAATGTTCAAATACCTACCTATTGAAATAATTTACTGTTACAAATCATTAGTGTTATTAGTTTTGAGTGAATAGGCATGGATCAGAAATTCAGAATATAATATGCTACTAACTACTCAAATACATACATGTTTACACAACAAACACCACTGACCTCTATAACTATAAGTTATAGAGGTCAGTGACCGTCAGTGACAAACACTATGGATACCTACGCTCGCGAATGCAAATTCGGTGATTTACTAATTATTGATACCTAGTCATTGAATTCGTTTTGAAATAGCCTGTACTTTGTAATTTTTAGTGTTATAGACATTTATAAAATGTGGTGCTCATTTTTTTGTAATAAATCATCCCGAACGCTATTGTATTTTCGTTGTTTTATTTCAAGTGAACACCTATACAATTTTGTCACGAGCCGCCTCTGGCCTCTGGGTGAAATAAACAAGTCAAATGATTTTTGTTCTAATTGTATTTTGGTAGTAGTTTGTTTAGAATTTACATTACCATTGTTTAATTTTTACCTACTATATTTTACTAAAAGTCGAGTGCGTCGAAATCGTAAATATCTTTTTCACCTTCCTGGTTTTTTTCCATAGTAAATAGTGTTTTAGATTTGTTGTTGTATGAATAATTATTCTTAGCATAATATTATATCATAGGTATATGCTACTTCAAATACATGTTTTGATAAAAAAAACAATAGTGTAATGTAATAAAATAAAACTGCGTTTTATTGTAATCAATTTTGACATTATTTATTTCCCAAAATTACAACAAAATAGTTTACGCCAACAAATATAACTTTTATTTTTATAACAATCCTACTTGTTTTACATTCACGCCATCTAGACTTAAATCTTTATCATTTTTGTATACGTCTGTGTGTGTAAACGACCCTGTATGCAATGACAGATGTTATAATGCATTTTTTTACCGAATTGGGTGGATTTTAAGGCAATGATATGACATATTTCAATAAAATATAATATTCAGTAACCGCCATGACTATTCCTACGACCTTAATCTTTTCCAATTACGCAAAAACTCAAATAAACTAGAAATGTAGAATTCAGCGCCATCTAGCGGGACATTGGCTGGGAACAGATCGTAGCAATCACCTTAAATAAAATAAAGTATAAACCAGATACAGTTTATTTATTTATATAACACTGTAAGGTGTTAAGTGATCACTTCAAGTTAGGTCATCTGTGTAACGTCGGTTGCTTTGATTTACGGTTCGTTTTAAACATTTTTAAAATGGTTTATTATAAACTCGCGTAAGTGTAAATTGTAGAGATAATACAGTCCATGCTCTTACTGTTAATGTAGCTTAAAGGTTTTGAAAGGAATTTTTTACGGATTAAATTTTAATTTATGGGTTATTTCTGAGTTAGTAGAGTAAATAAAGAGAAATATTGTACATAGTTTTGGGTAGAGTTTGTATTAGTTTTGCTTTAACCCTATAAAATGTTTATAAACTAGGTCTACGTTATGAAGTATTATTATCTGAATCGCTGTATCATCTTATATTATATTATCTGAATCATCTTATATTATCTGAATCGCTGTATCATAATATAAAGAATCAAAGATATTTTAATTTTACGTTAATGTGCTAGGTAATTTAGCGGGTCATGATTTTTTTAACACTTAAAATAAATCTTGATATCGATTATTTTTAGTACTGTTCCATTTCAAGTTCTTAAAATTTTTAACGATCAATGAAAGTTTTCCCTCTTTAAAAGTATCACGTTTATTTTCCGTTAAAATAATCGAATAGTATAAAATCAAGCCATAAATTCGCTGAGCTCAATAAAACTAGCGGAAGTGAACCACAATTTATTACATTGTTTCCTTTATTATAATATTTATATTTTTACAACGCGACCAATACGAGGGTTGTTAAGTGCTATTATCAAAATTTATGTCTTTATTTATATGCTAGCTTTGCTCTGCGGTTTTATCCGCATTACTTCGCTCCTGTTGATCTAAGGGTGATGATTATAGCCTATAGCCTTCCTCGATAAATGTGCTATCTAACACTGAAAGAATTTTTCAAATCGGACCAGTAGTTCACGAGATTAGCGCGACTCAAACTAACAAACCCTCCAGCTTAACAATATTAGTATAGATAATAAGAATCTTTTATTATTGTAGGTAAGGACCTACAATAATAAAATAGATAACAGTTAGGTAATAAATGCCTAATAGATGAGTTTATTTGATTTGAATAAGATTGTTATTCATAAGAAATATAATATGTGAAATATACGTAAATAAACTTTTTCCTGGTTTCTTACCTTCTCACGTATGAATGAATAAATCATGATTTAATTCCATATACATGAAACGTAACTATCTGTCTGTCTGTTACGTTTTGACGTTAGAATTTCATGAAAACGAAATAGTAGTAAAAATAGGGATTTGGAATTTACATGAGATTGACATTAATAGATACATTTATGGAAAAACGTTGTAAGTCCACAAATTATCTTATTATTAGTCGTTATCCTCTAGTTTATATTGCGAAAAAACTATAAAGTTGTGAAAGAAAGGCTGTAAATTAAACACAGGTTAACAGGTATCGCTCTATTTTAGACAATTTATTTATTAATTGTTGTTCAATGCTTTTCTTTCTGTATATATCTGTTTAGATGAGCAAATCCGTACGCTCTACTCTAGTCACCTAAATCACAACACAAGTTGTAGGGCATGTGGGTAACAGAATTAAGTCGGTACAGTAACTAGCGGGGCCCTGGGACCAGTGACGTCTGCTTAATTTGATAACCACCTGACGTCTCGGGGGAGGAACCAAACTTGCTACGTGGTACATGTTTAGGTATATGTAGGTACTAGGTAGTGGATGTTTCCTGGATGTTGCTTGTTTATTCCCTGACTAATTACAATAAATATTTAAATGCTTGATAACTAATTAATTAATTTTATTGACCTTCAAGGTTTTTCCACATAATTTTGAATGTTAATGCGATCAGAAATGGGATGGGATTTGGGAATGTGGTATACAAATTAAAAGTAGTATAGGTAGTAGTATTCATGAATGGTGATTATTAATTTGAGATGAATTTAGGAGATGTATACAATGCATGCTACAGAAGTAAATAAATTTGATGATTTTTCAAAACGGCTAAAACAAGCATTTAATGAAAACCCTTAATGAGGCTATTTATTAAATAATATAATTCTAGTATTTTCTAGTGTAATATTATTCCGCAGAGCAAGTCGCGGGCCACAACTAGTATACAAAAGCCAAAGGCCATATTCTCCAGGATTAAACAGGGATTAACAAAGGTGCAGAGATCGCGATGGGGCCGTTAGTGTCGCGGGCGCCGATCACGCGTTCCGGTGATTCTAAACTAGCGTTAATTAACTAAGCGCCTGCGCATGCGAGTCGTGTCGCTGTTGTAGTCGTGTCGCAGTCGTAGTCGTGTCGTAATCGTGTTGCAGTCGTAGTGTGGAAAGGGAGTTTTAGATTATCACAAAAAATCGTACTCGATAAATAAGTTTAACTTTTTCATAGTTTTTAAAAATTACTCCTAGTTTTGATTCACATTCTCAGGTAAAGTGCAATTCATCGAGGTAAATTGTTGTTGGTACTGACGAAGTATATATTAAAACCTGTAAATACTAGTGGTATGTAGTATGATAATATATTTATGGGTTAATTTCATCCACTATCGTATAAGTAGGTGTATTAATTTAACTTTGCGCAATTTAAAATGTTGATACGATTAAGTAAATACCAAGAGGTTACGTTCTAGCAATCTAAAAGGTCAAACAGGATTCCTTTTAAACTTATTTTACTTTCACTAATATTATTCAGTTAAATATGGGCATTTCATGTAACTGAGTTAAAAATATGTTTTTCTAACGCTTTTATTTGCTTTATAATCATTTTTACAAATTCTTATAAACATTTATTTCTGCGATTTCAGTGTAAAATCCCTTTTATAATATTTTATTCTACCTGTGACTAATTCTGTGTATACCTTTACAAGTGAAAAGCTGTTCATTTCTTGGAATTGACTAGAATGATTGGATGAATTTGCGAAATATAATGGAATAAAGGATTTTTTTATTTATTTATGTATAATATCCATTATAAGTAGGTCAAGTTAGTTTACCCTTAGCACAAGTTAGACGCGCTTTTAAGCTCTGCGTTGAAATAGTTTTAGCACAAAACATGTTTCATTAATTAAGCAAGCAAATAAAGACAAGACACATAGATATATAATATTTTAAAAGGAAATCATTTATTTGTACACACTTTTGAAATCGCACACATTTATTCACACAATCAATCAAAAATTTAAATTTTTTAGATAATAATATGACGACTCGTATGCGAAGGTGCTTATCGTACAATCGAACTTACACATGGAAATCAGGTACAGTAGTCGCCAATACGCGATCACGTCTGCAGTTAATTAAAAAGCGGGTTTCAACACGTTTAACACCTATCCAGCTAAACTCAACTCTATTCCTTGATAATATAGTTCAAAATTGAATGTTAGGTGATCTCCTTTGTAGTATGCCGCCGAGTTTTTCAGTATTGTTTCTATTACACGAGTATTGATAAAATATTAATGCTAAGCTCTATAATAGTATGTTTAAAGGGGTGTTTTACAATTGTTAATATATTAACATAGTATTATGAAAAGCTTTAGTGATGATACAAAAACATTGAAATATTATTCAAATATAATCTGCTTACACGTGTACAAGGTTACTTTTTATTAATTAATGATTTATATTAAAGATTTTGTGATAGTTTCTATGCTGCGTAAAAAGAAATTCTTTATATTATACTAGCTTTCCGCCCGCGCCTTCGCCGTTGTCTAAAATCACTCTATCTAAAAAAACCGCATCAAAATCCATTGCGTGGGTAGTTTTAAAGATTTAAGCATACATAGGGACAGAGAAGGATACTTTGTTTTATACTATGTAGTGACAAGATGTGTATACCTATAAGAAGATTACGAATTATTGAACTCTATGTTTGTAAGTGCTACGCATTTTAGTTCAAATTATTTTGATTTCGATGATTCGATTAGTTTCTTACATTAGTGGTAGGATAAAGGTGGTCTTGTATTAATTTTAACGCAATTGGTGATTTGATTTGTGGTTAGTAATTTTGTTTTTACCTTTAGCTATACCAAATCCAATTCTATCTCCATTTATAATTCAATCTATTTACTTATACAAAGTGGTCAAATTAACATAAACTAAATGCTCTGCTCCCAATTCCGTGGCCATTAAGGTTTTAATTATATCACTATTTGATATAGCGTATAAATATTTGTAAATAGATTAGTCCTGTAGGGTCAGGGGTCGACGTGAGAGCCCTCGATTTGTTCACCTTAATGGGAAACAGTTTACCGGTGCTGACTGTCACACCGTGGTGTAACAGCTTAGGTATTTTATTAACATCTACAATAATATTATAAAGAGAATAGATTTGATTGTTTGTGTGCTTGAATTGTATTAAGCTCCGAAACTACTGGACCGATTTAAAAAAATCTTTACCATTACATTATCCCTGATGAACATATTTTATGATGTTCTTTCCCGAGTCAACCCGGGTGGAGCTGGAACTGGCTAGTTATTTATAATAAGGGAAAAAATGCAGCGTTGTGACACTCATATCATGTGTTTTCAAGTGGAATTTAATAAGTCGTAACAATAAATAAGAATTTCTTTTAAAATAGGTCTCATCTCATTGTAGTATTGTTGGTAGTTCCATGCAGTTTTAAAACAATCATTCTGTTTTACGTGTTTTGTTACGAGGTTATCATTCAATATATACCTCTATATCTATATTGAAAAATTATTGGGCGTAAACAAATGTTTCCCATTTTGTAGAGCCATTCTTACACGACCTCGCAAATATTTTTACTAACACATTAATTATTATAATATTTCTTAATCAATTTAGAAATATAATGCGTTCAAAAGAGAATAGATTTGATTACTACATAGTATAAAACAAAGTCGCTTTCTCTGTCCCTATGTCCCTTTACGCAACGGATTTTGATGCGGTTTTTTTTAATAGATAGAGTGATTCAAGAGGAAGGTTTATATGTATAATAACATCCATTAATAGTGGAGAAGTACTGTTATTTTTGAGGTTTCTAATGTGATGTCGTAAATAGTTACATTTTTTCCGCTTACATTGCAAACGCAGGCTGAACCCTACGAGTTTTATCAAAATATTGTACTAAGTATTGTACACATTGAAAAGGTCTACAGAAAAGTCCGCGATAGTATATGTCTATCTCTTATGGATAACCCACAATAACTTTTTTTTTTCATTTACTTTTTACGACAAATAATGGCCAATTTTCGAAGCGATTTTAACCAATACAGCATTAATCCTTAACCAATTAAATACCTTGAATACATTGTTCATTTAATATAGATCTATATGGCCCTTTACACCGTATGATTTAAGTGAATATTTTCGAAGATATTACAGATTTAAAAATTGCGGGACGTAGCATTTGCGGTGGTACCGGCCGGCCGCCCGGCTATATATTATTTTATACCCGTGCGAAGCCGGAGCGGGCCGCTGTTTTTATATATGTACAACGTTCACAGTTTTTCTGTAGCGTATTTAGTATCAGCATTGCACCCGTGCGAAGCCGTGAGTTGACTGTGACTCCCAAATGTTAATGTTTGCTAATTTTTGTCAATTATGTAAATCATTTTTTTTTAGAAGGGGGTGTATGTAGTGTGTGTTATTATTCGCAGTAATCAAATATCGTAAATTCAGCGGTTTGTGGCGCGGCGAATGGCGACACTCCTGCGAGAGCCAGTCGCCTGCCACTCGCCTACCTAAGTCACCTAAGTGTAATAAAGTATAAATTTATAAATGTAATAAAGTAGTTCAGCATATCCGGTATTTAATTTGAAGACACCAGCCTCTGTACACTAAATATCGATCGATCAATCGATCAATCATTCAATCAATCAATCAATCCATCAATAATCGATCAATCAATAATCGATCAATCAATAATTGATCAATCGATATATCGATCGATAAATTGATCAATCGATCGATCGATCGATCGATCAATCAATCAATCAATCAATCGATCGATCAATCGATCGATCAATCGATCAATCGATGATTCAATCAATCAATCAATCAATCGATCGATCAATCGATGTATCGATCGATCAATCGATCAATCAATCAATAATGGATCTATCAATAATCGATCAATCAATAATTGATCAATCGATCAATCGATATATCGATCGATCAATCAAATCAATCAATCAATAATCGTTCAATCGATAATTTATCAATCAATAATTGATCAATCGATATATCGATCGATCAATCAATCAATCGATCGATCGTTCAATCAATCGATCAATCGATCAATCGATGATTCAATCAATCAATCGATCAATCGATGTATCGATCGATCAATCGATCAATCAATCAATAATCGATCCATCAATAATCGATCAATCGATATATCGATCGATCGATCATTCAATCAATCAATCAATCAATCGATCAATCGATATATCGATCGATCAATCAAATCAATCAATCAATAATCGTTCAATCAATCAATCCATCAATAATCGATCAATCAATAATCGATCAATCAATAATTGATCAATCGATATATCGATCGATAAATTGATCAATCGATCGATCGATCAAGCTCAATCAATCAATCAATCGATCAATCGATCGATCAATCGATCAATCGATGATTCAATTAATCAATCAATCAATCGATCGATCAATCGATGTATCGATCGATCAATCGATCGATCAATCGATCAATCGATGATTCAATCAATCAATCAATCAATCGATCAATCGATGTATCGATCGATCAATCGATCAATCAATCAATAATTGATCCATCAATAATCGATCAATCGATATATCGATCGATCGATCATTCAATCAATCAATCAATTGATATATCGATCGATCAATCAAATCAATCAATCAATAATCGTTCAATCAATAATTTATCAATCAATAATTGATCAATCGATATATCGATCGATCAATCAATCAATCGATCAATCAATCGATCAATCGATCAATCAATTCAATCAATCAATCAATCAATCGATCAATCGATCAATCAATTCAATCAATCAATCAATAATCGATCAATCGATCAATCAATAATCGATCAATTCGATAAATCGATCGATCAATCGATCAATTCGATAAATCGATCGATCAATCGATCATTCAATCAATCAATCGATCAATCAATCGATCATTCAATCAATCGACCAATCGATCAAGCGATCAATCGATCGATCTATCGATCAATCAATCAATCAATAATCGATCAATCAATAATTGATCAATCGATATATCGATCGATCAACCGATTATTCAATCAATCATTCAATCAATCAATCGATCAATCAGTCGATCAATCAATCAATAATCGATCAATCGATCAATCAATAATCGATCAATCGATATATCGATCTATCAATCGATCAATCGATCATTCAATCGATCAATCGATCATTCAATCAATCCATCGATCAATCAATCAATCGATCAATCAATTGAATCAATCAATCAATAATCGATCAATCGATCAATCAATAATCGATCAATTCGATAAATCGATCGATCAATCAATCAATCAATCATTCAATTAATCATTCAATCAATCAATATAATCAATCGATCAATCGATTAATCGATATATCGATCATTTCTTTGTTTATATTCAAGCTACATTCACATATTGTTACATTCACAATACTTTAGGGGAAATATTTATAAACAACAATGTTTGGTATTTTTGCGATTAATTGTTTTAAATATGTTTATTGAATAACTACTAGATAAGTAGGTAATAGCTTGGAAAACTCTTTTCAATCAGGACATCAGGATAAGAGTTTACAACCTATTCTATGACCTACGGATTATATGTACCCTTTAAAATTTAATAAAGAAATCGATCCTTATCCGATTATTTCATTATATTATAGAACTTTATAATAATAAAGTAAATATATTGTTTACAATATTTAATAGTGAATGGATATGAATGTGATTGTTGCAATTTCACGCAAAATCTACACAGTCGTTTTGAAAAAAATTTGCTATGCAGATTGATTGGAATGAAATAACCATTGACCGTAAATAGATAACACGTTCCGTTCTAAATTTCTGATTCAATGGTTATTTTATAATGATGTAATATTATGCTCATCTATCTATACTTTCTATAATAATATTATAAAGCTGAAGAGTTTGTTTGAACGCGCTAATCTCAGGAACTACTGGTCCGATTTGAAAAAAATAGCCCATTTATCGAGGCTGCTATAGGCTATATATACATATATAGCCTAAAGCGCGATGATATTATCATCGCGCTATAAGACCAACAGGAGCGGAGCCACGCGGGTGAAACCGCGGGGCGCAGCTAGTAATATATAATATTGACACATTCTAATCTTTGCCATTTATCAAAATAAAACAGAGGCTTATAAATCTGTGATAATTATAACTTAGTCCTTTCGCTATATACTACAAAGGATTGTGTTCCTTTGTTGTATATATACCAACCCCTCTATGTTACACATCGGTGTGACAGACGGCCATTTCAGTAAGTGTTTTATTCGATGTCCATTAACTACGCAGTTAGAGCCGTGATGAGCCCGCGCGCTGTGAGCCGAACTGCCGGCTCAATGGATATGTAATAATAGTCCCATATCTGCTATAAAATAATTATCCCATATCTCTTACAGTTATGGGATCGTGGGATTAAGGATATAAAATATTAAAATTAAATAGATATAGTTACAATCAAAGCTCTATCGTGAAGTACCCTTGATCAATTAATTAGTTGAATCGAAAAGTAGCAGAAAATAGTGAAATGGTAATAAAATTATTACCTGATACTTAATTATTCGCAAAAGTACAGTTATTATAAAGGTTAACACAAAGTTAATGAATTTTAATAATAATTATAGTATTAATGAGCGGAATTCCTGAAGAAACATGAATATTATTTATATAAATTATTTATCTTCTCTGAAATCTCCATAATATACAATTAATGTCCTGAATCATTCTTAACTACGTTTGCAAATACTAAGTAGACACAATTACGAGCTGAAAGTAAAAACAAAATGATTAATTTGACAGGAATTTGGCACATTATTAAACCTTGAATATCTTTTTTATTTGTAATGGCGATTTCTTTTATCCATTAGGTATAGTTTTGTGCGGTTTTATATGATTAAAATATTGTTTTTTGCCATTTACATTAGCATGTCTCTTCTATAAATAATATAAAGTGAAGAAAGTCATTTTAATAGTAGGACATATTATCCCACAAGGGATTAATATCTCTTGTGGGATAATATTGGGATAATATGTATATATATATAGATTTATTTTCTGATTATATATGCTACAAAACAATTATTTATCGTTTCGAATAAAAAAGCTGAAGTTTCGACTTAGTAAATTAAAATAATCATGACATCTCTCTTACTACAAGTAAATTTCAAAAACAAAACAATATTTACTTCACATAATATACAAAAACACTATATTATAATTAACATAGCGGTTTGTTACAAACACACAAACTGCGCCCTTCCAATATTTGTCACACCATGTCAATATTTGAGGGTTAGAGGTTCGCATGTTTATCCCGGGATTAACACTGATAATGTTCCTTGTATGCTTAAATCTTTAAAACTACGCAACGGATTTGCGGTTTTTTTTAAATAGAACGAGTGATTCAAGAGGAAGGTTTTAGTATATAATTTATTAGGTTTTAGACAAAGAGGGCGAAGCCGCGGGCAGTAAGCTAGTATGTTATATTCCTTAAATACTTAGTAGAATGTTTTGAAAATAAATACCTATAAACTAAAAACTTCATTCTTCTCTTAGTTTGTAGTTTATGGATATCGCATATCAAGCATTTATTTATATGCTTGTAAATTTACAAGCATCCTTAAGCGAAGCAAGTCTTATATCAAATCAGGCATGTTTTCTGAAAATAAAGCGAAGCAGGTATAAAGATGTTTATTGGCCGAATGAAATTGATAGTACATAATACATATAATATTAAGTAGGTATCATACAAATTATAGATTATTTAGCAGATAGAAATTAATTTATATTAAATTTATGACTACCTATATATGATAAGAAATAAACCTCTTACTTTTGTTACATATTGGAAATTCGATTCGGGATACATATGTAACTTATATTGTGTAATCCCGAATCGAATTTGCAATACTCCTATATTCACACATATTTTTGATTAATAACATAAAGAAAATGCATCTCACGTCTGCCCCATGATTCAAAATCTCTTTCAAATAAAAACTAACAGAGCCATTCATTACTAAAGCTACTATCATTCAAAAGTTCCTCGCTAAGTCTTTAAACTTAAACTAAACTTCAACTACATGGAACTTTATCTGGTAATGACCAGATAAAGTTCCATTCCATTCCATTCGTTTTTCTTCGTCAGATTAATGAATCTGACGAAGAAAAACGGGGTTAAACAATGTAGCGTGGAAGGCGTTTTTAGTGTTTGAATGGACGGATGATCAAAGTTTTTAATATAGTAGAAGATACACCATTGAATATTTTTGAAGTTAAACTTGTTTGGGCGATAGTAAAATTTCAAGGTCGCGTCATGGCAATACCGTCACATCATAGAGTAAGGCGGCGCTTTTGAATTTTATCATTCTTTGAATATTGCCAAAGAAGTTTCACTTCTGACAGGTGCGCTCGACACACGCTCTCTTTTATAAGAAAAGCTACATAATATGGGATTTTATTAAAAAATATTATAATATGAGACTTCGTGGCTCGTGAACATCTGTTGATGCATGAAATTTACAATCAAGAAGTTTGATGCTTAGTGAAGATATAAGGTATTGTTCTGATGTCTGACTGTAGAAGTTCGACCACATGTGTATTATTAAAAATCTATACTAATAATAGTATACAGCTGAAGAGTTTCTTTGTTTGAACGCGCTAATCTCAAGAACTACTGGTCCGATTTGAAGAATTCTTTCGGTGTTGGATTTATCGAGGAAGCCTATAGGTATATTATCATGCGGGTAAAACCGCGGAGCGCAACTAGTAAGTTTATATTTTCATACATTTTAGAGTTTTAGTCGTCCTAAACAATATATGCATATACATACCTATATTTCATTAAACCACCCTTTGATAAATTGTCACACCATTTTCCTCAAACAAAAGTTCTACCTACATAGCTGGTAAACTACCCTCATTTTTCGCAAGGGTCGCATCCCATAAAGTAATGAAATTTAATTAACTACACAGTGGAGTAACTAAACCAAAAAGCAATTAATCTTTAGCAGAGACAGGAGACGGCAGTTTTTGGTGTATGGACCCAGAAGTGACATGTGAAAAGGGTATAGTTTTACGAAGTCACTGTGGCTTTGTAAAAAATAATTAAAATAGTTTGTGTCTATGAAATATGAATCAGTTTCTAATTGTTAGTTGATTATGTTGTTTATTTGATTTGTAATTTAGTAATCACTACATAGTATAAAATCGCTTTCTCTGTCCCTATGTCCCTTTGTATGTTTAAATCTTTAAAATTCCGCTACGCGTTTTCACCCGTCTGGCTTCACTTCTGTTGATCTTAGCATGATGATATATAGCCCATAGCCTTCTTCGATAAATGAGCTATCCAACACTGAAAGAATCGGACAAATCGGACCAGTACTTCTTGAGATTATCGCGTTCACACAAATAAACAACCTCTTCAGCTTTATAATATTAAGTATAGATATAATAGTCACTTTGTATATTAGCAATCAAATACTTATAATAAAGCTCTCTATTTTGATATCAGAATATACGTAAATACATAACAACTATTACCAAATTAGGCTACAGTGATCGAATCTCCTTTTCCATTCTATACTAGATTTTCCTTCCAAGATTTTCTCGTACACGTCAATTACTCCGCCCATACTTCGCCTTCGCAAAAGTTCTTAAGGTTGTTATTCCAAATGAAAATAGCCTGTAACAGACCTCGGATAGAGCTTGCCAATTTTAATCAACACTAAACGCCTCCAAAGTTTATATAAAACAAATTGTCGTAAACCGTCTGCCAAAACAAATTACGTATTCTTGAAATGCAAATGATTCTGTTGTTTAATAATAATATAGTAATTATTCCCCGACGATAATGGACTCTACTAAGACTCTACTAAATATAGACATCTGCGAAATTAGTGTCTTTGTATTTCCGAGTTTATTTGCGCTCAGCCTTTATTATATTGCAAGAAAACTGCTTTAAAGTGAGCTGTAGAATGTTCCTGATTCGAGTTGCGAAATATTTAATATTGAGAGCTTCTTTTAAGGTAAGCGGTATCGATTTACTTGGTACGGGATTTATGGTTAGGTAAAGCATATATGATAAAATTCCATATTGCAACGTCAACATATTGCTTTTCTATGTTGGCTACTATGGTGTGCTTCAGATGGTTTGTTTAAATATTATCTACACATAAATACAATAATCTACTAGTCTCTCTTAAGCTATGGATTTTATTAAGCTTATTCATTGTCATTTTGATAACTAATTGCGTAGAAGTTCGACTTATTACATTATTTTCTATGCTTCAAATTAACTTTAAAATTAAAAATTAAAAACAAATCCTCACTAAAGATATTTCCCCTTAAACAAATAAAAATTTAAAGAAATCTCATAATAAAGAGGTTTCCCAAACGAATACAGTGTTGTAATGTCACTGCTGACACACATGTGGAGAGGCTGGAGGAGTGTCATGTCGCTTGGATCTGCGCCAGGGCACGCGCTGATAAGGGTGAGACTACATGGCGATAAATTTGTAGTAGGTAAATGTTAAAAATATGTGATGTCGTTTCAAAAGTGCTTTTCGAAGAAGTAATTGAATAAATAAATTTGTGTTTGAGATAGATATATAAAGTAATAAGAAAAGTATAATAAATATATTTATTTTGAAATTGTTAATTATGACATTAATAATTTCAAATATTGACCGTTGTATAGCTTCCTGGTATGTGCATAGAATATCTTTTTAGTATATGTGTCACTTGAAGTGACAACTAATATAAAAAAATTTATTTCATAAATTATGAATATCAGGCTATCGGAAATAGTATCAGCAAGCGGTAATATTGGATCATAGTCCTTAAATATTCATTGATATTCATGAATATTCATTGTCACCTATTTAATTAATGATTTTTTTTGATTCTACTCTATAATAATTAGAAACATATAATATCATGTAAGTTGCACGCCAACCGATTATTTTCTCAAATTTATTTATTTATTTATTTATATACAACCATTCCTACCATTACAGTTACCCAATGCGATAGGGAGGTCAAATTTACAATACAATTTATTCATTAATACAAAAAAAATATAACATTAATTAAGATTATAATATACAACCGCTACAATTATGTTTGATACTCTAGTGACTAGTCAAATATTATAATGATTAATACATAATATAAAGCTGAATAATACATATTTTTTAACAATGTCAAATTTAAAACATTTTCAATTAAAAGTTAAAAACTAAATTTAATACAAAAACGCAATATTAGTATAATATAACAGTATCACTACATTGATTTAAATACACTTTATATACAGTTTTAGCACGTTTTAGATAATGTACAATAATTGAAAACATAACATTCCAAAATAAAATTCATTTTCACATCCAATATTAAAATAATAATAATAAAACAATAAAAATACATCAATTTAAATAAAGCCACTTCTCGACAATTTAAATAAGTTGTAATATCTAACACTGATATGTTAGATTTTAGGACTAGGAGTAAGCAATAAAATTTATAATAATCTTTGTCAATTCACTCAAATTATTTGAAAAAATGTCCGACTTATTGTGCACCTCATTGACAACATGGATAGCCTTTGTCAAAGGGGCTCTAGACAGTAAATTAGTTCTGGCCTGGGGAACAAGTAAAAGTGGCGGGCTTCGACGTTTCCATACATATGCGTCCGGTACACAGAAACTAATGCTTCGTAAAACTTGCGGGTTCTGGTCTTTGCCCCGTAGTATACGTATCAGTAACAGTGCAAGTTGGCACTCCCTTCGCACTTTTAAAAAAAATATAATGACTCTCACGGCACGTCTAAAACTAAAACATAAAAATAGATTTGATCACGAGTCACGTTTTCCTGACGAATTTTTAACCGAATGTAAAGCCACCTTTATTCACTTAACGCTATCTTCAAGATCTTATATTATTAAAAACTAGATAACTAACTTCGTGCATGCGCGAATGTTGTTTCTGGTGCAAACTTACCCCTATTTAACCTATTTTTTGTTTTATTTTCTATGAAAAAGTAGTATTTTTATGAAAGTTCATATAAATCTTACAAAAAGAATTAAGCGTGAAGAAGTAACAGACAGTCTTTCTTCCGTTTATATTGGTATAATATGTATTGTATATGGAAATTAAGTTTTTTATTATTAAAGACACGCAGTTGCCCCCGCTAATTGTGAAAAAAAAAGAAAAGAAATTGTGATGTATACGTAACATATTAACCACTGTAATGTTTATTTTAATCCTTCGTGTAGTTTTTTCGTGAAAAAGTAGCAAACACACATATATATATCCTCACAAACTTACACATTTATAATATTAGTAGGATGGTAGGATTTAAGTAAAATATTTCCTGACGGTCAGAATCAATCAGTAATCAAATAAATCGTGACCATTGTTCAAACGGTTAAAAACATTTATTTATGTCGAAAAATATCGTGAGCCAAGTATTGTATAACCGGTGATTATTTACGATTTAAAAGATTGTATTGTTGCTTCAATAAATTGTTTATTATTCGTACTCTATACACGAAGTATCGAAGGATAATTAAATATTATTATCAAAATTATACGCCTGGCTTTGTCTGTGTTGATGTAAATTTACTGTCTGCTAATTGAATTTTAATATGCTCGGGTGTTTAATCTTACTGTTTACCTTCGATTTAATACTATCAAATTGCTTTACAACTTAGGTCTTTGAAGCAAGTAGGCAAAGCATAATAATTAATAGTATATAATTAATCAACGCAAATTATCAAAATTTATATTTATATATTCAACTCATTTATAGAAGGTAGTTTTCAATTGTAATAGAGTCATCAACATCGCCTTAAGTCTTAACCGTTACCTACATCAGAAAGAATGAATTGTGAATTCTTGTTAAATAATTATGACAAAGTTACCTAATTTCATATTAAACAATAATAATCAACACGAATAACTAACTTTATCAGCACAGACAAAGAAAAAGATCAAAACACGTCACGTGCGTTACAGATAATACTGTTAAACCGTCTCTCGATAGGCACGGAACGCTAAAGCCGTCACCGAGTAATTTATACCTCGTATTAAGGTTTTGCATAAACGGCCACCGCATCGCTCATAGCTCATGGCGGACCATTCTCTCTGATAAATGGCCAGTTTTTTAGTTATATATCCTATTCCAATTTGCCGAACTATAGATATTATAGAAACTAGCTTTCCGCCTGCGACTTCGCATGTGTTGTCAAAACTTAATAAATCATATACCTACTTAGTAAGAGCGTCCTCGAGAAACACGCTATTCAATAGTCGAAATAGAATAAAAATCGGTGCTGTAGTTTTGAATGTATAGCAGACAGACAGACAGATTGGTGGAAGACTTTGTTTTATTACATGTATTGAAGCTAGTCTCTCTGTGTAACTAAGAATGAAGTTAAATATAAATTGCCATGGATTTTCGTTTGAAATAAAATGCTAGGATTCGACGCTAAATCCTACTACTATTATAAAGGCGAAAGTTTGTAATTTGTAAGTATGGATGTATGGATGTATGGATGTTTGTTACTCTTTCACGTAAAAACTACTGAATGGATTTGAATGAAACTTTACCACAATATAGCTTATACATCAGAATAACACATAGGATAGGTTTTATCCCGGAAATCCCACGGGCACGGGAACTATGCGGGTTTTCCTTTGAAAACGCGGGCGAAGCCGCGGGCGGAAATCTAGTATTAAATAATTTAACGACATGATATGAATAGAAAGCTTTTACAAGTATTACATAAATTTTATCTGTAAAAATAAAATTACAAGGAAAAATCTCGAGGCATTTCAAGTGCGACTGATATCTGGATAAAGCTCGGCTCTATATTGTCTTTGACACGATTTACGATTTTTTACTAAAAAAATACGGGAAAAAACGTCAATTGCTCCTGGATAGAACTGAAAATAATATCGATTCCTTTATATCTGCTTGTAACATTGATCTAGGTTATCGGTTTTTATAGAGCACTAGAATATTTTCCATCAGCGTGATTTGACTTTTGACTTTGCTTCAATATCTTTAGTTGATATCCTATCCTACTACTTAATATTATTTATAAATGCGAAAGTTTTTGAAGATGTGTGTGTTTGTTACTCTTTCACGCAAATACTACTGAACCGATTACAATGAAATTTAGCACACATAGAGGATAACGTGGATTAACACGTAGTACAGTTTTTTATCCCGGATATCCCACGGGAACGGGAACTATGCGGGTTTTCCTTTGAAAACGCGGGCGAAGCCGCGGGCGGAAATCTAGTAAAAATATAACTTACAAAAATTTTAGCACGACTGTTTAGAGAATTATTTTCAAAATAATAAACAATTTAACATCTTACTATCTCCATGAAAAAGCAAAGTATTAAGTGCTCAAATATACAACAATACATGCATACAATTTCACATATCAAATATTTTGCTGTAAGACGGCAAACAATAGAGAAAGGGTTGCAACATTGTTCCAAGCCGGCGTCGCTCGAGCTGCAATTCTGTTCCATGCATTCAGTTTCGCAGTTATGTATGACAGTTGAAATGCTTCCAAAAGTGCTTAAGTGTTTACGTGTTTGTATTAACAAGAAACACGTATTTTAAACTTCTGAAAATATTTAATAAGTACTTACTTATAATATGGAGTGCAAATAATAAATTGAATGATATAATTTGTGTATGATTATCAGCTATTTGTCACAAGAGAAACAAAAGTAGATTCTCAAAAGTATATATTCCAAATGATAATTATTCATACCTAAAACAAACATATAATAACAATAAAAATCGTTAATCTCAGAAAGCTCTTATAAATGTCTCTATATTTTCATATTCAACTAGCGGTCCGCCCCGGCTTCGCCCGTGGTACATATTTAAGTTTTCTTTACATAAGAACCATCCTCGTACTTCAAGGAATATAATAAAAAAAGAATTATCGAAATCGTTCCCGTTCACACGTGATGCCGTGACAACGCGAAACGGGTTTCATTTTTATATAATTTATATAGATTATTTTTCCGACCCAAATATCGACCAATAGAATTGCACCATTCGACGTCACGTGGTACAACCTACATGGTATTACAGGTAAATTAGCTTGGAGAAATTTTTGCATATGTAGTGGTGTGTATATTACTCAGATCTTAGAGCGCGTTTCCACTATATCGTTCTGGCCTATACAAAAATGTTTCGATATCCTAACATTACTATTTAATTTTATACTTATTCCTAGCAACACTTTTGTTTTCAATAAAAACAAGTTTTTATTTGAAAGAATATGGTTTTGACTTTATAAAAAAAAATATATCATTCAATTTCACGTCCTAGAGCAAACGACAAGACGACTACCGTGAAACAATAAAATATCGTGTCCATAATAATTTGTTTCATAATTAATATTTGACCATAATAATTACGAAACAAAACAAATAAATAAATCGTCACTTGATAGTGGAAAGTGGAAACACGCACAAAAACAGAATAAACCAGTTTACGCTGTCCGCAGGTGCCACGTGCAGTCGTTTGGTACCGTTAGAACATAAAGCACACATTTCATTCAAAAATTATAATTATTACGTATAGACCGGGAGATATTGACACAAAATTTTGAGTCATTTGTAACAGGATGGCGGTTCTACAGGGGTCTTAGTACGCAATGACAAAAAGAAAAACGATGGTGTGAACACTGGTACCGGCGGCTTAGTCGCGTGGGCGTTAGTCGAACTCGTCGGAAAAATAGCGAAGTCAAACAATTTGTAACACAAAAATTTTAGAATTTACCGATAGCCCATAAAAAAGAAGTAGGCGGTAGTGTCATGCCATACTTTTCCGGTGTGACTTACAGCCCGCCATACCGACGCGAATGTGTTGATTTAAAAAAAACAATTCAACCATTTGTACCAGGCTAACTTTTGCACAGGTAACCATCGTCGTGCAGCCATTTACGAAAATCGCCATGCCATACTTTTTGGACGATTCCAAATGGTCGCCATACCGCCGAAAAACTGCAAAAATTTTTTTTTCGCCAAACTTTTTGTACCAGTATTGCATTTGGATTTTTGGAGAGTATTTGATAAAATGTGACCATTATTATATTTACCATACTTCTAGTAGGGGGAAAAAGTGCTGCCATACTTGAAAAATTAATTTAGTATTAATTTATATAAGTGAAGATTTCCACCACCTAGATCTTTGAAATTTTGTATTTATATTCGTTGAACCTCAAACTTACAGGAAAAATTAGTGCCATACTGTTACTAATCGTTCAAAATACGAATAAAATCTTACAATAAAAAAAAATCTTATACACATTCGCCACCTCCCACAGGTATGACATTATCACACTTCTATTAATTATAATCATTCAGGAGTTGTTGAAAAAAAAATTTAGGGTGGTAAATGGTTCGGCGAAAAAAAAAATTTGCAGATTTTCGGCGGTATGGCGACCATTTGGAATCGTCCGAAAAGTATGGCATGGCGATTTTCGTAAATGGCTGCACGACGATGGTTACCTGTGCAAAAGTTAGCCTGGTACAAATGGTTGAATTGTTTTTTTTTAAATCAACACATTCGCGTCGGTATGGCGGGCTGTAAGTCACACCGGAAAAGTATGGCATGACACTACCGCCTACTTCTTTTTTATGGGCTATCGGTAAATTCTAAAATTTTTGTGTTACAAATTGTTTGACTTCGCTATTTTTCCGACGAGTTCGACTAACGCCCACGCGACTAAGCCGCCGGTACCAGCATTCACACCATCGTTTTTCTTTTTGTCATTGCGTACTAAGACCCCTGTAGAACCGCCATCCTGTTACAAATGGCTCGAAATTTTGTGTCAATATCTCCCGGTCTAGTAGTTTAATTGTTAAATTTTGTATTTGTTGATTGTTGTTATTATTTGTATTGTTATAATATTTGTTGAAGTGTTTAATTTGTGTGTAAGTGTTGTAACTTTATATTGTTAATTCAAAATGGCTCCAGTGTTAAAACATGGTCGAGGCAAGCCTTTGACTTCTCAAACTAAAGAATTAAACTTTAAATGTCGTTTCTTTTTCAGGTTAGTAAATTTTTCATTTTAGTAACATTGTTAATGTAAAAGTTATACGTATGTTAAATGTGCAAATATTAAAATAAAGTCTCATCTTTTTCAGAGGAGAAACACATATAGTTTAATTTAAAATCCCTTATATATATAAAATAAAAACTAAAAATAAAATGTTGTTTTATTTTATTTGCTGACCATACACTACTACAAACGCAAAAATTTCTCCAAGCTAATTTACCTGTATACTGATAATTTTTTGAAAATTTTCTCTGGTCGTTGACGTCAAACTGACAGGTTCAATTCAATTGTGAAATTATTGGCCGACATTTGGGACGGAAAAATAATCTCCTGAATACCACACGAGCTTCAAAATTATCTGGCATTTCCCTCAAGGTTCCCTGCAAACAAATAAAGTCGTCAAGTTTTTCAGGAAAAATCACTCGCGCTTCGCGCTCGTGATTTTTTAACCTTGACTAAAAACTTGACTCCTTCATTTGTTTGCAACGAACCTATCGGAAAATATCCGATAATTTTGAAGCTCTTGTGGTATTATAAGTGATTAATTGTTTTTCTAATTCATAGTAGTTAGCATTTATTTACAATCACAGGGCCACTCCAACTAACAAGTAATTATACTACTTCGACCAAATAATAAACATACCTCATCGCAGGCATTTAATAAAACACAAAAAAACATTCAGAAGAGTTATTAAAAGTTAAGCCGGTTCTTGCGAAAGATATAGCAAATACGATAATATTGTTATGAAGTTAAACGGAGTCTGTCTGTTTATTTCGCGAGTTATATTTAGAAGGAACATAATGAGTTTACGAAATTTGAGAACATCTGCCTAATGATGGATTACCTTGAGTATGTTAGGGTAAATGTAGTTCGAGTAATATGATTAACAATTGTTAACTAAATAATATGGTAGTAGCTTTTTAGGATTTATATTATTAGTAGCTTCCGTCCGCGGCTTCGCCCGCGTGGTGTTTTGATAAAAGGTATCCTATGTTCTTTCTCAGGGTCTAAAGATTGTCTGTGCCAAATTTCATCAAAATCGGTTGAGAGGTTTAAGCGGGAAAGCGTAACAGACAGACAGACAGAGTTACTTTCGCATTTAAAATATTAGTAGGGATACTAGCTGTATCTCGCGGTTTGTTTCGCGAACAAAACAAACCGAACCTAACATAAACTGGTATATGTTTCTTATTGTTCTCTCTATTTAGGTAGTTTAATTGATTATCTTGATGTTTGGAAACGTTGTCCTTAGCAATAAGGTTGAAATTTGCGTGTTATGTTATTTCTTGAACTTTTTGTATGCCTAATATGATTATTTTCATTTGTTTGTTACTCATTATTAGTGTATTTTTCGAACAAGAAGTATCTAACAAGCCCGATATTAAAGCCCACGCAGTAAGCACTCAAAGTTAACTTGCGCCCTGTTTTTAGGTCTGTAGTCGTAGCATTTTAATAAACAATGTTCAGTTAAGTTAATTTTATTTTTCTAAACTCAATGAAAAATTGTTCTTTATTTACAGCTTATTCTTTGGCTTATGTTAAGCTTGTATTTTTCTTAAAGATCAATAATCGTGTAGCAAAAAAATTATTAATTAAAAGGTATTTACAACAATCTAAATCTGTTTGTTGTAAAAAATTTTTTAGGAACTTTTTCTTCTTAATAAGGTAGATACTTCCCACAAGTAATTAAATTGTTGTTTAACAAGCTCAAAATACACCATTAAATGAATCCGATCTCACGAACGATTTAGATTAGCTTAAAGTGAATACAAGCGTGCATAAACAGGCTGTTAGTTTTCGGGTGACACGCAGACGGACAAACATATAAACGGATTAATATATTGCACACGCAATGTGTTATATCGGATCGCGTGCTTGTTGTTGATGTTTTTTTCGTGTATGTTTAAAGGAATTTCATTGGTGATATCTGTTGAAAATTATTGTTAAAAATATTTGGTTTAAATTTAAATATTTTATTGAACACATAGCATAAACTGAAGTTAGATTAGTTAGTTAGTTTCAGACTGTCATTGATGTTAGATATCTCACAAACTAATACGAGAGATTTTTTCGTGAGTATAATAAGAATGTATAGTAAGAATTTCCATTTTAAGTTCAATTTTCATTCACAACCAGTAAATATCAGATCTCTTTATTATATAACTATAAACAAAAACTAACGCAGCTAATTATACATGCAACAATTTCATATTAAAGTGGGAAATAATAATTTATATTAAACCTAATGTGCACAATTAGGCGCATACATTAAATTGATTCCATTTTACAATAAAATATTTGAATAAAACATATGTTAATTTGGTAATTGATTAGTAATTGTTTGATGCCAATAATTTGGAGGATTTATTGTGTGTGATAAAAGCAGTTGAGTATAATTGGTTAAATGATATGGAAATTATTTTAACGCAACATTGTATTGTAGTTACTTTGTACTAAAATAAAGAAAACCTATACCTACTAATATTATAAAGCTGAAGAGTTTGTTTGTTTGAACGCGTTTATCTCAAGAACTACTGGTACGACTCGAAAAATGCTTCCGGTGTTTGATAGCCACTTTCTCGAAGAAGGCTATGGGCTATATACCATCACGCTAAGACCAACATGAGCGGAGCTATGCGGGTATAACCGCGGGGCACAGCTAGTATCAGATAGAATACCATTCTAGTATAATCCATTACAAAATTTAACTTGTTTCAATAAAAGTAGTATAAAAAATAAAAACAATATTTCTTTAAGTCTTATGAAATTCCCTTTCCCAGTATACATTATCGACGCGTAGGATCGAATAAATCTCAGGATATATTGCCCACACGCACGATCCCTACTTATTTATCTTAAGACTTCGTGATTGCGAGAAATAATTAACATTTTTAATTAGTAACCATGTTGTATAAATAAGTATACATTAATATGAACGCAGAATTATTTATTGTATGTGATTTGTTATTTATCGTGCATTTGTTACTTCGGAATTAAAATATTTATTTCATATGCGTTGTTAAATATGGCTTGGGAATATATATTATAGATCATATATTTTGAGTACCTACTACAGACATTGAAAAAAGGTCTGTAATACTAAGAAATACCTTTAACAGAATCAAATCTCTTCTCTTTATAATAGTCGATAAGGCTTATTTATCTTGTGCCCTTGAAGAGCTAACGTATGTACCTTTATTACCTATTATTCAAAAAAATATTCTTAACTCTCCTATAAAATTTGTCTAAAAGAAAACGTGTCAGACCTTACTTTGATCATAAAAATGTTGATGTAAATCTTTTGCTTCACTGTTGAATAAATTAAATAACTGATTAAATAAGAAAGTATTTACTTACATTATAAATAGCTAAGAAAGTCCTCTAGACCTAAGAGGACATTCATTAAGTTTAGATGAGGTCTTGTAAATAGTGTCAAGAAGATAAGTAGCTGTAAGTCACTTGAATGGTATCCAAATATTACCAAGTGCTTGGGTTATTAATAGGGTTGTCAAAAGAAAAGAAAATATATAAGATTTTATTATATAACTAGCTGTGCCGCGCGGTTTCACCCGCGTGGCTCCGCTCCTGTTGGTCTTAGCGTGATAATATATAGCCTATTTACTCGTGGATAATGTAGCTTTCGAATGGTGAAAGAATTTTTAAAATCAGTCCAGTAGTTTATGAGCCTATTCATTACAATCAAACAAACAAACAAAGTTTTCCTCTTTATAATATTAGAGTAGATGAATTAAATATATTAATAAACTGGTTCAGGATATGAAGGAATATCTTGATGCGAAATAACTTTGAGTAATATACCTGATGCCTGGTAGATATAAGTTATTGCAATTAATCAAAAACTGTGTGTCATTTCACACTTGATCTATGTAATAGAATTATTGAAACGTAACATAGCTCTACATTCGTTATTCCTCAATCCTCATGACTGCAATATTATCTCTTGCAAAAACTGGTAGGTATACTATATTCTGCCTCTAAAACATTATATCTTACGCTACCTCCTTGTACGAATATAGGTATTCTGTCTATTTATTTATTAATACACTATAACATGTTTTGAATAGCAGCCCTATCAGTTGATACACTAAGAATGTGCAAAAGTCAAACTATTCGCCGCCCGTCGCCTGCCGCAACTCGACGAAATCTTTGGAAGTCATCAGAGCGAATATAATTATTAAATTCCCAAAGTTTACAAAGGAGTTACTAACTTTTCTGTTTCGTAAAACATTCGCTTTTGTGGTTGTGTAAATTGTTTTAGTTTTGAAGTGTTTCGATATTGTGTCACTGTATTGCCCACTAAAACCTAATGGCTGTTCTATTGGCCACAGTTCTTGTGTATTTCAGTGTTAAATAGATCTGTTTTAGTGTTCAAGTTATTCAAAGTGATAGTCGTTTTACATCTGAGTAATCAAAACTTATACAATCAAGATTCAATGAAGTATGTTTGTTATTTTTTATTCAAAATTACATCATCTAGATATGTGGATAGCAATACGAAATTATAAAAATAAGTCATATTAAAAAGAAATAAACTTATGAGACTTATAAGAAACTAATAATGGCTCACTTATTATCTACTTTATCAAATAATATCAAGATTTATCAGAATTAAAATGCAACAAACAAACAGATTCACACATGGACAATGGACATTTATAATAAATGTGTACTCGATAACTCAATTAAAAGGGCTTCAATTCCCAAACCGCACTCGCTCGTGTCGCTACAATTGGAAACGGTCACAAAACATCAATTTCGTTCGCAATTGCAGTAAGCAATACATCATATGCAGCATCAATCACGACCCGTTGAGCAATCCAAACAAATCACAGCCATTCGCAGCCAATAAGCATCCGAACTCCCAACTAGCTACTCCCACAAAACTATTATTTCCCTATACACTAGTTTGTTTTTCTTAAGAAAGAACTTGCAACCCGCAATATCGCTGACGGTGACCTACATTGCTGATTGCGTTCCGATCTCCTCCCCGTTCCCAGGTCGTAAACGGCAATGGATGGGTTGTTGGCTAAAGAAGGCCGTTATTGGAGTCGGATATCGAGAAAGGATTGATTCACGGTTTCAATTACCTACATCCTAGCAATGTTGTTCGTCTGCCCCGATTTGATCTTATAAAGTATCCATTGTGTCGGTAAAATACAATCGAACTTTTCTTTCCTAATTTGGCGTTGTTCCCCGACATACATTTACGTTGTTGCTTTTTAGTTTATTTTGTCGGCAAATTGCAAGTTTCAATGTGATGGATTGTGCGAATGTGGGTATTTTACTGTGGCTGCTTGTGGATTTATCTTGTGAGTGAAAGTTTGAAAGGAAAATTATTGCCAGCATGTAAATGCAGAAGTTCTTGTTTGTTTCGTTTTTAAACGAAGACGGTTCAATTGATTTTGATAAATTATAGCATATAGATAGTTTAAACTTTGGAAAAAGACGCTATGCCATTTATGAATAATCGCATAATTCTATATAATTCTACCTTTAGCTTACTTTATGCTTGCATGCAAACAATAGTGTTGAGAAGTAGATTACTTCATCATTATCATCAGTATATTTAAAACATCTACTTACCGTAATTTATAAAGAAGCAAAGATAATTCATACAAAGGACTACTACATACAGATCTATCCTTGAATCCTGCCCAAGACCAATACTACAATTCAATGTAACACAAGACAAGCTATTAACAACAGAAACATACATTTATTCTTAGTTAAACATATTGACTAAAGCAAACAACTGATGTACGGAGCAATTAACTAAATTCGTGTTTACCACAGATTGTTAAGGTATTAAGATTGTAGCCCCCAGGGCGGCGGCCATCTCGTAAATACGTCGCCCGTCAGATGGTGTCGATAAATATCTTAAACAGAACCGAAGATTTAGCTACTGTTAATATGTGTATGGTGGAATAGGTTTATCATGTACTGTATAGTGAGTAGTAAGTAGTGGGTTCAATTTTGTTTGCCAAGAGCTTTCCATGGAAAGTTTATTTGATAAAATTCATCAGTAGGTTGTACGGAAATTTTGGAGTGAAAGGAGAGTGACGAAATTAGGAATTTTGTTTTAAATTTTGGTGAACTCAAATGGATATTTTAGCCAAAATTACAACACATCTAAAATTTTGCGATCGGAAAGTACAATTTTCTGAAATTTGGACTGTGAGATATTAAATTCTTCACTCTATTGATTGATCCTTATTTTTTACGTAATTTGGGAAAATACCTATCGACACAAACTTATTACTGCCTCAATTTCTCCACTCGTATGTCCATAAAAATCTATTACTACAGATCAAAGCGCGTATTTTTCTATAATAAAACTACGTTCCTTATTTTCTGGAAAGAATTCTAGAAATTCGCAGCTAATTATAGAAAGCTTATAGGAAAGTGCGATCGGACGTGTGGCCATTAATATTTTCCTCTCGTTTCCTTGCAATATATAAGTTAAAGACGGAGAGGTTCAGGGGTTAAAGGTATCAGGGGTCAAAAGTTCGAAATGGTTTCAGTTTCAGAATTTTAATTTGTTCTATTGTTTTGATCAAATATTTCATTGTTATTATACTTAAAAATAAACATATTAATATTTACAAGTAAACGTAGTTTGATTATTCAGAGATATATTTTGATTTGTTAGGTTTCTTACCTACATGACTTATATCGCTATTTTAGAGGAAGGAATTGAGATCGATATTCATTGATAATTTGCATAAAATGCAATGTACTATATTACGATGATCAGATTTCAGAAACATGAAGAAAACTAGTTAAACGCAATGAAGATCATACATCGATTAATAAGATAAACTAAACCTTATTAATATCCATTTTTTGCAGCTGATAGTCGCTACCAAAACGCCAAAACCCAAATTTAAATACGAAACATCACAATGGAAGAGCAAATCGTAAAATCCGACCAGCGGCCCGCGAGCCAATCGCGTCTTTTTGTGCAACCGGTTCGAACCGGAATGTTCGTTAGGAACCGGCGCAAACTGGATTGAATTTGGCGCGAGTCCGTCTTATTGTGTTACTGTGTGCATCCAATGACCTGAAAGAATCTTTGGCCAAATACATTTTGAATTGTTACTGTCTACAATTGTTTTATGAAGTATTTTGAACTGATTTCACTTTATATTTTTTGTAATGTTGTAGTTTAAATTTTTTTTTTTATTATATAGTTGGGATTAAGTATTAAATATTAATGATACTGTTTAGATTGAATCCAAATGAGACCAGATAATTAATTTCGGCTAATGTTTTGTTTAGGTAATTACTACGTAATAAATAATTCAGATATGATGGAAGATTTACGGGGAAGACAGGTCAGGCTAGTTATCTTTTAGAATCTTATTTCGTAAATGTGTATTTCTGATGAAATAAAAGTATTTATGTAATATATGTTGTTTTATTGCGCTCTTTCCTTTCCTTCCTGAATTTGAAATAAAAATTATAAGTTTAAGGAGTCGAAATGATTGAGAGAAACAGATGAGTTACTTTACACTTTGTATTTGCATTTTTCTGTATTTATTTTGATTTCTACTTGTGGAATGATAATATTATATAGCGACTAGCTTTCCGCCCGCGGCTTCACTCGCGTAGGAAAGGAAAACTCGCATAATTTCAGTTTCCGAGGGATTTCCTGGATAATAACTATTATACTTATGTATTTTCTCGGGTATCAAAGTATATCTGTACAAAATTATTTTAAATATTCATGTAAATCGGTTCAGTAGCGTGAAGAAGAGACAAACGCACAGATAGATTAACTTTAGCATTCATAATAGATATTATTAGTTAGTATTAGACACTAACCTAAAACAATACATATAGCACAATACGTATAGCACATTAGGCAGAACAAAAAGTGATTATTACCGAGGCTCGCAAGTTGCAAACTGGCGATTAATCACAAAGTGTACATTAGTTGGATGCATCCATGGCCCATGGCCCATAACGAAGTTAGATATTGCTGAGTTATGGCCCCTGCCCTGGCCGACGTGCTCCATCGATTCCACTGAACTTTGAATAAATCGTGTTAATAAATGATTCATCGGGGAACAATTTGCGAATTGACACAATTCGGACGGCTGTTTCTCTTTCTGTGTGACTAACTCGAAATGTAAGATTGTAGCTTTTGATTCGTTATAATGAAAGATTAATATTTACTATAGGTTCAGAATTACCTATTTATCAGTTCAGAAGCAGAAGTTTATACAAATAGAAATTGTGTAGGAACTGTATGTACTTCAAACATGTATTTACTTATTTATACTTTTAGAAGCGCTTTTGAGTCATGTTAGCCGTTGAATACAAATTATAAATACTATCTACTTACCGAATATTTCTATAAAGTCCATGATATTTTATAGGATTGTAAATTATTCCAAGCTTTATACGAGTAGTATTTCAAATGCAAACGGTTAGGGAATTCATTAGATCTATTGTCTTAAATCCTAAGATAGACTCCTCTGGGCTATCTCACTACCTACAGTTATACCTACTTCGTTTACATACAGATTTAACGATCATATTAGTTTAAATTTAAGTTAAGAAGATCGGATACTTTAGAAAGAATTGACTTACTCTATATATTATACGAGAATTAGCTTTAGGAATAAGAATAAATAAAAGAATTTAAAAAAAATGAAATAAAATACAAAATTTTAAATATAGCTTTATTAAACTTTAATACCACAATTACATTATATAAGTACTTATTAAATGATTACGTATTAAATAAAAAGAAATATATAGCAACCAAATAATTTCTATATCCAATCGATTTTCACCACATAATATTAATCTCTATTTAACCCCTGCCTCTAGAAATCGTTGCAAGTAGAATCACAACAAAAGATTTAGCCTCAGCAGTTATTACAATAGCATGAATTCTGAGAGCTTTCCGGGATGCTGTGGGTACTCTAAGATTCGCATAATCACTCCTTACTTAAACATTGCGGAAACATGAAATATTTCAAGTACTTTTAAACGGAAGGTTGGATTATAGTTGGAAGGATTAAGGTTGATTTAGGTCACGGTTCTTGGATAGTCTTTCCTATAAATTGGTTGTTTTTATGTTGTTGTTCCATAAATGTAAACGTATTATAAATTAAAGTGCAATGAATCTGATAATGTTTTGCTATCGTGTGTGTTAATACATGTTGTCGTCTATGTGTGTGCCAAATTTCATGAATATCGGTTCAGCAGTTTTTGCGTGAAAGAGTAACAAACATACACACACACATCCATCCTCACAAACTTTCGAATTTATAATATTAGTAGGACTATTCTAATATTGAAAATGTTTCCACGTTAAGTTTTAGTTGTACCTACATATTTTCCACTGAAAGATAATACTAAAACGCTTACGAAGTAAAACAATAAAATTTTTGTCTGTAAATAATCGTTAATGTGCCGTTTACTAAAACAATGGACTTGATGAATTTCAGCGATATCTCCAGCACTTTGCGGCTCTGTTGACAATCGTTGTAAATGCGAACAATTATTGTTGGATAAATGCTTTTTTTCTTTAGATTTTAAGTATCGCTTTGGTTGTATAACATGCATTTGTTTTGTTTATACTACGAACGACGAAGTTGTGTTACATTCAAAAAAATAACATGCCTAGTTTAAAAATCTTTTAATAAGACGTAGTTGTATCACTACATAGCATAAAACAAAGTCGCTTTCTCTATCCCTATGTCCCTTTGTATGCTTAAATCTTAAAACTACGTACCGGATTTTGATGCGGTTTCATAATAATATATAGAGTGATTCAAGAGGATGGTTTAAGTGTATAATTTATTAGGTTTTAGACAAAGCGGGCGAAGCCGCGGGCGGAAAACTAGTTTACAAATATAGAGATTGTGTTTAAAAAACTACATCTGCTTAGAAGTTAAAGTACATAGTACATACGTTACCCACATTTAAAATAAACTAAAATACGTAATTGCATGCGTACTACGAAAAACACAAAAACATATTAATTTACCATCAGTTTTCCATTTCCCTGTAACCTTTTTTCCAAACACAAATTCCGAATTAGCAAAACAAAAATAGAAATTAATTGACTTGCTCCAAACCGTTGTGCTGTTAGCCAATTTCTTTGCATGCACCTGATGGCTGTGAGTTTAATCAGACCAACTAATTAATGTGGCTAGGTTTTTAGGGTTCTAGTGGAATACTATTTAGTGGTCGATGTATTAAGAGATTTTTATTGCAAACTTTGTAGATTATTTGGGTAAAACGTTTGTGAAATATGTGGTTAGAACTACAAGACATTATTATTATTAAATATTTAATGAATTATGATTAAAATTTTAATTTATTATGACAGTGTTAAAACACATTCATTATTGACAAAATTCATGTCTTTATAACTAAGTAAACAATTACTAAATCACATAATGTTAAATAGTGCTTAATTGTACCTACAAGTATGTCTATTAATGAATACAATCTACGTACCTAGTTACGTTCAATATTTTTAATCAACAAAATATTAAATTAAGCCAGGAACATAGTTCAAAACAGTTACAGGTATAAACACAATTTCCAATATTATTAAAAAACGGATGATTTACGAATAGGTATAATAAGGAACCCTTCGCTTAATTCCCTCTCGTTGTTGGTCAGTTTAATGCTGACGAAGCAAGCGAATAGAAATTTGTTTTGGCATTTTTCAGGGAAAGATGAATATTTTGTAGCATCGCTCCAGCTTTGTTATTCTGTTAACTGATTGAGAGAGCAGTGTTCTTTTCTGAGGGACGTGAGGTTCTAAAACGTATTGAAAAAAGAACATATGAATTCTATATGTATTTTTAATTAATAATTTAATATTACAATTTATTTATGGCCAACAGTGACTCGACTCCACAGGTGTGCGTGAATTCACGATCTGAAAAAAAAATATAAATTTAGGTACAAATAATTATTTTAAGTTTCATTATCTTGCTGCTCTTAAATTCTTACTTGTTTATTATAAAGATTTCCTTAGCCTAGATTAGTAGCGTTTAGATATTTTTGCTAAAAAATATAAAGCCTTTATAATTTTATTGAATTTTTTAAAGATTATTTCTCAAGCAAATAAAAAACTGCTGTTGAGTAGTTACAATGTTAAAACATTGCATGTAAAAGATAATTTAGCCCACAATTTACCCCTTACGCAATCAAATCAAAAACCGTTTATGCAAATTGCAAAAATAATTGTTTTCGTGCTTTTACACATACGATATCCGTCAAAATTGGCGTTATTTGCATTAAAAAAAAAACGTTTGTAATTCTGCGTGTAGGAATTAATATATTTAGAACTGTCTGTATACCCACGTCAATGTCAGTCGACTGTTACAATGAATTATTGATTTTGGCGGGAAAATTTCGCGCCTAATATTTTTCGAGTCACTTTCAATATGTTGGTGACTAACTAATTCGAAACATAAGGAACGTAAATGTAAAATTCGTAAGTAATTTACGAAATTCGGCGCGAAATGTGAAAATTGCTTTATACTTTATGCTGGTTAACCTATTTAGGTTAATCTTAACATATAATTTTATATGAAAATGTGTTAACGTTTGCGAGCAAATTTTATGATAGATATAGAAAAAAGAAAGAACGTCAAAAAAGCTATAAGTTATTATATAGATATTTATATGTATTTATAATTACAAAACTCATTACATTAACTACATCTCGTTAAACAAATTCATCACGACTAGAATCTAACACATTACATTATCATGTATGTCTTAGATAAGTTTTTCTTTTTTAAAATAGCTCTATGATACTAAAATGTTGTTAAATAAACACAATAATCTCATCCATACATTACTCCCAAAATCCCGCGAGTTCACTTACGTAGAACTCGATTAAATGCCCGTGAAAATCCATCTAAAAAAAAGGTAATGCGTTATAGAGTAAAACACAAACTTACACAATTTCAAATATTAATAACACAAAACCTTATCCCATATACATTTAAACCTATCCCACTTTACATTGTCGCATTCGATAGAACAGTGCTCACTTAGCGATGGGATTGACTGGCGAATCCCATTCACCTGGTGAGCACAGAGCTGTCAATTACAAACAAATAGCTAGCAATCCCACTTTGCTTATCCCATACGTGCTTCAGTATGTTGGATTTACTGTGAAAGTGATATTTTAAATGGTTTTCTTTATCACTATTTTTCTTACAAGCGAGCTTTTGCTAACAATAAAACTGTTGTGTTATTTAATAAGTGGATAAGTGAATAAATAGAAATAAATGTTTTAAATATGTAAATAATAACACACTATATACTATAAAAGGTCTTCTATATAACTACTCTACATCCTACAAATATTGTAAATGCGAAAGTTTGTTTGTTTGTTTGTTGCTCTTTCACGCAAAAACTGATGTACCGATTTTCATAAAATTTGGCACAAGCATAGAGGATAACTTGTATTAACACATAGGATAGGTTTTATTCCGGAAATCCCTCAGAAACGGGAACTATGCGGGTTTTTTATTTACGCGAGCGGAGCCGTGGACGGAAAGCTAGTATGTATCTATATTATAAAAACGAAAGCTTATTGTTTTATAGTGTAGCATTCTGTGTTATATATATCTAATATTATATAGAGAATAATGTAGATGTTAATATAATGTTAAAGTTGGCAGAAAGTCAAGACAAAAGCGTCGATAACTCATTCGCTGAAAGCTGTGCATTTTATTTACGACTCTGTTGTATTTGATAAACAAAACAGTGTTACCCTTTCTGATAAAGTTGCGACATTTAATTAATTGCCATAATTTATTATTTTATTCTTTAGATATCATCCAAAAATATATTTAATAAATTATTTAACATCAAAGTGAAACTATACTCTATATGTGTATGTGTTTAATATATTCAAGAGATTGATGATTATTTTTTTTTACGTTTCGATTAACGATTACCTAATACAAATCTTTAAGTACTAGTTATTGAAATATCTTAAATTGCTTCTTCTCACTGCACTGGACCAAATTAAAAATGTGCTATTTCGAATTTGTTTTGTACAGCATTTAGCGGAGGTTGTTTCCATTTGCCTCATTTAAATTTATTTAGGTATGTATTCGTTTAATATTTTCGGCATAATGTAGTTTTTATTTCATTTTTTCTAAAATTATAACATTCGATTTACTCCTTATAATATCAGTTAAACTTCTTACTAGAGACAAATAAAAGTAACATTAAAATCAGTGCATTTGTGTAGATTGATCTGATTTACCAAATATTTTATTTGAGCATTGTTCTTTATAAAGGTCGTTTA
The DNA here is from genome assembly GCA_029959065.1 of Colias behrii. Lineage (NCBI taxonomy): Eukaryota > Metazoa > Arthropoda > Insecta > Lepidoptera > Pieridae > Colias > Colias behrii. The sequence goes on from JARWMC010000026.1 coordinate 400,716, forward strand.
ATACTTTAAAAAAGTCCTTACAAAAATAAATATCTGCAGAAATGTAACATTTAAACAAAATTATTTATACTTACCAAATAAATACGTTTTTAATTACATTTCAATCAAGCGTTTCATATTTAAGATAGAATTCAATAATATTGACGACTTGCAAGTTTGAAAACCGATCGCGAATTTAAATCTCTTATTAAAAGTGTCAAAGTGACCGGCGAATGAGATTGGAAAAGTTGTTCTTGAACGAAACGGATTTTACAGTTCATTCGTTCGAATCAATACATTGCTCGCTCAGTATGGATTTAATTTTATCGAGACCATAGTAAAGAAGCAATGAATTCTTAACAAGTGGAGTTGTCTAATGGATTTCATAGTGAGGTCTGTAATATCGATGTATAATATCGATAATTATTATTGAATGAACAGAGTTGAAGCCGTTTCGGTTAATTGTTTAAGTGATGGAACAAGTTAAATAACTTTGTTTACATTATTATTAAACAGGCGTATTTAATTTTAAGTCCAACTTTTTGATATTTAAATATTTCTGTATTAATTTATACTTGAAAAATATTGTAGGAAAATGAAAAGTAATTCTGTAATTATTAATAATTTATGAGTAAGTCGCGAATATAATTTTTCTATGGTTAAGTAAGATTGTAATTTGAAAAATAATCTTTCATTACCTAAACTTACAATTCAATAAATTATGTATAACTTTTTTAATAGAATAAAATTTCCCTCCACGTCATTTGCAGTTCATTCAAAAAATGTTGGTTAATTTCCCAGATTAATCAAGCAGAAACAGAACAATATATGATTTTGTGAAATATTTATAATTTACGAACAAACAGACGTTACACAACACATTTCCTCTGGGGTTCGTCGCATTTGCATATTGTGTTACGGTTCAAGCGAAAATATTGACAAAATTTAATATTCCCTGTATAAATAAAGGAATATTTCGGTTAAGGAATATAATACAGTTTATTTCGTGTGTATGTAGTTGCATTATAAATAATCACTTTAACTGCTCATAAGTATCGTTTGAAATACAGATTACCGCATAAAGCATATCGGTCTTAATACCGATACGAGCGTCTATTGGTAGGACATATATTTATATTTTACATTTATTTGTATGAAACATTTTTTTTGTATATTGTAATTAGCATTATATTGTTACGCACAATCAAGGTCTACCAACACAAAGCCTTCGTAAAGTCGTGATTCTAGTGGCATTATCAAGGGCAGTATCTGCTCAATTCAACTATACATTACTATATTTTGTTGTACATAATTATGCCTTATTTATTATTACTGTAACATCTAACTATATAAAATGTTAAAACTGATTTAATCTTGGTTCAACTAGGCGTATTTCATATAGGATCGCTGAATCGTCGACATTACTATTATCCACACCTTAACATTTTAATAAGTTCCTTATAAATTCTCACTATTTATCTCATTATTTAAATAAATAACTTACATTAAAAGTTATTGATAGTTATTTAACTTTATAAATGAACCAGCCATTTGAAATTTGCCGAAATTCCAAACTTGCACTGCAACATTTCCATACATTCCCCGCAGACGCCAACCTTGACACGACGTATCTCAAGATAATATCCTCTTTGTTTCAGGTGAGAATACCGAATATTCGAGAAGAAAATGATAAAAACAGACGCTGGGAGTGTGTTAAGCCGTTTATCAGGACATTGGTTTCTAATGAAGCTTTTTATTTTCTTCGCTTTTGTGATATGCATGGAAAGTTTATTTGTGTGAAATATTCTTACATTGATATTATATTTTTGTTAATGTTTTACATAACAAGATTTTTTTTAATGAGATGGCCTCAGTTAGGTTGATTAGGTAAAAACTAAAATTATAAAAAGCTTTAGTAACAATGAAGCTGTCTATAAATAAAAGCCATTTATTCTTATTGTTCTTATAAAAGTGTGCTGTGTGATAACATTTATTATCATAACTTCGTTATATTTCTGTTGCGTTAATATCTGAAATTAAAGTTCATATTTATGTCTTTTTTAAAATTTATAAAAAAGAAAAATATGAAATTGACATATCCTGTAATTAACGTAATTACGTACAGCATCATGAAGAGTATTTTTCCCGTGACAAAAACACTACAACACACCATTAAATCCAATAATTTGCCTCTCCAACCTATAATAAAAAAACTAAGAAATTATTTATTTTCGAAACAATTCAATTAACTTCATATCAAATAGGCCACACAATATCTTCAATCCAGTAAATATATTTAGACACTCTAGTATAAACACCCGGCGCCATCCTCCTCCCGCAATCCCTCCCAAATGACGTCACACCCACCAACACATGCAAAGGAAAGGTCCTCATACAATCCACTCTATCCTGCATATATTGTAAAGGCCCTCCAGAGTCCCCCTGGCATGTATCTTTACCGCCATTCTCGTAATCACCAGCACATAACTGCTCTTCTGTTATCCCTCTTGACAGAATCTTCCGTCTGATCAGAACTTTCATAGAATTATTGCAAATAGTGTCGTCTATAGCGTCTACATCTACCGCCATAAGCGTCTGGCTTCCGCTCGTCGCGCCAGACCTCGTGGTACCAAAGCCTATAGCTGTCAACTTTCTATCAGGGATCGTATCATTTAGTTGCAAACACGCTATTCGTATGTCTCTGCTGAGATTGAATGGTGGATCAGCACGCATTAAGGCTATATCATGATATTTTGAAGGTGGTTTAAACCTTGGATGTGCTATTATTTCTGCGATGTGGCTCTCCTGCGCTAACTCTTCTACTTCATCAAATTCAAAGGTCGCTGTGCCTATTCGTAATATTCTAGCCGGACCTTCTATCGGGTCTTCTATGCAATGCGCAGCTGTGACTACCCATTTATCGCTGATGAGAGTTCCACCGCATTTCCAAGCTAGTTTGGTCGAGTGGTGGCCGAAACCAATGAGCACCATGTGTGGATAGAGGAGTAAATCAATTGGGACTCTGATCCTCTCAGTCGGATACAGAACATTGTGGCATTCAAGCATAGATAGAGCGTAGTTTCTGCAAGCTCGAAACGCTCTTTCCCCACTTGAAGTCGCTTCGAGAACTAACGCCGCGATAAGTAGGATCGACGTAACACAAATGACCATTTCCCATGAAAAATGTAAAACTAGGCTCCAGTTTTGTGCGCAGTGGGCGCCGCCGCGAGTGCTTATCAATAATTCGTTACGGGGAGTTAATGGTATGTGCATATTAGCTATTAAAGTAATCTCTCCGTTTCGAATGGATTTCGCGCGGTAGTAAGCAATGTTGTAATGTGTTTTTTGCGTTTATCTTGCCCCGCTTGTATGCGCTTGGCTTGGAGAGTTGCGATTCGTATTTTCGAGTTTGTTTTTGATTGAACTTCATATCATTTATGTTAGGTATATTAAAAAAGTTCTGAATGAATTTCGGAGGAATAATATATGGACTTAATTCAAATTTTAATTTTATTATCATATATGGGAAGCATGAATCATTATCAAATCCATTATGTAGCAAATTGTATTATAATGATGAAATACTATTAAAAATTAAAATACATTAACTAACAATAAAACAACATTTTTCACTGTTTTGTATTTAACCGTTTAATATATTTACTGTTTTGATTAAACATTAATAAATTTAAATGTTAATGAAATATGTTCGCTTGTCCGTTGTATTTCAACGTAATAGCTGTGCAGAATTGGATGGATTCATCTCATTAGATATGCTTAGATTGTTTGTGATAAACAATTAAAATATAGTTAAGGTGATGATGTAGTATTGATTTATGGTATATAAATAATTAAATCTGATGCTGCCATATGTCTTATAAATAAATTAAATTCAAGGAAATTGATAATTCAAGTAAAAGGACATGATATAAAGTTCCTATGTCCCCAAGGGCCCTCATGTTATCATACCCAGGCCCCATTCGGTCCCTACGGGTCTCAGGGATATCTTTGAAATGCAAATTCTAAGAAATGTGAAGCCAATTCATGTTAGTTATATTTTTCGATTTATTACTTTCAAGTATGTTTTTAAATGCTAATTTGTGTTTTTTTTTGTGATATAATAGGTATATTGATTAATATTTAATACGTAAGTATTTATACTCAACTAGATTTCCGCCCGCGGCTTCGCCCGCGTTTTCAAAGGAAAACCCGCATAGTTCCCGTTCCCGTGGGATTTCCGGGATAAAACCTATCCTATGTGTTAATCCAAGTTACCTTCTATATGTGTGCTAAATTTCATTGTAATCGGTTCAGTAGAATTTGCGTGAAAGAGTAACAAACACACACACACACATCCTCACAAACTTTCGCATTTATAATATTAGCAGGATTTATTAATTATAACAATTAGGTGTAGGTACTGAATTATTCTTTGAAATGGATAAACTTAATTACTATTGAACTGATTTTCAACATTATTTCAACCAAACTACGTGAAATTTCCGTAACCATAAGCTTAATTTGAAAACATAACAAGGCATTATACATTACAAAAGTTAAGTAACTAATACTGTCGTACATTAATTATTGTTAAACATAAAATGGACAAATAAATTTATTTCATGTCAATAATTGTTAAAATTATATATATCTACTGAAGTTAGCTACACTATACAATATCTACTTAGTACAGATATTATAATTCGTATTCAACTTATGAAAAAAAATCTTTCAAATAAAAAATATCCAAGACTCTTGGAAGAATTCATTGAAGATCTATTACGTCATAAGCTAGTTACTTCTAAAGTATGTGAAACTCGAATAAATGTTGAAGAATGACAAAAGATGGCGGCGCGAAGTTTTAATAATCCGATAAACCTTGGAACTTATGTAATGGGAACGGGACATTCGTATTAATAATCTACTTTACTTGGGACTTTCAATGTTTGTGTCTAAAATCTAAAAATATAAATTGTTTGGGGAAGGTGTAATTATTGTAAAGTGTCATACTATTTCAATACTGCTTTTAATCCATTATTCCGCAACGCCGTACAAAAATTATGGAGACAAGACATGGAAAAAAATCTCTACCTGTACTTTCGAATTCTCATCTGTACTCATGTGGACAGCTTACAAGTGACGGCATAGTGCTGTATCTTATTATTTTATGCTCTTATATCGTTCTTTATAGGTCACCTGGTGGTTCAAATGACCCATATTTTTTTCAACATGGGCCTGTAGTCTATAACATAGTTATTAAGAAATTACTAACAAGTGGACCTATGTTGTTCTGATAATAAATGAATTTAAATTTGTTTTAATAATTGCTAATATTACAACTAATATTAGAATGAAATATTATTGCAAAGTAATAAATATTCATTATATTGTGTATAAAATGTATTTACGACATAATATAATTATTATTGAATTCTATATCTATTTTTCTACGAGTTGTGTTCAAATGAATAACCAAATCTGACTCCTAGAAACTTATCATTTTTCGAAGTTGGTTAAACGATCAGTTATATTACAAACTAGCTGTGCTCCGCGGTTTCACCCGCATTGCTCCGCTCCTGTTGGTCTTAGCGTGATGATAGGTATATAGCCTTCCTTGATAAATGGGCTAACTAGCACCGAAAGAATTTTTCAAATCGGACCAGTAGATCCTGAGCTTTTTCAAACAAACAAACAAACTCTTCAGCTTTATAATATTAAGTAGGTATACATTTGTTATTAAGTTAAAACAAATACGTTTTTCCTGTTCAATTGCTTGCCAATCCATATCCATATTTTACGCAGATAATAATCTTCATTAACCATCCAATGGTGTTTGCGATACTAATAAAAGAAAAATAATAATATTTCCTCCAGCAGTTGCTATGCCAGAAATATATTAAATGACGCTAATTTTGCCTTCATTTCGTGGATTATTTATTTAAACGATATCTTAAACGGATGAGTGATATATTAATAACTGTTAACTTGTTATGCCCCGTAGTTTTCCTCGCGAACAAAAAGTTTTATTCTAAGCTTTTATATCTGATATGTAAACATTTAATTTCAATTTCCCATCCTTTGATTTTTATAAAAAAATACTACCTGATATTTATCCCTGGTCTTCATATAATTTCACTACAAATTTCATCAAAATCGGTGCTATGATTTAGCCGTAAAAGCCTTACACAGTTACACTTTTCCATTCAAAAGCTAGTTAGTTGTAAAACACATAGACATATATAAAAATAAAATTTTGAACCTTATTTTGTAACTTAAACGAATTTAACTCAATATTGTTCCAATGCAACGCTTGGCTGAGTAGACGCGAAATAATCTTGAAGTATTCATGGAGGGCCGTGATCCCTCACTTTGTATGCTACACTCGAGCTTAGAGCGTTGACATCCATTTACGTAATCGCTTAAAGTCGCAATGCACTTTCGTATTTGTTTTTGATGCTTATATATTTATTTATTTATCGTTAACTAGCTTTCGACCGTGGTTTCGCCCACTTGATATATAACTTAACAAATTGTATAATATAACCTTCCTCGAGGACCACTCTATCTTTAAAAAAACTCTATCAAAATCTGTTGCATAATTTTAAAGATATATGAATACAGACACACAGCGGAAAGCGACATTGTTTTATATTATGTAGTGAGTTGCTTAAGCCTATGTTTTTTTCGGAAATTAAACGGAAAATAGTAAATAAGCGCATACTTACGTTATTGTAAAAATAGTAGTATTGAATTAGAGCTTTTATTGTTAAATTATGTTTATATCAACTCCAAAAAGTTAGATTTAAGCGTTATAAATCGTATTCATTCTCTAATTAGTAATGTAACTTGTTAATCTAGTGAACAAACAAAAAGCGATGTAAAACTCTTTTAATATTTTATTAAAATATCATACGTACAATATTCATCCATTTTATTGTACTACATTTCAACTTGATATAAAATATCTCCATCATAAATAATACATTTGCCTACATAAACTACGAACTTGTCTAAAAACGCAAGCACAACACAAAGTTAGTCCACATAAACCCTTTAGGTGTGAAATTTCAACAACCCTTTGTGGTCCGAACTTGACTTGCTCTGCCCTGCGGCGTGCCTTTGATGTTAGACAATGTATCCTTATCAAAAATTAGAATTATAGAATATTATATGTATAATATTACAACTAAATTCTTAATTAAAACGTTAAAGAAACATGAAAAATCTCATGAAAAGTGGTAAGTATATGCAAAACTGATCAGATTGTTCGAAATATTTTTGTTAAAAAGTTCAACTCAATATTACTATTTTATACTAGCGGTCCGCCCCGGCTTCGCCCGTGGTACATATTTACGTTTTCTCTACATAAGAACCATCCTCGTACTTCAAGGAATATAATAAAAAAAAAATTATCGAAATCGGTTCAGCCGTTCTCAAGTTATGCGCTTACCAACACATTTTGGGATTCATTTTTATATATAAGAAGATTAAGTAGGTATAGATTTCTAATTAATTTCGTATTTAAACTGAATCTATCTTTGTCACTTAGGTACTCTTTTAATAACTTAGGCCCCGGAATCACAGACACAATAGAAAATCTATTGTGTCGTGGACCGATCAGGCCGTTCGGGGCTCAATGGGTTAAACGTCTATTCAGTAAAAGATTCTTAGTATCTATAAAAGTAGATTATGCATTAAAACAATTATTATTAACATATAAGTCCCAAAAACAACCTTCTTTCATTTCCCATTTCGCATCAAAGCATGTTTATAAAACGTTTGCGATCGAGTTATGTTGATAACGATTTCGATTAGTTGATTCGATTATGTTGATAATTTCCTTTTTTATAAAGATAAATCGGTAATATTTGTTGAATACAAGAAGTAATTATAAAAGTTAGGTAAGGGCACGTTGCCATGGCAACCGCGAGAGAACGAAAATTGAAACTTTGCGCATAATTAGAGGGTTGATTTATAGTGATACTTGTCAAGTTTGGAAATCGGTTAATTTTAGTTATGAATCTGTTGTTTACATTGTAATAATGGCGTTGGATTTATGTATAAATCATTGAAAATTCTAGTCATGTAATACTCTCATTTGAAACCAAGACATAAATTGATATTATGAATGTTTGTAGATAGGTATATTTTTTCATTCTTAGGATGTTAGATAATATGATTATGAATTACTCAGATTCATTAGAATCAAAACAATATTCTCTACGCTTTTTACAAATATTATTAATTATAATATTGACAGGAATTTCATGAGTTATGAAAACTCATGAAATTCCTGTCAATATTATAAATACGAAATTAATTTGTCTGTCTAGAAGTTCACACCTAAACCACTGAACCGATTTTAATGAAAATTACTAGACGATAAAGTTAACATTTTTGTCAAGAAAACAAAATTAAAAGCTAGATGGAAATATTATATGTACGGCCATTATGAGTGCGAGCGAAGCCACGGGCGGCAAGCTAGCATGTATTATCAGCAACTTATCTGTAGAGCTTTGCTCAGAGAGTTTCGTTTGACTCATTTAGAATTAGTTTATTTAATGTTGTGAGTTAATCGTTTAGATGTAGCTTAAACATTTAATATACTTCGGCCTAGCTTAAAGTATTTGAACTAGTTTAAACTGTGTTTTAAACTGAGTTTGTGTCATTTACTTTTGTTGGTTAATTAAAGCGTTCTTTTACTATAGAAATTGTATAAATATAACAATATATTACGTATTAATACATAAAGAATCAAATTTTCTACGAAAAAATGTAACTTTCATGTTTTTGCATCCCTTGTTCATTCTATTTTGATAATTTTGAGCCAAAAAATCATCATTTTTTATATATTTTATAAATTTACTAGCTTTCTGCCCGCGGCCTCGTCGGCTTTGTCTAAACTGCTACCTAAAACCTTCCTCTTCAATCACTCTATTAAAAGAAGCGGCATCAAAATCCGTTGCGAAGTTTTCAAGATTTAAGCATATATAGAGACAGAGAAAACGATTTTGTTTTATACTTAATAGTTAGTCATTTATCATCCCTTAAATAATAATATAATCAGTCATCTAGTTCATATTTATTTTGTAACAAACAAACAATCAAAATTTTCCTCTTAATAGTTTATTGTTTAAGTTTATCTATACTTATAATTAATAATATTATTTTCCGATTTCAAAAATTCTTTCACCATTAGAAAGCTGCTTCTTCACTGAGCAACATAGGCTATATTGCATTTTCAAAAAAATTAGAGATCCTTACCAAAAATGCAATAATGTAACCCAAGGTGTAAAAAATTCCTTAATAAAAATTCTGTCATCGCGTGCGCTGCGGAATCTATTCCTTGAAGTACGAGGATGGCTCTTATGAAAAAAAAACGTAAACATGTAGGTACCACGGGCGAAGCCGGGGCGGACCGCTAGTATAGTTATAAAGCACTAGAGTATAAAATCAAAGCTCCAATAACAATGTACGACACAGCCGATTGTAGTAATTAGGGTTGTATGGTATTTCATTATGATGGAACAATCGCAATTAGATTGGGAATTTGTGTCGGCTAATTTGTCACGCCGCGACCGGCGGGAATAAGTGGGCTGTAGACGATGCGGTTTGCACGCTTCTGCAGTCGTGTGATCTTAAATTAATGTTTTTTTTTATGAACATGATTTTAATAACTGTGAAGATGTGTAAAACTGTATTCTGTTCAATGACTTTATTTTCAATTCTTATAGTGTGAAGATTTTTAAAGCTGTTCAATGAGCTAGTTTTCAATTTAATATTTTTCTAGTTTTATCCGATTAGAAAGAATATTATTTCTTCTTTATTTAAGAATATTTCTCAAGGATTTTTTAACCTTTTTAGTAATTTTGCTCACCTTTTTCTACATTTATTTATTTATTGATCTAGATTGCTTACAGAAGGACTTTTCAATCGTTATAATACTGAACTAATTTACTTACCAAAGAAAGAAGTTTGTACGGATAAAAGTCGGCAAGAGAATTTATAGTTCAGCAACTCTTTAATAATCTGTGGTTCATCTACCATAGCGTAAAGGACTAATATGTAATTATCTGTATTTTCCATAATAATGTACTTAATAAAAATACCTGCTTAGTGTATAATCAGCCTTAATTACATCAGAACTCCGCCCCATTGTTTTATGGGAGTCTTGACAGGAAACGAATCGATAGCTTCCCGTCGAAGGCCCGTGTTGTGGCCACTATTCATTTATTACATTATCCATGGGTTTTAATTGTATTTTTTATATGTTAACTGTTTTTGTGTAGATTTGTTAAGGCTAGTTGGATAAACGCCTATTAAATTGGCGTTAAACCTACTTGTCTGTTTTAAGAGTTTTTGTTACAATAAAATTAGCAACTCCTAAACTACAAATAGGAAACATCTGATTTCTACTACAGGATCACAATTTCACGATAGATTAGTGATTATGGGACTTAAAATAAATATTTTCGTTTGTAGATTTATCATAGAAACATAAATAAATCTTGTATGTTATCCTCGATACGCCAAAAAGCTTACTTCAGCATTTCAAATTAAACAATAGAATATCAAAATTCTAATGACAGACGGACGATAGCATCGTGTTTCTACCGTAAAACAATACCTGATCGTACAGCCGGACATGCCATTATTTATACATATATACGTAGTGGAAATCCAAATGAATAGGAATTTGTGTGGAAATCTACATGATTCCGCAAAACATTAAATTCGCGCGTTCAATTTCAGTTGAAATAATATTAAATTGAGCATTGCTTGCGATATTTGGAAATCCAGATTTGGTGCAGGTCAGCCCGCGTGATTATATGGGATCTGTGTGATTGTTAGTTTAGTTGGACTGTGTTTATGTTGTATATTAACAGTTTTAATAATAATTGAAGATATAGATAATATCTTTTATAATATATTTTTAAGATAGAATAATCATGTAGACAGTGGATTTCAAAATACTGTGCATTGTAGTCGTACAGTCGTTTATTCTTCTTTCTTCATTTAAGCCTTAAATCACCCATAGTCGGGTATTATTAGGCCTCTTCATGTTTTTTCCACTCTTTGCGGTACAGTCGTATAAGAAGTCTAATTGAACAAATAAATGTTTGAGTTTGAGTACATATACATTGATATTATTTTATTGTATAAGTACATAGTTAATTTCAAATGTGTTAAAACCAACGTATTTCTCATTTTTTTAATAATATTAAAATTATTATTCACAGTTACAGGATATATTAAAAACAGAAAACTTTAACATAATTAAAATTTATGTTTTTTATTTATTTACTAGGTACTATAAATAGTAAATGTCTACAAATAAATATAAAAAAATAGAAATATCAGTTTGTTTCGACATCCATACTAGACATAAAACATCAAAAGCTGTCATTACGACATGCGAACCCGCCACGTGTTGTCTGTCTGTCTGCAAATTATAAGCTAGGGAAATATAGGAATAACCTGGTAATGCACCCTTTTATTATTCAAATACATGACTATTTGGTTTTTACTTAGAAATATAAAAAAATATCTAGTAGGTATTGTAAATTCAGTCATTCGTATTTCTCAAGTATATACCCGCAAATATTACTACAATATATTTACCTACTCGCTTAAATATTTATTTACTTATTTCAATATTTCAGTAATTCTCTACTTTTGCGTCAATGATTACTGATTAACGCCTTGTTTAAAGCTCTCAAATAACTTATGAAATAAATATTTATTAAAGCTTAGTAAGTTTTTTTATATTACATTATACATAGATAAAGTTTATCTATATCAAAACTAGACAAGTAACGGTATACCATCTGTCCCACCTGAACCCCACAGAGTGGCCCCAAATTTGTTTGAACAGCTTTTAATCAGCGACCAGGAACGGCGCGACCGCATTGCGTGAAATGTTAAACATATTATAGTCAGATATGTAAATACAGTTGGTCAATCATGCTGTCTGTTTCAAAATAGAAAGGTTACTCATATTTGAGTGACACTTATTAGAATAAATAGCTTAAAGTTGCACTCAACCACGACTCAACTGGAGTTAAGCAGCGTAAGGCACGGTCAGTATATGGATGGGTGTAGGTATTTTATCGAAAATTGGAAGAGTAAAAAACTTCGCTTTAATAAATAAAAGATTTATTTAATTAACATGTACAAACTAACATAATTGAAACATCTCTTGTTCATTGTAAATTCCATTTACACTCTACTAAGCTTACATTTTAATAAAACAACACAGCTTTTTTCATTTAATTAGTTCAAAAATGGTTAAACGATAAATCTAGACATTTTTGTTGTATCTAGTTCAAAATGTTGACGGCTCATATAAAACAGTCTTTACTTTTAAACTAACAAAGAATTAACAATCTCTAAGGCTTTATAATTTACTAGCTGTGCTGCGCGGTTTCACGCGCATTGCTCCGCTCCTGTTGGTCTTAACATGATGATAAATAGCCTATAGCCTTCCTCGATAAATGGGCTATCTAACAGCGAAAGAATTTTTCAAATCGGACCAGAGATTCCTAAGATTAGCGCGTTCAAACAAACAAACTCTTCAGCTTTATAATATTAGTATAGATTTATTCGTAGAAGTTTCTAGGCTATCTCCACCCTTTCCTATCTTTTTTCTTAATAACACACGACTCGGTCTTGGCCGCTCCACCACGCGGAAAATGAAAACTAAATAAAAGCGGCTTCTCAAATATTGGCGAACATCTGCTATCAAAACTTTACGCGACCTGATGGTTCCGATCTAGAGTACTGGATGGTGCATGTGTATTATTTTTTTTACAGATAATATGAACATTCCTTGAAGACGATTTTCAATATTCATGGTTTCCGCTGTTATCTGTGAAGTGAGAAAAGTTAGTATTATTATCTAGTATTGTAGAAATAAAAATTATTTGTTTCCCAATAAAAATATGTACCTAATTGGAATTTATCGGGATTCATGCTGAAATAAAAGTTTTAAATCGACTTCGATTTAAACTTTAATCAATACTTCAATATCGGACTTAGTGACAAAAAAAATGTTACTCCTATTTAACACGTTTGCCATCAATATCAATAACCAGTGTTTACCAGTGAATTAACTATATCCACTACTACCAAATAAACTCGAAAGTTTTAAAAATGTATACACTATATATATATGTATGTTTGTTACTTTTCACACGATAAAATTGGGAGATTAAAGTGAAAGATTAAGTCTAAATTACCACATAAGCTTCTTTTTATCCGTACGCAAGTACAACCGCGGTATCCATCTCTAATGTATAATAAAAATTAAAAACAAATGCGTTAACTGTAAGTCACATCTAGACATGTATCGTCCCGTGGATCGTCCCGGGGCCCATCGCACAGTTATTGCTTCTCAGAGTTGCGACGATTTTTTCATATATTTTCCGTCGGTTACGACCTGTTATATCGAGGGGCCGTGACAGACAATTTTCTAGATATTCTTTACTTTTATGTTTAGGTTAGGTCCTCGCTATAAATATTTCTTTGATCTTTTTACGGACTTAAAATATTTTCTTTTTGTATCTGTGTATTTTAGTGATATTTGCTTTGGTTTGGAACGAATTAAGATTCGGTTTCTTATATTATATCTTATTTATAATAATGTTAACATGTTTTTCTACGGATAACTAAAATAACTTTTATTCGTAAGACATTTATAAATATGTACATTTTGATTTAATATTTTTGCAGATTGTTTATATAATGTTATAGGGGTTACAATTTTTAACAACAGAATCGTAAAACAAAGTTTGAGTCCTGTCTGAATATTAAAGAAAAAAAACTACGATTAAATTTCAATCATTCATTGAACGTTAAATATGAAAAAGCATATCTCAATAAAAATTCATATAACACTCATAATCGTATATCAAGTGTGTAATCTAAAACTAAAAGACCCTAATCTATTCATTTGAAAAACTAATAATCGATCTGTATAGAGCTGATAAAACCACTCTCTTGTGAAATTATTATTATACACGTGTTCGTTCCCCTATTTTTGTACTGACGAGGGCAAATGAGTTTTTTTTACTAAACTGATTGCATAATAAAGTATCATACGCACCGCTCATAATAATTTGTAATTCGATTGGTCGGCCATTTTGTGTCGCATGACATGACTATAGCGGAAACTCATTTTCAGCGCAGGTTGGTGCTGAATGTTAATTTGAGTCGAAAAAATGCTTTTAAAGGCAATTTTAGATGAATGTGAGCAAATTGACGTGGCAGTCTATGAATAAATTATTGTATTGGGTGATCATTTTGCACTTTTTTAACACATTTACGTGTTATATTAACGACATAATAATTGAATGTCTTTAAAGGTACAAACGCATCTATGATTATAAACAAAACTGTCAAATAATATTTAGGAAAAGAAAATCTTACTTATTTTGTGAACGAGAAGTTTTTTGAGGCCTTTATTAAGCATGCCTTTATTTCACTCATAAATCGTGATCGGACATACAAAAATAGATTATAGTCCGAAAACATATACTTTATACCGAAAACGCGAGTGAAACCGCAAGATCATCTAGTGTAGAAAATTGTATTGGTTTTTACGAGTCCTAGATTAAATAGGTTTTCCGTATTTCTCTTATAAACAGAATGCATTAGACTCAGATTGAGTTGTGTTGAATATTTCATTGCCTACTTGTTGACGAATAGTAATCGTGGCTTATGCAATACTTCTTAGATGAATTAGATTGTTTATGAATAAAATATTACCTTGTTTATAAACAACTTAATAGTAATTTAATGTTATTTTTAGTTTGATATGGTATGTATACAAAAAACATTGCTAATGTATTTTCTTTGTGGTCGAATTACCTATTAGGTATTATTTTAATATCTATACTTATATTATAAAGCTGAAGAGTTTGTGTGTTTGAACGCGCTAATCTCAGGAACTACTGGTCCGATTCGAAAAATTCTTTCGGTGTTAGATAGCCTATTTATTGAGGAGGAAGCCTATTTATATATATTATTACGTCACGCAGGTGAAACCGCGAAGCGCAGCTAGTGTATAAAATAAAAATGAATCGCAAAATGTGTTGGTAAGCGAATAACTCGAGAAATGCTCAATCGATTTCGTTAATTATTAATATTCCTTGATATTATTATAATATTCCTTGAAGTATGAGGATGGTTCTTATGGAGAGGAAACATAAACATGTACCACAGGCGATGCCAGGGCGGACCGCTAGTACTTTAATATACCTTATTATATTCTTATAAATAAAGAGATTTAGACTTATAAATTCTAAAAAGTTACACGGAACTAGATGCATTCTAACTTAGCTCAGAACTTAGCTGGTATTTAACTTAATCAAGCAAGTTTGATGTGTGGAGTTTTAATTAAATACTTAGCTGTGTGACTTTTAATTAATAATATAATAGTTTATACGAATATATGTGAGATGCATATTATTAGTGACATTTAGAAAACGTAATTATTTTAATAACTATTTATATTAGAAGGAGCATCCTTGGTAGAGTTACCTACCTCATTATATCCGTAACTTTAGTTTCTCTGTATTTAATACTAGCGGTCCGCCCCGGCTTCGCCCGTGGTACATATTTCGCAATAAAAGGTAGCCTATGTTCTTTCTCAGGGTCTAAAGATTGTCTGTGCCAAATTTCATCAAAATGGGTCCAGTAGTTTATGCACCAACCATACATACATACATATGTATGTATGGTTTTAACGCATAACTATGTATGTACATAATAACAAACCTTTCTTCTTTATAATATTAGTATAGATAATACTTAGTGCTGCCTAAAAGATATTCATATAAAGGTAACTAATTGATAAGCAAAGCGAAAAATATAGTTACTAACGCTATTAATCAATCAGATGACAGAATATTATTGTATTTATTCAAATGTTATGGCAATAAATATCTCTTCTTATTTCTTCAATTATGATTTAACGGCCTTACTAATAAAAAGTTAAACAATGGATTTCTACCATAGCTGTGTCCTGCTCTTGCTCGCATGAAACGTCAATCATAAAAACAAGACAGGTTATTACTAATCCATTGCAAAGCGAATTTTATTAGAAAGACCGTAATTTTTTTTTTTTTATAGGACATTATTACACAAATCGACCTAGTCCCACAATAAGCTCAATTAAGGCTTGTGTTGTGGGTACTAGGCGACGATAAATATAATATTTAATAAATACATATATAGATAACACCCAGACCCAAGAACAAATAATTGAGTTCATCACACAAATATTTGCCCTGACCGGGGATCGAACCCGGGACCGTCGGCTCAGTAGGCAGTTACTTTACCACTGCGCCAACCGCGTAAGTAGTTGTGTTGGCGAACCCGCAAATCAGTGGTACCCCATCCTAAAAAAAAAAAAAAAAAAAAAAAAAAAAAAAAAAGTTTGGACTCTTTTCCCACTAAAGCGGCCACGCTGAGTCGATAGCACTCACTCCCGAAGCGATAGGATGCATGGTTTCGGAGATGTGCAGATCGATTAACTCTTATCTAATTGATATCCGGTGGCCTTATCTATCAACACCGTCCCAACTCGGCGTTCGTATCTATTACTCATTGTGCACCTCGCTTATCACTGCTTTTGTATTAAACTTCTTTGCTATGATCTACCTCGCTATTCTAACCAAACGATGTATTATTATATTCAAGAAAAAATACGTCTAAAATACTATAACAATTTTTATATATTATCGTACTACATTATTATAATTGTTGCTTTTTTAAAAAGCGATTCGCTTCTGGCCTTGTTTATCAAAATCTAACCTAACCTAACCTAACCTAATTATTTTCCCGGGTAATCTGATGTATCGAACTTTGTTACGAGCTACCTCGCTATTCTGAATCATCAATAAAACACATTCATTTTACTGCCATTTTTATTGGAATTGTAGCCTTATCTACTTATAAAATAGGAGCGAAACATCTCATCCACTAAAATATCGTTGTACAGTGTGTTCCCTGTAAATATGCTCGTAAAACTATGCATTGAATATCCCTGAAACTTATATAGCAAATACATTAAGCAATATTCACCACAAACTGAAGTCCAATCATTCTGAATCCTATCAACATTCCAGTCCCATCTCTTACAATTCCTTTTCAAAAACTGGAGATGATATCGCTCAGGTGTTCGTCCATATGAATCAAAATATTGACCGATGCCATTCGTATCGATATGTACAGCTACCCAGTGTGAACCTGGTTTATCATCCGCATCCAAATTGCATATTATATACGTTGGTACATGGGTATACATAGGCAGTCTATTAGCAGCATAAACATTATTTTCTAGACTGGGATGAATCTTTTTCGTATGTTTTTGTAATTCTAGTGTATCTATGATAGTACTGTTATTAGCAAATTATTACAGTACCAATCTATTCAATGGTTGTCATAGGAATGTTCAATTATAGTGTTTTGTATAAGATTAAATAGGAAGTTTGTAATGAAATAAAAAAATAGTAAATTGCATACAATTTGTTTTATTTAATTTTATAATGTTTCCTTTAGTTACATATACACAAAATGCATTAAGCATAACACATAAATCTAAAATATAACACACATTATAACCTTAACTACTATAGTCTACAGTAACATTTCTATTTTTATCTATTTCAATAATATTATCAAACTCAGCATAAACAATACAGTTAATTGTTTGTGTTAGTGAGGATTCAAATCGTACTTCTAATCTTACACTACCATGCTTTATGAGATTCCAATGAGCTGATGAGTTAGCTGATAAATCAGGAGTTAAATCAAATGCTAAAAGGCAGTAGCCTTTGGCATACTGTTCACGAGAGATTGCATTTCCTTCATTAAGAAAGTGAATACCAGTCCCCGAGAATAGAGTATGATATGCCGATGTGAATATATTATTATTAAAAGATGGTTGCAAAGCTTTTGAAGGTATTTGTTGACCATCAATATATAAGCTGAAAGAGTTAATACCATAGTTTTCAAAGTTAAATGGATTTTTAGTAAGTGAACCATTAAATGCGGAATTGTTCACAAATCCAATAATACATTACATGTTGCGAAGCAATTTGAGATAAGTTTGTTGATTCATAGAGTTACTATCAGTTTCGTTTTGTGAATATTTAATCGCATTCTTTTGTGAGAGTCACAAAGCAGGCTGATACATGTTGCGTGGAACGCGAGATAAGTTTGTTGAGTCATAGAGTTACAATCAGTTTCATTGTACTTAGGAATTTGCTTTAGATAAGAATGGTACTATATATAATCAAACAGTTGCAGTCATGCAGTCAGTTTATGGTCGTTGGACCACAGTGGATTGTATACGTCTACCAATACTACGTTTGTGTTACTTCAACGCATCAGTGATCATGGAGGTAAGCAAGTGATTATTCTATTGACAAACTTACTTGTATTTCTCTTAACGTGTGTGTGTGTGTGTGTGTGTCAGACTAAGTGTAAACAAATTGATATTAACGCGATAACTCTGTTGTTGCAGAAATCATTCAACTTCGATGAAAATACCTATAAACTGTGTTACTACTCGCCACTCTCCCCTCAAAACGAAGAAGAGAGTGATGACATCATCATTAATAACACAGACGATGGTGGAAAAAGGAAATTGCAGTCGATTGATCAATTTTTTGATGTGGCACCAAAAATAAAAAGGAAGAAGCTGCTATCGTCGACTGTGGCACGAGCCGCTAGAGATGGTGTATCATACATCTCTACAAATTCTGATGACGGAAACCAAGCGATGCATCTCATAAAAATTGAAATGTATGATATGAAGAAACTATCCAAGATTTCAACTAGTGATCACTGGAAGCACGCTACCACGAGGATTAAATATTACGTAAAGAAAAATAAGGATAGCATCTATGACAACACAAACGCCCTCGTATACAATATTACAAAGACAATAGCAGAAAGTGAAAAAGTTAAAAAATACTTTTTTAACAATGACAATTAGTGAATGTGATTCTGTTTACTTAAATTACTTCTATGTACTCATTAGATTTTACAAAACTTTCTAATCTTATGCTAGACTATAAATATTGAAAAAATTTTTAAATTGAGTATCAGTTGCTCTACCAACACTTAACTGTTACTTACTGTGCTACATACTTTCTTTTTTATTATAAAGATGGAAAACTTTAGTGAAATGTGCACCAGTGCTTTCTTTTCCGCACCCATTGAAGAGAATATAGAACAATTCAACAGCGAATTCAATCAGGAGCTGCATAAAGTTTGTGATGAAATGGAGAAGCGTGAACTGTTCGATTCATCATATGATGATGAGTTGTATAATCAATGTTTGATGGTTGAAACAACGTTAATGTAAGTATTAGAAGTACAAACTCAATAAGAAATATTATTGTAGTAATGTTTTATTTTAAGATTTATCTAATAATTTTCTTTTTTTGTTACAGTCAACAACAAGTTGGAAGAGGTACAAACGAGGTATCACTACTGATGAAAATAAGGTTACCAAGAAAGCAAAATTTGATGAGGGAGCTTCTACATCATCAATTGAAACCAATGACGTGGACAACAATAAGGTGGAATGTGATACATGTCATGTTTATATTAATAAAAGGTATCTAAATAACCATTTAAAAAGTAATACACATAAAAATAATCTTTTAAAATCACATAATTCATTAACAAATGTTACAGTTGTTGAAACCGCTTTTGGCAATCGAATTTTAACATATAGAATTAATAGTAAAACACTTCAATCGGGACAATATTTTGAAACATCGGAATCGTTTTTAAATTCACTAAAAATCGATATCTTATTTTTGATAAATGAATGTATTCTACAACATACAATTTTAAAAATAAACTTCATATTGCATGCTGATTTCATACAACAAACTAAAGATATTAAAAATACGTTTGATTTTCAAACGTTTAATTACATCATTTGTCTGGGAGATGACTTAAATATTTTTTATTCATCATTAATAGACACTGTAGTCGGTAAAATTTGTCAATTTGAAAAAAAAGATAGTGGTTGGAGTCTTAATCAAATTAAATACATAGATATGAATGTTAACAAATTCAACCCCCTACGTGGTAGTTCATATATCGACCTTCCTCAAGATATTAAATCAAAAAAAGCTGTAATCAATGTTAAAAATAATGATAATATGTGTTTCAAATGGGCATTACTCTCTGGTTTATATCCTGTATATAAAAGTGTAGATCGGGTAGCATCTTACGCAATTCATGGAAATAAACTAAAATTTACTGGTATATCTTTTCCGGTTAAAATTGCAGATATATCAAAAGTAGAGAAATTAAACAATATTAGTATTAATGTTTTTGGCCTAGAATATAATAAAGAAAAAAAGTGTAATTCTGTTGTAGGTCCTTTATATTTAACAAAATGTCGTACACCTAATCATATTAACCTACTACATATATCGAATGGTACTAACAATCATTACTGTTATATTAAAAACTTATCGCGATTAGTTAGTTCACAAATATCAAGTCATCATCATGCAGTTTATATATGTGATTCATGTTTACTTCATTTCCCATCAGAGGAAAGACTTAATAGCCATCAACAATATGATTGCGCTCACATTTGTACGGAATTACCAAACGGCGAGGATTCCAAATTGAATTGGTTTGGTAAAGCAACCTCAAATAATAAATTAAAATTTGATAAATTCGCGAAAAAGTTGGAAATGCCCTTTGTGGTTTATGCAGACTTTGAGGCATTTTTGAATCCGATAGAATCATGTAGTAACGATCCATCCAAGCCTAGTACAATTAATATTCAAAAACATGAAGTGTATAGTTTTGGTTATTACATTAAATGTTCATATGATAACAGATTATCAAAATATGAGACGTATAGTGGGCCAAACTGTGCACAAGTGTTTATGAATCGCCTTTGTGAAGATGTGAAAACAATAGTTAAAAAAAATAGTTTCCAAAAATGTCCCGTTCCATTATCAGATGAAGATAAAATTAAAATTTCAAATTCAAACATGTGTCATATTTGTGAAACTGAGTTAAATGGAGATCCTTTTAACGATTTTGATTGGTACACTGGTAGTTTTAGAGGTGTTGCACATCAAGTGTGTAGTATTAAGTACAGAACCCCCCGTCATATTCCAATATTTTTACATAACCTCAGTCACTACGATGCTCATTTCATTGTCCATGCATTAAACCTCTATGATGGCAAAGTTGAAGTTATTCCACAAAATAAAGAACGATACATATCATTTTCAAAACAGTTAACAATAAATAATAATCAATCAGTAAGTTTAAGATTTGTAGATTCATTGAAATTTTTATCGTGTAGTTTAGATCAACTAGCTAAAAATCTTAATGATGATCAGTTTACAGAACTAAAAAGGAACTATCCTAATAATGAAGATTTTTCACTTTTAAGACGGAAAGGTATTTATCCTTATGAATTTATGTGTAATAGTGATTGCTTGAAACATCCATCACTTCCTGATCAACACCATTTTTATAGTTCACTCACAGATACAAATATTTCAAATGATGATTATAATCATGCAAAAGATATTTGGCAACATTTTAAGTGTAGTAGTATGTCCGATTATTCCGATTTATATTTAAAAACTGATGTTTTACTTTTGACTGATGTATTCGAAAACTTTAGAAAGCTTTGTATTAAAACTTATGGATTAGATCCTGCTCATTACTATACTGCCCCAGGTTTAAGTTGGGATGCAATGTTAAAATTTACCAAAATAGAATTAGAATTGTTAACGGACTATGACAAAATTGCTTTTTTTAAAGCTGGTATTAGAGGGGGTGTATCTCAGTGTAGCAATCGTTTTGCTAGAGCAAATAATAAATTCATGGAGGATTATGATAGTGAAAAACCTAATTCATATCTAACATATTTTGATGCGAATAATTTATATGTTTGGGCAATGTCTCAATCTCTTCCTGTTGGCGGTTTCGAATGGATAGATTCTAATACAGATTATAATGTGCCGGATAACTCTGATTTCGGTTATGTTTTAGAAGTTGATTTGGAATATCCTGATGAACTTCATAATTTGCATTCTGACTTTCCGTTATGTCCTGAAAACATATGTGTGGGTAATACTAATGAAACTAAATTAGTTCCTAATTTAAATAATAAAAATAAATACATCATTCACTACAGGAATTTAAAACAATGCATTGCAATGGGAATGAAATTAATTAAAGTACATAGAATTTTAAAATTTAAACAGAGTTCTTGGTTAAAGAAATACATAGACTTAAATACTACTTTGAGAACGTTAGCTACATCAAACTTCGAAAAAGACTTTTTTAAATTAATGAATAATTCTGTCTTCGGTAAGACTATGGAAAATATTGAAAAAAGAGTAAACGTTAAACTACTAACTCACTGGGATAATCGTGGTAAAATTTTAGGTGCTAAGGATTGGATTGCAAAACCAGAATTCCATAGTTTATCAATATTTTCAGAACATTTAGTTGCAATACAATTACGTAAAACAAAATTAATTTATGATAAGCCGATTTATTTAGGATTTTGTATTTTAGATATATCTAAGACCCTTATGTATGAATTTAATTACAACTACATGATTAAAAAGTTTCATAATAAAATTAAGTTATTGTACACCGATACCGATAGTTTGATATATCAAATTTTTACAGACAATTTTTATGAGGATATAAAACCAGATCTACCTCACTATTTCGATACATCAGATTACCCGGAAAATAATATTTACGGATATCCAAAAATAAATAAAAAAAAGTTAGGTTTTTTTAAAGATGAGAATAATGGTAAAGTATTGAAGGAATTTGTAGGGTTGCGATCAAAAATGTATGCCTTAGAAATAGAAGATAAATTTATAGCAAAGGCAAAAGGGGTTAACAAAAGTGTTACCAAAAAAATGAATATGGAAAATTACAAATCGTGTTTGTTTAATAAAAATGTATTATATTGTAGTATGCTTCGATTTAAGTCAATCAAACACACTATTTTTACACAAAAAATAAATAAAACATCTTTATCATATAATGATACCAAACGATGTATTATGAACAACAACATTGATACATTGGCTTGGGGACATTATAAATTACGCTAAGTGACTTTTTACTATTATTTCTGTGTGTATATGCAAAATTTGTACTGATTGTAAAAAAAAATTATGATATTGCTATAATGTTATATAATAGTTTATTAATAGTTTTATAATAGTTTAGTATTGTTTGATTGTAAATAATGTAAAATAATTGTAGTTTTTATTTGTGTACTTAAATTTGATGTTGAGGTGATTGTGAAATTCTGATAAGTACTAATTGTGTTAGAAATAGTAAACAGATCATTTATTTTTAGCAATATAATATATATATTAAATTTTTACATCAACATTTTCATTTTTTATTTCATCCCTTTAAACTCTAGACGTGTGAAATGTTTCACTTTATCCATCCGTTTACTGCTATTGTGGCCGGACCAAGTGGATGTGGGAAGTCAAATTTTGTAACAAATTTCATAAAATCAGTTAAAGAAATATGTAATTGTGATTTTAATCATATCACATGGTGCTTTGATGAAATGCAACCTTTATATAATTTACCAAATGTTAACTATCATCAAGGAATTCCAAATCTTAATATGTTTGATGGTGAAAACCCACACCTTATTATTATTGATGATCTAATGAGAGAGTCTGATGGAAGAATTGTGGATATATTTACAAAAGGTAGTCATCACCGGAATCTTAGTGTGTTTTATTTAACACAAAATTTATTTCATCAAGGTAAAGGTCAAAGAGACATTTCTTTAAACTCAAGTTATATAATTTATTTTAAAAACCCTCGAGATAAAACTCAAATAAGATATTTAGCACGACAAGTGTCACCAGATAACACAAAATTCATTGAAGACGCCTACAGGGATGCAACTTTAGAAGCACATGGATATTTAATGGTAGATTTAAAACAGAATACAAATGATTTTTGTCGTATCAAGACAAATGTATTCCCATTTAATGGTCACTGTACAGTCTACGTCCCCACGAAAGAGTTTAAATACACCAAGAATCAAACAATTCAAATCATTTCTAAATGATGCATCGTCGAGTCACAACGCATAAACATTTGCTAAATGCTTTGCATACGCTTAAACCAAAACATCAAAGAGCATTACTTAAAACGTGTGATGCAAAAGAAATAAATTGTATTTGTGAATGTATTCATAACGTTTTACAAGGAAAGATACCACTTAAAGATCAAGATAAACAAAAATTGAATAAACACAAAAATATACTTCGTAAACTGGTGCGTAAGTGTAAACATAAACTAAGAAAAAATATTATTATACAAAAAGGAGGGACTTTCTTACCAATAATATTAGGTGCAATATTGAGTGGATTAGTAAGTGGACTAGCCAGTTAATATGGAAAATGCTAAGAAAATGATACTTATTGAACCTGGATTGATTGAGAAATTAAAACAAGAAAATAAGGATACAAGTAATTTGTCTCGATTAGATATTGAAATGCAAAATATTATGAATAGTAAGACGGAAGACCGAAAGAAGTGGATGTTATATTTGCAAACACTACAAAGATACCTTCACTTTACCGAAGAGGATCGTCAACCACTCAGATTAACAATTTATTCTGATACATCTAATGAATATTCAAATGAGTCTAAAATTGGTTTTAAAAATAAAGATAGAGATCTAAAAAGTTCAGTTGATGCTGAATCTTTGTTGGAGGAGAAAGGTTCCATTAAAAGTATAGAAAGTGAGGCAAATCCACTGTATTCACCAACACAAATACTCAGTTTAATACCAAAAACTTATAATATAAAAGGTGAGTCATTATTAAACTTAATTGGATCAAGTAAAAGTAAAATACGTTGGGATAATAAAGGCACAGTCATAATTGATAATGAAAAAATTCCAGGAAGTAATATTGTTGATTTAATAAATGATTCACTTAGACCCTTAAAAAAAAGTGATCCGATAGGGTGGGATAGATTTGCTAAAGCATTGAAAGATATTAAAGTACCACTTACTTATATTGGAAAT
Source organism: Colias behrii (assembly GCA_029959065.1). NCBI lineage: Eukaryota > Metazoa > Arthropoda > Insecta > Lepidoptera > Pieridae > Colias > Colias behrii. The sequence continues at coordinate 425,794 of JARWMC010000026.1, forward strand.
CCAAAGAGATGTGAGTTTATTAACCAACTTCAAGCGAAAGATCTGAACAAAACCTCCGAGATTGAAGTTCAAGAATTTTCTACACCGAGCAGTGGAGATAAAAGATATATAACTAAAATACGTAAAAAGATCGATTGGGAAAAATGGACCCCGTACTAGAAGAAATTAACAGGATTTATTATGATCCATCTAACCCCGCTGGTTTTGGTAGTATTGATAAATTATCAAAAGCTATGAAGGGTAAAATGGATAAAAAGCAAGTAAAGGAATGGTTACAATCACAAGAAACATATACATTACATAAACCCATTCGGAAAAAATTCCCGCGTAATAGGTACATTCTATCAAATATTAATGAGCTGTGGCAAGCTGATTTAAGTGATATGCGAACTTATTCTCAATATAATGATGGTTTCAACTACATACTTTGTGTTATTGATGTATTTAGTAAATATGCTTTTGCAAGACCAATGAAAAAGAAAAACTCAGAAACAACTAAAGAATGTTTTGAAAGTATATTTACTGAAAGTAATTCAACCCCTACTCACATACAATCTGATAAAGGTACAGAATTTGTTTCAAAAGATGTACAAAAATACTTTAAATCCAAAAAGATAAATTACTATACCACTAACAATCCTGATATTAAGGCTAGTATTGTTGAACGATTTCAAAGAACTCTTAAAAATGAAAATGTGGCGTTATTTCACTCATAATAATACTTATAGATATATAGATGTTTTACAAGATTTAATATACTCTTATAATCACAGCATTCACTCGAGTATTAAGATGTGCCCATGTGATGTAAGTTCCAACAATATTATGACAGTTTGGACTAATCTTTATGATAGAGGGTCAAACAAACTTTCTTTAGAAAATTCAAAACCAAATTTCAACGTGGGTGATTATGTTCGAATAACTAAATATAAACATGTTTTCCAAAAAGGATATGAATCAAATTGGAGTGATGAAATATTTATTATATCTTCAATAATTGATAGATCTCCATGGGTTGTTTATACAATTACAGATTTACAAAATGAACCAATAGTTGGTACTTTTTATGAAAGAGAATTACAGAAGGTCACTTACAACCCCACCTCACAATATAAAATAGATAAAATAATTGGTACTCGTTATTCAGGCAACAGAAAAGAAGTATTAGTGAAGTGGAAAGGTTATCCAGATAAATTTAACAGTTGGATTTTAGCTTCTAGTTTAAAAGAAATATGAATAAAGAAAGTTTTTATTTAACTTTGCTCAGCAATAGTTCAATGGAATACTTTCCTGATAACAAGACCACAAATTTTTCAACAAAATTACCAAAAGCTATGAAATTAGAAGGTGAATGGTTGGTTGGAGTTGTCGAGTTTCAATATCCATGCACAATGTTTACTGTTCAAGATCATGAAAATGTTGTATACATCACAAAAACCATGTTAATTCCTAATGAAGATAAACCATCAACAGTGTACTACAAAAAACATATTCCTGCTACCAACTACGATAACGTTGAACATATTTTGAGAGCGTTAAATAGTATCGGAGAGAACTTGAAATTTCGTTATGATGAAATAACAAAATTTGTGTCTGTTTCTGTTTTGGATAAAAATATAACATCCGTAACATTATCACCCAAATTAAGTTTACAACTAGGTTATGAACCAAATACAAATCTCCTAGACAGAAATTTTGGGAAGTGTCCTGCTAATTTACATTTAGGGTTACCATCTCAACTATTTCTATATTGCGACATTATCGATCCTCAGATTGTGGGTGATGTTATGACTCCGCTATTAAGAGTCATTTCATTAGATCCTTCAAAATACATTTATGGTGCGTATAAAATGCACGTTTTCTCTCCACCTCACTACTTACCTGTTATGCGAAGAGAGTTCGATACGCTGGAAATGGATATAAGATCGAGCGCAGGACAAAAAATACCATTCCAGTTTGGAACCGTGTGTATTAAACTACATTTCCGCAAATTATAATAATGTATTCTCCTCATGATCATCATAAATGTCCATATGAAAATTATTATTCACATCAAGCTGGATCAGGAGTTGGAGTAATTTATAAGGCTTCACCATACCAACGCGGTCATGGTATTGGGAGCTTCTTAGGAGGGTTATTTAGATCAGTTTTACCTTTACTTTCAAGTGGTGCTCGAGTGGTTGGTAAGGAGGCATTAAACGCTGGAGTAGGACTTTTATCGGATATGATTCAAGCCCGTCCTATGGAAGCCTCAATAAAAGATCGTCTAAAGCAAGTTAGTACGAACTTAAAACGAAAGGCTGATAACAAAATTGATCGATTAAACATGACAGGATCTGGGTATATAACTAAAAGAAAACGATTGGCCTCGTTCATTCCACCACTAACAGCTAAAGTGAAAGCTACGAAAAAACTTGGTCTAAAACCAAAAAACATCAAAGATATATTTTCAAATTAAGTATGTCTTTCCTTCATAATCATTCTTGTGAGTGCGTTAAGTCAGAATTAGATTTGTTTGCATTACCGTCCACACAAACAAGCATTGAAAATGGATTGTGGATTCACTATAAACCAATTTCATCTCTTGCTGATGATGGACCTATCGAGTTTCAAGTTCCTGGAACAGGCGATGACTACATAGATTTGTCTCATACATTACTCCACATAAAGGCAAAAGTATTAAATCAAGATTCAACAAACTTGTTATCAGCTACAGTAGTAGCACCTGTAAATAATTGGCTGCATTCACTTTTTAGTCAACTCGATGTTTATTTAAACCAAAAACTTGTATCACCACCTAATAATACCTATGCCTATCGAGCATACATGGAAACCCTTTTAAACTATGCTCCTGCTGCTAAACAATCTCATCTTACTTGTAGTCTTTGGTATGATGATACAGCAGGCAAAATGGATTCCACAGATGGTAAAAACACAGGATTTGCTAAAAGACAGGAATTAGTTAATGAAAGCCGGGAAATAGAAATGATTGGTCATCTTCATGGTGACATTTTCAATCAAGATAAATTTTTAATTAATGGTGTTGAAATGAGTGTAAAATTAGTTCGGTCAAGAGAGAGTTTTAATTTAATTGCTGGGTCAAATGATGAAAAGTTTAAAGTTTGCATTACGGATGCAACTCTTATTGTTCGAAGAGCACGAATTAATCCAAGTGTATTACTCGCACATCAGAAAGTTTTAGCTTCTACAACTGCTAAATATCCTATTACTCGTGCTGAGGTTAAAGTTTTAACAATTCCATCAGGTGTTCAAGGAAAAACTCTTGATAATATATTCTTGGGACAGGTACCCAAAAGATGTATTATTGGATTTGTGAACAATTCCGCATTTAATGGTTCACTTACTAAAAATCCATTTAACTTTGAAAACTATGGTATTAACTCTTTCAGCTTATATATTGATGGTCAACAAATACCTTCAAAAGCTTTGCAACCATCTTTTAATAATAATATATTCACATCGGCATATCATACTCTATTCTCGGGGACTGGTATTCACTTTCTTAATGAAGGAAATGCAATCTCTCGTGAACAGTATGCCAAAGGCTACTGTCTTTTAGCATTTGATTTAACTCCTGATTTATCAGCTAACTCATCAGCTCATTGGAATCTCATAAAGCATGGTAGTGTAAGATTAGAAGTACGATTTGAATCCTCACTAACACAAACAATTAACTGTATTGTTTATGCTGAGTTTGATAATATTATTGAAATAGATAAAAATAGAAATGTTACTGTAGACTATAGTAGTTAAGGTTATAATGTGTGTTATATTTTAGATTTATGTGTTATGCTTAATGCATTTTGTGTATATGTAACTAAAGGAAACATTATAAAATTAAATAAAACAAATTGTATGCAATTTACTTTTTTTTTATTTCATTACAAACTTCCTATTTAATCTTATACAAAACACTATAATTGAACATTCCTATGACAACCATTGAATAGATTGGTACTGTAATAATCTGCTAATAACAGTACTATCATGGATACACTAGAATTACAAAAACATATGAAAAAGATTCATCCCAGTCTAGAAAATAATGTTTATGCTGCTAATAGACTGCCTATGTATACCCATGTACCAACGTATATAATATGCAATTTGGATGCGGATGATAAACCGGGTTCACACTGGGTAGCTGTACATATCGATACGAATGGCATCGGTCAATATTTTGATTCATATGGACGAACACCTGAGCGATATCATCTCCAGTTTTTGAAAAGGAATTGTAAGAGATGGGACTGGAATGTTGATAGGATTCAGAATGATTGGACTTCAGTTTGTGGTGAATATTGCTTAATGTATTTGCTATATAAGTTTCAGGGATATTCAATGCATAGTTTTACGAGCATATTTACAGGGAACACACTGTACAACGATATTTTAGTGGATGAGATGTTTCGCTCCTATTTTATAAGTAGATAAGGCTACAATTCCAATAAAAATGGCAGTAAAATGAATGTGTTTTATTGATGATTCAGAATAGCGAGGTAGCTCGTAACAAAGTTCGATACATCAGATTACCCGGAAAAATAATTAGGTTAGGTTAGGTTAGGTTAGATTTTGATAAACAAGGCCAGAAGCGAATCGCTTTTTAAAAAAGCAACAATTATAATAATATAGTACGATAATATATAAATATTGTTATAGTTTTTAGACGTATTTTTTCTTGAATATAATAATACATCGTTTGGTTAGAATAGCGAGGTAGATCATAGCAAAGAAGTTTAATACAAAAGCAGTGATAAGCGAGGTGCACAATGAGTAATAGATAAGAACGCCGAGTTGGGACGGTGTTGATAGATAAGGCCACCGGATATCAATTAGATAAGAGTTAATCGATCTGCACATCTCCGTAACCATGCATCCTATCGCTTCGGGAGTGAGTGCTATCGACTCAGCGTGGCCGCTTTAGTGGGAAAAGAGTCCAAACTTTTTTTTTTTTTTTTTTTTTTTTTTTTTAGGATGGGGTACCACTGATTTGTGGGTTCGCCAACACGTGATTCAACACGTGACACAAGTACTCGCGTATTCGTAATTATTTAAAGGTACTTAAAGGACCGTAATTATTACATACGTTATGTATATAGATTAAATATTATATATTATTTATACTATACCTTGCAATTTCCAAACTTAACAACCACATCTGGCCTTCAAAACAAAATCCATAAATGCAAGTTACCACATGTTATAATGAAAAATAAACAACACAGTTGATTTAGGGTCCGCTCACAATGGGTTACCCCTGGATTAGAGTAAAGGGGTTTGGGGCAGGGGCAGGGGACATGCATCGACGCAATTCGGGGGCAATTTGTTAAAACTTATACTGTGGGTATATATCTATACTGTTACAGAACATATTCATTGTAAAACATAGAGTTATGACAAACATAGTTTTTATGAATAAAAATGTAATCAAATCAAACTGCGTATATTGGCTTCACAAAAGTTAAAAATTTCAGTAGTATTTTCCCTACGGGAATACAAAAACCATTAAAATGAAAGGAATACATGTATATATTAGAAAATTTATCATATCAATTACCTATTATTTATTTTCATATTAAAATTACCTATTATTTATTTTCATATTAAATATATGAAAATGATGTCTTAAAATAATAATATTATAAGAAATATATTCTGATAGACAAAGATGTTTTTAATTACAAAATAATAAAATAACATAACAGTATTGTAGATGGAACAATACTTCGATATTGGAGGCTAGCGGTTCGATTCTTGCGGTCAAATAACTACGGTGAAATATGATTGAGTGCCCATAGGCTCAGTGGTTGAAACACCATCATATTTTATATAAATAATAAATAAATAAATATTTCAGGACAATTTTCACACACGGCACAATCTGATCCCATACCAAGCTTTCGCTTGTGTTATGGAAACCAGATGGCTGATAAACATACATATATAATTTTTAAATAAATACTTATATAGATAATTAACACCCAGACACAGAGCAAACATCTATGTTCATCACACAAATATTTGCCCCGGGTGGGAATCGAACCCACGACCTCTGGCTTGAAAGGCAGGGCCACTGCCCACTACCAACCAAGCCAACCGGTCAGTCAATCAAATATAGTTTACAAAAATAAAAACCACATTACTATAAGTGTACAAACGACGAAGTTTATATTAAATCTGTATGTTGGTTCAAAAAATAAAGGATCATATTATATACAAACTAAATAGCTTCACCCAAGCTAATAAAGCGTGTAAAAAGTAAAAATCCTGTCTGAAACAGGCTTTGCTCACAGTGATAATATAACTTAAACCGTTAAAGCAGAAATAGAACATGTCTGCATCTCACTATTGTCTAATATGTGAAAGAACAGATTCAATTAAAAATAACTTACGCGAAAACGATTTTAAAACGTCCAACGCACGCTATTGCAGCTGAAATTTAAATTTAAATTCCGAAATTAGAACCATACAATAATCCACCAATAGAAATAGAGAACGTAACAGAATCAAAATGGATTCTTTATTTGAATAAAGAACATTTGGGTTCGAAATTCGAATTCGAATTTGGAATTCTCGACTAGTTCTGTTTATTTAGTGTTGCGTCGTGTTGAAGTGAGTCAGTTAAAAGGATTTCGTCTGCGTCCAATCACGACCCGATGCCTCGTCATGACTTGATGTCGATTAGTCACTGGCGCTAGAGACTGGCTACGTTTATACAGTTCTAGTTGTTGATGGCAAATTGTTTTGACGTTTACGTATTTATTTCATTTATAAATTTAACTGTACTTAGAGCACAGCTGTTGTCCTAACATTTAGAATTTTACGAATAATGTTTTATTTTTTTTTTGTTTTATATAGTTTTGTTTTTGATATAGTGGTCTTGTATTATATTGTGTTAAGTAACAACTGATCGCAAATAATTATAATTGGTCATATTTTATGACCTGCTATTCGTTTTACCTGTTATAAATATATCAAGACAAACATCCACAAATCAAGAAGTCTACACCACCTACGACTCTAAAATACTTCTAGCTATTGTTTTTAGTAACTAGCGCCAGTCCACCAAACGAAGCACAACGTCTGTCAAGAGACGAAATGCGATTTCGGCCGGCCGGCGACTGGATTCTCGCCGGATTGAGTATTGTTTGAGCGTTAATGAGATGACTCCCGCTCCCGCTTCGCTTTCTCCCGCCCCGCTTCGCTGTACAAAACTCGCCGCTTGATTTTCAAAGCGTAGCTAATGAATGTCGATTCGTTTGATTCGGCACTATTTCAATTTTGTTTTCATTGTTGTGGGTTACTTGAACGGCGCGGTGAATTGCTAGCGTAAGTAGCTGGTAGGCAATTGTTTTAATTAATGAATGAATATTCTATTAAATGATTCTGTGCTTCGATAGTGTTATTTTAAAATTGTTGGTCATTGGAGATTATTAATTTGCTACGTTTGTTTTGATATTTGCTAGATATTGGGTATTTTTTTATAGAAAAATAATAAATCAGCAGTTATCTGTGTTTGTGTTAGTAAAGTTAAAATATTGTAATGAAAGCACACGAAGCACTGCATATTGAATCATACATTTAACAGAATTGGATTTTATATGAAGATAATTCTTGCATTAAAAATAATTGAAATTAAGAAAATATCATCATCGCAAAATACTTTAAAAGTAAACTCAACATAATATACTATTATATAAAACTTAGCCATTATAATAATTAAGTTATTAATTAAATATACAGCAAATAATATGAATAATCTTACTAAATAAACGAAGAAAACCTTCATATAAAATTATTCAAAACAGAATAGCGTTGTAATAATCCATCAAATTTTATCAGATTTCACGCCGCTATAGAGATACAGTTAAAATTTCCAAATTTATTAAACACATGTTTAATTAATCGATGGAATTAGCATCTCCATCATTGTTTTAGTTGAGAGTAACTGATCGTTGGTGATTAACAAACTATGTTACATATTATAAGAGTGGCATTTATATAAGACTGTGGTTTCTAAGGAGAGTTGGCAATTTAAATTTTAATACAGATCGATAAATTAATAAGGAAATTTACAAGCTAAGGTTTTTGTATTTAAATTATGACACTAATTTTAGCCTGCGACGCACAAACTTAAATTTCAAATGTAAAAATCATATAGTATAACCACCTTAAATACATCGATCTATAAAAAATAAAGAAATATATTATCCGCTTCGCTACGGAACCCTTAAACAAACTATAGTAGGTATAATCGTCAACAAGTTTTGATTTTATCTCTTTTCAATACAGTTGTTTGGCTGTAAAAGGGAACGTTGGTTATAAAGATAGTTTTTATGTCAAACTGACGACTCTATATTATTTTTTTATTATATGAGATAAGGATTATAGTGCTTATCGATTTGGGTTTAGCAATTTTAGATGATATTCTGACAAACAAACAATAACAGGATTAGTAGTTACGCATTGTAAGAGTTAGTATAATATTATAATACTATGTATTAAAATTAATGACAGTTAATTATTACTTTTATAAAACTAATATCCCAGTAAAGTTTCAATGGAAAATAATGAAACTAAATACAGGCATTTACCTCATTTAGTTTGTCACTAGATATTAAGCAATAGAATATAAGAACTAAGATAGTGCAAAATCTTCGCATTTCACATTTTCTTCGTTTAAGAGAAATCGCGAGTGTTTCCAGGAATCCATTATTTTACTACTAAACCTAATAAATATTTATTCGAATATTAGTTATAGTTTTAAACTCACATTAATATTTCTTACATTTTCTTGAGAAATTTTTATCGAATAGTTAAAAATCCAATAGTCAAAACGAGGCGGGATTCGAACGCGCGCCTTTCGCCAGGGCGACATCTGACAGCTCAGTCACCTGTGACCCCGCCAGAGCAATCCTATTTCTTCTACTCTTTCGGGTTATATATCTAAGGAATAAAAAATCATTTATAAAGCATTTGAATGCTAGAAAATCTCAAATGACAAACGAATGTAAAATCGTGAAATTGGTTAGAATTTAAACAATCAAATCAAATATTTGGCTAAAGTGATACTTGCATAGTATAGAATTGTTATAATATTCAGGTATATAACTTGTATCAACGGACGGATAAATGTCTCCTGTAACACAGGACATTTCCTAGCATAGGAGACATTGTTCAAATATTGCAATTTAATTGTACCTACAGCTACGGTTTATGTTTTACTTATATGTAAGTTATCCTATAATTGCATGTACATGTATATTTTTTGTTGTCAAATAAAGAATTTATTTATTTATTTATTTATTTAATTACCCATTTCCCAACTATTTAGGTCAAAGAGCAATTGACAAAAAGCTCGCAGGCGCGTAACTCGATAGCTTTCAGATTAAAAGCTTCCAAAAGCTCTCCTTTCATCCAGTAACTAGGTTTTCGATACCGTACACACTTTTCGCCGTGAAATTTCTGTCTTCTAAAAGCTTTTTTGGGTGACTACGCTCGGATTGACGTGACTATTTTATTGGAAAAAAATTGGAAAAAAAATTGTCACGGCCTATAATTTTAGGTTTTATTTATTTTGGGTATTATACACCTGTATAAATATTATATCACATCAGTATAAAATAACAATAAACTTATTTATTGAATCAAATAAACGTCAAAGAAACGTTAAAAGGTGGTTATCATGTTTAATTTGCTTTTCCAATTAGATAAAATGAAATAAATGTTTACATTTATTTAAAAAAAACAGTTACATAAAACTCTGTTACTACTTTAAAATTGTTAGCTTATATGGAAAATCTTAGTATTTTCTAGTTTTTGATTTTACGCGAGTATTATACATTTAAAATTAGTCTCCCCGTGACCACGCTCGCTGTAAAGTGTTCGAAACGTCGGGAAAATAATATAATGAATAAATCGCGTTTAAAATCCGTTAAAAAGTCTTTAATTTCTAAATGGAAATTCCTTATATTTTATCATCACTATATTCTTCATCATAAAACCATTATTCAACAAACAGTTACAGGAGAACTCAATAAGTTTTGAACTTCATCAAGGTGCTGCATACATACATATACATATAATATATACAATATACAGACAGACAGACGTGTAACACAACCCAGGCCCGACCCAAAGCACCACTCATGCGTAAGGGTTCAATAAATTGAATTAATAAGCCTTAATTAAAGGCCGACATGAATAATTGATGACGTCATACTATATCCAAGTTGACTATCAACTAATATCTTAATTAATAAACAATTCGCTTCGCCACTTCGACTCCTGATCGCGACAAGCCTGATTTACTGCGGCTTTGTTAAGTGTACGTTTGTGGGAACAATTGAAATCTAGAGATGTTATTATTATATGTTACTAGCTGTGCCCTTCGGTTTTACCCGCAGTGCTCGGCTCCTGTTGGTCTTAGCGTAATGATATATAACCTATAGCCTTCCTCGAAAAATGGGCTATCTAACACCGAAATAATTTTTCAAATCGGACCAGTAGTTCCTGAGATTAACGCGTTCAAACAAGCAAACTCTTCAGCTTTATAATATTTTGTTACAGTATAGAATATAGATATATACAATTAAATGTTATATTGGGCCTCGATGTATGGAAAACTCTCAAAATTGCTATAAAAAATAGGTATTTTATTGACATAGTTACAATGCAATACCCAAACATACCTTCTAAAAAAGCTGCAGGGCTAAATTTCCACATTAACAAGTAGAAACTTCTTCAATTTAATCCAAGTAATATTTAAAGATTAAAGTGACAAACAAATAAAAATTACAAAAAACCTATGACTAATATGATAAGAATTTAATTAAGTTATAAACATCGCAGTTTGCAGCGACATCGCGTATAAATAACTCGATATTGGAAAATTTTCAGTGCAATTTTAATATTAATTGCATTAAAATCGAGTGTTTAATGAAATTTTAAATATTTACATTTAAATTACTTTATTACTGACCGAGCTTTATCGAGGTATTTAATATTTAATGGTTTAATCGTTTTTTTTTTGGGTAAAAATATGTTTTAATCGTGTTAATTAAGTTAGTGTAAAATGGGATATTGCCTATTGGAATAATTAAATCCCATTGATGGGGTAAGTGATATGGGAAACAAAATACTTATTAGAAACACGAATAAGACATTCTTATTATATAAAACACTAGCCATCTTTCGCGGCTTTGCTTGCGTTTACGTTTTCATTGGATAGCCATAACTGATACAAATAGCAATTCTATTTCATCCTATTCAAGTTATGTAGGTATATATGTATTCAGAATGTATTCTCTCAAACTCAAACTCAAACATTAATTTATTCAATTAGACTTCTAATAGAAGCACTTTTGAAACGTCAATACATAATTTAACATTTACCACCGATTCGGAAAGCAGTATCTATGGAGAAGAACCGGCAAGAAACTCCATAGTTGCTCTTTTAAATCATAGTTTAAGTATGTAGTAATAGGAGAACTATATAGTACTTTATTAGTAGAATACTTTAAACCATAGACTTTAAACGCAACAGATGAACTGCAAATACTTTAAAAATGTACACTGTCAACGGTAATGACTTAAAGATGATAATTACCATTGAGATATGCCATTCTTATTGGTTACCTACTATAAAAAGTTACCACTTTTTAGTCAAAGGAAACAAATACAAAAAATACGGATTTTTTGAGGCGTTAAAACGCTTTTGAATATCTATTAGCCAAATAAAGGGGTTCTTTAGTTTATTAGCTTTTTTCTTCAGTCTGCACGGTCACACCTCTGTAACTTGATATATTCCGTTCTGAATGCCAATTGTGAATAATTGCTTATTATTTAATGCCGTGTTAAATTTCAATGGACAGAAATGCTCAAACTTTTTTGATGGAATTTCCCAGGGGATGAATGAATTGAACAGGGGTTACAAAGAAAATATTTTTTAACTGATTTTTAATGGCGAATATTTTTGTAAAATGTCAGAAATAGACAAATCTGGTGATTATTGTTTTATTTTTATTGTATTGACGTTGACTTTATTAATTTGTAAAAGTGTTTTCTCTTTTAATAATCTAAAAATAAGGATAAAGAATTCTTAATCTGCGTCTTCAGAAAAGCTCCAATTTAAAAATAACAATAGAGCTATTCAAACTTTTTAATAAATTGTAATCTAGTTAAATTAAATGGAAAATACCCTTATAGAAGTGATTAGAATTTTCTAGAAAAAAATTAGGATGATTTTCTTGCTACTAAAAAAAGGTTTTGCAATTTCTCTTTAAAACCTATTAAGTATTAACCCATTGAGCCCCGAGCGGCCCGATCTGACCACGACACCATAGATTTTCTATTGTGTCTGTGATTCCGGGGGCTGAGTTATTAAAAACTTTTTCGATCGAATAATGACAAACTTCACATACCTAATAAGGGGCCGTTCAAGTATTACGTAAGCACCAAGGGGGGGTGGGGGGGTCTCTGTTTTGCTTATTTTGGATGACATGGGGGGTGGGGGGGTCTAGATGATGATTACGTCATCGTTAGTTATTTAAGTTTTTTCGGGGATTCCCGCAAATAATACATATGCGTAGGCACTCGCTTTGAGAACTGATTAGGGAAATTACCGCGCATTAGGGAAATTACCGTGCGCTATTCACTTGTCTAATAGTGAAACCTGGTTAAGTGAGACATCAAGGGACCTGCAATGTCGTTTCACTTATAGAGGTATTCCACTTACCCAGTGTCTCAGATATACAGGTATAAATAAATATCTGTCTCATTTACAGAGGGTTCCATTAATAGAGGTGAGAATACAGGTTATTTCAGTTATACAGGTGCGATCATTAAATAAAATATATGATAGGGTAGAATAAGAATGATTAAACAAACAATGTTATCTCAGTTACAGAGGTTTATGCATATAAAATTTACTCGCTGTCTCAGTTATAGAGGTAACTATGATGATAAATCGAAAGAACAAATCCCAGATATAGAGGTTTACCTCGTCCCACTAACAGAGGTAATTCAGTGCCAAAGTGTTGGGACCTCAGCATGAGTTCCAGTTATGGAGGTTTCTCACTTATCCAGGTCCCACTTAACCAAGTTTCACTGTAATTCACTCTCGTGCCGGCCGGCTGCAAGTGCGCATCTATCAGTATTGTTTTGTTTGGATTCTAAACGTATTGTAAGCATTGAAAGTTATCATTTGTGTTTATGTTGATGCAATTAGCCAAAGTTTAACGTTTTAATTATTTAAATTTAAATAACTTATAGAATGTCATAATATAATATAGACAAATCCAAGTTATACCAAAAACTGTTCCGAAAATATTCTTTATGTTAGTTATGTTCTTTATATTTTCTGATTATATTTTTTTGTCATTTACTCTATGTGTATCAGTTAAACCTAATATTTTCATGAATTTTCCTATTTTAAAAATAACAATATAAAAAAAAAACATTTATTACAAAAAATGTTTACGTAAGCATAGGGGGAGGGGGTAAGTGCTTTGCTTACTTTTGATGACAAGGGGGGCGGGGGGGTAAAAAATGGTAAGAAATCTGCTCACGTAATACTTGAACGGCCCCTAATAAGCAGTTTTATATTTGCAGTGCAAATTATATAAATTACATGCTTATAATTCACGAGCGACATTCCGCGAAATATTTGAGATGTCCTGCTGTAATATATTAAAAATTAACAATATAATTGGGCATTCGTTCACATTGCACTCACAAAAGCTCCTTTATACATCTGGTGCTTTAAAAAAAGGGGCGGATATGCCAAACAGAGTTCAATAGAGATGGACCCTTAAGGCATTGTGACATCCGATACTATACGTCCTAACTACAAAAAAGTGCATGCGAAAATAAACCGTAACACAAAAGCGGGAAGTCTAAAATCGCATGATCGCACAATAGAACATACATCGACTATTCCAGCTAGAAAGTTGCATCTGAACATCCCTTACAAACTCATTCATTCTATACAAAAGGTCCTGCGAGTGCGTGATACGGCAATTTAGGTCTTATTACAGGTGAGTAAGGGCCGTTATCGTTGGGCGGGTGGATTCTTTGTAATGTCGAAGCAGTTGTGCTAGGTGTAGCGTGTAATTACTGATGTGAAATTGTTAGGTAAAGTCATATTTGGTAACAAGGTAATTTTGTTTTGTTGCATGCGTCGCGTTACTGTGATGGGTCTCGGGTTACAGGGAGCTAAGGAACGGCTTGACTGCGTATTTGTGACATTGTGTTAGTTATTAGTCACGCTGTTATGATTTATTTTTTTTAAAGTAGATGTAGTTTTGGTAAAATGTTTAAATTGTACTGATTGGGAAAGACTATAACTTAATTTATCGCAGAAAATGAAAGTTCTGTACATTGATTATTTCATTTTTAAATTTTCAGCACAGATTGAGAGTCTCTTGACATTTTATATGACGTCATATTCATGTCACTTTTTATTGTATTTTGTGAGTGACAAAGTGACAATTTGCAGGCACGACATAATGACATTTTTACGGCGTTATATTACGTTCTTTTGATCTCTTCCATAACATATTGCGTTGTATATGCAGGTAAAATAAGTAAAGGTTGATTTAACGTGTTATACATAATTTTAAATATAAGCGGGTATAACTTTAACTAATAAAGATATTAAATAGCAAATAAATTATGGTTCATGATTCACAAAGCAAGCTTTGTGGTTATATCTATAAATTGAATGATCACCATAGGTTATACATAAAATATGTGCTTAAATATTGAAAAATCGTACATGATTTTTTATACTGTGCTAATTTTCCACGAAATAATGGAATAAATTTTCATACTTTCATTACTTACTAACACGAAACAAATTAAAACTGATATATTCATATCAAAGAACTATAATTCAAACAGCGTCTCAAAGAACTAACTTTAAACATGTTCAAAGGGAAACATTCTAAGTAACATTGAACCTATTTACTTAGAATTCAAGTATTCACTTAAAGCTGCGTGGAATACGTGAGCGCACACAATGCGGCACAAAATGCTATCAACGCTTATGAATTTATACAGTTTCAAATGCAAAGTACGCAACGATAGTAACAATTTATTTGTAGGGGAATTTAAAATCGAATTGCAAACGATGTGATATGAGCACGATCTCTGTAGTGGAAATCTTTCCGTATTAGATATACTTATTTATTGTGTATGTTCACGCTTTACGCTTCCACCGATGCACGTGTTTTGATGCTATTAAAAATATGTAATTGTTTGAATGGAAACGCGACAATTTTTGCGCTAATCTTTTTTCAAGGAACGTGTTTAGTGCCAGTGCAAATTCCGTCAAAATCGGTTAAGCTGTTTCACAGATCAGTCGTATTGTAACAATTAAAATAACTATATAAACTAAAATGCATACTTACAAGAGAATTACTAATTACTATGAACGTAAGCGGAAAATAATTGTCGTTTCGCCGCTGTTATAATTTTACTTTCCCAGTATCTCACCCTCGAAATTCTTAAACAAAATTGAACATAAGTTTGTGTGAATTAAGGGTAAGATGTAATGTGAAGCTTTTTACACCATACGACAAGAAGTCGATAACGATTATGGTGTGGTAAAATTAAAAAAAATTGCAAAATTGGCAAAATAAAAACATAAGAAAGACAGTATGATTAGTTTTATTTTTCTTCATAAATTGGATTAAAAAGCGCATAAAATTAGTTTTGGTTTATATAGTTAGATATTATTTAGGATGATTAAGCGAAAATACACATAATTAGTAATTGTTCAATAAAGTGGCAAATCAAATTATCAGTTCGTAAAATAATTATCGGATCAAAATTGTCCAATAAATCTAATAAAGTTGACGATCATTACGCAATCAGCAGCATTATTTGATTATAGTTATTTAAAACATTAAATTATTTAGGTTAGTCTTTAAATCAAAAAAGTATAGAGTTGTGTTTTTATCGGTTATACTGAAATGAATCTGGTGCGTTTTCCATTTAGATCCATATCAGTAGTTTTATGAATTTCTAGGCTATGGCTAAGCTTTGCTTTGCTTTATAATATGATGTCAATATATATTGATTCATAAAGTCTATTATGAGCTTCGTGTTGTATTATTAGTACAGTTAAAACACACACACGCGATTAATTTCACTGCTTAGGTCCTTGTTGCTTGACGCGGGTCTTGATATGCTTTTGTATGTGAATAATGTGAATATTTAGGTGTCGTATAGCGATATCGTATCGTATAATATAAAATGCTGTATAGTCGCTTCAGTGCCCAAGAATGTTGGGTACGAAAGGATACTGTTAAGACGATTGTTATCTTATGAGCATTCCTTGTGAAATTAAATAATATAATGGATTTAAAGCAGGATTTATTCCGGGACGTGACTGTAAAAGCTGTTTAAATTGTTTGATTCGTTATTTTATTATTACATTTTATATACAGACTCTAATGATTTCTTTTTTGTTGATATATTTTTAAGGTAGTAATTGAACATACTTTTATTGTAACATTTTTGCTAACCACTATGCCAAGCAATATTAAAATAAAACCTCTTTGCTGTTCGAATTCTTGGAATTTTTTTCTTAATAAACTTCTCAGGTATTCCTTATTACTTTACCTTTTCAGTATTTTAATATTTACACATTTCCCCTTTTCTCATTACTGTTAATTAATTTTATAGTTACTCTTGTCCTTTATAAATAATAATTTAACAGAATTCACTTGGAACAGGCTAATATTTAAAAAACAGCCCACGTTACTTGTTAAAAATGTATCCAACTTTTTATTAATTCGAACCAGTACTTTAAGAGCTAAAGCGTAACAAACAACATTTTCCTCTTTATAATATCCTAAATAAATAAAGCAAGCAAACCCGGGACAAGCTTTTCAACAAGGACAGCTGTTTTCATTATATTTATGCTGGAATTGCAAAAACTGGACAATGGGATAAGACTCTATTTAGTAGGTCATTGATCACCTGGTGATGTATTATGGGATTCGATGATATGGGATTCATGTTCAAAAAGTAGGTGCATTTTGAAGTTTTTTTTTGTATGTGAGATACGATTAACAGTACTGCTTCAAAGCTTTTAGGATAAAAATGGTTTTGCTTATGGTAATTTATTTCTCGGAAACTTGTTATCGGTTAACGCTATATTTTTGTCTCGCAAATGTGTTTTAATTCAGATAATATATTTAAAGTACTTAGATTAATCACAATTTATATTAAAATTAGATATAATGTCGTGATAGACATTTGAACATTTTTGCTTCAATATAAACAATTTAACAGATAAAATTAATACTCACATGATACGATCTGAAATACCTTTTCAATATTATTACGAAAGAAAAATTCATTTATTATTTCCATTAGCAAGAAACTTCAGTAATTAGAACATAGAAAGTAGCCGTTACTGAGTAATAGGGTACATACAAAAAAACAGTAGAATACCGGCCGCCCGCTGTGCCGGTATGCGAGGCTGCATCTCTTATGCTTAGATAACTGTACTTAATTATTAAGTTATAACTAGCTTAAGCACGCGGTTTCACTCGGTAAAAAGTACCATTACCTATACGTGCAAAATCACAACATAGTTGTTGCAACATGCAAAGAGAAATAAGTACAATTTAAACACAAATATTTTAGCATCGGTTTCTACTAAACTTATAAAAGGTATGATATCTAAGTTGCTTTAAAAAGGAACAACCTAAAGTATTTATATTTACGTTATTATCTACAATTTACAATAATTATTAACTATGGTTAAAGTCGGAAATAACCGATAATGTAACACAAAAAGATTCAATCACAAAAGATAGATAAAGTAGATAGATGAAAAGTTTGAAAGCAACAAAACGAGCAAAATTCCTCAAGTTTTACAAATGTGCGCTTTATAAACAAAAGTGGGTAGTCCGAAGAAATCAAAGTTCGTCCATTCTTCAGAGAGAATCCTTTTGTAGCGAACTTCTGAACTATGCCGCTCAAATTATTAAAATACCCTCCAATTGTTGGAACGTTGTTTGTTTGTTTATCTGTAGCTATGATAATCTTATGTTAAAAATTAAAATATAGTCTTGTAATAATGACCGACTTCTTTAAAGAAGAATGTACTGTACATTGGAAGTTTAAATACAAGATTATTATTAGTCCTACTAATATTATAAATGCGAAAGTTTGTGAGGATATGTGTGTGTGTTTGTTACTCTTTCACGCAAATACTACAGAACCGATTACAATGAAATTAAGCTCACATATAGAGGGTAACTTGGATTAACACATAGGATAGGTTGTATCCCGGAAATTCCACGGGAACGGGAACTATGCGGCTTTTCTTTGAAAACGCGGGCGAAGCCGCGGGCGGAAAGCTAGTAGATATTATATTTAAATAAGAAAAGTTAAAATAGTTAAGTAAATTTAGCTACATCAATTCCGTCTGTTCGTCTCTATATGTTAACAATAAACTTGGAAACTAGTAAAGGGATTTGGATGTAATATTTTGCAATCAACAATTGCAATCCCAGATTATCAAACTTTAAAGCCAAATATTATTATTTTCTCTCAATCTATCGAGTAGCTATTGTATATCTACTTATAATATATAAATTACCTACTATCATATTATAATATCTAAGCATTTTTGCACTAATCACTCCATCCAATAATGTAAATTAACATTCCCAAAGTAACACAGTTACAACAGGTCACTTATCACCTCGTGCGGACCCACATTGCGCGACAGACGGGATCCGGGATCCCATACAAATGCTGCACCTGCCTTGCGTGACCATACAAAAACTATGCAACGGATGTTTTTTATACTATGTAAAAAGGTCACTTGTGGTAGCCCTAAATTCGATAGCTTTGTTTTTCTAAAGTCACGTGGTACGGACAGATGTATTGTCTGTTGACTGTTATATTGATAATTAAGAAGTAGCTTAGATTTCTGTAATTTTTAAAGAAGAGACTCTATTTTGTAATTTCTCATATTTCATGTATTGGATATACTATTACGGTGCATTAGAGATCAAACGAACATAGAGCTAGAGCTAGAGCAAGAGCATTCTTTCGTTATCTTTTAGTGTAAACGTAGTATATTATTATTATTAGTCTGTGCTTTTAGTGTAAACGAAAACTCGTATTCAGTGTTGTTCAGTATTAGAACATTGCATAGAATCTTTTCGAACGCACTAAGAACAACGAAAGAATGCTCTACGCCTGTTTACACTAAAATAATTTTACTTAGTGGGGTTAGAATGAGCATACGATCGTTTGATGCAAATGCACCGTTATATTATTATTATATGTAACAAAATGAAATACTTACTAGTCACTTGTAGACACTCCATTACGAATCTGATTGAAAAACTACAAAAGCGTTTGATTAATTTAAATTTTATGTAATGTTTGGTCAAGAAATATTAATTTGTTTGATCTTTGACATAGACACGTAATTTAATTACAACAATAACTTGATTTTACATAAGGCTAGCGAAAGTATGACATAGCGGATGTAATCAACATACAAACAGACAAATTGTTATATGCATTATGGTTATTGGGTAATATACCTAGTTTTGTTTATGTACATTATGAAAAATATATGGCCATGAGACAGTGGTTACTAAATCGTTTCAAAACTTTTAAGTATGTTAGTAGTTAACAAACTTTAAATACGTATAATACTAGCTGTGCTCCGCTCTTGTTGGTCTTAGCGAGATGGTATATAGCCTTCCTCGATAAATGAGCTATCTAACACCGAAAGAATTTTTCAAATCGGACCAGTAGTTCCCGAGATTAGCGCGTTCAAACAAACAAACTCTTCAGCTTTATAATATTAGTATATGTAGATATAAGCATTAAATCAAATTTATTACAATACCTAATTTAATTTTAACTATATATTAGAAATGATAATTTTATTACAATAAAGATACCTTTACACTTGCAAATAACATTCTACTTAGCATATGCGCAGTTGAGCATAGCATGTCGCGTCGATTAGCACATGCATGTTCACGCGTCGTTGCTTGCATATTTATGTAACAATATGTTAATTATTGACGTCATCCAATAGTGAATAGAATACCTAGAGAACTAAATTCGATATTGGAGTCCTAGGTTCGGAGATTTTAATGAAATAAGAACATATGTTACTAATCTTTGGTAGTAGTATACGTAGTATATTATTATTAGTCTGTGGTAGTAGTGTTGGTATAAGTTCTATACATTTTTAATTTGAGAAATTAAAGTTACTATCTGAATTATAAGCTATTACATTTTTTTCTAAGAAACAGTTTAAAAAATTCACACACTTTTTTAAATCGTTTTATTACAATTATAAGCCTTTTTCACGTTACCTTATAGCAAATAATTATACTGAAGTTAGTAGATAATTTATTTGAAATAAAATGAATATAAAATCAAATATTCATCTTCCCGCAGTGTTAAATCTCAAAAGTCCGTAAAACGTCTTAAAAGAAAGATTGCTACGTCCAAAGAAAGAAAGATCTCCCAAAGATATCTAAATTGCGAACTTTGTTCATTCTAACTACTTTTTTTATAGTTAAAATAAAAAGGGTTGTCACAATTTTACAGGTAAGTATAAAGGTATTTTTTGTTAATTGCTTTGAAATTCTTTTTTATTTAAGTGCTCTTAGAGTTTAGTGTTCTATAGTTAATTACGGAGATATTAAACTGGTTTTGATCTATTAATTCGAGATGTTATAAGTCGAAGATTACTTCAAAATTAGATAAGTGCCTATGTATAATATTATAAAAATTTGTTGGATATATAAAATATTTCCACTAGATTTGAGAACGTCAATTATAGCGTTATTTCGATTTCTAAAATATTTTTATCTAAAAAATTTCTGATAATAAAATATTACCTATATTCACAGCTACAAGCCGAACTCTCTTTTTCAATTAGTACTTTTTTAAACCCTTCATTCCCACTTAAATATTATTTAACATTTGTATACCTTATATTTAAATCTAGTCCTATAGCATATATATTCAGGCATCCTAACAAAAATCCTATCACAGTTAAGCGAAGCGACAAATGCAATTAGTCCAAACAGGGAACTCTAGATATCATTACCGACTTTAATGAAAGGGGAATGGGATCTCAAACTTCCCTAATAGTTATCAGCATAACCTAACTTATAAGTCTAAGCTGCAGGGACCTAAGCGTTATAGACCCTAGCTTAATTAATTTAGTCTAAGCTAAGCTAAGCTAGGTTGCGCTTGTCTCGTCTAGATCTTGTTAATTTCATATCGTCTTATTGGTGATGCGTTTAGGTATTAGTTCATTAAAGCTGCATAAGTAAGTTGAAGGGTTTTTAAGCTATTGCATAGCTTCTATCGCGGGCCTTGAGCGCGGGGACCGAATCGAGAAATTCCGTAACGAAAAAACCTCACGCTCCCCACTCCGACGGATACGGAGGTGTGGCTTGAAGGCATGCTATGCAATAGCTTTACCGCGGCAGTCCCCGAGTTCCACACGTCTTTTTTATGTATGTTTGTCGTGATAAAACGGATGGACCAATGATAAAATCTGGTAGATGAATAGAAAAGATTTAGCCAATGATTTCAAAATGTTTCAATATCGAAATTTAATTACGATGTATGCCGATTCGTTGGTATTTTAGGTAAAATAACTTATATTGATGTGTAGGAATTTTTCATTAATTAATAAATACAACAAAAACACAGTTGCAATATAATATATTGTTGACAGTCTCACTGGGAATAAAAACTAAATCCCCTTACCTAATCTACCATAATTAAATTTGTTAAAACATTCAAGCAAAAATCGCCCGTAATACATAAGCTTTAGAGGTCATATTTTTATACATTTTAGCGGAAAAAAATCGTAACATTGATTTGGGTATAACAAGCTTTTAAAGGCAGTTAGGGTGCCGCCACACCACACTCGCAAATATTTACTATTTGATAGGGGATGTATACTATTTAAGTTTGAACTTTATTTTTAAGTGTATAAGGTTTACATTTCAATGTGTTTTACGTGACGTATTGCTACTACATAATATTTGCTAGTATTATAAATTGCCTGCAAAATGCGCTGTGCGAGGGTAGATTGCGATATTTGTATCAATAAAAAAATACTTTTTTGGCTTATTTAAACGGATAAATTGATATTAGTATAATTTATTACGTCATTAAATCAATACGCCATAAACTAATTAATAACTTCATCGTAGAAAGAACCCAATTATCATGTTTCAAATTTAATTTATTCAGTAGATGAACCAAAAATATCCGATTATATCTACAAAGTGGGTTTGACGGCAGCCCTAATATAAAAAGTCAGGTAAACGTTAATTTTTTGTCGGAATTTCTGTTTTCGGTCTGAAATTTTTGTCGCACACGACTCAGCGGGTTTTTATAATCAAGTGACATTGGCTTTCGGTATATTATAATATGAGTAGGACTTTTTAAATTAGTATTAAAATAAACGAAATTATGATAGAAAAATTGAAGTTTAGTAGGAACTTGGTAATAAAAGAAAAAATATTATATGATTTTTTTCACTGCTGTCGTTCCAAATAGTAATATCATGTATTATTACATAACTGTCTTTGTTAAACCATTGGATTCATGAAATAATAAGCGAAAAAAAACATTATTTGTTTATTCTGACATGATACAGAAATCATGATCATTAAAAATAGATATTTCTTTTCAGAAAATAAATACATTCGTCCTTTCCTCAACGAAAAAATTTTTCCGATAAATCCAAAGATTTCCCAAATAAGAGTATTGTACATACAGAATTAGAACATAGCTCTGAGCTATCATTAGAGATATTGGCATATCAATAAAGGTTCGGTAAATTTGAGTAAATCCTTTTATTTCCTTTATTATATTTCCTCAGATGAGCACAAAGGTATTTTGTACATATTCGAGTATTATTATATTATATTAAGTACATATAAATAACTTGGTGTGTGGTATATCTATACTTACAAATATTATAAAGCTGAAGAGTTTGTTTGTTGTTTGTTTGAACGCTCTAATTTCGGGAACTACTGGTCCGATATGAAAAATTATTTCGGTGTTAGATAGCCCATTTATCGAGGAAGGCTATAGGCTATATATCATCACTCTTAACACGAACAGGAGCGGAGCACTACGGATAAAACCGCGGAGCACAGCAAGTATTATTATAAAGCTTCAAGAAATTCGTAGTCTTTTGCTATAAATGTGTGTTAGCTTCTGAGAAATGTTATTTACAATAAAATGGTACGAGGCTAAAGTTGTTTATAGAGAGTATCTGTTCAGTTTAATTCTCACTATGAAATAAATATTGAAGGAGTATGGAATTATAGTGTACGTGTAAAATATATAAGTTTTAACAAATAAATTAAAACATTTAGTTTTTTGGTAAGTCAGGATAAATGTCTACGCTAGAAAAAAATAAACATGGTGGAATATGAGTAATTATACTTATTTAAGAATACCTAGCTAAACCTTTTTGGATAAATGTAACAAAAAATAATAAATCCCATTTACATATTGCGTCAAACAATAATTCACTCAAGTACACATCTTTCAGCAGCGCATTGAATCATCAAAATACATAATTTTATATCGTATAACAAAACAACTAATAATCATTAAATTAAGAACACTTCTCTCCACCATACCACAATACCAAGAAGACTTTTCAAGTTAACACATAACCACATCCTTTAAAAAACGGCAACACATAATAAATTCTGCGAAAAAAGTAACAATCGAATTTCGCACTTGATAAGCCATGAAATATCATTAACACATTCGAATGATAAATTCTCATGTGACTGCTTAATTACACCCTTTCAATTCGTTGGTTACAAGTATACAAGTATCACGCGTATAAACAATTAAAACTATTCAAATAGATTCGTGTTGCGCGGGATTTTAATAGGGCTGTCAAATTTTAGTAAATAAATAAGTAGTTTTTAAGACTTTACATTTATTTCTTTTTGATAAACGTAACTTGGTGATTTACTAAATATCGACAAAACTGGTAAAGCATTAAAAACTTCATCTTAAAAGTTTCAGTATTTCAACTATTTTATTTAAAATGTACACACGCACGAAATAATAACGTAAACGTGTCCAAAACGAGTACTTTAGTGATATTTCCAAAAAGTTTAAATTTATATATTTTATTTTTTATTAAAATAAAGATTTCTGTTCATTTTATAAAATCGTTGAAATAACTGCTTTAAAAATACAAAGTTAAAGTAAAATTTTATCGAGAAATGGGATTGAGAAATGATGTCCTTTGTTATTTAAAAGAAGGTTAGAAATTGCATATAAATGAGATTGAAGAAATACATTAAAAATGGTCTTCAATTGTGGACATTTTGCTAGAGACTTACCTACTTAAGTTTTCTCAATCGAATGGTATAATTAATTAAGGTAAGTAAGGTTTGGGTCACGACTTTACTCGCAAGATTACTGCGTAAAAGATTTTATACCAAATATCATACTGATAATCTATTTCTGACTGTCTATTTCTGTGCTAAATTGCGTCCAAATCTGATCACAATTTTTTTTAAAATATAATAACTATTATTCAATAAAAAATTTGACAGCCCTAGATTTTAATGCATTTCCATATTAAATTCATAGTCACGTTACAAAGATACATAAGCCATTATTAAATATTTAAATGTAAACGAGTAAATAAGATTTAATTTAACGTGTAGGTATGTTTGCGGTTATTTATTAACAAGCTTTTTGCCTGTGACTTCGTTCACGTGAACTACATTTTATACACTGATACATAATTAGGTACTATATGGTGTATTCTTACATCCTACTAATATTATAAAATATAAATGCGAAAATATGTTTATTTGTTTGTCTATCTTTCAACAACGGAGCGTCGCAACGGAGCGATTTTATGACATGATTTTTTTTTCTGAAGAATTAGGAGGCTAGAGTGATAATAATTTTTAATACGCTGAAATATTTCTTTCCCATGAGAATTTCAGTCGAGCGAAGCCGCAGGAGAAAAGCTAGTAGAATAAAAAAAGCATGAATGCTTAAATCTTTAAAATTACGCAATGGATTTCGATGCAGTTTTTATAAATAGATACAGTGATTCAAGAGGAAGCTTTTAGAATAAAATTTATCAGGTTTTAGACGGGCGAAGCCGCGGACGGAAAGCTAGTTTCTTTATTTCTAAAATGTAAATTGGGCTGATTCTTATTAACATATTCATATATTAGTAATCTAATATTATATTAGGATTCTGAATCCCACATCGTATAAAGGTTAATTAAAATGCAATAGCCGGGACTCGAACCCACTGACGGTTAAGTGAAACTCAATTTGAGTTGAATTTACATAGTAATTGTGTTATAAGCGGCGTTTCCATTAGATTGCGTATACTTGCATATATTAGACGTTTGAGAAAGGAAAATATTAATTGTTAGATTGAATTGCTTGTTCTTATTATATACCTATATCACTACATAGTATAAAACATAGCTCTGTCTGTTCATATGCATATGTATATCTTTGAAACTATACAACCGATTTTGAAGCGGTTTTTTTAATAGACAGAGTGGTTTTTGAGGAAGGTTTTAATACATAATTTGTTAAGTTTTTGACAAAGCGGGCGAAGCCGCGCGCGAAAGCCTAGTTTTATATAAGTACCTATTAGTTTAGTATTTTTTCGTGATTAACCTATAACATACATACAAAATAAACTTATTTTATGTATATAATACAATTAGGATACGAACCCACGTTTATAAGGCCATGTTATAATATAAAATACTATAATATAAATAATTTAGGTTAATGGATCACACTTACCGTAAAGGAGCCTCCTAAAAGCTTTCGTCACATAATTGATAAATTAATTAAACTTCAACATAATTCTAAAACAAAAGACAAGACTGCGTATGTCACCAAGATTTCGTTATTTCTACAAATTACTAAATGGTATACATAAGAATTGTCTCAGGCATATAAAATCAACATAATAATATGGATTAAGAGATAGTCGTGTTAGTTTAACCACTTAACAACGGCTGCACAGATTTTAATCATTTTCGATTCCCGGACAGAGCCGTATCGAGCAGCTTATTTATTTATTTAGGCTTTATTCACTGACATAAATCCCTACTAATATTATAAATGCGAAAGTAACTCTGTCTGTCTGTCTGTTACGCTTTCCCGCTTAAACCTCTCAACCGATTTTGATGAAATTTGGCACAGACAATCTTTAGACCCTGAGAAAGAACATAGGCTACCTTTTATCAAAACACCACGCGGGCGAAGCCGCGGGCGGAAGCTAGTCAAGCTAGTAAAATCTAATCCCATACGTCCCTCAAGAATTGAATGGAAGTGGATGTGGATAAAGTTTCATTGATATTACTTTACTATTGTCCAAATGAAATTGATTCTCCGTTTAATTTTTGGCCAACTTCACAACGTTTTTCTATCGAGGCAAATTTTGTCAATCGTGTTTCGGTTCCCAAACGTCACTAAACAAACTCTTCAATTAAATAAATCGATAAATAAAAAAAATCAAATCCAAAGTTTTTGAAGAAAAAAATTAATTCTCCGTGCACTCGAAACGTCTGTTTTGGGTCTCATTTCGCCTTAATACTATTATAAAGGCGAAAGTTTGTAAGGATGTATGGATGTATGGATGTATGGATGTTTGTTACTCTTTCACGTAAAAACTACTGAACCGATTACAATGAAATTTAGCACATATATAGAGGGTAACTTGGATTAACACATAGGATAGGTTTTATCCCGGAAATCCCACGGGAACAGGAACTATGCGGGTTTTCCTTTGAAAACGCGGGCGAAGCCGCGGGCGGAAATCTAGTCTAGTATGTTATAAATGCTTCATTAATGATGAATTTATATACTTTTCATTTATACAAATAGAGCAATAGATTACTAAAATTACTTCAACCATTATTCTTGTCAGGCTGCCCTTCGACACTACTTCTATATATCTACACTACTTCTATATATCTACACTACTTCTATATATCTACACTACTTCTATATATCTACACTACTTCTATATAAAACTATAATGAAACTAGATTAAATATACAAATCACTTCCCCAAAATAAACTTTAACTTGCCCATACCTCAAAAATTATAACAAAGGTGGTCCAAAAATACCATTTTATGAGCGGATGTAACATTATTATCAAATGTCAGGAAAGAGGGTATTGTATGTAATAAGGAAACGGTAAGGAACACCCGGGTGTAGAGACTAGTGTTATAGACTGGAATGGGACGTGGGTTCGATTAGAAAAAAAAACATTTACTTTTTTTTCTCTCCTTTAAGCTTTATAAAATTTTAAATGTTTAATTTACGTTTTTCATTCATTGCAACCACATTATTACAAGAATCAGAAACTATATTAATATAAATAAGTATCTACGGATAGATAGATCCTAAATAAATATAAAATCAACATCTATGAAAGGGAAAAACATCTTTCTTAATTATTATGACTGATTCATTGGCTCTCATACTACTTTTTAAATCACTTCCCAATTTATAAGTATAATATTTAATACATAAAAATTGACACAAAACTAAAATTTACAACCATCAATAAATAAAGGAAGTGCATCCTTCTGTATTTTTTAAAACTCAACACCGTAACGAATATCAAGAAACAAAAGAAAAATTTAACAGAAACTAACACACAATTAACAGATGCAACAAAAAAGACTCATTAATGTGTCATAAATTTCCTTAACAAATAATTAGGCACAAAACTCGTCATAAATTCAATAATTAGCTATTTTAACAAAGACACGCTCCTTCTGGGAATGCTGGCCTTTATTTGATGCTGTTGTGGTGTCACTGTTTTGGAAACTTATTTACGCATCGACACATGAATGGAAGATATTTTGCTATTTGAAAATTGACTTTAGTACATTGGAATAGAGATAAATTTCGCTTGAAGCTTTCGAGCTTTCAAATGTTTTGTCTCAAAAATTCAATACGTAAATAATTACGTTAAATATTGTTTTGTCGAATTATCTTCGCTCCAGTGTTTATATTTTAAACTCATGTTTAACATATTCATTGCTAATTATAATCATGAAATAATTAATACTTAATT
The DNA here is from genome assembly GCA_029959065.1 of Colias behrii. Lineage (NCBI taxonomy): Eukaryota > Metazoa > Arthropoda > Insecta > Lepidoptera > Pieridae > Colias > Colias behrii. The sequence goes on from JARWMC010000026.1 coordinate 453,961, forward strand.
ATCGTATATTAACGTGATATTTTTTATGTTTCAGGTAATTGTTATAATGCTTAATAAAGTATAGTGGGTGAGTTATATTAACCGACTTTTACAAAGACTATATCTATTTAAATTATAACAAAAATTCAACAATTAAATTTCAAACAAAAATTGCAGTTTGCGTTATCTAAAAATAGCTGTACTAACTTCGGATCCTATCATAGCAATTCTGGACCCTAAAATAACAGTCTAGACGTCGATTATCTAGATGACAATGATAGAACTAACTGACCGCCTGATTGACTGATCCGCTATCTCCATTAAGCCGCAGTTAAGATAAGTGCTGTTTAAGTGATTACGTGCGGGGAATAACTTTGGCCGGTAAGTGGCTGGTTTAATGAATAAATCGGAGTTTAAATCAATGCAATGCGCCAAATTGTATTTTTTTAATGTAATTTTTAGTAATTTTTAGGTTTGGTTTAATATTTTGAATATATTAGATAATTGGTTTGGTATTATTTTGAAAGCGTTATAAAAAACAAATATACAGGTAAATTAGCTTGGAGAAATTTTTGCATATGTAGTGGTGTGTATATTACTCAGATCTTAGAGCGCGTTTCCACTATATCGTTCTGGCCTATACAAAAATGTTTCGATATCCTAACATTACTATTTAATTTCATACTTATTCCTAGCAACACTTTTGTTTTCAATAAAAACAAGTTTTTATTTGAAAGAATATGGTTTTGACTTTATAAAAAAAAATATATCATTCAATTTCACGTCCTAGAGCAAACGACAAGACGACTACCGTGAAACAATAAAATATCGTGTCCATAATAATTTGTTTCATAATTAATATTTCACCATAATAATTACGAAACAAAACAAATAAATAAATCGTCACTTGATAGTGGAAAGTGGAAACACGCACAAAAACAGAATAAACCAGTTTACGCTGTCCGCAGGTGCCACGTGCAGTCGTTTGGTACCGTTAGAACATAAAGCACACATTTCATTCAAAAATTATAATTATTACGTATAGACCGGGAGATATTGACACAAAATTTCGAGTCATTTGTAACAGGATGGCGGTTCTACAGGGGTCTTAGTACGCAATGACAAAAAGAAAAACGATGGTGTGAACACTGGTACCGGCGGCTTAGTCGCGTGGGCGTTAGTCGAACTCGTCGGAAAAATAGCGAAGTCAAACAATTTGTAACACAAAAATTTTAGAATTTACCGATAGCCCATAAAAAAGAAGTAGGCGGTAGTGTCATGCCATACTTTTCCGGTGTGACTTACAGCCCGCCATACCGACGCGAATGTGTTGATTTAAAAAAAACAATTCAACCATTTGTACCAGGCTAACTTTTGCACAGGTAACCATCGTCGTGCAGCCATTTACGAAAATCGCCATGCCATACTTTTCGGACGATTCCAAATGGTCGCCATACCGCCGAAAAACTGCAAAAATTTTTTTTTTCGCCAAACTTTTTGTACCAGTATTGCATTTGGATTTTTGGAGAGTATTTGATAAAATGTGACCATTATTATATTTACCATACTTCTAGTAGGGGGAAAAAGTGCTGCCATACTTGAAAAATTAATTTAGTATTAATTTATATAAGTGAAGATTTCCACCACCTAGATCTTTGAAATTTTGTATTTATATTCGTTGAACCTCAAACTTACAAGAAAAATTAGTGCCATACTGTTACTAATCGTTCAAAATACGTATAAAATCTTACAATAAAAAAAAATCTTATACACATTCGCCACCTCCCACAGGTATGACATTATCACACTTCTATTTATAATCATTCAGGAGTTGTTGAAAAAAAAATTTAGGGTGGTAAATGGTTCGGCGAAAAAAAAAATTTGCAGATTTTCGGCGGTATGGCGACCATTTGGAATCGTCCGAAAAGTATGGCATGGCGATTTTCGTAAATGGCTGCACGACGATGGTTACCTGTGCAAAACTAAGCCTGGTACAAATGGTTGAATTGTTTTTTTTTAAATCAACACATTCGCGTCGGTATGGCGGGCTGTAAGTCACACCGGAAAAGTATGGCATGACACTACCGCCTACTTCTTTTTTATGGGCTATCGGTAAATTCTAAAATTTTTGTGTTACAAATTGTTTGACTTCGCTATTTTTCCGACGAGTTCGACTAACGCCCACGCGACTAAGCCGCCGGTACCAGCGTTCACACCATCGTTTTTCTTTTTGTCATTGCGTACTAAGACCCCTGTAGAACCGCCATCCTGTTACAAATGACTCGAAATTTTGTGTCAATATCTCCCGGTCTAGTAGTTTAATTGTTAAATTTTGTATTTGTTGATTGTTGTTATTATTTGTATTGTTATAATATTTGTTGAAGTGTTTAATTTGTGTGTAAGTGTTGTAACTTTATATTGTTAATTCAAAATGGCTCCAGTGTTAAAACATGGTCGAGGCAAGCCTTTGACTTCTCAAACTAAAGAATTAAACTTTAAATGTCGTTTCTTTTTCAGGTTAGTAAATTTTTCATTTTAGTAACATTGTTAATGTAAAAGTTATACGTATGTTAAATGTGCAAATATTAAAATAAAGTCTCATCTTTTTCAGAGGAGAAACACATATAGTTTAATTTAAAATCCCTTATATATATAAAATAAAAACTAAAAATAAAATGTTGTTTTATTTTATTTGCTGACCATACACTACTACAAACGCAAAAATTTCCCCAAGCTAATTTACCTGTAGTTAGGTATTACTTATTAATTTACATTCGATTAATTTAAAAAAAGGTAAAATTTTATATAAGCCGGCTCTTTCATTGTTAGTCAAAACGTACTAGTTCAAAATTTACTTAACGTTATGTAAAACGATAACTTATGTTACTTCTAAGAAATAAACTTGCACGGAAAATGTCATCCTCAACTGATAATAATTAAACTTATGTTATACCAGGCTAGTATTTTAAACCAGGATAGTAAACTATTGCCAGTAAGCTAGCAAGTAACTAAAAGTCATACTTAGTACAAGTTTATAGGTCTACATGTCAGTTCTGATCTGAAAACTAACAAAGCCTCATCACCGGCATGCGGCTACAATATCCGGGATACTGTGTCTCTGTTCAGAACCCCGCGGGATCCGGGGTGGGATCCCGGGTGATTAGACTGTATATGGGATTCAGTAAGGCTGGTGAGAGACAAGTAACTAATGTGAATGAAATTGTGATATGCGAATATTGAAACCATTTAGAAATTATTGTAAAATAATAATACAATAATTGATGTTACGTTTGTACAATACAAACGTTGCATCAATAGTATCGACTGTAAAGAGTTTTCTTAATAATCACCGATTAAATATCGATTTAATTTATGTAGTGTGTGTACTTCATAAGTTGGTAGGCCTTAGACAAAACACCGCAGAAACGTTTTTTTTACAATATTTCGGTAAAGACTAAAATATACAATAAAATATAGTAATACTAGAATATGAAGGGTAGGTATTATTACAATATTTATCACAAACTGATCAAAATCTTTTCCACACCATAGATATCTACACATACCTATTTATCTACCTTACGTATAATAAACATACACGATACATCCAAACATCCAAATAATCTTTCACGTTTAAACAAGGGTTGGATGCAAATGAAGGATTACAAACGCCCTAAGGCAGGGTGTCACGTCGCTTCAATCTCCCGTCTGAAACGCGCCTAATGCGTCCGGGACTTCAGAATCCGCCCTAATTAGGGATCTGTTAGGCTCTTTACACACACTTGTGATGTCTAGTGTTCAATTTGTACTAGTTTTGTGTAGAAAAAGATCAGAAATATTGAAGGTGAAAAAACTACCACATCGATTTTAAAAATCATTTTACCTTCAGAACATTATTATTGAGTAGCTGTGCTCCGCGGTTTTACCCGCAGTGCTCCGCTCCTGTTTATCTTAGAGAGATAATATATAGCCTATAGCCTTCCTCGATAAATGGGCTATCTAACACCGAAATAATTTTTCAAATCGGACCAGTAGTTCCTGAGATTAGCGCGTTCAAACAAACAAACAAGCTCTTCAGCTTTATAATATTAGTAGGTATAGATTTACCTTTCTTAAGTATCATTATAATTACCTAAGTGACAAGAACTATATTTTTTTATCGTTGCCGACCGATATATAGATATCATAGAAATTAATAAATATTTTATTTTAACCAAGATACAAAGATACTTTTAGAATGATAATAATATTTAGTAAATAATTTTATAGTTCATGTAAAATAAATAGAAGAAGATCTTTAAGAAGTGCCTTTCAATCATAATGATAAGTAAAAACTACTTACTAACGGAACTACAGAAAAGAGCCGACAAGAAAGTTTGTAGTTGCTCTTACTAATTTGAAGTTTTATTTAGCACTCTACGGCTAATCAGTTCTGCGAAGTTCCAATAGATATTTAGTATAAGTATAAGATATAATACCTACAATTCTGTATACCTTAAAATTAAGGACACAATTTTGAAAAAACAAAGAACGTAATCCTATCCTACTAATATTATAAACGCGAATGTTTGTGAAGATGGCTGGATGGATGTCTGTTATTCTTTCACGTAAAAATTACTGAACCGATTACAATGAAATTTGGAATTCGCGGGCGAAGCCACGGACGGAAATCTAGTTTGTAATATTTAATTAAATAATGCCTTCAATAATAAAGACGAGTTAATAAAAAATTACACTTCTAAATTAATTCTCCAACCTCGACGTATCACACACAGCGCGTTCTTACCGCGGCGTTTGGAACGCGACGTGTGTACCCCTGGCATTGGGCCAGTAATTGGGGACGCAATGGGTCATTTGCATTAACTAGAGGCCCGTTTAGCGGACACTGATTGCTGGCTATTGATGCTATGCCTTTTGGCAGATGTGGTCCAATGGGGAATTATGAGGGTCTATAATATAATATATACCTAGTTTAAAAACCTAAAAAAGCTTTATTAGGATGAAATTATTGTATAGTAACTAATCCTTTGTACATATACAAAGTTTGAACTAAACTGTCCGTTTAAAGTGCGTCAAAATCGAGTCTATAGTGACACACAAATATACAAGTGAAGCTAATATAAGCGTGTTAATAGATTTATCTGAAAATAAACTTGCTGATCGCGTGTTTAGGTCGGCTTGTATAAAATTTTCCTCTCCTATTTTTCTATATGTAAACTAATGTTGTTAAGACGATAGAATCGTATATTTTCAATCGAAATAATTACTTTATTCCTAAGTACATATATCTTTGTATTTTTTTTTATCAAAATCTAGATAATTTTTTGCATTACTACGTACATGTAAACATGAACATTGAACACTGTGAAAAAACGCTAAAGTTAATATGAAGCCAACGTCGTCTCAAGCTAAAATCCTGCATAAATCAACTTACGCAACAGAACTAGGCAAACTAAAATACATATCATGTTACTAATATATTCATTAATACTTCGCGAAACTGGAAACATATATTATTTTAGAAAAGATGGGTAATTTTATATTGTCAACCAGCTGTACATTGGAGCGGTTATACCCGCGGACGAACCCGCGGGCAAAATCAAGTATTTCTATAGCTCATGTGTTATTCTAATGTATAAAGTATAAACTATAATACTGTTAAGTTTCATCCAAATTAATCCAGTAGTTTTTTCTTGAAAGAGTAAAATACATCCATACACACAAACTTTCGCATTTATAATATATTAGCACAGACTAATAATAATATACTACGTATACAAATATTAGTAAGATTATTATTTCCACATGAGAACTTGTCCACTTTAAATCTCCAATTATCATATTTTACGATAAGATGATATTTGAGATAAAATTAATTAGAATTTTATATTTCATCCTGATAGTGATCAAAGCACGAAGATTAGGCTTATATAGCATATTATAAAACAATTTACTATACGAATAGTAATTTTTATGTTTAATTGAAGTTAAACTAATGATAATTAATACACTTAACAAATTGACTATAATATTAATTAAATAACTGCGAAAATGTTCGTTGATTAATTATACGTTTAAGTGAAACTACTAGATCGATAGTTATAACATTTTATATAGAGGGAAATCTATACTAATATTATAAAGCTGTGGAGTTTGTTCGTTTGAACGCGCTAATCATAGGAACTATTGGTCCGATTTGAAAAATTATTTCAGTGTTAGATAGCCCATTTATCGAGGAAGGCTATAAGCTTATATCATCACGCTAAGACCAACAGGAGTGGAGTACAGCTAGTATTTAATATAGGTAGAGTCTTAGTTTTTGTAATGTATGTACCTATTTATTTTTCAGTCTAATACCTACAATTACAAAAAAAAATCCTTATTGTTATATATTTTTTGTTTCTATTCTCTCCACATTGACCTACATTTAAATTCAATTCAACATCAAAACATTTAAATTTAATATATATAGACTAATTCGTATTAATCTGAACCGCATTGTATGCGAAATAATTTCACTAATGAATTCCCGAAGTTTGCTCGGAATGCCTGCCCTTGACTTGGCTACAAAAGGACTCGGTCTTTTGGGTTAGCCCTGTTTTGTATACATGCTATGCTATGTTTTTTTAATATTATGAAGATGGCTATAAACTTATGAGTAATATGATGATGAATTGATTTTATATATATACTAGCGATCCGCCCCGGCTTCGCCCGTGGTACCTACATGTTTACGTTTTTTTTCATAAGAACCATCCTCGTACTTCAAGGAATAGATTCCGCAGCGCACGCGATGACAGAATTTTTATTAAGGAATATTTTAAACCTTGGGTTACATTATTGCATTTTTGGTAAGGATCTCTAATTTTTTTTTTTTGAAAATGCAATATAGCCTATGTTACTCAGTGAAGATGCAGCTTTCTAATGGTGAAAGAATTATTGAAATCGGTCCAGTAGTTTATGCGTGAAAACCATACATACATACATACATAATTACAAACCTTTCCTCTTTATAATATTAGTATAGATATATTATGCTTTTCGACTAGCGAATATTACTATGGATATTTGTTACTCTTTCACGCAAATACTACTAACCCGATTACAATTAAATTTGGTACACACATAGCGTGTTGGATTAACACATAGGATAGGTTTTATCCTGGAAATCCCACAGGAACGGGAACTATGCGGTTTTTCTTTGAAAACGCGGGCGAAGCCGCAGGCTGAAAGCCAGTCTAATATTTAAAAAAAATCTAGAATCTTGGTCAAATAAGTATAGTCCAGTATTGTTAGAGTTTATAATTTTAATGATATCTATAAGATCATTTTAGTGGTATATTTATGTGTGATTTCTAAAAATATCGCTTAATTATATCCTAGCAATCACTGGTTCGAGCACAATCTAGATATCATAATATCTAATCGAGCAGTTTTTTCAAATTTCCATCAAGATATGGTTCCCTTTATGAATAAAGTTTAGACGGCCAGAAATTTAAAACGATGCACAAAAAATAGCGGGCTGCCTTAATTTATTTATTATAGATGCCGACACAAGAATATATTTGAAATATTTGTTTTTATCTTCTATTTCGATGACAATTTGATATTATTTATTACTAGTTTTGGTTTAACTGTTATTCGTTCGGAAATATTAGATTATGGTTGATGTTAAAGATATGTGTCGTTAGCATTTGAGTATTTGGTTAAAAGGTTATAACTTATAAAATATTGATTCGTATCTGATAACATGGTCGTTAACTGTCGTTTAAACTTAATGCCATAAACCTTTGACTTAATTTCAAGTTAAAGTTTAACGTTATTTTATTTTAAATTGTAAAGGTGTCCTTTTCATACAATAAGGTATTATTGATCATAGTTATTTTATATCATTAATAAAGAGTACCTACTATTTAAATTTTGAGAATACCTGCATCGAATATTTTTTGCATCTACTGATGAATATGAGTAGGTACCTAACTATAATTTAGATCTAAATATTAATATGATTTTTATCTAGATATGAGTTGATGTACATAGCAAAAGCCTCTAATAATAATATATGTATATCTATTATTAAATGAACAATTATTACTGATTTATCTTTTTATGTAGGTACATAACAAGTTTCGTGTTAACCAACCACCAAAAAAATAATCCCGGAAGGAAACCTAAAAATAAATAATAACAATAAATTCCAATTCACGCTACAGCGGTCATACAATACATTACAATGAGTAATACAAAAAACGGCCCGTCTGTCTTGTTATTGTATTCATATTGAATGCGGTCGAGCCTTCAAGGACATGTATTGGTATATTAAATTATTCTAATTAATAACTCAGGCCCCGGAATCACAGACACAATAGAAAATCTATTGTGTCGTGGACCGATCGGGCCGTTCGGGGCTCAATGGGTTAAGATAGAGAAGGTTCGGGAAAAAACTTAGGTACCTGCTAATTAAGCGCAAACGAGATTGGGTTAAATGGAATCATCTATACTTAATATTATAAAGCTGAAGAGTTTGTTTGTTTGAACGCGCAAATCTCAGGAACTAATCGTCCGATTTGAAAAATTCTTTCGGTGAGATAGCCCATTTATCGCGGAAGGCTATAGGTGTGGCTATAAGCTATTTATCATCACGCTAAGCCCATCAGGAGCGGAGCATTGCGGGTAAAGCCGCGGAGCACAGCTAGTTAAGTATATGACTGGTAAGTATTTTAAGAATTTATAGTTAGACACATAGGTATTGAGATTTTAGAATTTGATCAAAATATATTTTGAGATTTAATAATAAACATTGCAACAATATTTTCAGTTTTCTTTAATAATAATTACTTCAACCGAGAAAAATGGATACCCTGCAAATCCCGATTTTCATAATTATTATGAAGTAGGGAGATCACTTAAATATACTTTCTATTTTTAACCATAACTTAGTGAGTAGGTAAATGCGTGGTTTTATCTTACATCCCAGCAGATTTTAATTTTATTAGTTTTTAATTAGTAAGTTCCATTGTTAGTTAATACTTATATGACTTAGGTTTTAGAATCACCGTTTAATAAAAAAAGAGTGTGTGTGCCAAGCACACGTGTCAGAAGTGAAACTTCCTTTGGCCAGATTCAAAGATACCAAAATCGTCGCCTTCCATGACGTGACGGTATTGCCATGACGCGACCTTGAAATTTTACTCTCAACGCGCCTAAAGAAGTTTCACTTCAAAAACACAGATTTAGACGCTATTAATTTCGTTTCAATCTTGAAGTCTCTTCTTATTTATTAAACGTGCGAACCCGCACCAAACAACTAGTCTAACAAGACTATAATTAAATACCATGAACGCGCTCGAGTTATTTTCACAGGGAAATTGTATTAGCAACACACAAACTACACAGGACAGGGCTCACTCAATTTTATAGATATTTTTCGTTTAATTAAAATATCATCAAAGGTCTACTAACTATATTACCGGCGTTCGAGAAGCGATTGATAATAACATTTCTATACGAAACTATGAAAAAATCTGTACTTATTTTTTATATCATAAAGCTGAAGAATTTGTTTATTTGAATTCGCTAATCTCAGGAACTACTGGTCCGAAAAATTCTATTGATGTTAGATAGCCCATTTATCGAGGAAGGCTATAGTTATAATATCATCACGCTAAGACCAACAGGAGCGGAGCAATGCGGGTAAAACCGCGGGGCACAGCTAGTGTATATATAAATTTGTTTTGCTTTGTATCTGCTAGCTACAACTAACTGCATGGTACTGGAGTAAAAAGTAACTTTAAATATGCTTATCCAGACGATAATCTATCTTTATACCAAATTTCATAGAGATCCAATCAGCTGTTTTTGCGTGATAGAGTTACAAACCTACATCCTACAGACTATATAAATATGATGGAAATATAATCTTTTTCTGTGTTTTAATTAGTGTTAATTAATTTTAGATTAATTAAATCTGGAATAAAGCAACAAGGAGGGCAGGAGGGAGGAGCATAACCGTAAAAGTATTTTTCATACAAATTGCGGGCAACTTTAAGCTAACGTATCTTCTCAAGTTTCGTTGTTTGTGTGTTGAGTTTTGTTTGTTATTCTAAGTTCTTACCTTGAGGTATACCACGTTTAAAGATAAGCTACGATATACATAAAAGTTGAGGATTTAAAAATACCACGGCAGCGGTTTCCAATTTAATTCTCTACTAGAAAATAACTAACAAAATTAGTAAATTCATGTAGAATTAATTGATACATGATTTTCAATTGTTAAAAAATGCCTTATCATTTGTCATATTAGTCATTTTTGTCCTTAGCAAATATTTTTTTTGTCTGTACGTTTGTCCGTCAATAAAAAATGAGTTTCTAACACTTATTTGGAAAGATTTGTACCACAATTTTGCAATAAATCCCAACGGATATCCGCAACTATGATCAACGAACTATTAAATTTTCTCATAGATTTGTAGCAAATCGAATGTCATTCGTAGTTCTAAATTATTCATGAAATTCATTATTCATTCGATTGTTTGTTCGTATTGGAAATGAATACAAGCCTGACCTTATTTTTTAAAAATTAGTTTTATAATCGACGGAGGTTTTCAGAAACTGTGTCGTCCGGATTTCATCTTAAAGTAGCATTGCTAATCTATCCTACTCCTACACTAATATTATAAATGCGAAAGTTTGTATGGATGTATGGATGTTTGTTATTCTTTCACGTAAAAACTATTGAACCGATTACAATGAAATTTAGCACACATATAGAGGGTAACTTGGAATAACACATAGGATAGGTTTTATCCCGGAAATCCCACGGGAACGGGAACTATGCGAGTTTTTCTTTGAAAACGCGGGCGAAGCCGCGGGCGGAAATCTAGTACTTAATATTATAAAGCTGAAGAGTTTGTTTGTTTGTTTGAACGCGCTAATCTCAGAAACTACTGGTCCGATTTGAAAAATTCTTTCGGTGTTAGATAGCCCATTTATCGAGGAAGGCTATATATCATCTCGCTGAGACCAACAGGAGCGGAGCAATGCGGGTAAAACCGCGGAGCACAGCTAGTCTTAAAATAAATGTAATTCTTGGGAAATAATGTTTATCAAGTTTTGCCGACGTAATAGAGGTTATGTTTTTATATGTATGTTTGCATATGTCTTGGGATCGCTAAGTAGCTTGGTAAGTATTTTAGCATGAAAAGTGTGGGCGAATCATTTTAATTGTTTGATAATTAATGTATAATTGGAATAATCACACAATGTAATAATTTAGTGTAATAATTAAGTTTAATTTAGTAATAATTTTTTCTAATTAATAACTCAAGTTCTTTCTTTTGATCTGAATTAATTAGCAAACACGTGTAGATTTATTATTCAAGAAATAATAAAGGTTCTTTTTCTAGAGCCATGTTTGTTTAGGTAAAGAAATATTATTTTCTATGCAAAGTTGAGATTTTTGTAATATTATTTACAGTGTTCCAAAATCCTTTGGTTTTATGAAAGCAATAGGTTCATATATATTTATATAAATTCCTAACATATAATCATAACTGTATTTTTGCTTCTATTGATTTTTAATTCGATTTATTTCTTTTCTTGTTTATCTTAAAATAAAATCCTACCATGACCATGACCATGTCGAGTCGTAATTTTATTTTAAACTAGCTGCGCTCTGCGGTTTCACCCGCGTGACTCCGCTCCTGTTGGTCTTAGCGAAATGATATATAGCCTATAGCCTTCCTCGATAAATGGGCTATCTAACACCGAAATAATTTTTCAAATCGGAACAGTAGTTCCCGAGATTAGCGCGTTCAAACAAACAAACTCTTCGTCTTTATAATATTAGTATAGATAAATAAAGAGTAGCACAAAGTAAAACTTATCTTTTAAATGCACTGAATTAAATTGCATTGCGCATCAGAGTTTATTATTAAAAGCGTGATATTGTATACAATGTCGAATCTAATTCAGTATGCAATACAAAACGCGAAGTTGTTCCACAATAGATCAAACTAGTTATACGTTATATTAGATAAGTTTTAATGGAAATCCGTATTCGTATGAAGTGAGCTTAAAACTTTCATATCTTGTGTTAATTTATATTTCTGACTTAACGTTATTAATAAATGGAGCGGTTGGAGCTTTATTTCGTACCTATTACGTTTCTTAGTTGTGTTTTGATGAATTATTATTGCCAAGCTTTTCGCCAGCGTTTTCAAAAACCCGCATAGTTCCCGTTCCCGTGGGATTTCCGGGATAAAACCTATCCTATGTGTTAATCCAAGTTACCCTCTATATGTGTGCTTAATTTCATTGTAATCGGTTCAGTAGTATTTGCGTGAAAGAGTAACAAACATACACACATCCTCACAAACTTTCGCATTTATAATATTCGTAAGAAATAGGACTGTATGAAAGGGTAAAATTGTATTTAGGACTATTATTGATTATACGATACGACTTTAATTTACTCTAGAGAATTATTAACGCAAATTGTCTACCAATTTTAATCGACTCCAGTTACTAAAAATGAATTATTTAAAAAACGATGTTTCTCTACATTTTTAACCAAAATACTATGTTTAAGAAAATGAATACAAATATTACTAATACTCTAGTCCGTACTTATATTAAAACAAACATTTTATACAGACATCCTAAACCTGTTTATTAATTAAAGAGTTTACATCTCTGATTACTAAAATATTTAAATTAGTTACCAAGTTGTGACAAGTATGAGAATTACGTCAAACAACCCCACTCATCAAAATTCCACGAAGCCGAATAGAAATAGTAGAGGTGCTTTAGTTAATTCAATATTGCTATAGTTCGGCAAATATTAAATCATTACTAACACCAGACTGAAAGCTTTATACAAATTATTCAGAACGCCTTATCCCGTCTCCATAAATCGATACCTCATTGCTTATTCTCATTTTAAATCGCCCGTTCGCGCTAACCAATAAAATGCCTAGACGTCTACACGGCAGCGCGGTTCGCACAATAGTGATAATAAAACATGCATACATGGGGTCTTATGCTTCCCCCTCCACCCCGTCTGCCAATCACCGCTCTTTAGCTATTCGAAATTCCAAATTTGATTTGGACTGCGTAATGAGGGTATATGTAAAAGTAAATTGCCAGGTAGAGTCTGCAACGAAGGGTGATTTTAGATTATTAATTTAATTATTGGTATCTACGTTCTTTGTATTATATTTTTCGTAAAATTCACGTTTAGAAATTTCAATTTGGAAATTGGTTGCATTATTAGACGTTTATAGTTGTTGAAAGCTGAAACGATTTTGATAAAATTAACATTAAAATAAAGCATCGAAATCGTTTATAAAACTAAAATTATTTCATACCGAGATTCAGCTTCAACTGTATAACACAACCAGATTTTCCGATGTTATTAATATATATTTAGTACATTCGGATATTTATTCTGCACACATTTATCCTTTTAGTGCTTAGCGTTCTAGAATGTTCCAACTCAAAGGAATATTATATCCGACCAGCGGTCCGGTATGTGGGGCTATGTTAGCGCTTCCTTGGATTTTACGCATTAATATTATAATATATAATACTGTTTATACATCGAATTGTTTGTTTGTGAACCCATTTGTGTAATTCGTTTTTAATGAGATTTCTTTTATTTCTAATGACGTTACTTTTATTGCATTAGAATGGTTAATTATTAATAGAAGATCCTGTAAATTCATTTTTCATTTATTCGACTTAAGGAAGTATAACACACAGCGAGGAAGTAAAAATTTTAAAAATTTAAAACTTAAAGAGTCAAGATAGAGACGCATAAACAAACAGACAATATTTTACATTTGATCACAGTTAAATAACACTTATTTACATGAAACATCATAAACAGGCTACTCAACTTAATTATTATTTTTTTTTTTAATAAATATTCAGGACAATTTTCACACACGGCACGATCTGATCCCATACTAAGCTTTCGCTTGTGTTATGGAAACCAGATGATTGATAAACATACATATATAATTTTAAATAAATACTTATATAGATAATTAACACCTAGACACAGAGCAAACATATATGTTTATCACACAAATATTTGCCCCGGGTGGGAATCGAACCCACGACCTCTGGCTTGGAAGGCAGTGCCACTACCAACCAAGCCAACCGGTCAGTCAATTATTATTACTCTTAAACTTACAAACTTAGAAGAAGAGATTATCGAAATCGATCCAGTAATGCCAGAGATTTTGTTATATCAGTTTATAAAGTTTTTAAAGACGTTTTCATTAAAGGCCAAAGGTTGATTATGTGAATTATAGTTCAGTACCCTTGATAAAACTTAGCCTAGTAATGTTTTTATTAAATTAAATTAATTTATTCGTACGTAAAAGGACCTACAGAATCATACTTTAATGTTTACCTGAAAACTAAGCAAAAGTTTATTATGTATTTAAGTTATTACATTATAGCTTTGAATTACTATTTTAACATCAGTAGAATAGATTTAATTAATTAAATGAGAAACGTCAAAACTTACAATTTCCCATTGAATAAAACTGTTTCAAAATTAAACGCAGTTCATTCATTGAAAACGCTTCCATATCAAAAAAGTTTTAGACACGTATACGAAACCCACAAAACGACTATACCGTTATCAAAGAGCACTTCGTCTCGGGTAGCTGATGAAAACCCTCACCAATTTATAGTGCGCTAATACTGGCGAGTTAACAGCATAATCTGCAATCAATACACCACCGCTGGGCCTTTGGGTCATTTGCGGCGGCTTAGCCCCGACATCCACCGTCTAAATAACAACTCAGATATCGACAACCCTATCTCCATTATCGAAGTACATTGCGCGCCCAGTTACTCAGTCCTAAAGCCGCACACGAACAAAACACGCAATGGAATGCCAACAAAGCATGAGGATTGCCACAATCGGAACGCGTTTCGAGGAATTTCAATATGACCACGATCGTCTGTGTGGTAGGGTAACAAATTGGCTATAGGTTGTATAAAGTGATACCTTTAGTTTCCAAATTTCGGCTTATTGAATAGTAAATTATTCAAATATCAATTGTACCTTATCGTGCGGTATCGGTGTAATTTGGTTAGTTTCTGAACGTATTGATTTACATTCAAACGGTATTCAGGTTTGGGCTATTGATACATACGAGTATTTGAATATTTTTTCGTATTCTCCTTTCGTTTGTCCAATTTTCTTTACATGTTTGCGATCGGGAACCCGTTTGGATTTCGGTCAATATTACCATTTAAAAGGTACATTTATACATAATATTTAATTTAGCTAGAGTATTATTTAATAAAGAGATCGTGTTTATAGAGTCAATTGTGTGCTTTAAACGAATAGTTATTCAGAAGAATAATATAAAGTGTAAGCTTTTGGAAAATATGTCGTAGGGTGGAGAAAATCATAAATATTGATTGAAGTAGATCTAATTGTTAGTCTAGAGGAAGAGAGAACTTAAATTATTCATAACCAAGTTGAAGTTACAGCTTTTCAGCATATAATTTTATCGGTTCGAATTCTCAAATATCTTCCTAACTGAAATCTAAACCTTACATCACTACTACCTTGAATAGCTACTCAGAGGAAATGTGTAAAAAATTCAGCAGAACCAGCGTGCACCAGCTAGGTAGTATCTATTCATCCATTGAGCGTCCCCAGGCGAAGCTAAGTGATTGCCACTCCGTGGATACGAACTGTCATCCTCCATATTGTTGCGTAGCGACCGTGATTGCTCGCTATACCCACCGCGCGCTCGCTGCCCTTTGTTCTATGCGTTTTTATACCGCAGTTGTTAGTTGGCGAGTGTGCTTGACGTATGCGGGGTAATTTGAAATACGTATCAATTGTTGAATGGAATACTTTAGATTGGAATGTAGAATTCATAGAGATGAAGGTATTTAAGGTTTTGATAAATAAAGTAATAACTACATAGACATTGCACTCTACAATCGTCTCTGTAAATGAGACATATCACAATTAATTTAGTGGTTTTATATAAAACCAAAAAATATTTTACTAAGCAATAACTAGATGTTAAGAAATAACATATCGGAAAACATAAATTGACTGACCCTTAAAATGTAATTTACCTATCTACTATACTATAACGAAACTTATTAAAACTAAAATATAGGTACCTTTAACCTACATAAAAACAATAAAACTATCACCAATCAATTATAAGCCAGAAATAACGATGGAACTACACCATACATTAGATATAAAAACATCAACGACATTAAAATTTGTTCCGCCGTTTTCGAAATTGGGTCAGAACGGACAAAAACAGTTTGTCGTACTTTTATTGAGGTTAGAAAATTTTAGAAGGTCGGTTGATCTATTGCTCCGGAATAGTGTAACAGCAAGAAATAAGGTAAAATGGAAACAAATTTGACAGTTTAGTTGTTACTAGCTTTCCACCCGCAGCTTCGCCCGCGCAGTCAAAGAAAAACCCGCATTGTTCCCGTTCCCGTTTGATTTCCGGGATAAAACCTAACTATTTCCCTAGATAACTATTTCCCGGGGTAAAAAGTAGCCTATCCTTTCTCGGGTATCAAAATATCTCTATACCAAATTTCATGCAAATTGGTTCAGTAGTTAAGGCGGGATTGAGTAACAAACAGACAGACAGAGTTACTTTCGCATTTATAATATTAGTATATGTATTAAAGAAGGTTCAATTAATTATCAATTATCATACATTTTTATTACAATCGGTTAACTATTATCATTGAAAACAATTTTTTTAATTACATATCATTTAGTTCTAGTTGATTGCTATAATCGATCATGTTTCTGGAATTCACAAGTTCGCTATACAATTAAATAGGAGTATCTATTTATATGAATTTACATTAAAACAACTAATAAATTGAAATCTGGTATAATTTTCGAACGTAAAAAGCTTATTCTCTATCCAAATACATATATTTAAGGATTTAATACACGTAGGTATAAACAAATCAAATTTGTACATAACACTAGTTTTATTTCAACTCAAACAGAACCGGGCTAAATAGTAGTTTCTAGAAGGATAATTCGATATTCTCTGTAATACGTTTTGATACTGATGGGTATTGACGAGAGATCTTATCACTTAGTTTGCTGTGCCGTATTATGTTAGTTATGTTGGTAATAATGAATTGGATACAACAACACATATTAGGTTGTGTTGTTATTTATATGATTTCTTTGTGGAAGAATGTTGATACGTAATGTAAATTATGCACCTTTCTTGATAATGTTTTTGATATTTTACTTTTATAAAAAAAAAATGTGTGCGTGTACTAGTGTACACAAGTAAGAAGTGAAACTTCTTTATGACCTTATTTTTCAAAAAATAATTTACTATATGCTACTTTACAGAAATACGTCGAATCACGCGTGGTAGGGATAAGAAAAAGATGGCGCGTAACGGAAAAATGTCACGCGTAACGAAAAAATGTTACACTAAATTTTTTTCCAACCCCGATAAAGAAGTTTCACTTCAAAAAATGAAATACATTGTTTATTTTATTTATACTCCTTTAACATTTTCACATTTTGAAAATAACTTTATTATCAAAATTCGACAAAAGACCTTTTTTTCACAATCACCAAAACAACTGAACTAATTTCGATGAAATTTAGCCCTCCGATAGTTTACCAGGTCATTCAACCCTGTGCAATGCAACCACGTATTTGGAACAGAATACACGTTAATTCCTAGGATTTAATAAATTATGCAAATGTCTATTATAATCGATAGCTTATATTCATGTTGGTAGATTCATTGCAAGATCAATGTTTGTGTTATCTTAACTGCTAGTTTAAAATTATAATTTTAAACTGGAGTTTAAACTGAAGTTTTCGATAAACTTTACCGTTGATGTTATAGAGCTGAAATTTAAATTCTATGTTTTTCTTCTTCTTTTATTGTATACTAGCGGTCCGCCCCGGCTTCGCCCGTGGTACCTACATGTTTACGTTTTTTTTTCATAAGAACCATCCCCGCACTTCAAGGAATAGATTCCGCAGCGCACGCGATGACAGAATTTTTATTAAGGATTTTTTTACACCTTGGGTTACATTATTGCATTTTTGGTAAGGATCTCTAATTTTTTTGAAAATGCAATATAGCCTATGTTGCTCAGTGAAGATGCAGCTTTCTAATGGTGAAAGAATTTTTGAAATCAGTCCAGTAGTTTATGCGTGAAAACCATGCAATATATATACATACATAATTACAAACCTTTCCTCTTTACAATATTAGTATAGATAGTATAGATTAAATAATTATGAACTGTAAAACGTTGTTTCTTTGTATTTTCGATTCTTATATTCGTCCGCTTTCACCCGTGGTAGACACAATCCATACTAATATTATAAATGCGAAAGTAACTCTGTCTGTCTGTCTGTTACTCAATCACGCCTAAACTACTGTACCAATTTTCATGAAATTTGGTATGGAGATATTTTGATACCCGAGAAAGGACATAGGCTACTTTTTATCCCGGGAAAATGACGCAATCCCGGAAATCACACGGGATCGGGAACTATGCGGGTTTTTCTTTGACTGCGCGGGCGAAGCCGCGGGCGGAAACCTAGTATACTATATAGCCTTTGTCAGTTAGGGATAACGTTGACGTACATTTGGATATGTGGCGGTGAAACGATTTTAGAAATCGATCCAGTAGTTGCTGAGATTAGCGCGTTCAAACAAAAAGATTTTGAAAATCAAACTATCATATCATAATATAAAATGGAATTCACAAATTTAAATAAAACCTTCATGTTTACTCGTAAAATAATCAGCATAACATTATTTAATGAATTAAATCCACACCTATGATTCAAGATAATATCTCTGTTTAATCATATAATCTATAACTATAACCCTCAAACAGTATAATTTAACGCAAATAGCGAGTGAGTCTACCAATACAGTCTCTAATCCGCAAGTCAATATTGAGCCAATGTGATAGGAACTTTAATTATATGTAAACAGAGTCTATTATGTATAAACAGGCTCGTGTAGTGTGATTATTTAGAACTGTTAATTGGTTTAAGGGCCGATTTTTCAATGCTTGGATAAAACTTATTCGTCGAATAATGTATAAAACTACCATTTTAAAAACGTATTCTAATTGCCCGTATTTGACAGTTTACGTGACATTTTAATATTATCGTGTAATACTTTATTGGACGGATAAGTTTTATCCAAGCATTGAAAAATCGGCCCTAAACAAAAAACTGTTAAATAATATCATTAGTACAGCACATAGTAGAGCAGCCAGTTTCGTAAACTTTTATCGAATTTGTATATTACGGACAAAATTACTTAAAAAAAATTATAACGTTTTTCACCAATTTTTCTCCGTAGAATCGATATTACAAACATATTAGTGCTGATAAAACGAATTAAATCATAAACAATTGTTTATAGAGATGAGTCTGTCTGAATATTATTTAGATACCTTATTTCATGTCCAATTATTCTGATTCTGTACACACACCCTGTATAAAAAATTACTTCAAAGAGGGTCATTTTCCGTTTATTTCACCGTAATTTGAAATGTCACTTCGCTTGCTTGAAAAAATGGTTTAGAAGTCGAATGTCGTTTGTTAGAGTGACTTTTCCAAAAACAGTATACAGGGTGTAGTATACCGATTAAATATATATCTACTGCTCTTTTTTAATTGATTAGATTTAGAATATATAGCTTAATTCGGAAAAAAGGATGCCTACTGCATATTATTATTCATGTATTGTTGTTTTTTTTTTGTGAACGGATTTTCAATAACGCTAACATAGATTCTGAACTTATTTAGATTTGAAGACCACCAGCCGTAACAATTTCTAAAACATAAAAGGTGGCTTTGGTGAAGTTAAAAATGCTGAACCCATTTCGATAAAACTTTGCACCCAGATATAACATGAATTAAGTTACCTTAATAACAGGAATCAACTCAAGTTACCGTATACACCTCTCGAACAGTTAAACCGTATCAGTTGATATAATCAGTGGGATCAGATGGGATTGAACTCTGTATGGGATAGCAAGATACGAGCTTAACATAAATACTTGGATAAAGTAAATAGATATCAGTAATTATGTAACAAGTAAGTTCTAAGATTGAAGGTACAGTGGTTAAAACATGAACGTAGGAGAGAAAGACCAAGGTTTGATCCCAGTGAAAAATAAGTAACAAAATCTTAGGCTTATGCTGGTAGTTGGTCACCTACTTGTTCTTTAGAGAAAATCGAACAGTAAATCATTTAAAAACATGCCAAAAACATAGAATTATGCATTACTATAGCGTGGTTTACTATAGCGTCTTCCAGCATAAATAAAATACCTACCTATACCCTATATGATACTGGCTAAACATCTTTTTAACAGTCAAATAGCCACACAAAAACAACAAATTAAATCTTTTATCTATAAAATATTATTAACGTTATTTCTTTTGATGAACCTTTATATTATTTTTATTTTCTTTTTTAAACGCTCTTTCATTATTGCCAACAAGCTGCTACATAAAAATAATAACATACTTCTTACATTGTAGCCCTTTATTGTCTATTAAAATAGAAATGTAAGGAATTTCTAGAATGAGACAGATTTCATAACAGTCCATGTTACATGACAACAATAACCAAAGAATGTTATTTTTTGTAACTGTTCTTTTTTCAGGAAAGTCACTGTTATTTCTCTATTTCACACGTGTGTCACACGATGTTGTGATTTTTGGTTTGGGAATGGACGTCTTGGTTCATAATAATATATTTGTTGGTTGGTTTGGTTAAAGATAAAATATAAAAAAAAACATTCTAAAATTTAATTAAAAATTTAGGCAGTTTTGATATTAACCCATTGAGCCCCAAGTGGCCCGATCGGTCCACGACACAATAGATTTTCTATTGTGTCTGTGGTTCCGGGGCCTGAGTTATTACAAGTAAAATTACTAACGACCTGCTACTATTTATTTGACTTATCATAATAAATACAAATTAAATGAAATTAAATTGCGTTATAACTATAATCACAGTGAAATATAGCAGTTGTTATAAATAACAGTGATTTCACACGGACTTGCTAAACGGTTAGGACAGTAATCATGAAATGTTTATGAAGATC
The DNA here is from genome assembly GCA_029959065.1 of Colias behrii. Lineage (NCBI taxonomy): Eukaryota > Metazoa > Arthropoda > Insecta > Lepidoptera > Pieridae > Colias > Colias behrii. The sequence goes on from JARWMC010000026.1 coordinate 475,090, forward strand.
TATATTCTATAAATAAGTCTCTTCTCATTTACATTCGTATTTATTCCCAGTCCTATTTGTTTAAATTGTTTGTTTACTGTGTATTATTCAAACATTGAAGTTTATTAACATAATGTTAATTTTTTCACATAAATAATTGTTCGAAGAAGGTTGTTTTTAATTGTTTATTCAACTCTTCAATACGCATTTATTATAAAACTAGCTTACCGCCCGCGGCTTCGCCCGCTTTGTCTAAACCCTAATAAATTATATACTAAAACCTTCCTCTTGAATCACTCTATCTATTAAAAAAACCGCATCAAAATTTGTTGCGTAATTTTAAAGATTTAAGCATACAAAGGGACATAGGGACAGAGAAAGCGACTTTGTTTTATACTATGTAGTGATGTAAGGACATGTAATCGACGATTTTTATGACGAGTAAAGATATATTTATGTAACCGTAGATTTTTGCCTAGAAGCCTTTCTTTACCAGTAGATAATAACAAAATTACGTGTAAGATGAACAATGTAAAATTACTAATTGATTTCAATGAAGTAATATGAAAACTAAATAAATAAGCATCATGACTCATTTCATTTATGAATAAAATTAAATCATAGATACACAATACAATACAAAAAAGATTTATTGCAACCAAACAACATAATGATATGCTTATACATTCTAAGACACCATCAAAAATTACAAAAATAAAATAACATTTGGTAACAATCGAATTACAACTGACATTAATTATTTCAAACTTGCATTGTGGCTACCAAAAGGCCCTGGCTCAGCATAATGTTGCAGAGGCAAACTCCACAACGCTGGTAATTCTGCCAGATACCCACATGACGTCCTTTTCACCTAAGATGATTCCTGTGACACTTCATTGTGTTCCGAATTACGTATTTTATGTTTAAAAAGCAAAAATAATTTTAATGCATAATATTTTTATTTTAAGGCGGCATTATCACCAAAAATATAAAAATGAAACATCTTAAGCTACTAAAACAAAAACAGTATTGTTTAGTTTAATATAACGAAAAATAAAATAAAATAACACAACAAAATAATACCTACGCAATTCGTGTACATGAAATGGAACGTTGAAAAATTATAGAGTTGGAAAATCATATAATCGGCGCCCATCTTGTGATCGTTTGTCAATCGCGTCAATCGTCTGTACGAGTCCGTTAGCCTTGTATACAAGTTGCATTTTTATATTGATACTTTACGTGGTATTCTGTTATTATTACTAATTGTTATTGTTGACTTTTTGTAGCTGTTTTTATTGTTGGCGAAATGCCGAAAAAACTAATTTTGGTCCTTTATTCAAATCGATTTCATTTCCATATAAAATATGATCGATTATCGGAAACAATTGATACGATTTCAGTAAAGGAAATCTCTACACGTGTCAAAAATCGATATGTCACAGGAATCTTCTTAGGTGAAAAGGACTATAGTTTCTATAGACACCTTTTTCACTAACGTCATTCTCACTCCAATTAAAAGTAATCATTCAACAAATAACTAAAACAAATTAGTCAGTGTATGATACGATATTTAGAGTAATTAACGAGCGTATAATTTAGGTCTATTTTCTAGACTAAATAAACACTAGATAGGAATAACCGTGGGAACTCGTGTACGAAGCTTCATAATTGGATAATTGATACGCTAACAAGATATGATTGAATTTAACTATAAAAAGGTTCAATTGTTTGTGTGTATGTACTATTTAATGCATATGACAATGTAATTGAAAAGTTAGGATCTTAGTTCGTTAGATTTTATATCACAGAGTGGTAGAAAAGCTCTTTCTTTTTTGTATTTGTCAAATCAGCGCTGTAATATAGGACGTATTGCGTTAAAATATTATCACTACATAGTATAAAACAAGGTCGCTTTCTCTGTCCCTATGTCCCTTTGTATGCTTAAATCTGTAAAACTACGCAACGGATTTTGATGCGGTTTTTTTTAATAGATTTAATTGTGAATAGCGATAAAGGAAGGTTTTAGAATATATTTTTTTAGGTTTTAGACAAAGCGGGCGAAGCCGCGTGCGGTAAGCTAGTCAATCATAAAATGTAGAGCACATTTTTACTTCTATAATTCGAAATGTATCAATTTCTAATATTTATTTTTGTTTGTTTGAGGTAAAAATCACAGCAATGGAAATGGAGAAAACATTCGTACTCATCCGCTAAGATATTTTAAGAATATTTTTATTTAAATACATACAAACTTCTAAAATTCATTCTTAGTTATTTTTATACACATTTAAATGAAAATGATTGACTATGTTAAGGTTTTTGCAGCTTGAACAATAAAATTAAATGAGTCCGATGTTGTGTACATAACAATGCTTATTATTCTGTTTCTCTTGCATGCAATTTATATTTATAAAAGTTTTTACCAACAATAAAGTTCAAATTCCCTTACTTATTATATACTAGTCTTCATAGAAATGTTTATGCTAAATTAAACATAATATAAAACACAATTTGGGGCGGATTTCCACTTTCCTAAATGCGTTTTTAATGCTTACGACATTCTGTATTGAATGCTTTATGATGGTTTTATGATTTAGTAGTAATCGATGGATGAACAAACTACAAACCTAGTTTCTTTATTAATGAAATATACGACGGATGGACCAAAATATCATAAGCTACGGAATTCGGTATTTTCGACAAGTCCGTTAAAAAAGTAAGTAACGCTAGATTACTAAATATATAGATGTTGTGTACTGTGTCGTAAATAAAGACTTCGTTTTTATTTAAAAAAGCTTTCTCTATTATAACAGACCTTGATTAGTGAAAATATTTGTAACGAAAACTAAGTAAATCAAACATAAATATCAATAAGTTATCTTGAGGTCAAATCGTGGAGAAAGTTCGAAACAATAAAGTTATTATTAAACCGTCAAGCGGCATGACTCATGCCTAATGAGCATGAAGGTTTGGAAATATCATCTGTGGTATAAGTTTATTGACCTCGTTGTGTCACAAATGATAAAGGTTATGTAGAGAAGGGTTACAGGTTCAATCTTAGTAGCTTGAGCATTGTCTTCACTATGTAGAACGGTCGCTTCCCGCAACCTTATTATTATTTATGCTTAGATCTTTAAAATGACGGAACGGATTGTGGTGCGGTTTTTCTAATAGATAGAGTGTTTATAGAGGAAGGTGAATATGAATAATACAAGCATATTTGCACCCATTCGAAGCTGGGGCGGTCTAGTAGCTAGGGCTAGTATAATATATATTACATAGGTAGTTAATACTTTAAAGATTTAGTATTATAAGCAACTATGTATGCATATAAAATTGTATACTAGGATCGTAAGCGAAATTCGCCTTGATTCCAACGAATTTCATTTGCTTTGCCCTGAAACAGACACTTGATAAATCTACACTATGATACCGAGCAATGATAAATGTATCATCGTAGTACATGGACGCTAGACTGAAATACTAAACAACCGGAGACATAATATATACCTATGTATAGATCCTACTAGGTATAGATCCAACTATTATTTTATCGCGAAAGTATATAAGAAATTATTTAAGTTATTCTTGCACTTAAAAACAGTATTGGAATATCTTTTTAGCATAGAAATAGTAAGGTAGGTAGGTGGTTTGTATTGGCACATATTTTCATAGGTTCAAGTCAGTAACAAAGAATTGATCAATGTATCACGTTATATCTCATAACGTCAAAACGTAATTACCCGGGAAAGGCTCTCGTATCCCGGTAAGTACTGTAAGGTGTCCCATTAATGCGTTCAGTCCATCAGCTTCGAGATCCCGGGCAATCCCGGCCACTTGACTAGGGTTGCGTTTGACAGTAACTGGCTAGTTACTGGAACGAAAGACAGAAATTAGTTTGGTTGATAATATTAAACACTAGCTCTTCACCGCGGTTTTAACCGAATTGCTCCGCTCCTTTGGTCTTGGCGTGATGATATAAAGCCTAAAGCCTTCCTCAATGAATGGACTATCAAACAGTGAAATAATTTTTCTAATTGAATCGACCGTGGTTCTTGAGATTAGCGCGTCCAAGCAAACAAACAAACTCAGTTTTATAATTTTTATTAGTATATATAGTATTTTGAACGCTTGTTTATCGAGATTATATGACAGACAAATAAACAGACAGATGACGGTTTTATCGGATATAGTAATTTACCTGCAGTTACTTATGTAAGAGTGAAAATGTGTTATAAATGTGATTAAAGTCAACATAACTTACACATATTTTCTATAAGTGCTACACCACTAAGTTTATAATAATGACTCTCTAATGTGCACTCAGGTCTCAGATAGACCATAACACAACTTTTATGGATTTGTCTTATCATTTGTATTACGTGTATTTTATGTTTGTTTCAAATGATAACGGTACAATAATATATATATTTGTTGTAGTTAGAGGTAGGCTCTAGCTAAAATTGTATTATAAATCTTATTATTTCGAAACAAGAACTTTATTTGATATTGTATAATATTGCATATATCATAGATTGTTTGTCATTAAACAATTTTATACAAATCACTATAAAATGAAATATCGTGGAAATTTACTATTCCCTATAGAAAAATCACCAAATTAGTCGAGTTATGCAAACGAGGCACGAAGACATAAACTCACGAGCGACCTTTCGACCTCGTTCAAATATTTAAGTTAATACGCTTAAACGGACAGATTGTCCCGGAACGAGAAGGGTAGATACTGCCCCGGAATTATAAAATTCGCGCACAAATTGCAAATTCCCGCCAAAATTCATAACGCCTTGGGAGGCCGGGGAATGTTAAGAAATGTTGCGTGTATTATGAATTTTAATTTATATTGCTTTGTCAAAAGTTTTTGAAGTTTTCTTTACGCGTTGATAGTAATATTTCAGTCGCGTCATGCCAATACCGTCACGTCATGGAGTAAGGCGACGATCTTTGAATCTTGCCAAAGAAGTTTCACTTCTAACATCTGTGCTCGGCGCACACACACTTCTTTATTATGTTTTCCTAATTATTTGCGAACCAATAAAAGTTATTAAAACAATAATACATATTATCTGATTATAATTCTTCTTGTTTAAATACCTGTTACTTAGAGAAACATAAAAAAAACTACTTGTACTTGTTGATTAAAAACTTTCAGATTTTTTTTAAATATACCCAGCAAGCACATAACTTGTATATTATAAATATAAATTTAATTAATTAAAATTAAATTTAATTTATTAATTTAATTACTTGTACATATTAACCAAAAATATATACAGTATTATGACTTGAAGTTATATTAATTATTTAAATCGTCACTATCCAAATATAAGTATGTACTTTATAAAGGCATTTGCTTCATCAAATAATGCTAACTGTTATATTATGGTTACCAAAAAATTGTTACAATGTCAAAAATCTTAAATAAACGTAGGATAATTCTAAATTACAGCTTCTAAAACAGCTTTCAAACTTATAGTAAGACTATTATCTTATATTGGTAATTTTAATAACGTTACGCTCTAAATAAGCATAAATAAATTATTTTAGTGCCTTTGAACGTATGTTGGTTTTTTAAAGAATAAAAGCTTTCTAATAGTCCATTATTGTGTTAATTTAATGCTAATCCTATATTAACATTGACTTTATAACAATTATTGCTTTTGCTCCGTTTTCTTTCAAATCTATTCATCTCTACTGTATATAGCTATATATTGATCGAAATAAAAGTATTGTTAGAACTATGAGTAATAATAACATCGTAATTTGAATTTGGTTAATGGATAAAAAGGCTTTGAATAAAACTAAAAAACAGCTATAGCTAATTGTACCTATACCTACTTAAATAACATAATAGCTAATTGTACCTATACCTACTTAAATAACATAATAATAAAATATCAAACGAAACCTCGTGTACAACACTAGCTATGAATTGCCATTAGTACAAGTTAAAGGGATAACGAATGAAAAATATTAAAATGACTCAAGTTGAACCGATAAAAGTTAAAAGTTTGAGTTAAAAAATCACGGCCATTCGTATTATCATACTTTTCAAAGTTGAAGCGAGTGGCGACTGGAGTAAGAAGCGAAATCATTTTTATGCTAACATTTTAAGAGTTAACTATCTTTGGAAAGTATTTACTTGTTACCTTTACTTATATTTTTTGTTTTTGTTGAGGTTTAAATATTCATTTCTTATTAATTATAAGTTTCAACTTAATGTTTTAACATTTACTTAAATTAAATTATAACAATAAATTATGGTATAGGTAGTGAAATATCTATATGTCTGTTCGTTCCAGCCAATCTAGGAAACAGTTCCACATTTTTCAGGAATTTCACATACCACAAATAGATAACGTCATTTAAACTGCTTACAAATTAAAAATATCATGTAACACGGCTGAAGTCGAAAGTCAAAACTCTCGTCAATAAATAATTTATGTAAATATATAAACTGTCGCAAGTTTTAAAGTTATTCAGTTTAAACTTTCTATTGTTATCTGCAGTATAATGAAAACGGATCAAATTGAAGTCGATAGTTGTCCACCGTTTAGCTCGACGCTAACTAGTGGCGATAATTGCGCAAAGCGAGCGTGGAAGCGGAGCGAAGGCGGGAGCGAGTTAATGTTGTAAACGTATTGTTCTTTTAGAGTGAGGGTATAGTAATATTAATAGATTTTTAGTCAGTTTCACATTGTAGATACGTTCCTTTTAGCTAATCTGTCAGTTAAAGTCGCATATTGTATTATGTATGAAAATCGACACCAGTAACATTATGAGTAAATAGAAATACCACAGATAATAATGCTAATTTGCTTTTTTCGTCTCGCGTAGTTATAAGGCTATCTAATTTCTTATAAAGTATTAACTAATAGAGCCAAAATATTATTTAAACTAAATTCAAAACTGGAAATTATTTTTAACTTCATTAATTCGCTTTTCATTTAGTCGATTGTATCTTACCACTTCTGCTGTCGCTCTCTCATCTAATTTCTTAAATTTAAACTTTAATTTTACGCTTATTCACTTTCCAGTTAATTTCAATAATTCTCTACTAAATATTCATACTATTTTCTAAACATTTATGACAATACTATCTGCGCTCCGCTGTTTAACCCGCGTGGCTCCGCTCCTGTTGATCTTAGCATGATAATATATAGCCTATAGTCTTCCTCGATAAATGGGCTATCTAACACCGAAAGAATTTTTCAAATCGCACCAGTAGATCCCGAGATTAGCGCGTTCAAACGAACAAACTCTTCAGCTTTATAATATAAGTATAGATTATCGCCCCGCTACCTCTCCGCTCATCAGAGAACAACTGTTCTCCAGTGACCTCTTCAGAGACTGTTTGTCTTTGAGTTTGAGTGTTATATTGAGTTTTACTGTTCGAAACTTGATGTTAACGTAGAGATTCATTTAAGATCCGCCTTTGACCGCTTGTTTACGGGGCTATCGCTTCAGCGATTTGAATTTTAATAATGATATTGTTGTATTATGTATAGGTATCAGTTATTAGGTACTTATTATTGTTGATTTCTGTGTATTCTGTTAGAAAGTTAAATAAAAAATTAATAAAACTATACTTGAACTGATTTCAGCATATAAGTATTATATTACTATTATAATTATGGTAAATATTATATGACAAAACAACGTTATATAGTTTTAATTGCGTTTTTTAAATCTTTTTTTAGAAATTCTATAAATTAATAGAAAGGTAGTAAGTACCTACTTATACATTAAGATAAAATGAAAATGCATTACATTTATTTGTTAAACATGAGTGCATGAATTGTAAAGGTGACTTGAGAAGCAATTTTCTCTTGTCACAAAAACCGACGAGCACAACCCTAAAAACAGTAACTCAGAAAAAACAAAATTGCAATATAAATTCGCACATCGAAAACCGCAGACGAAGCCGTAGCAAATGGATGTATTTAGCAAACAATCAGCGTTATATATCAGATAAGACGATAAGCCGATTTTAATTTCCCCTTTCGATATCGCATTACCGGCTTTTTAACGAAATATAGCTTTATTGTACGGATAACAAACACACACACATTGACGAGATATATATGTATATTCGCAAGCAATTTAAGAGCGAAATAATTATATTTAAATTTCATTTTTAGGGCCCAGTACATAAAATAACCTTGTACGGAACCCTTAGGTCCGGTTGCTCGAAGCACGGTTACGTCAACTTTAGGGTTAAGTTTTGGTTAAAGTAAAATTAACCGGGGGATAAATTTAAAAAGCGTTGTTGAAGCAGCGGTTACTTTAACGAGCGGTCAAATTACCGATTTAACGGCGGTCAAAATTACCGACCGGGTGGGGGTGGTTTAAATTTTGACGTTAGTAGAATTTGAAGTTAACAGTGACAGTTTTTAGGTTATTTACAAAATATTTCTTTGCGAATACCGTATAAAATGGGATCGGAGCGTTTTCTTTTGGATTTAATTAATGAAGACAGTTCTTCTGATGACGAGTTCATATTTGGACAAGTAGTCCGACAAAGACAGAGAAATTTTCGGCCACGAACTGATTTTTTTTTATGGGAGGAAACAGATTTTAGAGCACGCTATAGAGTGTCGAGGAATTTGGCTAAAGTGCTTGTAAATTTATTAGATTCGCGTCTCAAACGTTTGACCAGGAGGTGAGTCAATTTTTATCCATATAAATTAATAGGTATAGTTTTTACAAACAATCTTTTATTTTCATAGTAAAACCTCTAAAAAACCTAACAAGTAATGATGTAGGTATTGTTCATTCTCTTTTTTCAGAAACAATGCAATTACATCTGCAGATCAAGTCTTATTAACTCTACAGTTTTACGCATCTGGATCATTTCTGAGATGCGTTGGCGATTCAAAAGGAGTGCACAAATCAACAGTATGTAGAGCTATTCACACTGTTAGCAAGGAGTTAGCGAAACTTAGATCCCATTTTATTTATATGCCAAGAAATGAAGATGAGAGGAAAGCCACTGTAAACAACTTTTACAATATTAGCCGCTTTCCAAAAGTTATAGGTGCTATAGATTGCACACATGTTTACATACAATCACCTGGTGGCAATAATGCAGAGTATTACCGCAATAGAAGGGACTCATTTTCACTGAATGTTCAAGTTGTTGCTGATGCCAATTGTTACATCAAAAATATTGTTGCAAGATGGCCCGGAGGAAGTCACGATAGTCACATATTTGACTCAAGCAACATCAAAGGTAGAATGGAAGATGGTGAATTTGGTGATATGTGGCTATTAGGTGATAGAGGATATGCCTTGAGGTCATTTCTTTTAACGCCTCTAGCTAATCCTACAACAGCAGGAGAGCATCTGTATAATGAAAGCCAAATAAGGACGAGAAATGTGGTTGAGAGGACATTCGGATGTTGGAAACGAAGATTTCCTGCAATTGGATCCAAGTTGAGGGTCAATTTGAAATATATGCAAGCAATTATAGTTGCAACAGCTGTTTTACACAACATCTGTCGTAAGATGAATGAGGAACAACCCCCAGATTTAGTAGATCTTTACGAGGAGATGGACATAGTCCATGAAACTGCTCCAAACTATCAAGATAGTACTAGAGCACAATTAATTTCAACATATTTTGACAGATTAGCAGCTACTTATACATGACAAATGTTTTATTTATGATGTTAACAAAATTATTAAAATAAAAAATATTCATTTATCAGACTCGTTTATTTTGTACTACAATTATTGAGCTTGAAAAGTCCAACATTTTTTAATTACAATGTACTAAACTAAACTTATACTAATTACCTACTTATATTTAGAGTAAATTAAAATACAAAAGATTAATTGTAACAGGGATCCAGGATGCTACATTATAAATAAACCTTAAACCAATCTTTTTAACTGTGCCTCTTGAATTTTTATTTTTAAATCTAATAGTTGAATTTCTTTTTGGTGGCGTTCCTCATTGTATTTTATGAGTTGGTCATGCAGTTCTTGTGACTGTCTCAATTTCTCTCTGTGCTCAACTTCTGCACGTCTATTAGACTCTTCAATTACTCTTTCTTTTTCTTTTGTGCAGTGAAGTTTCTCTTCACTCAGCATCTTAATAGATCTCCTCACTGACACAGGAGTAGCTCCGAAATTTCTTTTCCGACCTAAAAAATAGAACAATTTTATATATTCAACATCCCACCACAACTGACACTTGACAACACTCTATTATGTCTACTTACATTTTAAGGGTGATGACACTGGCTGTCTTAATAAACACCCAGGTGCACCGGTATCTTTTATAAAGGATTTCTGAAACAGAATAAATAAATTTGTGAAATAATATAAAATGCTGAGATAATAATTTCATTAAGCATGCAATAAATTAATCACCTTGATACTCACAACATTCTCCAATTCACTAGATGGGATTAATGTTACCACATCAGTATTAGGCATTTTAAATTGGCTTGATGGGCTTGGTGTACGTGATGGTTGTGTGACAATCATATCCTGAGACAGTAGCAGCAAATCCTAAAACAAATAAATAAAAACTTAAATATCCCTTTATTACACAAAAAAGGAAAGCATATATTTTGTATTTGAATAATATTTTTACTTTTCCGTTTTTTTTTGTAAATATATCTTCACTAACAAAAAGTGGAATCATACAAACAAATATTATTTTGTGTAATACTTCTACATTGCATAGACAAATAAATAGTTATGTGAATGTGTGAAACTTGAATAATTATAGGGATTACCTGAGAGTTTTCTATGCACTCCAATTTCTTTTTTGCTGGCGGTGTCATCACACAATGTGATTCTATTATTTCATCAACATTCTACAAAATCAAACAAAATGAACATTGCATAATTCACAAAGATTTGAGCAAAGGTTTTTATACCAGCAAAGGCAAGCAAAAAAAAAAAGAAAATGAAAAGTCAACTTTACCAGATGAGCTAGGGATGCCAGGTTTCCTTCACCACCAGTAGGTTCAACATTCTAATAAAAAGTAAAACATTACAATTATGTTAATGATTATAGTTATGATGAGAGTTTCCAAAGACTACATCTATCACCAGGAGGGTTCTGATCCGCCAATATTCCAGCCGTCCAACATACATAGGAAAATAATTGTTTTTTTGTTGCTTTCTTTTGATATTAATACAGATTGATAAACTAAAAATAATCACACATTTAGTACAGATAGAGGTGCATACCACAGGTAGGGAGTCATCATCATATGCTGATTCCAGACCATCAGCAGATAAAACCATTAAAGATCTCATCCAGTCTTTGTCGGGGTGATCACTGTTTGATGTCCCTGGTACTTGACCTCCTCCAGTCCTTCGCCTTTCTTGACGTTCCTTACTTGCTTCCTACAAATAATGCAATATTTAATTCTTTGGCGTTCGACCTGCTTAGACGGAGGTTACTGATAAAACTCGTCTATGTAAATCAACTAGACATGTAGAACTGGTAATTTTAACAACAGCACATAAAAATACTATTTACTTACTTTCCGTGCACACTTTTTCATATTATCAAATTTATATTTTAATTGTTTTAATGTTCTGTGTCTCGAGCTACTTGCGTTAAATTCCACGTGAAGGCTAAGCCATGTTTTTTCTTTCTGAGCCTGAGAAACGGCATCTGTTTTCTTACACAGTAATATGTGTTTGTTTTGATCAATTAAACGTTTAAACAGTTCAAGTTCATTGCTTGAAAAGTTAGATCCTCTTTCCCTGGAACAAAACATGTGTTATAACAATTATTTTAGACACCAAAAGCCATGTTATAAAATATTAAATAACCACGGTTGCTTAAAAAATAACATGCACTTGCACTTACTTTGATTTAACGTCCATTCTGAATACACTTGTAGTTAGTAGGTGTAAAATGGTATTTTGCTTCCGTATTAACAAAAGTATAAGTCGATGGATAAGAAAACGCAAGAGAATTAAAAAAATACTGAATATAAATCACAAACAAATAATATTTCTTTCAAAACAACAATGACAACTTGACAGCTAACACAATGTTGGCAGTCGAAAAAATATTACCCATCGAAAATTAAGGGAAAGTACACGAAATTGTACTGACAACACTTTTAACCTTCGTCAAATTTAACCGCCGCGTAAAATATTTCTGGGCAACTCAATGCGAAGATAACCGACGTTATTTTTTTAACCGTGGTCAAAATTGACAACAGTTAAATTTTGACTTTTACTTTACTGTAATGTACGAACAACCGGACCTTAGTGTCACAAGTTCGACACGCACTTAACCGATGTTTAATTTTATGTTCGTACTGAAAATAAAAATAATGATAGCACAAGGCACGTAAGGCATTTTTTGAAACTGAATAATATAACAAATTAAAATGAACATATTATATTTCCACGAAATCGCTCTGAAAAAACGAGCGTTAACAATTTATAATCGTACATTTTATTTTACATAGAGGTACATATATATACTCTTATCTATAGGTATAATAATATGCAACGGGTCTTCTCGTACGTATTTCAATGGGAACAGTGTAATTTATCATTGTTTCCTCACAATGCACATTCGAATGTTACATCGCGATGCTGGGACGCAGTAAAGTCGACTAACTCAAATTTCGACCATAAAACCAACAAATACTAACAAAAAAAGACGTGTATGCCGAGCACACGTGTCAAAGTGAAACTTCTTTGACAATATTCAAAGATACCAAATTCGTCGCCTCCATGACGTGACGGTATTGCCATGACGCGACCTTGAAATTTTAGTAAACGCGCCTAAAGAAGTTTGTCTTCAAAAACCCTAAGCTAATAATATTTTAAAATAAAGCTTGTTGACAATCGAAGCGCACTTAACGCGAAGGGACAGACCGATTCCTTTAAATTTGTGTGTTTGTCCGCCAGGTAGGTTTCAAAAATAATAATAGTTTACGAAACCCTTGGCTTACACACTGCGCACATTTCTGTATTATTTAAAGTGTCTTTGTTTTACGTTTCATTTGATTAGCATAATAATATTTGATTTTTAGCATAATAAAAGAGCAACTATGGAGTTTCTTGCCAGTTCTTCTCCATAGATACTGCTTTCCGAATCGGTGCGGTGGTAAATGTTAAAAATATGTAATGACGATTCGAAAGTGCTTTAGAAGTCTAATTGAATAAATAAATGTTTGAGTTTGAAATTATTAAGTATCATTCACAATGTGATTAAAATAAGGCTTACGATATATATTTGTCTTTAGATCAATGCCACAGAATAGGTTATACTTACTTTTATTATTATACCTACTTTACTTTCTGTAACAAATTAATTAATTTCTTTCTGAACGTTTCAGCGTAAAGTAAATTAAACATTTAAAACATTTAGCACGTGTAATGCAAAATATCGATCGAAAGTTGGTTTCTAAGTAAAATTAATTTAAAATTCAATGCGTAGTGTGTAAAGTCTTTGCTCTAACGCTGAACGGTGTCGGATAGTTATAAAAACATGAAAATCGGTTGTTCTGTGGATTTTGATATCGGCTTCGACCGCACAACGATATAATAATATTGGCCGACTTTGTGTTTGAACGTTTCTTAATACCTATATGTGGATTTAAATTTGATTGTTTAAAGGGATAATATTAGTATTAATTTCTATTTTCTGTTTAAATGAGTTCTTAGAAGTTGTGAAAATGATAGGCACACGAAGGTAAAAGATATTACTATTTTGAACGCATGTCTTAAATTTTAGGTATGTATAGTATTTTTTAGTGTTTTATTTTATGTGAGTATATACATTTAGAAATTAAAGATTTTTTAACGGATTTTAAACGCGATTTATTCATTATATTATTTTCCCGACGTTTCGAACACTTTACAGCGAGCGTGGTCACGGGGAGACTGTCTCCCCGTTTAGGTTTGTATTTTTGCAAGGTAGCTTTTTAATATCTGATATTTGGATACAATGCTATTTTCTATACATTTATTACTCTACATAAATTACGCAGAAAATTTAGTATTATACTTGGCTTTGTAACTTACCGAAAGGGTAACTTATTACCTAACCACGAAGTAATAACAAACTATATAAAAACAGAACAATGTAAATACACACTTTTGTAGACAGCTATTATTCAAAGAAAATTTATTCGCCAAGTTTCTCCATTGTTACATATTAAATGGTATATTTAAGGTTTTCTAATTGTACTATAAATATTTTACATGTCTGACATCACAGGGACAAAAGGTAAGCGTTTTTTTATATTATTTTTGACTTGAATACATAATTATGACATAGAAGAAAAATTATTGTTTAACTAGTTGTGCCGCGCGGTTTGATCCACGGACGAATCCAATTGTAAAATCAAGTATTTTTTTATGCTCACGTGTTATTTATTCTGATAATGTTATAATCTATAATACTGTAAAGTTTTGTCCAAATCAGTTGAGCAGTTTTTTCGTGATAATGTCTATTCATACTCACGAACTTTCGCATTTATTACATTAGTAGGATTACATTTTTAAAGAAAGAAAGAAAATTCGTGCATAAAAAGGAAAGGGAGCAAAACTCAGCATGTGTCGAAAAATAATCAATTAAAATCAAAATACGCATTATTATTTCAAATCTCAATGAACATAGCATATGCGAAAGAAAAATAATTTTTAATACAATTATTCTATGACAAGTGAGATATATGTTCGGGGTGGAAACTGCTGACTCAGTGCTTTATCATTGATTTAATTAAACGGAGGGTTAGTTGAACCACGGTTAACGTGGTTGACGGTTTAGGACATTTTTGACGAATCGTATAATGTGATTAAACTGTAGGTTTTTTACTTGATGTCTGTGTTAGGTAATTAAGTTATTACTGTTACAATGCGTTTTTGCTGTGTTGTAAATTGGATATTGTCATTGTTAATTATTTTAGGAGCATGTAAAAATTTTGTGACATGTGTTCATCTATTCAAAGGTTTTAGTGTCAATAAGTAGCTTGAGGAGTTAGTATAGGCACAGAATACATAATAGAACTACGTATATGTAATAATTGTTTTTTATTTATGAATAGAAGGTAATTTAAACTTAAAAATTTCAATATAATTAACATAGAGTAGAGTGTAGTTTTCTGAAGGATTTGTATACAATTTCCAACAGTATAAAACCGGGGGCTACAGCTAGTTTTCAAATAAAACTTTGAAAATATAAAACCAACATTCAATTACGCCAATAGAAAAGAGCCCTAAAAAACGTCCCTTTCAACCGAAGCCATTACTTTTTGCTTCCCAAACTCATTGGTGGACGGAGCCGGGAAAAAAGGCTAGATTAGTCGCATTTTTTGAGTTGGCAACTCTTTCCAATGGAGTTACTTGCTCTTATTTTTGGCAACTTTGCTACGTTGAAGGACAAATTTAACAGTGAAAAGTGTACGGGTTAAATTTTGAGGTTATATTGATGTTTTTGAATTTCGATTTTACGAATTACGTTTGATTAGGCTGATTAATTGTTTAAAATAGTTTTTTATTCTGATAGTGATTTGTTGATTAGTTGTAACTGTAGATTAATTATTTTTATTCGTTTTTAGTTAGTGGAAGAATAGTTGTTTAAATTGGTATTATGCAACGGTATCGATTTAGACCCTTTAATTACGGTATTTTTTTTGTATATTGTTAAAAAATTAACTTAGTTGTCTTCCATAATAATTAGGGGTGCATCCGATACCGATATATCGGCGATACTTCGGGATAGCCGATATATCGGTATCGACGATATTTTTATAAGAGTATCGGTATCGTATCGGCGAAAATGCGTATCGATGCATCCCTAATAATAATATTCAAATAAGCTGAGTCGTTAATTTGTTTAAATACATATTGTATAAATAATATTGACTAAACTATAAACACATGTACACAAAGATTGTGTATTAAATTAATACATATTCCTTTTAATCTTACACCCACTACAATATTATCTATTTTGAGATCTTAATTAAATATCGTAGTAATAAATTGCCTACTCCTTCACGAAATAAGGAATAATTTTCGACTCAATCTTATTTATTTATTTATTTATTTATTTATTTATTTATATTTATTTATATTAATCTTATTAAATGACAGCCGAGTTGTTTTCAAACAATTCGTTAGCGAATATTATTTTAAATGGCACGTGTAGATATTATGAAAGGTTAAAAACTATTATATTACTATATAATGTTAGTAATCATAAAATATAGAATTTTTATATCTGTGTTTGTGGCCCAATTACTTAAAAACTGCTGCACCTATTATGTTTATGTTTAGCGTGAAATGCGTTACGTTTAATTAGGTGAATTTCGTTATCCAATCGGACGTAAAATAATATTATTTATAATATTTTATTTTTTAATAAATTTAAAACCTATACGTACATGTTATTTAAATTACGAATGCATCCGCGATTTACGGATATGTCGAATTTCTGTACATTAAATGTGGCGTAAAAAATAAAATAGTGTGACATTTTAAACATTTAAAAAAAGGTTCACCGTTTTTGCTTTTTGTCGTACAATAAAGGGCCACGAGCGATACTCTTGATAAATTTAATTAATTCAACTCGATACATCGAATATTCCAATTTCAGGCGAAAAAATAAAAAGCGGCGAGATTTAAAAACTTTTAGGTTTTTGTCCTTGTGCGATTTGGACGCGGCGAGTGTTGATTAGAAAAGCTAGTTTTTCAAGAGAAGTTTTTGTTTGAGTTTGGCTTTGCGCTCTTATGGTTTATGATGTACATTGCACATGTGAAACGTCCATTATTTTGCACCTTATAAGTTATTTCGCAACAAAAATTCAAATTAGTCTTCTTTCATGATAGATATATTTCTGTACTCAAACCTCAGCGGTTCTCATAATTCAGTTGTGATTAAATAGTTGGCCAGTAAAAGACTGTACTACAACCTGAGATTTTTTCTGTAGGTAGTATAATATGTACAAAAATGTTGAACTTGGTAAATGCAATAGGTAAAGTTAAATGTAATGCAATAGGTAAAGTTACATGTCGCTATGTATGCTTTACAGTGCCAAAAATGTATATTCGTTTGACGTATGGTATTTTATTAAGAAGCAATAAAGTATCGCCGCGTGTGAACCATCCGTCTGCAAGCCGCCTTAAACCATTCATTGGATCGGACACAATAGTGGCAGTGAAATGAAATGCAGGCTCTGTTTGCCCGCTCCGTTATTAAGGATTTGTTCGTAACGGGCTTGTTATTACATCTGTTACGAAACGCCGCTTTTAATATACCTTAACAGATTTAGCGTTGTTTGCGAGCGTTTGTTCGTTTCTTTGGTAAAGCGCTTTATCTTAGTGTGAAAGTGCATCTAATATTGTTAATGCGAAACTTTGTTGCGCTTTCCAAGCTAAATTATAGCACTGATTTGGATGGAATTTGTTGAACCCAGAGGGTCATACACAGGCTTCTTTTTTCTACATGGATGAAAGTTTTCGTGTCTTTTTTGCTCGCAGGGCACAGATAGTTAGTCACAGAGAAAGTTGATGAACAGCATCCAGCAAGTTATTTTATTATAATTTTTATTATAAATTACTATCTTTCCGCCCGCGGCTTCGCCCGCTTTGTCTAAAACATAATAAATTATATACTAAAACCTTCCTCTTGAATCACTCTATCTATTAAAAAAAAACCGCATCAAAATCCGTTGCGTAGTTTTAAAGATTTAAGCATACATAGGGACATAGGGACAGAGAAAGCGACTTTGTTTTACCTATACTATGTAGTGCTAATAGAGTTTCTCATTCTAACGCCTATAACTAGCATTCCACTGCACGCATTGTGATGAAACAAAAATTTAATAAATCTGCTTTGTAATACGGCAACTACGATATATTATCGCGATCCGTGGAGGGAACACTCTAAAATACGAAAAGACCAACTGCGTATTACAAATTATAACATAGATTTTATTCAGTCTTTTTAAAATTTTTATTTTTCGTTTTAAAGCTTGAATCGCTGAACAGATTAAAATGTATCTTGATCTATATCAAGTAGCCTAAGTCCTTCTCAAACATTCTATCTATCTCTATAGATAGATAGAATGTTTGAGAAGGACTTAGGCTACTTTTTGTCAAAAAAATTGAAGGGGATAAAATAGGGGACGGAAGTTAGTATATAGAAGGAAGCAGCTATATTTAATTCAACAGAGCTTTGAAAGAAGCCTGTTTGAGTTTGAGTTTGAGTTATAATTCGACAATCGTCACAAATGACGCGGATGTAATTAAATTTTACGCCATTGTTTCAAAGTAAAGTTAAGTTAAAAGTTGTAACATTAAGATAGGCTATGTAAGGGTACAAGTTAGAGGCTGTACTGTTGATAACCGCGACGGATGTCTGAACAAACCGAGATAACCTGTGACGTCATTAGGGTAGATAAATATTGACTAGCTCACGCCTGCGGGTTTGTGCCTGTTTTGATATACACAAACACACCGAGAAGCTATTATTTTTAATTTATTAGGTACCTATACACACATTCTTTTTGTTGTTGGTTATAAATAATAAATATATTTAAAATAGAAAAAATATTGGAGTGAAAAATGTTTTTATTTATCCTCGTTTCTAATGGAGACCAAATATTTAAGATTTCGATTAAATTTTCTCGTCTTCGATCTAAATTAGATTTCTATTATTGTATCCAATTCGGGATCTTATTTCTTTAAATCACCTACTATGTTAATTAAATTGTATTGACCCAAATAGGTACAATTTTCTTTCTATTAAAATAGGTCAAGCAGATTTAATTTAAAGGAACGTATCTGCATCTTTAATCTATAATATAACTAGCGGTCCGCCCCGGCTTCGCCCTCAAGTTGGATCGAAGTGCACATGGTGTGCGAATTTTATTATAATCGGGAGTCCATTGAGGACAAACATTGTGACACGAGATTTATATATATTAAGAAGATATTGTGTATGATTAGAGTTATCTTCCAAATACCTACTATAAGACCAATTCCTAAAATAACTTACAGATTCCGATTTATAACGCTAGGTATACTATACTTAGGAAATAGGATAAAAAATGCATATTCTCTCGAAAAAGGTAATCCTAATTTACTCAGTAGATAGTATACGACTTACCTACGGCAGTTTTGACATTGTGTAAATCAGTCAAGAAACACTCAAAAGTAAAATACATGTTTGCCTTATTGTTGAAAAAATCTTAACAAATATTTTATCAGATTCATTAACATTTCAACATCGAACCCGCGACCTTCACGTCAAACAGCGAACCACTAAACCGCGTTTCAATTGTCAAGTTTAATTAATTTTTCATTGAATTGTTTATTTGCTGACGCTACTTCGATCTTAATTTAGATAACATTTAACGCTTTAATGCGGGTGATACTATCTATGAGCTTAGAAATTCAATTTTGTTATACATTTAATTATTTTGTCTTTTTTGTAATACCTAGGGTACATGGTGTAGTGGTTACATTGAGTAAGATGGTATGTATGGGTTCAATCCGGATTTACACTTAGGTAATTGTATGTACCTATTTGCAAAATATTTATTAGCATGGTGTTATAAACCACTTTTTATGTAGTTTACGATGGTGTGGCCGAGGTCTATCTACTTAAAATGCCAAATAATATTAATATTTTGATTCGCACAAAAAATTTTGACGAATTTTATTTGGGATACGCTTCCTTTATCTATACTAATATTATAAAGAGGAAAGGTTTGTAATTATGTATGTATGTATGGTTTTCACGCATAAACTACTGGACCGATTTCAAAAATTATTTCACCATTAGAAAGCTGCATCTTCACTGAGCAACATAGGCTAGGTTTTATCCCGGAAATCCCACGGGAACGAGAACTATGCGGGTTTTTCTTTGAAAACGCGGGCGAGGCCGCAGGCGGAAAGCTAGTAGTATGTAATTGCAAATTGATATCTTCAAATCATAAATTAATAGAAGGTATTGTTCCTACTTCCTACTCATAAAAAAACTGATTTTAATATCAATTCTAATTCAAAAATTTATCATAATATAACTCTACATACTTATTCATGAACAGTAGATCTTCGTTCCATATTTTTATTTTTATACTAAACCTACATACACTTGAGTACATATTATACAAGTATACAACACAATATACAAATATAAAAAGATTGCTGCAAACCTCAGTAATGGCACGCACACACACGCACTGCGGTCTCTACGCAACTCGCTCGCGTGTGCGTAATGGCAGCCAGCAAATTGCAACCATCTGCAATGGGATACAGGGATGTATAAAATCTAGATAGTATTTGTGTTTTATTTGGTTTTACGTTTATATAGCAAGGTAGAGAATCCCCTGTTTGAATTGGTAAAAAATTATAATATGGCTTTCTACTTACCTATAAGTTTGCAATATCAAAAATTACTTAGTTTTTGAGTTAATCAATTACAAACATAAACCCATACGTACCTTCCCATGAGCCATCGCCATTTTTTAATTAATATAGAGTAGCGGTAAGGACTCTGACTTAAATAAAAAAAATAAACAATATCTTTAAGAACCAGCATTCAAAAGCAAATAAACTTTTAAATTAATTTACCTTCATGTAAATTACTCCATAACTGAATCGAAGCAAAGAAATATCATGAAGAAGTGGGAAATTTAACATAATATGCCAACACGCACTTGGCCTGCACGGTGGATTATTGGTTAAATCCAGAGCCCCTGCAGAGGAAACGAATATGGGTAATATATTCATATTTCATACACTCCATCAGCCCATATTTGATCATGCATCTGTATGAAATATCCCATATATTTGCACTATCCAGTAATATCTATATCTGTGACATAATCAGTATTATGTAAAACTAGTTGCTAGCCGCGACGTCGTTCGTTTATTATTAGAATACTAATTCATGTTATACAAGATTCTATAACATGTTTATTAAGGTTTTACTAATGGTTAAGTAAATTAACCTAACAAGTCAGCAAAAATGATTTGTAATTTGTAAACTTTAAAATCTACCTCTATTTCGATTTTCCTATGACAAATACTAATAACCTATCCATAAAAAAATCTGACTTATTATATTTTATGAGAGAATATTTACGGTTTTAAAACAGGTTTCAAATCGGTTAAATTGTTCGTGGTCAATGCAATAAGATGTGATCTCCCAATGATTTGTGGCGAGGTAATGTGTTTCAATTTATAAAATTACATACATCCAATACTGGATATTGCATTAAGCTTTCTATTTAATATCAATTTGATTTATATTGGTTATTAGTGTATCTTATAAAACATGTAATTAAAAACATAAATATGTTGGTATGTATTATAAAAAATTGAACCGTTTTAAGGTGTCAGACATAAAGGGTAAAAACGACCTTATTACTGAGACTTCGCTGTCTGTCTGTCCGTCCGTCTGTCACCAGGCTGTATCTCATGAACCATGATAAATAATATAATATAAATAATATACAGTATTTCTGTTGCCGCTATAACAAAAAATAATAATAATCGAAATTTCACTTCAACGATTATTAAATTGAATGTATTTTGAACTGCACTGAAATTACGCGAAAACAGCTGAGTTGATTTTGATTGATACTATAACATGAGACGGTGTTATATGTAACACATATGCTTTTTATATCATCATTAAAGCCCAGCAAAGTTTTAACAAGCTATTTTTATTAAGTAACAGAAATTTGATATACCTAAATAAAAGTTCTAGTTTATTTTTAAAAAGATTAAATGAAACTAATTGGTTTATGAAATTAAAAGTATAATATAAAATACAGTTATTATAAAAAAACACTCCGTCAGTCAAGTTGTATCGTTACGATCTGATTAAGATGAGCACAAAAAATATTAACAAACCTTTGAAGGTCAAAGTACTGTACATAAGAAATATTTTGTTTTGACCAACTGCGCTTGAAGGAGGGTAATGTTTTGCAACAATTTGTACAATTTTTTTTAAAGTGAAACTTTAGGCGCGTTGAGAGTTAAATTTCAAGGTCGCGTCATGGCAATAAAATAGTTTCACTTCTGACACGTGTGCTTGGCGCTGAACGTGTGAATGAACTGATTATAAAGGAAAAAAAACACGCTCTTTTTTTCCTTCAGTTCATACAGGTACTTACATAAGTTTGAAAGTATGTTATTTTTAATGAATTCACCTTTAATATGTAATAATAAAAATAAATACAAGTTACTCTGGATTAATAAAAGATTTGAAATGAATTTATCATTGTTAAAATACTTGACCGATTTTGATAAGATTTGCCGAATTAATAGTTTCGAATACGACAAGGTTCATGTACGCTCGTAGTGGGAATATAAATGGCGCTATTGGACATTACAGTGCAATTAACACGGACAGAAATGTGGACAATAATCATAAAAATATTATATTGCCTCACTCGAGCACCGAACCCTGGAGGCTTTCTTGTTTTCATTTTAGCGAAGGGAATAAATGTAAATATAAGTTTTATTAATCTGTAGTTTTATATTTTGGTTTCATGTATTTTAAGTATTTATGTGATTAGAATACAGACTTGGTTCAAGCAGTTAAGATTTAAAATAATTTTTACTTGTTCAAATAAATAAATTTTTAAACATATTTTTATAATACCTACTTCATACATACCTTTCAGTATTATCAATTATCTACTTTAATACATACATAAAACGGCTTTAAAACTGTGCAAAAATAAGGCTTACGTAGTGACATAGTAAGGCTTACGTAGTGACATAATATGTACTCTATCGCGACGTAGAGATCTTTTAAAATATCTTTAACTAGCTGCGCCCCGCGGTTTCACCCGCGTGGCTCCGCTCTTGTTGGTCTTAGCGTGATTATATATAGCCTATAGCCTTCCTCGATAAATGGGCTATCTAACACCGAAATAAATTTCCAAATCGGACCAGTAGTTCCTGAGATTAGCGCGTTCAAACAAACAAACAAACTCTTCAACTTTATATAATTAGTATAGATTTAAAATTAAAATCTCAGCTTCCAAGGGAATTATTAAGAACCACAGTTAAGAACTCAAACCATGTGGCATCCGTGATCCGACATCTTTGACGTTGACAGGTGTGATTGCGTGTTGTGTCACAAATGCGAACTTCAAAATGTTACGTTCCGATAAAAAATTTACGCTTTTACACCTGGTGGTAAAGTATGGTGGATTAATTTAAATTATGGGGTTAATTACATGTACTTACCGATAAATTTTAGGCTTTTTAACAAAAATTTGCTTTAGAATCTTTAAAAAGTGGTATCTAATTTCAAAATGTATGTTTTATCAATTACATTGATTATTTCCTTGTAGTGGAGTGCCTGGAACATTCAAAACCGTATAACCTCGGATTAGAGTTATAGTGAATGAATTAATATGATCGATGTGGGATATTATTTTTTAAACTATAAATTGCAATGTTTACCCAAATTTTTTTTGTGCACTCCATTGTTTCGTTGTTTAAAAAAAATATTATGAAAAATTAATGTTTGACCATATATTTTCACTTTAAACAGTATTTTTTTTTATTTATATGTTAAATCTTACTTGAGTAGACATATAGGAATATTTTTCAAAGATAGGTACCTGTGTATAAAAATAGCAGTAGGGATCTCGAACAGATAGAAAAACGTGGAGGGGAGAGCGGAGCCACAACTGCTATGTACAATGGAATTTCTCGGCCAGTTTAATTATAAATTAAACGTAGGTAATCCATTGAGTACATTTAAAAAAATAAGGTAATTAATTACGACTAATGAAAAGAAAAAAAATATTAGTACAAAATCTGTTTATTTAAATACATTACAATTACATTGTTGTCTACATAAAATATTTAGTTGAAATGATAATATCATCGTGAAAGCGTTCTATTAGTCGTTTTTTAATAGTTTTTTCTACCGGGATATGCTCTGTAGTGATGACTTTTTTCAACTCTTGCATGGTAAATTGGCAATCATCATTCTATTCTATGTAGGTACTTGTATATTTGCTCCATTGCTGCATCTACCATTCTTAGATTTATTTTCTTTTCAACATTACTGAGGTGAATTGAATTTTTCAGCAAATTATAACAATGCGAATGATATTTTGCTGCAATTAGTGTCTCATGTCGGTTATACCAGAAATCCTTTTCTGGATATCTCGATAATAATCGGTTTTCTGGACGGCTATAAAATTCGTGATGGATTCATTCAAAGTTGAAGTGTTGATGTATGAAATCTGACTACGCCGGCATTTTTTTGTATGGAGATACTACAAAGACCCCATCTACTCGAGAGAAAGCCGCTGGTAGAAATTTGGACGAATTAACCCGGAAATTGAGAGTAGCAGAAGAAACCATTAAAATAATAAAAGGGCATTCAGACATTTAAAAGACAACTTTTTCCGGTGATGTCGCACTTGCAGTGAGCAACAGGGGAGGCCATTTTGAAAATTTATTGTAATTAAACACCTTGTAATTGGTTTTATTTTGTTTGCATTAAAATTTTGCACTTACCACTTTTAGATTTCAATTTTTCGAATTAAGCCTTATGAATAATAAAATGAAATGTTCAGGGTAGCTACCTCATAGATAGAGTAAGTTTTCAAAAAGGATATTTTTTTATGCGATTTTATTTTTTACGGGCCCTTGAAGTTGTGAAAATACTGGGTAATTTTATCTTTCTTGGCATTAAATTCTAATTTGTATTCCATTCAAAGATCTAACGATATTTAAATTTTACCATACTGAATTGGCCTATCTTTCAGCTTAGCACACAAAAAAAATCATGCATTTACCGCCATAATTCACATCACCATAAATCAAAATCTCTACGTACTCGACGATAGGTGAAAACTTGAAAAAAACGTCATAACTCCGAAAATACGAAAAATCGCATAACATACATGGGGGTGATTCGGATAGCCCTCTATGTCCTCTACCTCCCAGCTTCAGTATATCACTACTTCTTAAGACACCCTCTATGGTCAAACATGAATTTTTCACAATAATTTGTTTAAACAATGAAACAATGGAGTGCACAAAAAAAAATTGGGTAAACATTGCAATTTATAGTTTAAAAAACAATATCCCACATCGATCATATTAATTCATTGACTATAACTCTAATCCGAGGTGAAGACCCCCAGGCACTCTACTATTGATAAACTTCAGTAAATATTGTTTCTTTGTTTAATGTTGTATTTAAAACTAGCTAATTTCTGCGACTGCGATCGCTATAATCTTTTATGTGTGCATTTTTAATTTAGTAAAACGAATCTACTCAACTAAGTTATAATACTTAAGTAAGTTAACTCCCAGGTAGTTATTTAACAGTAAAAGTTATATCTAGGTACATCATAAAGGTAGTCTATTAAACTTTACTAGTAGAATATGCAGTGTTAAATTCACAATGTGCAGTCTAAAGCCGAGATGCAGCCTCCATCATAACCCCAGATCCAGGATTTGAGCTGATCCCTAGGCGACCGCACTAATACTACCAATTTTGTGATCTATTACGTGATGATCTGTGGATGTGTTTGTGTGTGAATGTATTAAATTGATGTAGAGGTTTTAGTGAAAATAGATAGATGGGTATCGTTATAAGTGAAGAATAATCTATTAGGTATGATTTATTAATCACTACATAGTACATAGTATAAAACAAAGTCACTGTCTGTCCGTTTCTATGTATGCTTAAAAAACTACGCAACATATATGTTAGTACTAGCGGTCCGCCCCGGCTTCGCCCGTGGTACCTACATGTTTAAACTATCCTATCTCTCAAGTTGGATCGAACTACACATGGTGTGCGAATTTTATTATAATCGGTTAAGTGGTTTAGGAGTCCATTGAGGACAAACATTGTGACACGAGATTTATATACTATATTAAGATATAATTTACTAGATTTCCGCCCGCGGCTTCGCCCGCGTTTTCAAAGGAAAACCCGCATAGTTCCCGTTCCCGTGGGATTTCCGGGATAAAACCTATCCTATGTGTTAATCCAAGTTACCCTCTATATGTGTGCTAAATTTCATTGTAATCGGTTCAGTAGTTTTTACGTGAAAGAGTAACAAACATCCATACATCCATACATCCATACATCCTTACAAACTTTCGCCTTTATAATAGTATTAAGATTAGGTTTTAGATAAACGGGCGAAGCCGCGGGCGGAAAGCTTGTATGTGTATAAAATTGTTACCTATTTATTTATTTGCTATCTACTGAATAATATATTTTAAAGATATAATCATTCTGTGGATGTAAATTTCTTTGAACATGCCTTCAAAATAGATATTGTTTATTATATTTATTATATACTATTGATGGTATATTTCCATGAATAAAGATTATTAAAATGTCCATATGTTAATAAATTATAAAATAAAAACAACAAATATGTTTTACAGGTAAATAATTGTAAATAATCATTAATCTTGATGAAGGCGGGTTCACCTCGCGGTATTTTTAATATTAACAAATAATTGATGAGTCAAAAAAGAGCTATCATATTAACTGAATATACACAGATGATACATCCGTTTACACGGTTCTGTGTTATTTGTTAATGATATAAAGTTAATTAAACAGGACGCATATGATAAATGCGAAAGTTTTTTGTGTGTTTGTTACGTTTTAACATGTGAAAAGTCCATAAATTTTGATATGTAGATAGATAAACTAATGGAGAGTAACATAGAATTTAAGGGGGTTGAAAAAGGGATGAAATTTATTAGGAAATAGCTATCGCGCAAAGGCAATAAGACCCGAACAGACCAAATCATAAAGTATGTATATTGAAACTAAAACTAAACAAACATATAAATAATTATCTTATTTATTCACCACAAAGTACCTGTAGCTCGCAGCATTCCAATCTAATTGAATTTACTAGGTTTTAGGTCTTACAATAGTTTCTAGGTCAGAGTTCGTGGAATTCATTTTGATATGAATAAAACAAAATTAGCAATTCAAAACATAGCTTACATTGAGCTCAATCCCGCAACAAATTACGTGAAACACTAATTAGTTATTTAATTAAAATAAATTAAACTTGTAGTTGTATACTGTATCATTTTGGATGTAGCAGTTTGAATGGTTTGACAAACATGGCTCTAATGTATGGAAGTGAATGAATGGCAGAGGAATTATTTTAATTTAAATTAAATACATAATTTAATGACAAACAAGTTAAAAACAGTAAATGGATACTTTAGTAGTATGTACTAGGTACCTATATGGTATGTTTAGAAAATTAGAACATCTGTAATATGTTATTTTCGTATAATAATACTAGCGCAGCGGTCCGCCCCGGCTTCGCCCTTGGTACATATTTACGTTTTCTCTACATAAGAACCATCCTTGGACTTCCACAAACATTTTAAAAAAAGAATTATCGAAATCGGTTCAGCCGTTCACACGTGATGCCGTGACAACGCGAAACGGGTTTCATTTTTATATATGTAGGTATACAGGGTGACTGGTAATTCGACGTGATCCTTCAAAGGGGTTATACTAGAGGTCATTTGCAACAAATTAAGTCCAGTTAACCAGGGGTCAAAAATGGATGGTTATATGCTATGACGGATTTTGATATGAAAATTTTCTGCCTTTTTACCAAAAACAATTAATTATGAAAAAACTACTACACTGTTAACATTCAATTGATATTTTTTTGAAAGCCGAAGAATGAGCGATCAGTTTAAAAAAAAACTTGCCCAAAACTTGCATCACCTCAAAAAGAAAAGGGTCATAGCTCATTAACCATCCATTTTTGACCCCTGGTTAGCTGGACTTAATTTGTTGCAAATGACCTCTAGTATAACCCCTTTGAAGGATCACGTCGAATTACCAGTCACCCTGTATATATTATGTTCCTATATGCATACCTATATTTATTCTTTAAAAGCTTTGTACCTAAATTTTATTTAGATACATACTTAAATACCTACTTGTTTAAATAATTTACAAAAAGAAGTTTCTATTATAGAAATCACGGAAAATAGAGCAAGTAATTCGTAATAATCAAAATATTGTATCTTTGTGCGTCATTTTTTCGTTCTTTCACGTGTCAAAATCTATTAAACGAATGTGTCTGAACTTAGCACTAATCTATATCGTCTATCAAACTTTGATCAAACTACATCAATAAGTCATTGACACGAAGTTAGCAGCAAGTTAATTATGCTATATTCTGTTGCTACCTGCCATTGTTCATTATCTTTTGTTAGTCTATAGTCTATACGGATGATCGAGTTTTGGGATACAGCAGGTAATGAAAAGTATCTTGTTATTGGTAATGTATTTAAATAGATTTATATTATATAATAGATTTATCGTTTAGATTCAGCTGGTTTCTCTCTGTAAACGAATATTATGAAGTAGCATATTTATTGATAAGTTATCTATATTAAAGCTGGCTTCTGGCTTACATTTTTCGGTTGATATGTTCGGTTTTCTTTTAATCCGTTTTCCGAATCGGTTAAGCAGGTCCTGATTGATAGATAGATGACTAGCTTTCCGCCCGCGGCTTTACCTGAATAGTCAATGGAAAAAAATACAGTGTGAATGATAGAATGAAGGTACAAAGAAACAGAAAGACAGTCAGAGAGGGAAAAATATGCATAACGTTTATGTTTTACTATTTTGTAACAATAAATAAAAACATACTTAACAAAACTAGTAATTTCAAAAGATAGCAACGTTTTAAATTTTAATATGTTTAATATTTTCAAAATAAATA
Source organism: Colias behrii (assembly GCA_029959065.1). Classification (NCBI taxonomy): domain Eukaryota; kingdom Metazoa; phylum Arthropoda; class Insecta; order Lepidoptera; family Pieridae; genus Colias; species Colias behrii. Next base: position 503,823 of record JARWMC010000026.1, read on the forward strand.
TTCAGCAAAAAATCAAACTACGATAACCTACGTATGCATTTTGAAACAAAATATGCATGAAATTATAGATTTCCAATTTCAACGTAGTTTCGTTTGAAATTCATATCATACCGAAATACAAATTTGAAACGCGAAAAGCGACAAATGTGCGCTATCAATTCATTTGTATTTAATCGATTTTTGCATTGCATTTTGCTCTTTTTGTAAAACAAATGCGTATTAACAAAAACTGAAATTGCATGTTGTTAAAAATGGATATGAAACTTGTTAATTAACGATTTATTTAAAAGCATATATATATATAGGTATTAGCCCGTGACTTTTTTACTTTATTTTTATAGGGGAACTATATTTTCTATCACCAAAATTTATATTTGTCATTAAGTTGTATCACCTAATAAATAGATCTATCACCACGAAATATTTTCGTTCTCAGATAAACAAAAATTGTTCCCAGGTATGAATTATCAAATTAATGTTAATATATGTGTAAAATAAGAGATCGATAACCAATAATATTATATTGCATTACATGAATATAAACTTCGTTCTTATAATAACAGTTTTGTTACTTAAATAATAGCTCTGTGCTCAGAATGGTAGATCTGTCACCAAATAAATCGATTATCGATCCCTGACTGCGACTCCTTTTTATTTGATATTTTGTCACCAATACAGTAGTAACATTCTCGTTCTTATAATAACAGTTTTGTTACTTAAATAATAGCTCTGTGCTCAGAATGGTAGATCTGTCACCAAATAAATCGATTATCGATCCCTGACTGCGACCCCTTTTTATTTGATATTTGTCACCAATACAGTAGTAACATTCTATTTCGTTCAGATAATAAATTAATAGTATTCGTTACCAATTTAATACATCAATTTATAATTTTAATGATCAAAGGGGCGGAGACAAATTGGCGCGACAAGCTGATTATTCAGTGGTTATTATTTTTAAGAATAAATATTGATTATTTTAACTTTAATTAAGTGTTTTATCTACTATTCTGCTAGCCATAAGCCAGCTATTTTAAACCAGCGCTGATTGTTCAGTGGTAATTATTTTAAACAATAAATATTGATTATTTTGACTTTGTTTTATTTACTGCTCTGCTAAAAAATTTATTTAAACATAATTTATACTACCAGTGGAAATTTAGAACCTTGGGAGTCTAGTTAAGTAGCAGAATGTTTTGGTTGAAACGATGATGACAACCCTAATTTTTTATTTGAACTTAATGCAATTTTCTAGTAACATAATATGATTTATTGGTGATCTCTTTAAATTAGTTTGCTTAAATACTTATTAGGACACACCTATTATAATACATACAAAAACATTTATTTGGTACTAGACCTTATATCTCAGGATTTTAGGTGATTTATTGTGGAACTGATTTTGCATTGTTTGGTGACTACATTTTGGTGACAGATCTACTGTTTTGAGGACAAACCCTATTATTTAAGAAACACAAAACTAATTAAATTGGTGATAGCTTAAATGATACCCTTTTTATAGCAGCTACTAGCTGTGCCGCGCGGGCGTATAATATAATCAAGTAGGTACATATTCTAAATCTCATATTATGTTATTCTGTTGTAAACTTACATGATTGTAAAGTTTCATCCAAATACGTCCAGTAGTTTTTTCGTAAATAAGTAACAAACTTCCTTCCATATTAACTTTCGCATTTATAATATTAGAAGCATAGATTACACAAATATTACATTTTACATTTTCAAATTTCGAATTTGTATTTTTTAACAAAACTGTTTATATCTCGGAGCAATTAATAATTGCTCCGAGGTTTATATTCATTCATCTCCAAGTTTTATTTTTTAGAAAACTGTTCAATTGGCGCGGTTTATTATCCACGAAACAAATTTAAACTTCTAAACGTATAGAAAAGCGCTGAAATGAGGGTAAACTATACTGTGATTTCTGAACGACAAATTGTATCGATAAAATGTCCTTCGATAGCATTCTTGGTCCGAGAATAAGTCGAGAACCGACCTTCTTTTGTTATTTTTACACTTATTTATTATTAAAATGTTAGAGACATGAAAAAAGGTTTTATTTACATTGACCTAGAATGTAGGTATTATCTATAAGTATCTATAAATACCTATTAAAGATATTTCAAAACAAAGAAATAGATATCTACTTTCTGTGTAAGTAATATATTTTTTTAATATAATATAATAATCGGCAATTTATATGAAATTGCCGATTATTATATAAATCCGATAAAAATGTAAACATATTTTTGTTTTTCATATAAGTAGGTAAGTATCTAGTAATAAATTATTTATAAGGTTGTGACAATTAACCAAATTTTAAATATTTTATATTTCAATAGCCTAAGGTCTAAGCAATAAATATTAAATACCTACTTACCTAGAAAAAAAAAACAAATTTATATAGTTAGATAGATGTCATGCAAAATTTTCTACATATGCGCAGATCTTTATAAATGGTACTACAGTCCTATTTATTTTGTGCTATTGCCTTTAAAAACAATAAAACAGACCCAAAAACCCTTTGACAATCGAATGCTCGAAACCAAAACTATCTCGATGACTCCGCTAGATTTTATTTTATTGAAAACTGTTTCTAGAATGATTTTGTTTACGTAGGCATATAATATGTTATAAATTCTTTTTTATAGCACAAGCATACCTTTACTTAGATAAAATATAGACATTATTAAAGATAAATATGTTACTTATTCTAATAAATTTCCGCTCGCGGCTTCGCCCGCTTTATCTAAAACCTAATTCATAAATTATGTAAAACATACTTATATTAAAACCTTCCTCGAGAATCACTCCATTTATTAAAAAAACCGCAACCAAAACCGATGCGTACTTTTAAACATTTAAGCATACATAATATAGGGATATAGGGACAGAGGAAGCGACTTTGTTTTATACTGCCTATGTAGTGATAATTTGAAGATTCAGATTTTAAAATTGAACCCAAACATGTACCTACATACTATAAACTAAAATCCCTATTATATCTGTGCATTCCCTGCATAGACTATAAATAGTTAGCCGTTAACAGTGCATTATCATTCGAGATTAACCGATAATTTGAATAATCGTCGCTATTTTTGTTTCGCATCTCTACGCCATTAATTTGGTTCGGATTTAAACCAATTGCCAATTGGCGTGTTAAATAAAATCGCCGTTTTGCCGACACTCATTTAAACGATTACAGCGCAAACAATACAAATCGGAATCCGAATAAAACCAGCGAAACGCGGTCATTATGGTAATTTATTGCTATCGTACGTAGAATATTATATTTTTTATTTCACGTGCATTGTTCCATTGATCGCGGTTTTGTGGTGCTCGGACAACGCTGCAACGGTAGTTTGAAGCATAAAGCATCTCGAATAATTCGAACGTCGTGAGCGTCGCAACTCGCAACTCGCAGCCACGGGTATCTACCTGTTTTCTTTGAACGCACGCGGGAAAGGGACGGCCGATCGAAATCCGTGTGGAGAATGCATTTCGACAATGCGTACCTACTGCCTTATGCCTACAAAACGTGAAACGAAAGCGGCCGGGACGCAGGGCGACGCCACTAACAATGCAAGACTATCTTTCTGGTTATGCAACCCGCCTATATTCGGAAGGACGGCGATTGTACGGATCAATTTGAGCGCGAACGGCTCTCCGTTTTTGCCGCTTAGGCATCCGGCCGTGGCCGATGAAGCGACTGTGCGCCGCGCATTCTTGCCTCTTCACCAATCCCTGCCAACTTCACGTCAGTTTCACCCCGACCGCCGCGCGGAACGGACCTGTGCCGGTCGTTTCGTCAAAACTATCGTGCAATACAATACTTAAACAGTTTCAAGTGACTCGAATCGATTTCTAAGTTTGTTATATTTACTTTTTGTGTAAACAAACAGTGATGGAAACGGATTCGTTCAGAAGGGACGGTTTAAAACGATGACCGAAAGTTTTAGTTGTGAAGAAAAAAGTTCGAATGCATTCGAAGACAAAAAATATTGTGTGCGTCTAGTGATGACCTGATGGGATCGCAGTGCGACCGAAAGCGTGTAGCTAGTGATGTGTACTGTGATATAAAATATCGACAATCGATGATTGTCGTGTGTGATAAGTGTAGTTTAGTTACCAAAGATTCCTGATGATCTTGTACATTAATTTGTGTTTCATATTGGTAGTTCTAGGTGAGTACCGAGTACACGCGTGGCATACTTTAGACCTAACGGGTTATCGGGCGAATTTATGTTGGAGAGTTCAACATGGGAATAACATCGCGTTTAAATATAAATATGTAGTGATGCGGGGAAACAGATATTTGCATTCATTGCAGACGACGCATGTTAATAAATCTTGGCGAAGACAATGCGTGGTCTGTTTGTTGATTTAACTAAAGTCTTGGAGAAAATTTAATGCTTACATGCCAAGCTTCGAGAGAATATTAATTTAACTTCACAGTTCATTGTGTGTAATGTAGAAGAGATAAAAATCTGTATGAGATCATATTTGTTTATATATTTCTCAAGATGTTTTTTCTCATAGATTCTTTAAATGTGATAACTTAGGTATAAGGTTTAAACGCAAAACAATGTTACTTTTAATTAGGTAAACAGTAGAGAAAAAGCTGTTTGGTAAAATACATGTTTTATACAAGCAATTATTATAACAAAACATGTAAAATAAACATGAATTGCCGAAACAACCATTTATCAAGTTATAATAAGCGCTCATTAAAATTATTTAATTAGGAATTAGGATGGTTCGGTTCGAGCTAAACTGTACCTACGAAAGTTTTAATTAAAACACAGTTTATAGTTATTGTTCAGCTTGATTCTATGGTTGGACATTCATTGGGCACTACATTTTGTTAATGAAAAAATACTTTTCAGTGTTGTGTTTTTTGTTTTAATTCAAAACAAACACGTAGTGGTATAAATTATAATTATTTGCATAGGTTAGGATTTGACTTTTGAGGAGATAACATGATTTTTGTAGCACGTAGTTATTATTGTCTTTTCATGTGTGATTCAATGTATTTACATTTAGGCAGGTTCCTATTTCGTTTATTTTTAATGTAGGTACCTATTTCTCCAAATAAAATTTGCATAGTCAAATGCACAAATTATACAATTCTTACTTAGTCAAAGAAGCAAAACTTGAAACCCAGTTCAGAAAATACCTACTTTGTAGGTAGGTAATTTATTTTCCTACTCGATCTATTTTTATGACATTTAAGTTATCGTTTTAAAACATGTTACACTTTCAAAACACATAACAACACTTAACGTACATTATCTTCATTCGACACATGATATTAAAAAGCGATAAATAACATAGTTGTAATAATACATAGTCAATACCCGCATTGCCCGTTTTGAAGGAAATAGGTATATTATGTGCATTTTACAGTTTTAGATTATAGGGCTGTCACAGTTTGGTTTATTATAAATAAAATATCTGGAAAGGGCAATTAAAAATATTGTTATAACGACAATTAAATATAAATAATGTAGTTGATTAAAAAAACCCTCGTCACGTTACTGAGTACCGTAATAATAATACAATTCAATTTTACAATAATATTAGTTCTATTATCAGATAATTCAGCGCAAATTTCAACGTACTAGCGCCATCTAGTCTCAAACGTAGGAAAACTGGACTTCGAAGATAGTGAAAGCTAGACTAATAAACAGAAATTTAGATTACATTTACATAAATTATCAATAAGTATCCTAAATACCAAATAAAAATATTCGTCAAAAGATTTGTTGATAATATCTATAAATCGGTTCATAAATCAATTGATTTAAGTTGAAACTATTTGACTCGAAATCGAACCCATGACCTTTCCAATTTAAAACTCGCGGAACGCAGGTTATGAAGTATGTTGTATTTATATATATTTTTTTTATTTCACTGCATGGATGAGGCGATTTCGAAAAATAATACATTTATAAATGCAACTGTTGGCAACCCTAACCATCTGTCAATTAACACATCGTGAAATGGTTAAAAGTTTTCAATTAGGTTGGTTTAAAAAGGTTCCTTTATGACGGATTTAACGTAATCTCATAACGGGATAGTTATTTATTATCTTATTAAAATAACGGTTACTAATATATCAATGAAACTCATATGAACTTAATAGTGTAAGTAGGTATTGGATATTTACGAGTAAATTACGAAATATAAATACATAGTTTTGTCTACAAGATAAAAAGTAGTAAATAGATCCTTTTGAATTATCTTCTCCATGAATAAAAAACGTAATTTATTTTATTTTTGGTTTAATCTTTATTATTTTATATTTTGAAATATCTGTTTGCTAAAGTTAATTCAAATCGTTCCATCCGTTCGACGTTCCTATAAACAGAGTAAACACACTTATTATTTAAATATTAATATACATGTCAAGTGCTTATTTCAAATTTAATTTCTACATAAATTGAAGTTTATTGTGTGCCTCGTCCATTTTTAAGGCTACTTGACCTCTAGCGGATAAAAAACTAGTACAAAAACCACATTATTATAAAGATGTGGAGTTTGTGGGAAGATAATCGTTTGATTTTGAAAAGATTATTTCTTGGAGTCATAGCTGAAAAAGGCATTTTCTTTAAAACGACTGATACAATTTTGAAAAGATTTTATATAAATGTAGGCTAGTAAGCAAAATATATTTCGATTTCATATTTTTTTTAATAAGTAGAGTTTTTAATAAAATGTAGGAAATGAAACTATTTTAAATAGCAAAGGAATTTGTACAAAAGTATTATTTTAAATTTATTGGGGCATGGGCCATTGTATCAATCAGGTCATTCAAAATAGGGTTAGTTCCTTGTAGTCTTAATGAGTTGTTTATCAGAGCAGAGCGGATTGAACCCAGGACCTTTTGCACTGCGTATCTGAGACAATTATTATCTACTAAATAACGAGTTGTTATATTCAAATTAGTTTTTAAGCACAATTATTTTTGCATTTCGTTAATAATGCTAAACTACCTATGTGAAACAAATTTTTGCCTTGAAATTATAAAAAAACTAATTTTAATATTTTTTACATCTCTATAGTGCCGTGACGTGAATGTACGGACTGCAGAAAAGTAATTATTTATAATACTATGTTTCATTTCAAAATGTATTAAAACGTTATAACATGTAGATTGTAGGTATAATATTAAGTGTTTCTCATACATATTATTACGGAGGAGTGAGTTTCATTTAAAAATCCCTACTTATATTATAAATGCGAAAGTAACTCTGTCTGTGTGTCTGTCTGTTACGCTTTCCCGCTTAAACCTCTCAACCAATTTTGATGAAATTTAGCACAGACAATCTTTAGACCCCGAGAAAGAACATAGGCTACCTTTTATCAAAACACCACGCGGGCGACGGAAGCTAGTTAAATATAAAATAGGTACTATACAAAAGTATTTGAGACAAATAAGGTAGTACTGTAATTAATGAAAAGCTCAATGAAAACCATCAAATTTTGTATACCTTTGTATATTTCATACGAAAGAGATTACTTATATTTTAAAATAAAGTATCAAAAAGGATCAAGGCTCTACTTAATTTTCATACAATATAATGGAATATTCAAAGAGATACATTTCGTCGTAAGTTTAATGAATTATTAAATAATACTGCTTTCTTCATAATAACTGTAAATTTGTGTTACGTTTCTTGTTTGAAATTTAAAGTAAAATTCTTAAAATTACCATTAATGGTAGAATTCAGTGAAAAACCTTTGCTTAGGAGATAAAAAATATCTTCCTCGTTCTAAATATGGCTTATATTTTAATTTCTATTTATTTTACATAAACAAATATCATTCAATGTTATGTTATAATAATTTAAGTTTAAAATATAAATAATCAACGAGTAACCTTTCATATTTAACTGAATACCACCAAAATGAGTTCACTAGTTTCATTCCAAACATAATGACTTACAACGAACATTTAAACCGTGATTATAATATATTTTTAAAACACTTGATGTTATTTAAAAAACTAATTACGCTGCGGTTGTCCCTTATTACATAGTTTTTGTACTACGCCAAATTGTACAACAATTTTAATAATTGCATTTAAACCGCTTTTATTGTGCAGGTTAATTATGAAGACATGTTGAAACGTTTAAATCATGAAAGAAAGGGTATTTTGTTTTTATTAAAACACTAGCTGTGCTCCGCGGTTTTACCCGCAGTGCTCCGCTCCTGTTGGTCTTAGCGAGATGATATATAGCCTATAGCCTTCCTCGATAAATGGGCTATCTAACAACGAAAGAATTTTTCAAATCGGACCAGTAGTTCTCGAGATTAGCGCGTTCAAACAATCAAACTCTTCAGCTTTATAATATTAGTATAGATATAAGTATAGTTTTGTGACAAGGCTTCTAGCACGTACATTACGAATTTAATAGCGAATTTATTTAGATTAGCTCTTGTTAGGATTACGATACGTTTATTTAGCACTAAAATTACTCAATAAAAATACTCTGTTTTCGATACATAAATAAAACGAATTTAGAGTTTAAATGTTTCAATTATAAAATAACGCTGAAATGGCTAATCTTTTTGTAGATATTTTAAATATTTCATATTTTTAATAAATTGTTATTTAAACCAATTCAGTTTATCCGTGTGTGAAAGTTTCTATGTTTAGATATTTGTAACTCTATCACACAAAAAACGGATGATTGGATTTAGATGCGATTTGTTACATAGGTATAGAACCCATCTGATACATATATCCCGGATCAACTCGGGCGAAGCCGGGATGATTGGCTAGTTATATAGCTACCTATATTATATGTACCTATGTTTTAGATAAAATAATATGATATTCTACTAACCAATGTCAAGTTTTCTCGGATAAAATCTTGTGTATGAATATCCTGTTATTTTTATTTTGATAAAAAACATCATAAGAATAGATCTATTGTGTATGTTAAGATCGGAGAATTATTTTTATCGTGTAATTCCCTTTCAACACCAAATCCTATTTCAGTTTGTTAAAACTATTTACTACAATAATCTTTTGAAAATTATACCTACCTACTTTAGCTCGCAAGATCATATTATTAAAAAATTCTAATGAGCGTCGCATAATAATAGGTATTACCTACCTTGATAGATGGACTATATACATGGCACAAAAATATTTTTTCAATTCGAACATGCAGTTCCTGAGATTAGCGCGTACAACCAAACAGATTCTTCAGCTTTAAAATATTAGATTAATCAAAATCGTGTTGGTTCGTAAAAATGTTAAGAACCAACACTTTTTGATTGAAGCGTAAAAATACGCTTTATTATAATTCATACATTGCTTTTTATACCTTCGTATAAAAAGCAATTATAGTTGCCATGAATAGAGGAACATTGGAGAGCGTTCAAAATAGTTTTTCCTTAGAAAAGTCGACATTTTTAAGGGCGATATTTTCAATCGCGTTTTAGAAAGTGGGCCGGCAAACCGTGGCAAATGAAATTACCCGATCGTGACTAAGGACACGAATTCAATTCCGTTTTGAGACGCTTTTTATTTTGTAAATACGTTTTTTTCTGTCTGTTAATTTATGGGGATTGTAGTCGATTTCAGTTGCGATTCCTGTGAATATAAACACACTAGTTGTTACTTGTTTATAGTAACACGCTCTCGATAGTCGATACAATAGTGAGTATCGAATATATCATAGGATTTATATTTGATAGTCAGGTTTCAACAACACATGAACGTTTATACAAACATATTACAAAGAGGATTAGATATTAAAATATTAATATTAAATGCCATAAAGTAGAAAATTGAAAATCCAAACATGTAAGTACAATATTGTTCGTGATTACTGTATCGTAAAAGTGAATCTTCTACAAGAAACTTTAAAACTAATACCTTCATAAAATGTATTTCGTATCTCAATACTTCAATAGGTAACCATTGCAATAGATTACCTACTTTTGCTGAAGGACCTCACACAGCCTGCCAGCGCCATCTTTTGTGCGTTGTGAGATTTAAAAACTGTAATAATATGTTTTAGACAAACCTAAGTAGAAGTAGGCTATCTTGTTATTAAAGTAATAAATTATTTTCTTACCATACTAAAAAAATAATTAAGTAGGCAATAAGTATCATTAAATAATGACGTCCGTGAAATTAGTCAATTAGATATTATAACTTAAGTAGGTACCTAATTAGGTTCTTATGATTCATGCCGCTTTTCATGTTACAAAATTATTGAAATTCCGTGGTTACAGACTTTTTCGCAAACAATCTAAAAAATTACGCGAACTAATAAATAATTAACTAAATAAAATTTAAGGTACATTTGAAAATTTCATTACGAGTAAAATTAGATAAATTTTCGCTAAGGTATTCCGTTATTAACTTTTGAGTGAAAGCCTCGGTCACGAGATATTAATATTTCGACTTACAAATTTGTTCTCTTTAATCTATGTCTTGAATTCAATTATTTTCACAGTGTTTTAGGTTTCTCTAGAAATCTGTGATTATCTTTATTTGTTCTAGAAATTGTATTTCGTTAGGTAGGTTAAGCCGTAAGTTATTATAAAAACAACTACCTAATTTGATGACGTTTTTGGCGTAAGTAATCGATTATTGGACATACTTATTTAATTAATCATTTGTATTTTGTGCTTAATTTTATTGATAAAAATAACATATAAACTGTGTAGAGAAATGTATTATTTGTATTTATAAACCAAATTCTTTTTAATTTAGCATTTACATAATAAATAAATACATTGATATCCTTATAAAAAACAGTATCAATTAAAATACCTTTACCCGGAAAAAGCGGGGTGCTTTCATAACCCACATACACGTTTCGTAATTATAAATTTCACACAAATTTGGGGCAAATTTAAATTCCCGGGACAACAAGTGAATATTAGCCGATAGGTATTTGTTAATATCGCCAGCGAATACCTATCCGGGATAGATTGGATTTTAAAGCCTATCGAGAGGTAGATTAAATTTTATTACTAGGTATCCTAGGTTAAAGGTGTGTATGATGGTTAACGTTTTACTAGTTTTGCGACCACGGCTTCGTCCGCTCAGTAAATGAAAACCTCAAAATTAACTCACAGTAACGCAATGACGCCGAATTCCGACCACTGATTGATATGGCTAAATGAATCCTTTAAAAGATAAATTAAATACTCTAGAGGTCATAAGAAAAAATGATTTTATGAAAGATTACGAACTTATATTTGAAAATATGCACATAATTATATTTCATAATGGCTTTTTAATTCCTAAATTTGGATTTTAACAGTTACGCCTGGAAATTAACTGAAAGCACCATTTTCCGACCGACTGAGTACAAATACACGTGTATCCGACCACTTAGTAGCTAGATTCCGACCAGCCAAAAATTTTCTACGAAAATCAACTTTATGGTAATAGAAATACAATGGAAATTCGTAAAAAACAAAAACTAATTCTATGTTAGACTGTAGTAGTTTAAAATTACATACATAAATACTTAATATAGGTACCTGTCAGAATTATCCCATGTTCTTAACAGTATTCTCTTAGATTAATATTAATATGCGACGAATGCCCATCCATAAAAAGAACAACTGGCTTTTGGATTCCTTTTTCTTTTAACCATGGGTGAAAGACATTTGTGATGTACTCATAAAATGCCTCACTGGTCAACCACACTAAATCAGATTGTCCCATTCCCCACCCTTTAGGTATGTTGGCTGTGATGTGCGATGGAACATAGCGTTTATACGGAAACATAACCAATGGTGGAAGTATTGCCCCATCAGCAGCTATTGAAAGTTAAACTATTTCTCGTCGTTGGCAGTTTGATTGTACACTTTTTTACCACCAGTAACCGGTATTTGCTTTTCTTGGGGCGACAGATAGAATCTGCTCCCATCACAATTGAAGATACGTTTAGGGTTCTGGAGAAGTTCCATTAAATCTTTTTCAACAAAATATTTCCGTATTTTTGAGTTGGACGGAAACAGGGTTAAGGGAAATAAATCGCGTCTAGATTCCGACCAAACCTACATTTGCGTAATAAAGCCTCTAAACCGAAATTGATATTCATTTTTAGTTCATTTCTATTTCATATGTACACTTATAAAGGTCTGAAAATTTCGTAGTTATGCAATTATGTGTCAAAAACGTAAAATCTAGGGTTTTTAAACCAGTCCGGTCTTTGTAAATTAATAATAAATAAATCAAAAAAGAGTGTCAGTTAAAACGTATATTACAAATAATCCATTAAGGTTAGCATTGGTCGCATACAGGTGTAATATGTAAGCATAGCGTTTAGAATAAATAACTTAATACGAAACCTCCACAAAACAACATGCATATTAGAAAATTACCTTCTTTTACAAAGTGCGAAATTCCTTTTACCGACCGATTCGGTCGGATTTCGGAATGTTGTTATTTTGAAAAGCTCCTCGTTCCGTCCATAATTATTTGTCCAAAAAAACGTATAAAAACACGCTATCTTTGCATATGTATATTTTAAAATTAATAATTTAAAACACCAATAAAACGTTTAAAGTAAATTAACCACAAACTTACCAGAGTATTTAGCGTAAAAATCCACATGTTTATTTTCACCGTTTTATGTTTTTTTCGCATTGAATCCAATACAAACTACACCCTCGCCTAGATTTTGTTGGATTGACGAAATGTCGGTTAAAATTTGAAACCCAATTTTTGATAAATGACGTACGATAAGTGATTGGATCGAAAGCCTTCCGTTTCATGAGTGTCGCGCGTATTTTAAACGTTTTATCTAATAAAAATCAAAATGGTCGGATAGAGGAGGCTAGTCGGAAACATTACGTTACAATAAAGAAAAAAAATAACGTTTATTTAAAAGCAGTTTCGATATAAAAACTATCTTATGTCGTTTCTCAGGTGACAATCTATCTGTGTACCAAATTTTGTGCAAATATGTTAAGTGGTTAAGTGAAGAAGAAACAGACAGACAGACTGACAGACAGCGTTCCTTTTGCACACATTTTTTGTTTTATTATAGACTGATAATAATAGCGGTTTCTGATAATTGCTTAAATTCATAAGAATTTTATAATTTCGCTTCACATTGGAGATCAGATGACTCATAAAACCAGTTTTTATTAAATCCTTAATAAAAACTGGTTTTATTTAATCCTTAATAAAAACTGGTTTTATTTAAACTTGTTCTTGGAAGTAGCGATATTATAGCATTTTTAATAGTATTACAATCCTTATCTTAGACGCAGGTAATTATTTCTGAGATGGGGGCGTACATACAAAAAATAATGTCACTGGAAGGTTAAATAATGTCTACTGCAGAAGTTATTAATTTCACAAGAATGTATGATTGGAATTATAGTAGGTAGGTACTTAGATTAAATAAATATAGGTTTACATAATATTATTATTTATTAAGTATGAAGTATTATAATTTATTTTATGGGCCCTCTTCACAATGGGCAGCGTTGGTCCAACAAATGATCGTCGATGTTTACCGCCATTACGGCGACTATGAATAAACCTACAATGACGGCCGATCATAGACATAGGCCATATACACTATCGTGATTGCCTCTATTCGCCCAACGCTGCCCATTGTGAAGAGAGCCCCTTTGGGGATGTATTTGAAAATAATAATAAGTCCCTACCTACTATAAGTAAATTAAAATTGAAGAATCTGCTATAAAAGTCGGTTAACTAATTTTCGTGTTTATCCATTAGCTACAAATATACGTACATAAATCAAAATATCTTTTCTCTTTCTGATATTAAATTAAACCATAAAACTTTTTCAATTAATTAATTATACAATTAAAGGATAAATTAATGTTTCGTAAACTTTCCCATGCGGAAGTGGCAGCCCATAAAAACTTTTGACGCGTTTCATTAAAATTTCTCTCTTAACTTTTTGTATAGTAGCGACATCTTGATTTAACAGTATTCATTATAAATAAATGTTCTGTTGCCATGGCAACTGTGAACCTAAATTATGTTAGGTTTAATCAGTAACGATTTAAAAAATCAGTATCAGCACAACCGTTCTTGTGTTATAATTGCATTTGCTACTATTTTTTTCTTGTTTGTGCGTTTGCTTGTAGTAATATCTCGAACATCTAAGCCGATTATAAATTATTATTATTAGTCCAGTTACCTTTCCTAAGTTACCAAGGTTTTAAAAATTTATAAACAAACTAACAAACATATGGGATACAATACAATCCCATTGTGGGATAAAAGCGTGTCAAAACATTTACACCATTACAAGAGTTATATGGAAGTAGACGGAAAAGGTGTGTGTTTGTTTGTACAACCTCTGCAACTGCTGAACGCTTTTAAGTTGTTTTACTGTTCACTAACTGCTAAGGTATGTTAATATTATTAAATAATTTTGCATTCAGTTGTTTAGAAAGTGTTTTATTAAAACGTATTTCCTAAACCAAAATAGTTATACGATTGTATTTACACTTTTTATTTTAAATTTTAAGTATACCTAGTTATACCTAGGTAATTTATTTACATAGGTACCTGCATACCTATATTCATAAGAACCCTGAACAAATAATAGTCCATTGAATAAAAAGTTCTAGAGTGCGTGAGTTAGTAACGTAAGATGTTTCTTCGGAAACATGTCAAGAGTCCCTAGGTAATAAACATACTAAAACCCCGGGACACTAGGAGGAGCCCCGGAGTGGGGGGAGCGGGGGAATGGGTCCATTTTTTCATTTTTCGCTTAAATCTCAAAAACGGTACATGTTAGAGAAAAACTTTCAAAAATCAAAAAATATTTCTTTCTTCCAAAAAATTCAAATGTGCAACTTGTGACCGGTACTGATAGATTGCTCTTAGTTAGGTCTATAATTGGTAAAATAAACACATTCCTCCATGGAAGCCTTTAGGAGGAATCGATTGTCAAAATATTATATTAGGGTAGTTTGAGTTACTGAACTTGAACTTTTTATTTTTTTTTCTTCCAAAAAACTCAAAAGTGCAACTTGTGACCGGTACAGATAGATTGCTCATAATTAGGTCTATCATTGATAAAAATACCAGATTCCACCAAGGGTAGTTACGATACTTGAACTTTTTAACTAACTACCCTAATAAAATTCAATTCCCCGTAAATGCCTCCATGGTGGAATCTGGTATTTTTATCAATGATAGACCTAATTATGAGCAATCTATCTGTACCGGTCACAAGTTGCACTTTTAAGTTTTTTGGAAGAAAAAAATAAAAAGATCAAGTTCAGTAACTCAAACTACCCTAATATAATATTTTGACAATCGATTCCTCCTAAAGGCTTCCATGGAGGAATGTGTTTATTTTACCAATTATAGACCTAATTAAGAGCAATCTATCAGTACCAGTCACAAGTTGCACATTTCAGTTTTTTGGAAGAAAGAAATATTTTTTGATCGGTTGATGTGATAAACATGGGTATGTAGTATGGGGAAATTGTTTGAGCCAAAATCATTTTTTACTGCGTGTAACTCAGAAACGGTAGGATATAGGAATAAATGATTTAGGTACAACTTGTAGATAATTTTATGGCCTTTCAACTTTTCCTTGAAAGTTTTTCTCTAACATGTACCGTTTTTGAGATTTAAGCGAAAAATGAAAAAATGAGCCCATTCCCCCGCTCCCCCCACTCCGGGGCTCCTCCTAGTGTCCCGGGGTTTTAGTATGTTTATTACCTGGGGACTCTAGACATGTTTCCGAAGAAACATCTTACGTTACTAACTCACGCACTCTAGACCCCCCTTGGAGGGACTCATTCAATGGACTATAAATTATACAACTATATAATTACAAATTGTCCGTCCATACATCGCATAGCAACCTAGTATAATTTGGCCCGGTTTCACCTGCTACATTACCGCCCAAACAAATGATTTTATCTTCCCGTGAAGCCTACACACGCTCGTATTTCATCGATAATTATATATCTATATTGAATAACATTAAATATCCGTGGTATGCACAATTTTCTTAGAAACCCGAT
This sequence comes from Colias behrii, assembly GCA_029959065.1. NCBI lineage: Eukaryota > Metazoa > Arthropoda > Insecta > Lepidoptera > Pieridae > Colias > Colias behrii. Next base: position 519,858 of record JARWMC010000026.1, read on the forward strand.
GCAACCGTCAATTTATACGGGAATCGGTAGGGCTGCTACTGCTATCGTAATTTGATATAATTTTAGGATGTGTTTAGTATTCTGAATGTTTGTTACGGCTCTGTTGTTAATATAAGTAAAATAAATAAATTATTATATATTCACGCATACAAATATACTAATTTTTTAGATAGATTTACCTATATATAACTTTAACAGATTTGTAGTTACCTACGTATGTTGTTATTTGGCATGTGTAAATATAATTTATTTTTATTTTATTTATTTATTTTTGGTAATATGTAAATAGTTATTTTTTCACGATATTTAAATATGTTTAACCTACATATAATTATATTTTTAGAAACTGCTTGTTGGCAACCCTGCCCATAGTAATAAATATCACGCCGTAATGGCGTAGGGCAATCAATTTTTAATACGAATCTAAACAATACGTTATGGCCGTTTAATGTAACCAACACATGTTAACCGGCAGTTTATCTTGGTGGTTAAATTTAACCGGGCTTCTAACTCTTTACGGGGTGTGAACGGAATTGTGTTGTTTTAAGGTGCGGCGTATGTTGGAGTGGCTGGATAATGTATGGGTGGCCAAATTAATTGTACACTTACTTATAAATCAAGGTTATATTTATTTTTCGTAGGTAATTGTTTTATAATTATTTTTAATAGCATGGTTGTTCGAATACCTAAAGTATGTTTGAAACACGGAAGTTTGAGTAAGTTCTAGAATCTAGATGAAAAGAGAGGATGAAAATATGTTGTATAAAAATACAAACATATACAGACGACTTCCGAATCATATATTGCATATATTTTATAACGAGATAATAACTCATAAAATAAAGAAATTAAGCTCGTTCGGTCGTTTCTGTTTCCGTTGCTTTTAACTGTTTTATAGCCTTGCTCTTTTAATTTTTATTTATTTAACAGTTTTTTGGATTGATATGTTCTTATGTCCGGGTATAGTTTTGTTTAGTATTATATAAGAATAATTAATATGGCAATTAATACCTGTGAATATATATACCTACTACAATATCTAGGTATACTATTTAACATTATAAAGCTGAAGAGTTAGTTTGTTTGTTTGAACGCGCTAATCTAAGGAACTACTGGTCCGATTTGAAAAATTCTTTCAGTTTTAGATAGCCCATTTATCGAGGAAGACTAATAAGAAGGCTATATATCATTACTCTAAGGCCAACAAGGACGGGAGTACTTCGGGTAAAACCGCGGGGCACAGTTAGTCTTTGATAATTTTATCGATTATGATATTGAAAAAGAATTGGAGTAATTTAATAAAATAGACTTGTGTGTATCTCTGATTAACGTGATGCTGATAGTCTCATAATTTCTAGTAGGTATCAAATTTACCCATAGCGGTTATAAAAATTGAACCTCTGAACCAAGTCGAACCCGAAACAAAATATAGTTAGGTAACCTTAAAGTTGAAACCTCTTTGGTAGGTACTTTTTTCAACTGCAAATAGATTTTATGATTAAAAGTAATTTTGTTAAATATTTATTTCAACTAATACGACATACCTGCATTATATTATGTTTAAAATATCCCACCCTAACACTTAGTGTAAGTTATGAGGTGTCAACTTAGATCATTAAGTAATGGATGGAGTACGCTGGCAAATGTTCCAACTAAACTTTCTGCTGATTTTGGTGCGGGGAGGGTAACTCACACTATTGAAACACAATCACACATTCACAAAAATAATTTGTGTCACGAAAGTCGTAAAAATTTACGACCTTTTAAGCGACGAGTTTTTAAATTCAACTCTATCCCTAAGTTCATAAAGATTAAATTTGTATTTCATTCCAAGTTGTCTCGTGGGGAGTGCGGTTCAATATCGCGTTCTAAATTCAACTTTATAACTTAGGTCATAAAGATTAAATTTGTATTTCTTTAAAAGATAGTCTAGTAAGGAATGCGGTTTATTATCGCGTTTTAAATTCAACTTTATTTCTTAGTTCATAAAGATTAAATTTGTATATTTTCTTTCCATGATAGTCTCGTGGGGCCGCATCAATGATCGAGTAAACATGACTCGATTATTTGTCTTGATCATATCGCTAAACGATACATCGACGATTATTAGAAATTGCATTTAATTAGAAATGTACGTTAAAAAAATAAAAAAATATACACAAATGAAAGGTTATTCCATCTTTTTTAATATTCGACATGTTTGAATTGCTTCTGCAAGACTTGACAGTGCAAAACGGCATTTTTAGCGGAGCACTCGCAGACGTCCTTTCGATGTTTTACGAATACGCAGAGTGTTTGTAATCGATTACGCAAGTAGTTTTTATAAAAGCATAAGATTTTTCGATTCGAATAATCTTATACCTCGGCAAAAGGGGAAACGCCTGCGAGTGTTATCCATTACTTAATGATCTAAGGGTGTCAACTATTTATAGTAGCGGATGTGCAAGCGACTTTACCAATATATTATATTAATATACATAGTTATACAATTGGGAACAATTTTCTTTGATAAATCTTGTTTCTATAATAAACTAGCGGTCCGCCCCGGCTTCGCCCGTGGACATATTTACATATTTATAAGAACTATCCTCGTACTTCAGGAATATAATAAAAAAAGAATTATCAAAATCGGTCCACCCGTTCACGCGTGATGCCGTGACCAAGGAAAACGGGTGTTATGAGAAATGGCTGTATAGAAATGGTCGCTTACATCTGAATAACTCAGGCCTCGGAATCACAGACACAATAGAAAATCTATTGTGTCGTGGACCGATCGGGCCGTTCGGGGCTCAATGGGTTAATGCAACCTTTGTCTCTTTTTAATTGTGTCGCTTTTTGTGTAAAAAAAGGTAAACTGTCTAATTACGAGATCTTGAAAAGAGGTAGATCTATCGAGATGCGATTTACCGTGGGAGTAGTTGATAACAAGACAAGTCAGCAATTTATGCAGATCCCGCTAAAAATGCTACGAATAGTCGTTTTGTATTAGTAACTATTCTAAACATAGTATCGGGTAACAACAAGAAATAATTTCGTTTATAAACGCAAAAGTTTCTTGAGATGTTTGTTACAATGTTGTTTACATAAGACACCTGATTCGATCTCAATGAAGTATGTACGTCTAAAATTACAGTCTGGATTAGTTCAAAGGTTAATTGTTAAGCGGATACAACGTCTAAAAGCGCTAACCAAATAGTAAAATTAGATCTCCAATTATATCTCACAGATACAAGGAAATGAGGGTATTTAAAAACACAATCTCGAGAGTTTCGAACTTGGCCATTCGCGAAGTTTTAATAAATGGATCTGAATATCCTTAGATACTTGGAATAATGTTTGGGATCTCGTTTGATTAAGGGGAAAGGGGGGAAAGTAGGGGAAGGGGGAGGGGGTTTATAGTGAAAGGGGAGGGCTTTAGTTTTTGCGTCTGTTGATTAAATACAGAAGGTATTGTTACGACGGATTTTCGGTAAATGTCGTGACGTTTAGGGAAAAGTTTTGGATTAAATGCCGTGTGGGTTGCGTAGTGTAGGATTGGTGTAGTTTTTAGAGAATTAATCCAACATTAAGGTTAAACTGTAACTCGATTTTACATGTTACCTAAAAATTAACTTGGAATTATTTTATTGTTATAAGATGTCGTGAAAATTGATGTCAATGGGATAATACTTATGTTGAAACAAGATTTGAAGGACAAAAAGCTTTGATATGTAGATGACACACATTTTAAACTGATGAAAGTTAAACAACAATATAAAGAACATAGAAAATTTTGTATTTATAGGAAAAATACCATTGATAACAAGCCGAAATCGCAAGATATATGTAAATACAAATGAAATAAATAACATGACACACAGAATTTGCTCACAAAGCTCTGTCCACCATAAATACATCATACTCGCTTCCGCATCGTCAGAGAAAACAAAAGAATTATAAAATAAAAGGAATTGTATCAGAGAATACGGCACGAATCCACAAGGAAAATGTAGCCACGATAAGAAAAAACATTATTTAATACGAAGCGAATCAACGCGGAATCACACAGTATAAATAAAGGATAAAATATGAGAAATGAAGGGGAGATTCTTAATAGCGAAATCTTGTTAAGTGGGATAGAAAGATAAGGACTGGATGTAACGTGCCTGGAGCTGGTGCTTTGCGCTTACTTATTTAAATTAATATATTCCTAATATGTTAGGTAAGTAGCTTTCGATTCGATATTATTTATCACGTAGGTTTAGAAGTCAAATTTCTATCGGCGCGTTGAGAGTAAAATTTCAAGATCGTGTCATGGCAATACGATCACGTCATGGAGTAAGGCGACGATTTTGTTATCTTGCCAAAGAAGTTTGTCACTTGTGCTCGGAACACACTTTTATAATACAATTGTTATCTAATATATATTATAAAGGCGAAAGTTTGTAAGGATGTATGGATGTATGGATGTATGGATGTTTGTTACTCTTTCACGTAAAAACTACTGAACCGATTACAATGAAATTTAGCACGCATATAGAGGGTAACTTGGATTAACACATAGGATAGTTTTTATCCCGGAAATCCCACGGGAACGGGAACTATGCGGGTTTTCCTTTGCAAACGCGGGCGAAGCCGCGGGCGGAAATCTAGTATTTATATAAGATAAATATCCGCTTTATCGTTCAAGATTCCTGATTAAATTGAAAATAACATGTTGAAATCATTTATATTATTTATTTGTATTCAAGGACGTTCAATGTCGTATCCATATTCCATAGATCTTCGATCAGCTAACGAAATGAGAGATCGAAACGCGTGTTTACCAAAAGGGCAGATTTAATAAAATCGAAGAAATACAAAAAGCCGTCTGTCGAATCGTGAGCAAAATTAATGTTAGAATTTTTTCGAAGGAAAACCGATCGCTTTTTGTTAAGGCTCTCTTTAGATTGCGTGTGAAACGCGAATATTTTTGTTTCGTCGATTGTTTTATTAATTTGCCCTTTTACTGTTAATTAGAGGTTGTATTTTTATCTGGATATCAGGTATTGCGGGTATGTTGATCGCGGTGAATTGGTAGAGCTAGGAATTAAGATTTTGTGATTATTTCTATAGAAAAGGTTGTTTAATTTTGCATTTGTTGTGATAATGTAGGAAAGTCTATGAAAGGTGGATACATTTCGAAAAGTTACAAAATTATAAGCACGGTAACTAGGTAGTTTTGAACTCCAGTTTATTTCTACAAGTTTAGGTAACTATCGTCATTAATTATAATTAATAAAGTTTAACCTATAAATCTACGCAAATATTATACTTACACAAAACAGACTATCTAATACTAAGCACTAAAAATGTTCCACTTTAAATAAAGTAAACTTCAAGTATGCAAAATCGCGGGTACCTACTAGATAACTAGTATACGATTTCGACTGGCGTGTTATACGTTCATGTTTAAAAAGCCTTACTGATAACTCAAGGAAACAATAAATCGAAAATAATTTAGAATTTCTGCTCTTTTGAATACGGGTCAAGTTTCTATTGTGTTCTGTTTGTCTGTGTGTTCGTGTATAAGTCGGGATAATATTGTGACGTTGCTTATTGACTTAAATTTCTTAAGGAAGGAATTCAGAAATATAATTAAAGTCCTATCCTAGTAATATTATAAATACGAACAGCGAAAGTTTGTGAGGATGGATGTATAATATGTGTATGTATGCATGTTTGTTACTCTTTCACGCAAATACTACTGAATCAATTACATTGAAATTTAGCACATATAACTATAGAGGGCAATTTGAAACTTTTATCCCGGAATTTCGACAGGAACGGGAACTATGCGGGTTTTTCTTTGAAAACGCGGGCGAAGCTGCGGGCGGGAAGCTAGTCTTATATATTTAAAATACAAAGAATAATCGTCCGTCCTGTCACGTTAGAAAAGTTAATAGGATTCTCTTAAATAGTCTGTTTTCGGCGCTTATTTTTCCTTTCAGAGCCTTCTCCTGACAATTACAATGACAGCAAACAAAAATAGCATTATGAAAAATATTCACAGCCGTTTACGATTATAAAATAATTTATATTCTACTATTTCAAGACTTCTTCTACTTTAGCTACAACAAGCTGTTTGCCCTGGTTGACTCGGGGTAAAATAATCGCATACTTATAGGTATCCTTATTAGGTACATATCAAATAACGAAACTATCTGTTAGTAAAATACTGTTAATGATCGGTTCAGTACTTCCGAAGATTATCCCTTACAAACATACAAAGCTCAAAACATTATCTCTTTATAATATTAAATATAGATGAATTGCGATATAAATTATACATTGGCCACCAAAAAAAGCCTTCGCAATAGATTCTTGGAAAAAACGTAGCAACTCCACAAATAATTTATGTAGCCATCTCACAAGCAAATGGGATCCGAATATTTCAGGAGATAGCGGGTATTTGAATTTTTCCGTCAGCGCTTTTTCCTCTGAATTTAACTTGTAGTTATTTATTTTATAAGATGAAATTATTTCGTTATTATAAGGCAGATGATTTATGAATTAAGTGTGATAAAATTTTCTCGGAATAAGTTCATCCGTTCTTATTGTATCTATAATTATGGCCTAAAGAGAAAAAAAACAAGGTCCAGTAATTTAATATTATGGTATTAGGCGCAAAAAATGTCGATGTTTGTTTCCGAATCCAAGATTGGATTTTCGAAACTACGCTTAGATCGAAAACTACGAAATCATTTCTACGTAATCTTAAATTGGAATCACTAAAGTTTCGGCCAGTTTTGAATCAATCAATTGTGGAACGAATTATACAATTATTGATAAGTTTCAATTAGTAAGCGAAAACAGCGCTGTCTGCGCTTTAATTGAAGTGTTCCGCTGTACGGTGCGGGCGGGGAGCGGTGACTCAGCGCTTTATTGTATTCGATTTCATGTTAATATCGTAATTATTAGTTTTTGTTAGACTCTTGATGAATTTTTTGTGGTGTATGTGAAAGTAAGTAATTGAAAGCTGTTCTTTAAGTCTATTAATATTAACAGAGGATTAATTGAATGAATAATAATTTAATATTTATCTAAACGTATACCTAAGTATATTATATACCTTTACTAATATAAATATTAATATAGAAGAACTATTGTGTTCTTCCATAGTAGATATCTACATTATACGTTGAAGTTAATCTTGCATTCGCAATACCACAGTTGAAACTCAAAAATGTATTTAATTGAATATAATTTGTACATATATGTAGGTACTTTCCCACTAAACAATTTCCAATGCAATGACTGTACAAGTGTAAGGTAAAACGCAAAAATACGCAAATAGAATGCACAAAACTTGTGACTCAATACTGACTCATACACCGCGTTGTTTAACTATGAAATTACTATTTACCGATACAATTTGACTTTTTACCGATGTTCCAGATGTTTGTACCGATTATTCGATAATTGTGGCGCGGAACTGGGCCGTGAAATCGTTAGATTCGGTTACGGCATTTCACGTGATGAAATTTTCTTTATTCGATAGCTTTAGCACGCTTCGCTCGCTTCGTATTTAGAAATACTGTTTGTACACGATATCATCTATGGTTATCGAATCTTAGATTGGTTAAATAGATTTTTGTAAAAGATATATAGTTATATAATATATACCTACTTACACATAAATATGTAGGTACCACTCAAGCTCAAACATCAATTATTTTTTCATCTATAGGTACTTACTACTTTTACGAGCGCTTTTATGAAATTATTTACTAACTGCTCAAATAGCAGAGTTTACATGAGCCGGCAGAATCTGTAGTTACACATTTGTAATTTTAATAGGCATGTAATTTTATATCGAGAATTTGTGAGGACTTAAAACAGTACATACTTCTATATTATTTTTGTACCTTTAATGTACAAATCTGCACACAGCAATACTAGCGTATTAAATATTTTGTGGCAATGCATAACCTATCCTACAATCTGCACCACACCCTCAGTTTAACAATTTATAAGTTTAAATCCATGTTTTATATTATTGTATCTGGGCATCTGTTCCGCTTTAAACTTTCCGCCAATATCAAACCGCGACGGCTGTCAGCCATTGCAGCTTGCGAAAGGCGCCAAAATTGCTTCGCTTTCGCGCCAAATTGTACATTTTTCTTATTGCCAGAATATTCTCGAATGTTAAACGTTTAACGGATATTGATTTGAAATTCGTAAGTGTTGGGGGTAGTTTTGTGGAGATTTTATACTTTTTGTTCGTGGTAAAATGTATTGGAGTAAATAAAAAAGCATAGTTAGTAGAATAAGTAAAGAGTTGTTTTAGAAAATTAGATCTTTAATTAATGAGGTAACTAAAAGGTAAAAAAAAAATTTCGATACATTTTTACTACTGCATTTAAATCAGCAACATGTATTCTTAATTCAATGAAAGTACCAAAACAGGAAAAATACGAAAAATTCAAGCGTAACTTAATTTAAATCACCGAATCATCCATAAAACCCTACGGCCTACATTAAACTTAAACCAATCAATTTCACCATCCACTTATCGACAACCGTTATCGATAAACGGTCAACACTAGCCGTGACGTCATAATGAGCATGCTGTAAATTACATGCACTAAATAACTGGTGACTAATGTATTAGATACGTCATGAAAATACGGGAATTTTTCAATTGTTACTTAAAAATTAAAATAACTATAAGAATTTTATGCCAAATATATTACATGAGAGAATATTATGGATGGCATATTAAAAAAAATAGTAGGTACTTAGAACAAGAGGAATTTACAAAAATATGCAAAAAAAGTATAATTTATATCCTTAAATTATTTAAAACAGATTTGCAATATAATTCTTCCTGGGATATCTTCGCAAGCATAAAAATTGCATTATTTATACCACCTACCACATAGGTTTAAAATAACACAGAGTTATCACAAATACCGAGAAGTATTTAATCAAAACATCACGTTCCCACGGGTCATCCGATTGACTGATAAGCCCTAACATAAACATACATACAAACTTAGTACTCTTTGTTCAATGACCTACTTCTAAACTGGTTTTGATATCAATGTTTGTAATAATAGTTCATAACTGTATGAAGTTTGATATTTTGTGTACATTCTAACGGTTAGTGTAGGGTAATATGATTGAGAGTTGTGTATTTTTTTTAATTTGTTTGATTTTGTGGTTTTGCTCTAGCAAAAAATTCGAGTTCCAATACTGACAATTTTTGGCTTGCAATATAGATCAACCTCCTCAATGCAATAAAAATAATATAACAAATATATTTTCGTATAGAATGCGATTTTACTGAAGAGATCAATTAAATAAATTAATTCATGCTATAATTGTTTTTATAATTGTTAATCTTTCACGCCTTTCCTGAGTTTTATTAATTTTCCTGTCTCATTGGTTTCATCGGCGTTGAAAATTAAATTTACCGCATCGTAAACTATGAAATACTAATGAAATTCAGTCAGTTCTATTAAGCCGTTTTATGTTATATCTTAAAAAAAAATATTTATGAAGTTTTGGAATATTACGGAAATATACTATACTAGCTGCGCTCCGCGGTTTCACCCGCGTGGCTCCGCTTCTGTTGGTCTTAGCGTGATGATATATAGCCTATAGCCTTCCTTGATAAATGGGCTATTCAGCACCGAAAGAATTTTTCAAATCGGAGCAGTAGTACTTGAGATTAGCGCGTTCAAACAAACAAACAAACTCTTCCGCTTTATAATATTAGTATAGATACTAGCACCTACTACTATACTGTGTACAACAGTGTTTAATAATAATTTAATAATACATAACATGTAGATATCATAGTTTATCAGTATAGATTTGCAGAGTTCCCAACTCGCTCGAATTCTGCGATCGTAAAGTGATATCTCAAACTTAATAATAATTTATGTGATTCACCGGAAACTGTTGAACTAAAGGAATTAATATTTCAATACTAAGTAATATTGTTATAAATTGGCATTGCTATTGTAAACAAAGATACCACTTGGCTTGGTTTCCTCTCTTCAAAGCGTACCTTTTGTTGTAATAATCTTGAATTAATTTACTTTATGTTAAATTTATTATTTACGGAATAAGTGAAGCATCTTTCGATAAAGCAAATAAATAAAAGATATCTTATTTGCTTGTGTAAACGTTTTTATTTTCATGGATACTTGCTCAATTGTTCGTTTAAGTATCTATATTTAGCTATTTAACATGTTAGGCCCATTGAGAGTAAAATTTCAAGGTCTCGTCATGGCAATACCGTCACGTCATTGAGTAAAGCGACGATTTTTGTATCTTTGAATCTTGCCAAAGAAGTTACACTTCAGCACACAGGCCTTTTTTTAATTACTTTATGCAAAACTTATTTAAATATTTATCTTTATTTTTTTTTGTCCACAGCGGACCCCTTGCCCGGCAAGCACGTCCCACTAGAGAACTATGAGAGCGAGCTGGAGCGAGAGCACGCACTGCCGACGTCCGTCCCCAACGCCGACATACTCAAGACTAACAGCAATCCAACGTATCATAAGCCGAGGTAAGCTTTTTTGTTTGACTACCCACTTTTTCGTAAACTTTTAGGGTTTTATGTTTTAGTATATAAAATAGTAATTCACGTATGTAATCTAATACCTTTAATAATACTTACATAGATACCTATACCTATCCATTTCTTCATTAATTTTTCCATGTAGCGTTAGGTATAAGTACTCATATATCTATCGTTACGTAAACAGCTACAAAGCACATAATATATTTACCGGTTCAATGACCATGTAATTCGAACACAATTGTCTTTGTATACATGTTCACTTTTATGTATGTCCACATACATTTGCGAATAATTACCCAGATACATAATAACCCTTTTTAAACGGAAGACGGGAATTTCTAATCCTTATTCATGTTACATTTCTGTTGTTTTAATAATACATGTCTTAGCAGTTAAAAGTTACTTCACGAGATAAATATAATAACTTCTTCGTGATGTGTTTACATCTTATTATACAACGCTCTCATTTTCAATTCAAGACGAGGATGTGAAAAGTTTTACTTCAATTTCAGTTTAGGATGCTCTTTATATCTTTCTATGTTATTATTGTATCTATCTCGGAGGTATAAACATTGAACTTGTTTTTATATATCCGTAAATAATCATTTAAAAATGTATTTATTTCCTTTAAGTATATTTCGGAAAACACTATTTAGTACTAGATCCCAGCGCAAGATTATTGCGTTCATAGTTTTTTTTGATGAAACCAAAATCGTATGTATTTTTATAATTAAAATTTAGTTAAACATGCTTGCGGCCAAATTTTGACTGGAAATCTAGTCGTCGTGGAAATCATTCTCCTAATTATAAAATATACTTACATAAAATTTTGGTTTCATAAAAAAAAAAACTATGAACGCACTAATCCTGCGCTGGGATCTTAGACCAATTCTTATTAAATATATTAATGTCAATAGAGAATTAATGGAACCCATTACATGTCAGATACAATTATGCCGCAAAGCGTACCTAACAAGAATTCTCCTAAATTGGTTAAATTTTAATGACACAGCCCTAATTAAACTTTATACTTCCCACTTCAACGTCAAAAAGTTTCAATGACAATCGGATTGTTCACTCGAAAGCGACTTCCGAGACAATTGCAATAGAATTAACCGTAATTTTTACATCAACCGAATTAAAGTATCAAAACTTTTTAAACACCGCCGATATTCAAATTTTAACGATCAAAACTGTTGAGTATAATTTTTGGCTGCGAGCAATTTTAATAATTGGCTCTTCGGCAATTCCCTGAATGAAATTAATTGTAATCGTAAATTTTAGTTAGTGCCTCTTAAAGTTAAATAATCGTTTACTGGGCGTAAAGTTGGATCCCTTCCGAGTCGTTGAGCGGGCTGTAAAAACGTACGTACGTACAGTGTGTCCAAACGGCTGTATCATTTATTGTTGATGTCGTAAAATCACTTTTTGATGCGCTCTAATGTTTATTTGTTGGATTTAAACGGTTACTCAACTTGTAACGGTGTTAAATCGGTACGACCACCGACGATTACCGAACCTGTGTACCTACATATTAAACTTTTTATTGCGGTGGTTTATACTTCATAATAGAACAAATCCTCTAGGTTTGATGGTACAAATGAATTATGTAATATCTAGAAAAAACATCCGTTAGTATAATATTTCAAAATCGACACCTTTCTCCAAGGTATATTTATTAATCCATCAAAATCTTTTAATCAGTTCTAGTGTAAACGTATTACAAATAAACAGTTACTTTCACATTAATTATATAGATATGGTTCCAATCGCTATGTCCTACATATTTGGCAAGTTCTTCCGTAACAAATTCTACTTAAAAAGGTCAAAACTTATTTCTGCTCATATCGGTAAAGCGGGTATGCCAAGATTTCATAACACACCTGTTTAGAAACATTTATATGTAATTTTAATCTTTATTAGGTGTCTATATTTAATACGAAACTAATAGGTTGTCTGTGAGATATCATGCTTGAAAAAATAATAAAAAACGAGTAAGTATGTACGTTGTTGTACAAGAATTAATTCATACAATTTGTAAAACAAAAAAAATAAAGCCTGAATGTTGTTACAACGGAACCCCAAAAACGAATAAACATTCCGCCTCACAATTAAAATAATAAACCCGCTAATATTATGAGAGCCATTTGCACAAAATAATATTTCCTAAGAGCATCTCGATTAGCATAAGTTACTTATTGCTTGCATACTTGTAACTTATTTGCAACTTATTCACATTAGCCTTGATATTTAAGCATTTCATTATTTTAATTGTCATCTGGTTATATTGGCTAAATGTTGAATCATTTTTAATACTTTCCTAACAAGATTATTTTAAACTAGCTTACCGCCCGCGGCTTCGCCCGCTTTGTCTAAAACATAATAAATTATATATTAAAAACCTTCCTCTTGAATCACTCTATCTATTAAAAAAACCGCATCAAAATCCATTGCGTAGTTTTAAAGATTTAAGCATACATAGGGACATAGGGACAGAGAAAGCGACTTTGTTTTATATACTTCGTAGTGATTTTAATGATTTGAAGTTTTATAACAATCTTAAAGTGTAACATACATAATTAAAATCTTTATACTATATAGTTGTATTTTGTACATTTTTATACATGTTTTTAAATATATCTATCGAAATTTAAGAAATAACTCACTAGCGAAAACGTTGCTTAACTATTCGTAAAAATAGGTAATGAGGCAATATAATTTTGTCATTTTTGCAACCATAGTTATTTTCGTTTCGCTTCGCTAGTTTTATAGATTACTGTTACAAAAATACGTTCTTCTATAGAATTAGTATCGATAATAGGCTTTCAAAAGTAAATTATATCCGAAAACAGTGAAGCTTTTAATGCATTTCTGATGTTTTGTTAGCAATGCTACGCTCTCTCAACATATCTCCAACGGTTATTGACTGGTTTCGAAGTTACTTGTCTGGACGACGGCAGCGTGTCATGGTTGAAGACTTGTCTTCTTCCTGGTGCAACGTATCTGCTGGCGTCCCGCAAGGTGGTGTGTTGTCTCCTCTCTTATTTTCAATTTTTATTAACTCTATATCCAGTAATATTAATTCTCCTTATCATATGTATGCAGACGATTTCCAATTATATTCGCACGCCTCATTATCAGAACTACCGAATGAGATTTTTCGTATAAATACTGAGCTAGCCACCATCGTTAAATGGAGTAAAGACCATGGTTTAAGAATTAATCCTGACAAAACCAAGGTTATTATTTTAGGCAGTAAACAGCTTATAGGTCGTATAAACTGGGAAACCCTACCTAGTATTGCGGTAGACGGTACAGTGATTCCTTTCTGTAAGAAGGTGAAAAGTCTTGGCTTGCACTTGGACGAAAGTTTATCTTGGTGTGATCAAATCAAGGAAGTGCAGAAAAAAGTGTTTGCTTCTGCTTCTTCTCTCCGTCGTTTACGCAACTTCCTGCCGATTTCTACCAAAATTGCGTTGACTCAATCCCTTTTGCTTCCTCTCCTAGATTATGCCGACTCCTCTTATCCCGATCTTCACGAATATCAACTTGATGCTCTCGAGAGGCTGCAAAACTTTTGCATCAGATTCATTTTCGGCTTGCGCAAGTTCGATCATGTTTCTGATTTTCGCAAAAGATTACACTGGCTACCTATTCGCCTTCGCCGGAATACTCACATCCTTCAACTCCTGTACTCTGTCCTGTTTAACCCCAAAACTCCTGTCTATCTCAAAAATCAGTTTCATTATTTAAACTCCAATAGTTCCCTTTCCCTTCGTTCCTCTGATCTCCTTCTCCTATCCACCCCTATTCACCATACCAATTTTTTTAACTCCTCCTTTACCGTCCTAGCGATTCGACTGTGGAATGCTCTTCCTGAGACTATCAGACGCGCCAAAACACCACATCATTTCAAGTCACTTGTAAAAGAGCACTTTTTCTCCAGTATTTAGTTTCCTTTTTATCTTATAAATATGTATTTATATTTTATATATACTATGTATAATATGTATTTATATACATGTATAATATGTATTTATATGCATATATATATAAATATATATATTTAAATATATTTATTAATTTGTATTTAACTTATTATTTTTATTTAATTTGTATGTATAATATAAATATAACTTGATTAATACATATATACTGAATTATCTATGTCTATTCTTTAATTAGTAATGAATTATTTGTGTTATCTAATAATCTATTCTTTTTTTAAATCTTTTTGATGCGCCCTCGCTTTTTACCAATGTCTTACATGTCCTTTATTTTTATGGTTGCCTGGAAGAGATTGCTTTTAAGCAATAAGGCCGCCTATTGTACACTTTCCAATTTTATGTATTCTCTTATTTTAAATTCCTGTTATATGTACAATAAAGTGTCATAAATAAATAAATAAACATTTCACAATAGAATTTACTTCTGGATTAATTCCAAAATAATCCTATAGGCAAGTCTATTCCAGGATATCTCGAATAATCGACTATCGACTGATAGAATCGGACTGCTGTGAGATAATATCGATTTAATCGACATCGGGTTAATGATTCGTGACGTACAATGGTACATACATATAAATTAAACTCGGATTCGAGTATTTACATAGCGAATGAGTTATATGTTTAACTGTTGTTCGCTTTATTCGTAACAGTAGAGATGAAATCCACATAAATGTTAATAAAACTCTAATTGCATTATTATGTGAAATATCAAAATAAAATTTAACGAAATACTTATATAACTAAGAAATTAATTAACTTATATATTAATTTCTTGTATTTTATTATTATGCATTATGCAGATCTTCGTTGGTATAATGGTTAGTTTCTAAATCTCAACACTGGGAGGTGAGTTCAACCACGGTTTACGACAAAAAAATTAGCTGCCTTATACTTAATTAATAAGCAAAACATATGTGAATACATTCAGACTCTACTTCACTATTATGTACCTACTTAATTACAAATTAGAAAAGACAGTCTCACAAACAAATCCATTCAATGCGCAACGAATCCATAATTTCCTCGAAAAGAATATTCCAATAGCCATTGCTAGGGGAAACATTTTGCAGATCGAACAAAGGGCAAAGTTGCTTCTTTCCTTTTTATTTCAAACTTGGGCCCATCAGCAGCACAATAGAAAGTTTTGATTCAAATAAGATGGGACGCTAAATAGTGAAGTTTGTGGGCCCTGGCGCCGCAGTGATTGATGGGGGGTAGGGCTGGCACTACACAGGTTTTTGAAATAAGGAATAACGTTGTGAAATTAAGTATAAAGAAGATGCGACGAATTAAGAATCTTAAAAATAATTATTTTTTTTTAAACTTGTTATGAAAACTGCTATGACCTTAATCGTGTCAGGTAATATTATTCATGAAATTGACATAATTATTATTAAACTAAGTAAGCTTTAATGAAATTTTGTTCCATCTTTTCATAGTAAATCATGATATTACTTTGAAATGTATATCATTTTATTACTCTAAAAATATAAATCTTTAAAGTTTTCCCCTAGCGGCAACCCTATAGTTGGCAAGAGATGGCACAGTTTTGAATTCACGAAGTATTTTTGTGATGTTTATTAATGAAAGTGTAGTTTGAGTAGTCATTTCCTGCAATAATTTATATCTTTCGTTTTTTATTATCTCAATTCTTTTCCTTATTTCTTTATAGATCTTAATTTTACTGAAAATATTTTATGGAGAGTTATTTAGACATATTTAAGACTAAAAAAAAAATACCGGCCGAATTGATAACCTCCTCCTTTTTTAAAAATAAATAATAAGTATTGCACGTGGAAATAATCTGAATAACTGTATTCTGTTTCTCTACTTGTTTATCAAAGAAGTCAAGTGAAAGCATAGCATTTTGAAAACCTACTTACGAAAATTCAAGTGTATACAGCGCAAAGCTACCTAGTTAACAAGATGTTTATTTCTCATTTAAGCAAATACTGCTGAACTGATTTGGATTAAATTTAGCATATAAATACTTTAGGCTGTAATAAAAAAGGTTTTATGTTATGGCATTGATATAAGCTACTTATTCGATAGAAATTACTCTTTTCTAAAATCTATGATTTTTTTTTCTTTACTAATAAATAATACTTTAAACTCTTAGGTGTTGTAAAATAGTAGTAGATACATTATCGTCCCCCATTAAGAGACAGAAATCCACAAAAACATCTGCATTGTCACATTTCTCATTTCGCTATAATACGCAAGGACATTTGGCAGGGTACCTAGATTATGTAGGCCACATGTGAACATGACATTCCGATGTTATATACCGGTATATATCAGTATGTATCGGTATTTATATCGGTATTGGAAACCTAATTTGGTATAATGCATTGCGCTTTCGTTATTTTTGTTGCGAATTCTCTTGTTGTATATGTTTTATTGTGAAATTGTCAGATTTAGGTATTAGCTGAAAATAAGTTGTGTTTTGTTGAGAACGTTAGGTACGTACCTGATTAGTAAATTTTAATCGAATCAGTTCAGCAGTTTTCGTGTGATTGAGCAACAAAGATACGGATATATAAATTGAAAAATTAGCATGTACTATAAATTATTGAAACTTGTTTCTTCCATTCTGTATTATTAAAATGAGTACCTTTGTATCTTTATTCTACAAAAAATAAAGCACAATTACTCATAAACTACAACATTTCACGGAAAAGATATTATTCTTAGATTACCCTCATTCTACCCGCAAAAGAATATATTTTTTCTAGAAACCAACTAGATATCTAGCTAGAGAGTAGAGAATTGTAACTTATTATCATTTCGCTTAGCGATGTAATTGTCCGTGACATTTTTAATTATGCCCTTCAATTTAACCTTTACCTAGTATCTCAATTTATGACCTTTTTCTTCATTTCAAACTCAAACTCAAACATTTATTAATTATTCAATTAGACTTCTTTTAGAAGCACTTTCGAATCGTCATTACATATTTTTAACATTTACCTACCATTTATCTACATTTTAAAGGAGAATGGCGAAACTGGGCCTAACTGTTACAGAAATCATAATATATTTAAAATTCATTATGTTAATTTTAATAATTATTTGTAAAATATTGACTTCTGATTCTATGGGAAAACAAATCTTTGAAAAAAAAGATAATTCATTCACTACCGGTCTTATCAAGCAGAGATGTCAGTGTTGTAAAATAGTGTAGTAAAATAGTCAAATATATATATTAATACGAATGAATGTTTATTTTTCATTTTTAGTTTTATTGAATTCAAATGCTATAAAAATCAGAAGCAAAAACAGAACTTTTTTTAACACACATCTTAATTTATTTAGGTCATTCTATAAAATAAAAACATATTTTACTTAATCAATAATAATTATATAACATTTTTATTTAGGTAGCTGGCCATTAATAAATGTCAAATTATTAATCATAATTGTGTCAGTGATGAGTGATTTGTTATGTTTGTTGTTTGACTTTTGAGTGAAGTTTTCGTTATATTCAAAATTGCCTAAATCGTCTATTTTTACTCTAAAGATAAAGTGTAGCGATCAGGCCCAAAGTCCTATGGGAGTTTGCCATTCTCCTTTATTTCATCATATTTGGCTCTACATTTTTAATGTGACATCATTCATAGTTTTTATTTTATCTAAATGACAATTTTATGTAGCACAGCAAGTTAAAAATATTTAGAAGTATACAATAAACGGATTAATACATTACATTATTTATTTATTTTACCTATTTATGTATTTATGACACTTCATTGTACATGTAAGAGAAATTTAAAATCAATGAATACATAAAATTGAAAAGTGTACAATAGGCGGCCTTATTGCTTAAGAGCAATCTCTTCCAGGCAACCATAAAAATAAAGGACATGTAAGACATTGTTAAAAATACATTACAATACATTTTAGGACTTGTTCTCTAGTATTTATATAACCTTTGGCTATGCTAAAATCATCTAGTATTCACGACAAATCAATCGCCCACCTGAATGTTAATGCAGTTAGATTGTAATTTGAGCTTTCAATTATCTCGTGACTTCACGATCCTAGTTAACTCTTGTCCTAATCTAACAATAACCGCACGGTTAAACTGGACGCTAGAATAAGTAAGATGTTAGATGTCTAAGATGCTAGAATTAGTTCTTACTAATTCTAGCATCTTATGTTTCATGTAAGTATTATTAAATAATTAATAAATGTTTCTATTGTGTATTTATCTTGCGAATCTAAATAGAGCCATTAGGTATTGAATTTTAAAATAACAGATTATTCTTACTTATAATCTTTGTCCGCAAAACGTTACCCATGTTGAACGAAGTTTTCAAATAGGTACAAGCTTACAATTTTACATGTATCATTTATCAAGGAGCATATAATAGGTATATAATTTGTTATTATAAGAGGGCCAGGATGAAGCGATTAATTTAAAATAAATGAATATTCATTACATTGCCCAAATCCAAATCAAACAAAGAATGGTTGTTATTGAAACAAAGGAACCGAGAGTCACATAATATTGTGATATTGAAAACCATCCTCACACGTTATTAAATTGAGGTTATAAATACAGCACTTTCTCTAAATTTAGAATATATACTTAAGGATGGTTTAGACAGATGGGTGTTGGAAAAAATCGTTTTTTTACCGATGAATAATTTAACGGAAGCAATTCTCCCCGAGGGGTTGGGACCGGCAAGTTACATTTGAATTTAATGATAATTTTGTGTTTTTTTAGAATCCGCACTGGAGTTTTTGTTTGTGTTTCTCTTTTTCCTTGTGGGCTCTTTGTAACGTTATTTATAAGTTATAACTTTCCTAACATGCTATAATCTTGTACAAAAAGTGATACAAAGAATATTTCGTCAAATTAACTTATAAAAGTTTCTCGTAAACTAGATGATAAACTAGTTTTATAGCCTATTATTTTAGAATTTCATGACGTTATTTATTGTATTAGACGTTAAGGACATTGTAGTAATCGCTCAGTAAATTTCGTTGTAAAAGCTACTTTTATGTACTTAGGTTTGATGTTTTAAGTGTCGCCAGTTACTAGCAAAAGTGGTGAATGTCCTAAAGTAAAATTTCTACTATATACATAAAATAATTTTACATGAACAGCTGATTAGAACTGTATGAAATAAGTTGTAAACTTCATGTCCACATGGTTTTTACTCGGCTACCGAGCAAGTACCATATGCAATATTACACAGATAGCAGATCCATGGCACAACTAATCTGATGACACTGAAGATCCGCGTTGCGTAATTTTACAGATTAGGACGGCGATTACCGTTCCGATTATGCAAATCGTATCGTCACGTCGTGAACACCGTGACGTGACGTCGTGGAGTCGTTTCGTAATTAAAGACATTGTTGTGTAGTTCATTTGATTTTAAAGTTTTCGTTCATGTTTGATTATGTGAACGGTTTTTTGTTTTGTTTTCATGTGAGGTAGTTTTTAAAAGGTTTTGGTAATTTTAGGAAGTCGGATTAATGTCGTAGTTCTATGAGAATATTGGTAGAAGTTTTAATTGGCTAGTTTTTTACGTAGTATAAACTGTGGAATGAACGATTCTTATGAAACATGCGTACCTAAGTTATCAATGTTTAATACCTAACTGAAAATTATCTTACAATAAAATTCTATAATGAAATAGGTAAGCATTTTATTTTATTTACTAAATTATTAAATATTTTAATATCAGTCAGTCTTAAAGCAGCTCAAAACTTCTGCAGCTATGTCCTGGCGCTAGGCCATAAATAAATCAAGTCTAGACATTTAATATTTCTTTTATAAAATTATTTATGGCGTGAAAAATGTTTCGTGTTTCGTAATTTTCTCTTTATTCCACGCGTTTGATATTGAATCTATTCAACACATTTTAAAGCTTTCTTTGTTGGTATTTTATTTATGAAAATTAAGTCGACTACGTATTTACTAATAAACGGATTAAATTCTCCGAAAAATATTCAATTCTTTCACTAATAATGTATACGTATATAATAAATACATTTATTTTTGTAGAAAATATAAGTCACACAGCAGTTTATAACCACAAGATAAATATAAAATACAAAAATATATGCATATCTCAGCTTGCAAAAATCTCCATGAAAATGTGACGTCATCCCCAATCTTTTTACCCCCGTAGTTCACCCCTGAGGGTGGATTTGCTAAATTCCTTTGTAATGCACCTTACGTCACCTGCTTCTTATATTTATTTTGTATTTTATAAGCGTTTCAACTTGAATGGTGGCATAAAATCTTCTGTATAAGCATAAGCTTAATTAATTTATAATATTAGCATGCATAGCTATAAAGCTATGCATGCTAATATTATAAATATGAAAGGCTTACTCTTTACTATATCGATTTAGACGAAATTTAGAATTTATACAGTGGAAGGCAAACGTTGCCAATTTTTTTAATAAATCCCTTAATATGTACAAGTTGAAAGAATGGTCTATGTAACAAGAACAGAATAGAAATATTTACAGAAGTTTTAGATAATATCGTACCGGTTGTAATTAAAAATGACTCTTTTACAAGTACCGTAATACTTTAATTAAATTATTTATTGGGGTGAGACGAAAATTTTATTATAATTTACTACAACAGAGAGTTAATTAAAATTAAACAAAAATCCTGGCAATACTTTAAAGACATAATTATGTAGTTTTATTTTTCTTTCTCATAAAACATTGTAACTTTTAAATGTTACTTACTCCATTACTCTTATCTCTTATCGGAAAAATGTCTTGGTTATCAAATTCTGAATGAAATTACCATATAACCTATTCTTCTTAAATTAGTAGATTCCATATATATTTTATATCTATATGTACAATTTTAACACATTAATTAGTAAATATACACAAACAAATACCCACACATTCATTATAAATAATACTAGAATATTCATTAAACATCATCACTACATAGTATAAAACAAAGTCGCTTTCTCTGTCCCTATTTCCCTATGTCCCTTTGTATGCTTAAATCTTTAAAACTACGCAACGGATTTTGATGCGGTTTTTTTTAATAGATAGAGTGATTCAAGAGGAAGGTTTTAGTAGGTATATAATTTATTAGGTTTTAGACAAAGTGGGCGAAGCCGCGGGCGGTAGCTAGTGAATTATAAAACACAAGAGTCATATTATAATGAAAGCACTTTACATTGAAAATCCACATATCTGTCAAAGTAATCTCGGAAAGTGGGATTAGACTAGATTTTATAAATCCCAGCTCAAGCTGATTGATATTAATCCGCGTCGTCAAAATGTATAAACTTCAAGTTAATGCTTAAGTTATAAGCTTAAGCGATTTTTATCGAACAAGTAGGTGTTCATGGAAAGTTGATAGAAGTAATATAGTAAGTCAGGCATTAATAAAGGCATTAGAAGTAATCTTATTATAATATAATCTATAGTATAGTATCTGGTATTTAACATTGTCTACCTAAAATGTCTGATTTTCATAGACAAACAAATCGGTATATATATCATAATCGGTTCCATCAAACCATTAAATAAAATAAACCGTTATAGAAGCGTATTAGGAAACCATTATTTAAATTGATATATAATTAACTAGCTTTCCACCCGCAGCTTCGCCCGCGCTTTCAAAGAAAAACCCGCATAGTTCCCGTTCCCGTGGGATTTCCGGGATAAAACCTCTCCTATTTCTCGGGGTAAAAAGTAGCCTATGTCCTTTCTCGGGTATCAAAATATCTCTATACCAAATTTCATGCAAATCGGTTCAGTAGTTAAGGCGTGATTGAGTAACAGACAGACAGACAGAGTTACTTTCGCATTTATAATATTAAGTATGGATTTACTACCATTTACTATCGAGCATCGAACCCAGTAGGTATCTTTCAAATCTTACGATCTAAGCACAACATTAAATTGCTACATTAATCCTGAAAATAGAAATAAACACAAAAAATAATTGCTATATATAGATGTTTTTTCTTTCTAAAATATTGACCGGTTTTCCGCTCATACCTTGCACCACACCAAAACCGGATATTTTACAAAAGCCTGGATACTTGCACCGCTGCAATTCTCGGCACCACTATTAATCTCACCCGGCATTGTTTCCATTGTGGCTGGAATCGAACCCCCGACCCCTTCTTGAAAGCATTTAAGCACTTGACAATTGTATTTTTTCCCGTTTCGAGATTTTAATTTCTACGATTTAAACTTTCTTGCTATTTACTTGAAAGGATCGTCTGTTAAGGCTTTGTAATTTTTATTGTTTATTTTTCGCTTAGTTTTATAAAATATAAGAGGTCCTTTTATCTACGCTATACATTTTTCTTTTTAAACATCATTCTGATAACTCTTTAGTTTTAATCCAGATAAAAGAAGAAATATAAAAAATACTTTAAAATTTAATAACTTTACATGAATATCCCGTTTATTATTAACAAGAGTTGAATAAATACTTCCTCCACTAGTATACAAAGACGAGAAATGTAATTATAAATTTATTGGGATTAATTAATAATGAAATTTGACTTAACACAAGGAATGGGGAAGTATATTTAATATAGGTACATACTATAAATAACTTAAGTTAGGGAGGGTAGTTTTATAATTTTTTATAAAATTACCCTATTCTTTTGTTCTTAATACATCTATTATTTTGAAGAATGAATTAATTCTGAAGATTTAAAACCTGATTTATTCGTTAAATTACTTAACCCGAAGCTTCTAACAATTTACAGCGAGCGGAGTGAATTTAAACAAGGTAATAAATCAAGTTTTTAAGTCGCTCATTAGCTAATACTTGGGAGGTAAAGGTATTTGTACACAATTTATAAACACATATAATAAACAAAAAATTTTTTAAAAAGAGCGTGTGTTCCGAGCACATGTGTCAGAAGTGAAACTACTTTGGCAAGATTCAAAGATACCAAAATCGTCGCATTACTCCATGACGTGACGGTATTAACATGACGCGATCTTGGAATTTTACTCTGAACGTGCCTAAAGAAGTTACACTTCAAAAAATATTTTATTTCTTTTTAAAATATAGAATGTAGAACAATAACTACGGAACCATATTATTTGTTGGCTCACACACAGCGCACGGGACCATGAAATCTATAATTTTCATCTCTACACCCTTCCCTTTGTTCAAATTTCGGTGTTTTGTTAATATTTATGGAGCATTGCTATGGAATAATAATTTCGCTGTATTGAGAGCGGTCGTTTCGCGTAAAAATTGGCATTACGTTTAAATTGGCGGTCGAGTGTGGGTAAACAATTGCGTAAATAATTTTATATTCAATTGTTTAGGCAGTGTACTGCCAGGATACTTTTGCTTTCGAAGGTTTAATGGGAATTCTTCACAAAGGGTAGCGTTGGCCCAACAAATGATCGTCGATGTTTGCCGCCATTACGGCGATTATGAATAAACATCTACAATTACGGCCGATCATAGACATTTAGGCCCTCTAGACTATCGTGCCTCTTCTCTCCCAACGCTGCCCTTTGTGAAGAGAGTCCATTAAGGGTGCTATTACCGTTTTTGAACAAAAAACGCTATTTTACGGTACCATTTTAACTCAAAGCAATTACACGTGAGAACAAAGTAATATCTTAATTTAAAGATAATATATTCAGTTCTACGATCATCTTATAAAAATTGTACGACGTCATACAAAATTGTCGCTGAAATACGATTTTCCCAGCACAATGATCGCATAAAATGCAAAAAAATGGGGTCTAAAACGGTACAATTTTAAGAAGATCAAAAGCCTAATCTATCTTCTTACCTATAAATTATTGAGGGATATATAGTCCTTTATAGATTCTGATAATTTTTTTGTATCTAAATCAACATTTTATTTCAATTATTAGCTAAATTAAAAATACTTGTCGATTTCTTCATACATTTTGCTCTCGCGGGTCGTCAGACCGCGCTCAGAAGCGCTCTTGGAAGGACGGGTGTATCGCTCCTCGTCCCAAAAATAAAACGAATTAGAAAAAGATTATTGTGCGTGCACTGTCGTTTTCGTGATTTGAAATATTTGATACTTTATAAGATTAAACTGTATAAGTTTCATATTCCAATTATTTGTAATTTAAAATTATGTTTTAAAAATTACCTTGCCTGAGATGCTCTTTTTTATGGGTTGTTGAATAGATTGGTGGGGTAAAACAATTCAAGATGGCGTCGACGAAAATTTGACTTTTTTTCGTGATGGGTGTCATTTTCATAGTTTTTGGGGTAGCTATTAACGAATATGAGGTCAAAACTGAAATCCAAGGTGGCGCCGACGAAAATTGTACATCTTTTCGTCATGGGTATCATTTTAATGGTTTTTGGGGTAGCTATTAACCAATATGAGGTCAAAACTAAAATCCAAGATGGCGCCGACGAAAAATTTGACATATTTTCGTCATGGGTGTCATTTTCATGGTTTTTGGGGTAGCTATTAACGAATATGAGGTCAAAACTATAATCCAAGATGGCGCTGACGAAAATTTGACTTTTTTTCGTGATGGGTGTCATTTTCATGGTTTTTGGGGTAGCTATTAACCAATATGAGGTCAAAACTAAAATCCAAGATGGCGCCGACGAAAAATTTGACATATTTTCGTCATGGGTGTCATTTTCATGGTTTTTGGGGTAGCTATTAACGAATATGAGGTCAAAACTATAATCCAAGATGGCGCTGACGAAAATTTGACTTTTTTTCGTGATGGGTGTCATTTTCATGGTTTTTGGGGTAGCTATTAACGAATATGAGGTCAAAATTATAATCCAAGACGGCGCCGACGAAAATTTTACATCTTTTCGTCATGGGTGTCATTTTCATGGTTTTTGGGGTAGGTATTAACCAATATGAGGTCAAAACTATAATCCAAGATGGCGCTGACGAAAATTTGACTTTTTTTCGTGATGGGTGTCATTTTCATGGTTTTTGGGGTAGCTATTAACGAATATGAGGTCAAAATTATAATCCAAGACGGCGCCGACGAAAATTTTACATCTTTTCGTCATGGGTGTCATTTTCATGGTTTTTGGGGTAGGTATTAACCAATATGAGGTCAAAACTGAAATCCAAGATGGCGCCGACGAAAATTGTACATCTTTTCGTCATGGGTATCATTTTCATGGTTTTTGGGGTAGCTATTAACCAATATGAGGTCAAAACTAAAATCCAAGATGGCGCCGACGAAAAATTTGACATATTTTCGTCATGGGTGTCATTTTCATGGTTTTTGGGGTAGCTATTAACAAATATGAGGTCAAAACTATAATCCAAGATGGCGCTGACGAAAATTTGACTTTTTTTCGTGATGGGTGTCATTTTCATGGTTTTTGGGGTAGCTATTAACGAATATGAGGTCAAAATTATAATCCAAGACGGCGCCGACGAAAATTTTACATCTTTTCGTCATGAGTGTCATTTTCATGGTTTTTGGGGTAGGTATTAACCAATATGAGGTCAAAACTAAAATCCAAGATGGCGCCGACGAAAAATTTGACATATTTTCGTCATGGGTGTCATTTTCATGGTTTTTGGGGTAGCTATTAACGAATATAAGGTCAAAACTATAATCCAAGATGGCGCTGACGAAAATTAGACTTTTTTCGTGATGGGTGTCATTTTCATGGTTTTTGGGGTAGCTATTAACGAATATGAGGTCAAAACTAAAATCCAAGATGGTCGTCGAATTTCAAGATCGCGTCATGGTAATACTGTCGCGTTATGGAACAAGGCGGCGATTTTGGTATCTATGAATCTCGCCAAAGAAAATTCACTCCTGACACGTTTTCTCGGCACACAGGTTCTTTTTTATTTTATTCTCTTCGTTTAAATGTTTTAGATAAACTTTATTTTAAATAAAGTTTAGAGAATATATTTAAAGTTAATAATATCTGTCAGAATATAAACACAGATGATGATTGCCACAGAGTTGCGTTTTATATTACATTTCTAAATTCTAAATATGCATTTCAATGTTCTTTAAAATTGTTTTTTTTTAAGACTTTCTACAAAACGGTAGTTGTTAACGTTTTTGTTATTTTATTTAAGTTTACTTTAAAGGAGTAAGAAAAATATACCTAATTATCGACGGTTACATTGGGGATTTGGTAATACCTGCATAGCTGTCTCAAAAACCTTGAAAATGACACCCATGCCGAAAAGATGTAAAAGTTTCGTCGACACCATCTTGGATTTTAGCTTTGACCTCATATTGGTAAATAGCTACCCCAAAAACCATGAAAATGACACCCGTGATGAAAAGATGTAAAATTTTCGTCAGCGCCATCTTCGATTTTAGTTTTGACCTCATATTGGTTAATAGCTACCCCAAAAACCATGAAAATGACACCCGTGTCGAAAAGATGTAAAATTTTCGTCGGCGCCATCTTGGATTTTATTTTTGACCTCATATTGGTTAATAGCTACCCCAAAAACCATGAAAATGACACCCGTGTTGAAAAGATGTAAAATTTTCGTCGGCGCCATCTTGGATTTTAGTTTTGACCTCATATTGGTTAATAGATACCCCAATAACCATGAAAATGACACCCATGACGAAAATATGTAAAATTTTCGTCCGCGCCATCTTGGATTTTAGTTTTGACCTCATATTGGTTAATAGCTACCCCAAAAACCATGAAAATGACACCCATGACGAAATGATGTCAAATTTTCGTCGGCGCCATTTTGGATTTTAGATTTGACCTCATATTGATTAATAGCTACTCCAACTCCTTGAAAATGACACCCATGACGAAAAGATTTCAAATTTTCGTCGGCGCCATCTTGGATTTTAGTTTTGACCTCATATTGGTTTATAGCTACCCCAAAAACCACCCACATTTGCAAATGTGTTTGCTACTTAGGAAAAGTTCAGATTTAAAGATATAGGTAATGTGACGAATTTAATTTATTTCATTCCGACTGTTTCTCGGAATAACATACATTTACTAAGAATTGCATACAATGCCGGGTTTAATATATTGCCGGTAACATAATATTATGTATGATAATAATTCTTAAAAAAGTATTTTATACATTTCTTAAAAAGCTTCGATATTGTATACAATAATACAATTCATATTCAAATTGTTGTAAAATAGTCACACTTTTTTAAGTAGGTTGACCGTTGATTCATACACTAAAATACTTATAAGGATCGTAGCTACTAATAAAAGTAACAAAATGAATTTTTAAAGTTCCCAGTAATCTTCTGGAATCAATTTCAATAAAAATATAAAAAATAATAATATCAAGTATGAAGATGGTCTATAAAATGGAATGCGCTATGTTTACGTGAGCGTGATGTCCCGCGAACCACGTTGCGACGTTAAATACCTAAATCTGAGTAGCGCAGATTTGTGACAGCGTCCTTAATCACTTATAATACCACAAGAGCTTCAAAATTATCGGGTATTTTCCGATAGGTTCGTTGCAAACAAATGAAGGAGTCAAGTTTTTAGTCAAGGTTAAAAAATCACGAGCGCGAAGCGCGAGTGATTTTTCCTGAAAAACTTGACGACTTTATTTGTTTGCAGGGAACCTTGAGGGAAATGCCAGATAATTTTGAAGCTCGTGTGGTATTCGGGGGATTATTTTTCCGTCCCAAATGTCGGCCAATAATTTCACAATTGAATTCAACCTGTCAGTTTGACGTCAACGACCAGAGAAAATTTTCAAAAAATTATCAGTATAATACCATGTAGGTTGTATCACGTGACGTCGAATGGTGCAATTCTATTGGTCGATATTTGGGTCTGAAAAATAATCACTTATAATACCACAAGAGCTTCAAAATTATCGGGTATTTTCCGATAGGTTCGTTGCAAACAAATGAAGGAGTCAAGTTTTTAGTCAAGGTTAAAAAATCACGAGCGCGAAGCGCGAGTGATTTTTCCTGAAAAACTTGACGACTTTATTTGTTTGCAGGGAACCTTGAGGGAAATGCCAGATAATTTTGAAGCTCGTGTGGTATTCGGGGGATTATTTTTCCGTCCCAAATGTCGGCCAATAATTTCACAATTGAATTCAACCTGTCAGTTTGACGTCAACGACCAGAGAAAATTTTCAAAAAATTATCAGTATAATACCATGTAGGTTGTACCACGTGACGTCGAATGGTGCAATTCTATTGGTCGATATTTGGGTCGGAAAAATAATCATCAATATTCAATAGCATAAGCCAATCGTTAAAAACATTTTACATTAAAATTATTTTATTACACGCGTGACAAAAGTGCCGCATTAACACAAAGCCATATAATTCAGAAACGTGTGGAAACGTCCAAAACAACATGAAGAGTGTTAATACGCGAATTATTACGTTTGTCCCGACGCGACGGACAAAGCTTGTGTCGGACAGATTAAATTTTTTCCGCGTTTTCATTAAAATGCGGTTAGCGTTTGTAAAATAAACGTAGTGGCTTGGCAGTGTGCCAATTTTTTTCTCGGTTGTACGACGTCCACACAGGGAGATAGCAAAGAATTTTGTAATAGGAAAATGCTTTGGCTAGATGATGTTATGATTGAGCGGTACTTTAATGTGTTTAGTAGATTATGTTTGTGTATTAAAGGGATACGCCTAATGCTTTTGTGATAGTAAATAGATTTTTTACTAAGTAAAAAATACCTAAGTACTATTGAAACTACTATATTAATTAAAAACTACTAATAAAGTCACCGTAACATTAGCTCCTCCTACAATTTTATTACTGCTACGGAACTTTCCAATATTGATTTGACAGTTAATTAATACTTACAGTTGTTCGTTCGCGAACGCGTTCTACGAACAATTCGTTAGCCCTGTACAGCCACACCATTATAAAGAAAAAACCAACATACATGTACCTCTGAATATCTGTAAATGGTATCATGGGAAAGGATAATATAAAATGGACGATATTTGCATTGACTTTAAGAATATTACTGTTTCGATTTAGCAGTTTTCGCTGAATTAGATGTTTTGAAATGAATGAATTACATTGGTTCGGTGAAGTTAGAAAATTGTTTATGTTACCTTTTATATTTGCATTTCATAAATTTTTCCGCTTACAAAGTCGAACTTTTTAACAATAAATATGTACCTGGGTATGTAGATAATTTATTTTCGGTATATTATATTGCTCTGAATTATAAGTGATTCTATATGAATTTGAATTTTAGGAAGCAACTAAATGAAACACTAGTGAACCTAAATAGGTATAGCATAATATACATTTTCAAGTACAAAAAACTGCACATACAAACATACAAATTCGTCTAAAACACATTATATTGAATAACTAATGAAATAAAGGTACTTTGTACAAAAATTCAACCTTTTCGTATATTAAATTAATTCTGAATACATTAATTTATTCATTCCATAATTTTAACATCGCGCTTTCACTTCTTCAAGGCTTTCTTATCTAATTAGGTAACGAAGTTTTAACAGGTTTTATATCTAGATAATTAGATATTATTTGGCATCTTATTTTATACAGGGAATATTTTTTACAAGACTAAAACTTTATCGTCAAATATCTTCAGCGAAATAATATTTTATGGAAATATTCTAGATTATCTATGCCCTTAATTGAAAAACTTTGCCGTTATGACAATAATTATAGTGATATCTGTATTTTGAGATGTTCGAATAAATAAGCTCTCGTAACCATATCTAAAAATAAATTCAAATAAGGCTCACATATAATTTTATAAAAATAGCATACAGTTTAATATCAAATACGACACATAAATCCCAATATAATCTTACTATTTTCATTTATTGCTAGACAGCCAAAAATGTCTCAACTAATTCGTTTTATGTTCTTCGTTGCGATTTAGGTATTATATCGTTGCGATGTATTATATCGTTGCGATGTTATTATATGTATATGATCTATTAAAAATTAATATATTAAAACACATTGTAATCAATTTTAGTAAGAAAAAAGTTACCATGTCTTTAAAATAAACCTGTACACAGTTAATTATATTTGCCTTATGTGCCTTCTCCAAACACATTTGAAAACTAACTTTTAGCATTCTTTTGAAAAATACTGCAACCGAGACTATAAAGTGGTCGAATGTCCATTACTTGGAATTGAATCCAAACTTTCAACTGTCCACTACTTATAAGGCATCTATCCATTCCCAGCTATAGAAATATTCTAACATTATAACATGCAAGTGAATTGAAAAGTTAATGGTGGAAAGCGTTCCTGTCTCATTCGAAGCTATTCAGAATTCAGTACGTGCTTTTGGAAAACTGGCTGAGATTTGGGCGCAGTATTTGAATAAACAGATACGTTTGACTCTATTTCTAGGTATTGTAGACTGGGCTACGTTTATTCTGTACGCGTTGCATTGTGCGAAAACTCTTTGTGGCTACGCTCTGAATAGAAGCGGTTTTAACAGCCTTTATTTGGAATATTTGAAGTCTTTTAGCACGTTAACTAGAATGGATTAACAATATTTTTTGAAAAGAACTGATTTGTCTCGATTTGACTTATTTTGTTAACTTTTTAAATGACACAGGATTGAGACTTGCAAAATAAAAGATAGGTACTGAATTGCAATGAATTTATTTAATTACGTACTTAATAAAGCAACTACAATTTCCCATGTCTCTTCCTATTGAACAGTAAAGTCTAATTGTATAATTGTTTTTATTACAATCACCCACATCTATTTATTTAATACATACTGATTTACACAAATAGTAAATTTTTAATTTAGCTTACCAACAGATTTAACATCCAATAAGTACCTCACGATATAAAAATTAAGTCGATTCTACGAATTAACTAGGCTATGATACATAATCCGCATTGCATTTAATAAGAACATCGCGATATAGAAATTATATAGATTCTTCAAATGAACTAGGCTATATTTTGAGATGTAATGTTACTTGCTAATAATAAGTTTTATTTATATTTTTGTATAATATAATTATCTTGTTACAGACCGCCAGCACACCACGGCGCGGCGCTGCTCGCCGGCGTGGGCGCGGTGCCGTCGTACGCGCCGCCCGGCCGCGCCTTCTTCACGCCGCCCCTGCCGCCCGAGTACCGCAACCCGTTCGCTGACAAGCCGACACTTAGAGGTAAGCATAAATTGCTGACAAGTAGACATTTATAGAAAGATTTTGTTCGCTGACAAGTGGGCATTGGTGTTGTTCGCTGACAAGCAATGCGTTATTATCATTTGCTGACAAAGAAAAGTTTATATGGACAATATTTGCTGACACTTAGAGTCTGTTTACACAATTTGCTGTCACGAGAATAGATTTTTTCAGTTTACTGACACACAAAGTTAATCCTAAACAAATCTATGATACATATAATTAATCCTACAAAATTCGCTGACACACAGAGTGAGTTCTGTACATTTCACTAGACACTAACGAAACTTCGAATGAAACTTCACAACTAAAACTTAATGTAAAGATTATAAAGCTAGCCAATACAAAAGTAATGTAAGCTTTACATAATATGTAGATTAGACAACTAACTGATACGAATAGCATTTATAGAAGATAATTAGCTGACACATAAAGTAAAAAACAACCATCTGACTTAAATACAATCACGATTCACAACGACTTCCATCTGATTGTTTCTATTTCTGTAATAAAAATGTTTCAATTCACATTACTTTTTACCGCGGAGAGATTAAATTGCTTTCTACTTCCAACATTTTCTAGTATTTAAACAATAAATTATTTTGTTTTACGTCTACTGGTTTGTTTTTCGAATATAACGAGGGTCACTAGAAATAATTGGAATGTTAAAGTTTAATTTACTGAATGTTTGTTCAAGTTATGAGTGCTAGTGTTTTTTGTTCGCGAGTGGTCTTGAAACGGTTTTTATAGGACTAATTGGTGTTGATTTTATTATTATTTTGCTTTATGCTCTTGTCCTCCCACTGTTGTATGGACGTTGGGTATGCTTATCAGCTTTAATAATTAAATTAATTAAAGAATACAGATGCATTTCCATGAATATTTATGTGTTATTGTGATGTCGATATATGCAAATGTATTGAAATAATGGCAGTATTTATAAATAAATTTTTATATTGTCAATCTCGAGCATTATCTTCGAAACTAATATTTGATAAAATCCAACGCGTTAATATAAATTTTCAGTTTAGTCTCCTTATGCCTATGTCCTTTCCATGGCAACAAATATGAAATAATGATGACACTAACAATAATTTGGTAAAATTCCAGGCACAAACACAGATGGGAACAGCTACCTCAACCGGCGGCCCATCCCTCCGCCCTCCCTCGGGCCCGGCCACGAGAGGATACCTATACGACCTCCTGGACAGGTTAGTTAGAGGATAATCTATGTAAACAATGTCGAAGATTAGTTATTTATTCTTAAGATATATTTTAATATAATCTATGTCAATTCAATACCATTCATTTATTTTTTAAATTAGAAATCCGATAGCACTTTTTAATAGTCATCAGGTAGATTAATATTTTTTTTTATTACATATTTACCACCGGTATATATTTAGTACATATTTTTATTCTTAGTATAGTAAGTATGTACATTGTACAGTGTACACACTGCATTTTCTAAAATTAAACTTTCGTCAAGTAGGCAGTATATTAGTGAGATCAATGGGCATTGGGAAAATAAAAAACTTTAACTTATAATGTTTATTTTATGTATTCCTTCCCAAGCGATAAGGCCACTGCAAAAATATCGTTTTTCCATTACCACGCTCTCTTTAAGTATCAAATGAAAATAAATCGCGTTTAAAATCCGTTAAAATTTATAATTGCTATTTCCAGGAGATATCGTCCCCGCAAGTGCCGGCTCCTCCCCCCGCGCCAGCCGTTCCGCCGCTGCCGCCCGCCGGCCTCGAGCCTCACAAGAAAAAGGCCCTTAATACTCCTAGCCATAAGGTAGGTTATTCTGTAAAGGCTAAAGTTTATTTCGAAAATAGTGTTCTCGAAAATATTTTTTTTTTGTTAACGCTCTTTGAGTTTAATAGTGTATTTCTTTCTTTCTACTTGTTAAGGTTGGTTGTTAAATGTTTAGTTAAACAGTAATATTATATCGATAGCGAATTTGAAGAAAATTCGTTTAAATTATTTTCTCAATTTATTATAAACTTATTTTTATAAGGTATTATAAGACAAGCTTTGTTAGAAAAACTTTGATAACTTTATAAAATGCTTTGATAAATTTTTCATTTCATAAAGTTTAGAAACTTCTACTTATTTGTTGTTACAGAAAATAGGATTTATTTTTTAAAACTCTTGAAAAAGCATCTACCTTCTTTTCATGTATATTAATTATTTTTTTTATTAATTTCAGCCTGATGAACTAGACGGTGACAAGCATGGCACGGATCAAGCAAACTTCACCGACTTCGTTCCTAATTCCCTCAACATCCCCACGATATCCAGGATCCTGTCCGGCTCCAACGGAAGAAAAGAAGACATTCCTGATGTCCTCCTACGAACCGTCACGGCTAAACCACAACATAACCAAGAGAAAACGTCCAAAAACGATGTCTTCGTAACAAAAGATGTAGGAGTCACCATCAGCGACAACAAAGATGTCTCCACAGAGGGCGTTCTCGCCGTCCTAGATCCAGAAATGAACAACCTAGATAGACCGCTTATTATAGACCAAAACGGCGAAACGAATACGCGGCGAAATCTCCAATACGCGACTAAAGATAAAAATGACAGTATAAAAGATTACACCCCAGCTACCACGATAGGTTTCGAGCTAAAAGATCCTGAAATGTCCACGGAGAGATATCATAACTTAGCTAATGTAAATTCAGATAAAAAGATTCTCAAACAAGACACGAAAAACAACGGGCCCGTGCAAAGGGCCGGCGTCACGTGGCCCTTCGCGTGGAACGTGCACATATATCTAGCTACCGTCATGTTCACTATATTAGCCGTGTACTCAATATTCAAAATCATCTGCTACAATAAGTTCACTCATCTCTTCACTCAGTACTACTTTATCATTTTACATTTGATATTAGTGTTCGTTTGTTTGATGCGAATATTCTACATGTGCTACGATCCGTATAATATTAATAATTCCTTGCCGATATTCATCAGTGAGATTCTCTTGCACGTGCCAGAAATATTCTTAAGCATAGCGTTCTCTAGCACGATACTGTTTCTGTTGACGAATAGTATTAACTTTAAGACGACGTGCTGCGCGTTTCTGTTCCGATCTCGGACCATTATAATAGCGGGCGGCATCCATCTCCTGTCCTGCGTAATGTTGCATATCTTCGAGAGTAGTAATACGATTTATAGGACGCCCCAGGGGGTAGAAAAAAGGGTACTAGGTCTAACGTGTCAAATTATTTATATCATAGCGTGCCTCACTCTCGGCCTCTGCTACCTGTATGTATATAAAATGCTCAAAGCGGTGCTGCAGAAGAAGAGTCACACGTACATCCACGGTTTCCAAAACCTGTATCAAGCGATACACATAAATTTAGCGACCGCGCTGTTGTTCGTACTTATGGCGGCTCTCCAAATATTCGGAATATTCGGTATAAATCAAGTCAATATGACGAAATTCGATTGGCTGCAATGGGGCTATCAGTTCTCGCTGCGTTTGATAGAAATCAGCGTAGTAGCTCTTATTTCGTGGGTCATAAGTCTCAAAGTAGGGATAGTCGCGTCGCTGCAACATGAGAAAGCGGACGGACAAAAGATATCTGGTTTAGGACTATTCCCTTGTGCGGGAGGATCCAGTAACGAACAATTCGAATCGGATTACCCGGCGATATGTAACACCAACACAAACCTCCACACGTACACTTTACGGACGGGCAAGCCGATATACGAGAGCGCGGGACATCACACCAACATTCCGGACCAATGTTGCGGACCGGCCGACCACCGAGGTTTCCACCTCAACACGCTGGCCGCTAATTGCGACAATAATTCCGGAACTGAGAACTATTCTGGTCACAGCTCGATAGCGAACGCCGGCCATAGCAGTTCCACCGAATCTAGTAACGCGACATCGAGCCAGGGCGTCACGAATCACTTGATCAAACACCATCCAAACATGGCCGGGTACAACGGTATAGAATCCTCAGACGATCACTATTCTAACTGCGATCCGGCCATGCAGTCCCTACAGGGCGACGACCCGCTGGACCACGAGTACAACGTGATCCAGTACGGCAGCAACGGGGACTTCATCCGCGACATCAAGAACCAGAACTACACGGGCGGCTCCACCCGCAGCTCGCACAACTTCAAGCACGCGTCGTACGACCGCGCGTCGGCGCGCACCAACAGCAACCCGCGCCGCAAGCCGCGCCCCAAGCACAAGGGCGCCGCGCCCTACGAGCCGGGCTACGCCGCGCCCGACGAGTTCGCGCCCTACGACGCGGCGCCCTACCGCGGGGGCGCGCACACGCTGGCGCCGCGCTACGACGGGCCCGCGCCCCGCGGCTCGGCGCGGCGCCCCAGCCCCGCCGGCGCCCCCGTCGGCGCCCCCGCCGGCAGCACGCGCCGCAAGCACAACGGCTACCCGGAGCGGCCCAAGTCCACCGACCTGTACGGCTTCACGGAGGACCCGGCGGACGGCTACCCGCGGGGGTCTCCCCAGGCGGCGCCGCGCACCTGCAGCTACGAGTACGCGACGCCGCAGGACGAGCTGCCCGAGCCGGCCGGCACCATGCTGGTGGCGCAGGACGGGTTCGTGCGGTTCCGCCCGTTAGAGGACCCGTCCACCTGACTCACGCTGACCCTGTCTACGGACAGCTCGTGACGGCCCCGGCCCTGTATAAACGATGTATAGCTAGATGTAACGGTGTTTACCGCCCGGCCTCTTGTACATAGCTAAGTGAGATCTCGACCGAGACGATGCCATTATTTTTAAATACGCGACGGACGATCGACGATTCGATCCGTTTAGAAATCTGTTGGAGTATTAATGTTGCCATTTAATACGGTTGAAATAATTTATTTATAGTTGATCGTGTAGTATGTTTCGTTCGACCTGCCATAGACTAAATCCCCCGCGACCCGACGGCGTCGCCTCGCGACGACGGCATGTGATATCTAATATTTCTTTGAACGTTATTCTGTCCATAATTTTTAAGCGTAGAAGTGATCCGACTAATTTATGTTAGTAGTCGTTTGTGTTTCTTTGCATTTAATCGAATGTTCTTCTAATGTTTCCGATAAATTTTATGATAATAGTATAAAGTGAACGTTAATTTTAATAGTTATATGTGCGTGCAGATGTCTAAATATTTATTTTGTGTGACGACCCTTGTACTTACGTTTATTTGTTTCCTATTCGTGTTACCAGGTTTAATTATTTTCCCATTTCAGGCCACGTTATAATATTTCTTTACAAATTACCGTTTCATTTAATAGGCAAAATATTGTTTTCTGAATGTAAAATATTTACATATAATTTTATTTGTTTTTTTTTCAACACCCCGGTAATTCAAAAAATGCTCTTAACCTAGTCAAAACGAACATTATCATAATCCTGCCATTATCATGAAAATATAAAGATATCATCATTTTAGTAAAATCAGAATTTATTATGATAGCGACACAGATTTAACTGATATATATATAGAAATTGTTATGTAACGTACGTGTGTATGTTGAACATAATATATAAATATCGCACATAATGTGCGTTATCGAATAGATAGGTGAAAAAATAATTGTATAAATTTAAGACGAGAGTATTTATAATCGACAAAATATTCTTAGTCAACAATTGGTGTTTATTTCTATTGGGCGGGGCGTTTACGAGCGTGTTGAACGCAGCGTTTTTTTTCGTTTAAAGTCTATTTGTAGCAAGCGATTGTTAAAAACTATTTAAAATTATGTCTAACCAAACGCTGAAAACACGCTCGTTAGAACGCCCAAAGGTTTAGTGCTCATATAATTCCTATGTACATAATTATCCAATACGGTCCATATAACCGTATGAATCGTCACTTTTTTATTTTTTTAATCAATAAGTGTGTATATAATCGGGCTACTGTAGTAGCGAATATTGGAAGTATCAATTTTATGTAAATTATATAATTTTTTTTAATGTTTCCAAGACTGTACCTACTTTTATCATTTAACGAACACAACTGACATTTATTATGTATAATAAATAAAAATGATACACAATTTGATGTTTTATTTTTGACTCCTTTTACTACTAAGATACCTTAACAGTTATTTTGCCAGAACACCCTTAGCACTAAGTGGTATAAACATAGTTTACATCAGACCTATAGAATATAAATATAAAATTTCATAAAAATCGGTCTAGCCGTTCCCGAAGAGCATGGCAACTAACACTGTGACACGAGAAGTATATAAATGTTATGAATTAATTAATTACTTATTTACATGTACTTAATAACTTGAAAAGTGATATATACCTAGTTATAGTTATATATGAGGATAATGCAATAATTCTGTCGCTAAAAATATAAATATAATCAATAAGTACTTGTATAAGTACTTATTAATTATATTGATGTATACATCAGTCTATATTTCACAGTATAGTTAGGTTACCAGTAGTATAACATAAACGAAATTTCACATAATACTTGTTTTTTATTATTCCAAATAAATCGATCGTTAATTACATTAAACTAGATTTTTTTTTAAACTCAAAGCTCAAGCTCTAAATTAACTACTATTTTAAATAGGTAAACTAACCCATACTTATATCATATTTTTTAAAGACACTCTTTGAGAACTAGAAAACCGATATTTAACATAGATAATATACTGTATACTTTTATTTGGCGCCAGAGTTGAGTTGACCACGCTTATCCCAAAAACATTTCATTTTGGTCTGTTTATCATTTGGTCTCAATATAATACAATTCATTTTATTCAACTTCATTTTTTTATCTTATCATTAAGGTTGATGTTCCGACCGTCCCTCCATACATTTTTGATTACCTCTAAACACTTAACACAGACACTATTTCTTTAAAACTAATCATTTTATCACTTCTCTATAATGAAATGTGTGCGCGTTCGACCTTTTTAATCAATAATTTACAATATTTACTTAGAAAAACAACAGTAAAATACCGGAAAAATTTGACACTTCTACAGTAGTGTGCGTGACTTTTGCCAAGCGAAACACGACATAAAGCACGACATCTAGCGCATAGACTATATACTTATTACAGATCTAGCGCGTCAATGTCTAAACGAAAGGCGATGTTTAGACATTGACGCGCTAGATGTCGTGCATTCGCGTTCGTTATCTTATGCATAATGAGCATAATTCTAATAAATCAAAGTTCTGTGTAAAAATTGAGTAATTTCATTTCCAATCGTTCAAAGAAAATAACAATAAAATAAAATAAAACTAATGACCTTAGAAACTATGTTTTTTTTTATTTATTACTCATTATTGTTCGTCCGTCGTAGGTCTGTAAACTGTATTGTACACTGA
Source organism: Colias behrii (assembly GCA_029959065.1). NCBI lineage: Eukaryota > Metazoa > Arthropoda > Insecta > Lepidoptera > Pieridae > Colias > Colias behrii. Next base: position 558,874 of record JARWMC010000026.1, read on the forward strand.
AGGTAAATGGTACTGTAGGTACTTTAGTTCGGCGTCGTCGCTCGTCGGCTTGATATAAAATTACATTCTTGATTTCATTGACACGCGCTATGATTTGCGCGCGGAATTTCTTGTGTTGTGAATTTATTTTTGTATGCTATGCATTTTAATTGATTCAAATTGCAATGTTTCTCTAGTATGCATTTGAGACTATATTGTAAATTGTAATAATTGATCGTGGGTATAGTAATTAATTATTCTAATAACGCAATTAGTAATATATGTATTTTCGGTGGGATTCAAAACAAAAAATTGGCCCGTGATTTTTATGAAATTTCACCACATTGCAAATCACATCAATCATAGTTCATACACATGTATGACGAAAGTGATTAGTATTGTGGCTAACATTGACTCATCAGTTCATCACTGAAACCAGTGATAAATCAGTACCTATATCATATTGTGTTTGAATATTTTTAAACAATGATATAAGTATACAATTATTATAAATCGGTAAACTATCAAAGTAATCACAAACTTGCAAACATTGGTAAAATGTCCAGTAGTTTATGAGCCTATTCATTACAATCAAACAAACAAACAAAGTTTTCCTCTTTATAATATTAGTGTAGACAAACACTATGAATACGATCACGAATGCAAATTCGGGGATTTTCTAATTATTGCTAAATAATAATTGAATTCGTTTTGAAATACTCTATAATTTTTAGTGTATAAATAGACATTTATAATGTGGTGCTCATTTTTTTTGTACTGCTAACGCTATTGTAGGTACCTATTTTCGTTGTTTTATTTCAAGTGAACACGGCCATACAATTTTGTCACGAGCCGCCTATGATTGTAGGTACTTTTGTTAGGCTCCTTCGTCGTCCGCGTCGGCTCGAAAGTTCTTGATTTCATTGTCACGCGCTATGATTTGCGCGCGGATTTTCTTGTGTTGTGAATTTATTTTTGTATTATTATTATTTTTTATTTTTTTTTTATTTTATTGATTCAAATAAAATATTTCACTAGTATGCATTTGAGACTATATTGTATTATGTATAATTTATCGTAGGTATAGTTATTCTTATAACGCAGTTATATTTTCGGTGGGACAATTTGACCCGTGATTTTTCTGAAATATCACCACGTTGCAAATCACATCAATCATACACACGTATGACGAAAGTATAGTGGCTATAATTGACTCATCAGTTCATCACTGAAACCAGTGATAAATCAGTATATCATATTTTATTGTGTTTGAATATTTTTTAAACAACGATATATACAATATTATTATAAATCGGTAAACTACCAAAGTACTTCCGAATTTTCAGACAGACAAACAAGTAGTTTGAACACGCAGTTTTCTTATACTAGTAGCAAAAATCAAAACCATAATATTATGTTTACCTACTATATTTTACTAAAAGTCGAGTGCGTCGAAATCGTAAATAATAATATGTTTTTCACCTTCCTGGTTATTTTCCCATAGTAAATAGTGTTTTAGGTTTGTTGTTGTAGGTAGGAATAATAATAATTATTCTTACATGTTGGTTATGAAATGTATATTGAAATAATTTACTTTTACAAATCATTAGTGATATTAGTTTTGAGTGAAAATGCTTGGATCAGCATAATATTATATGGTACTTCAAATACATGTTTTGATAAAAAAAACAATAGTGTAATAAAATAAAACTGCGTTTTATTGTAATCAATGTTGACAATTTTAAATTCCAAAATTATTGATCAATAAAATAGTTTACACCAACAAATATAACTTTTATTTTTATAACAATTCACATATATAACAAAAACAAGTCAAAGCAAAAAAAAACATAAATAGTACCTAAGTATCATGCAATGACCAATATCAGCGGATAATCAATGAAAAATGTTATAAATAATATAGGAAAAAAATAACCAAAATTATACTACAATATTTCCCACCAATAAACCATGTGGCATCAGTCATGTCTTCCACATTCCAGAAAGTTTCTACGACGCTGCAGCTGGTACCTATTATGAATATTCAGTGAAGTAAGTATTATTCAGTGAAGATCAGTAGATAATTCACAAGTCATTTATCATAAGAAAAACAAATATAAACTCATGTTTTGTAATTACAAACTTATATTCCATATCAGAATTTGTACACAAACAACTAAACGAAAGTATATTTTTATATATATGAAGAGATCAATCCATATAATGAACTCATAAAATTATGACAATACATAATTATTTATATAGGTCAATGATTCTACCTAATAATCTAGTGCATTCACAAAAAATAAAAATAAATATCTAACTGTCACTCTCACTCTGCACCCTGCGTAAAATTGTGTAAATTTATTGCATTTGCATTGTCTGGAATTTTTATAGTTCGGTAATATGTAGCTAGAGCTTGATTTTGATAACATAATATAAAGACTGAATTAAAATATTGCCTATTTAAGACAAGCCAAATCATAAGCAGAACAGCTATAAGTTATGTATTTTTATTTATTACGCTTTTAATTCAAAATTAAAAATGTTCGCGTTAAAACGCGCTCAAACATTAGTAAATAGCAGTCTTTTAAACGAATAGTTGATAGAAGTTGTTGTTGCAGCAAAACTTTAATTTGAGAAAGCTGGAACGTATGGATCATGTATGGATCGATTTTCCACAATAATTAAATTATTGTGATGTGTATTGTCAAATCAAATAGTGTTATAATACTACACATATTCTATAATCTCTATTTCCTCAAAACGTACGGTCGCCACTCCTCTTAATCGACTATAAAAGTAAAAATCCAAAACAGCTGGACAGATTTTTATGAAATTTTGTGTCTACTCAAGAACTCAATTTACTGCGAAAAATAATTCTTAAAAATATGAACGAGCTCATTCGTTTCGGAACAAAACCAAAAAAGATGCCGGTTTTGACTATAACCATGGACCAATATAACTCAATATTTTTAAATATTTTCTTATCCTCCTGTGTATGGATCATGGATAGATCAAATTTTAGTATCGTTTTTGCACGTTTTGGTTTAGCCTATCTAAAACCGAAGCATGTAAAATAATTTGCGTTTACCCTGTTGATCCTATCTATGTACCTATCCAATTTTGAGGTGTTTAAAATAATTGCATGAAAGTTATATGTTATTTATAAGCCCGTGAGTTATAAGAGAGATATCTTTATAAAATACTAGCGGTCCGCCCCGGCAGGGCCGGATTTAGGGGAGGGCAACCGGGGCGAAAGCCCCGAGGCGGAGGCCCCCTGTTTGTGGAGACAAACAGGGGGCCCCCACAATAGAGACTTAGGAAAAAAAAATCTTTCAAATTCCAACTAGTAAAACTAGTAAGTAGGTAAACATCTTTTCCTTTGATATTTTTTTTTTCACTTTTACCTTTACCTACAGCCTACAGTACATGATTATTTGATTATATTAATCTTAAATATTAACAGAAATCATGGATCTATATTTGTTCACTGGAGAGCGCTCATTTTCAAAAATGAAAATTATAAAAAATAGGCTTCGAACCACGATGGGACAAAACCGTCTATCAAAGCTTTCTCTCCTGAGCATTGAAAGCGATTTACTCCGAGAACTGGATTTCAGCGAAATCATCAACGATTTTTCGGCAAAAAAAGCTCGAAAGGTTCCGTTCGTTATCACTAAAATTTAGTTCAGATAATTCTTGTTTCCGATTATATTTATATGCGTTTGTTAAATACTAAGAGAATCTACTTGGTTTCACAATAAATTATTTATTGAAAAACTCGACTGAGAAAAATTGTTCATTTTATTTGGAAAATAATTTGGGGCGAGGGGGCCTCCACTCCTTTGTTGCCCCGAGGCCTCTGGACCTCTAAATCCGGCCCTGCGCCCCGGCTTCGCCCGTGGTACATATTTCGCAATAAAAGGTAGCCTATGTTCTTTCTCAGGGTCTAAAGATTATCTGTGCCAAATTTCATCAAAATCGGTCCAGTAGTTTATGCGTGAAAACCATACATACATACAAACCTTTCCTCTTTATAATATTAGTATAGACTAGTTTTCCGCCCGCAGCTTCTTGATTGAGCTGATCTGATTCGAGCTTGATATAAGCATACATAGGATCGGACAGACAGCTACTTTTTTATACTATTAATAAATATAGATTATAAATATAGACTCTTAGAATGTGTTTCGCATATTTTATACTTAAAGAATTTATTTACGGGCAAGTAGGTATGTAGGTAATTTAGATGTGAATCGATCCCAGGATCTTAGATATTACAAGACTAGATTTCATATATTTTATAGGCCAAGTTTCAATGTTGATACCTATCTACATAATTTTATTTAAAATATCTTTAGAATCAGCCATTCCTCTAGTTGTTTTCTTCAAGGGCAAATTGGTGAATTACGAGTTTAAAGGTTGTGTGTATGTCGTGGCCATATCGTACATTTGCTCATTTCATGAAATGGCCAACATAGTTTGATCAGATCGTTAAATCGTCAACGTTTCACGATTTGGTCATCGACATTTGGCCAGATCGTATAAAATATCTTAGAGAGTCCATAAAACTTTAAAAATTTCAGAATATTTTAAGAACTTGTTTATTGTCATTTAAGTTAGTGCCGCGGTAGCGTCGGCGAATACCAGAAGCGAATGGTTTTTTCAATAGAAAACAGTAAGGTTAGGTTAGGTTAGACTTTAATTAACAACGCACGAGCCGAGCGAGCAAAGCGAGCGTGCCGCGGTAGCGGCCGGCGAGTGCCAGAAGCGAATCGCTTTTTAAAAAAGAAACAAAAATGGTCGCATTTCGTGAAATGGCCATCCACGTTTGGCCAGATCGACGATCTGGCCAAATGTGGATGACCAAATCGTGAAACGTTGACGATTTAACGATCTGGCCAAACTAAATTGGCCATTTCATGAAATGAGCAAATCTACGATATGGCCACGACATGTATACTGTATATTTTATGAAGGTTAAGGTTTATTTGAGGATTATATTATACAGTTGCACAGATAAAATGAAACACAAATTCAGTCATAAATTATTTATTAATTCATTTGAACTCTAATACAATTACAAATATAAAAATTAATATACAAACAGATGTACAGTCTTCTTTACATTACAAAGAATTATTACATTTTTTGTGATTCTTTAGTTTTCAAAGCGCTTTAAAAACTATTAAATTTATCTATACAGGGTGTAATCGTTAAGTGTGCACAAGCGATTATTTCGTAACTATTTCAGATATCAAAAAACTTTAAACTTATATTGAAAGTACTATACCTAATGAGTAAAATGACAATAATAACTTTTTTTAAATAAAACGAGAATTACCCAAAAAAATTACATCAAACACTCCCATACATATAAAATAATGCTAGCTCATTCCCTTCTCCTTTCCCACCTTGATTATGCTGATTCCTCCTACCTTGATCTTTCCGAAGTCCAGTTGAGTCGACTTGAACGCCTTAAGAATTTTTGCATTCGCTTTATCTTTGGCTTGCGTAAGTTTGACCACGTGTCTGACTATCGCAAAATACTCAACTGGCTTCCCATCCGCTTCCGACGTAACTCCCACATCCTTCATCTTCTTTTCTCCGTCCTGTTTGATCCTAAAGCTCCTCACTATCTCAAAGATAAATTTAATTTCTTTACCTCTCCTTTCCCTCGTCCTTCCAAAACTTTACTCTTACGTGTCCCTGTCACGAACTCCAAATTTTATGGTCATTCCTTTGCTGTTCGTGCTGCCAAACTCTGGAATGAACTTCCACTAGAAGTTCGTCAAGCGCAATCCTTAAGAAGTTTTAAACACCTCCTTAAGTCACACTATCTTTCTCTGGCTTAGCTTCTTCCTCTATTTCCTTACTGTTATCTTATTTTCTTCTTTGTTATATACCTACTACTATATATTTGTTCTATATGTTATGTTTTTAAATATTTATAATTATTTTTTCTCTGGTTATATACTTCTACTATATATATGTGTTGTATGTGATATATATTGTATACATTGAATATTTATAATTATTCTTTCTTTTTCCCTAACGCCTTATTTTTTGCTCACCCACCTCCTTTTAACGTCTCTCCTTACATATTACTTACGGTGGCCTGGAAGAGATCGCTACCTAGCGATAAGGCCACCGTTTGTACACATTATTTTCCTCTTATCTGTACTGTATGTGTCTCTATTTCTTTTGTGTGTGCAATAAATAATAAAATAAATAAATAAATAAATACATTTAGTATGAAATATACTATTGACTATTCCAAACATAATATGAAAGGTTTTGCTTTTTTATTTGATTTTGTGCTTTAATTACTTCGCAAATTTTAACGAAAGTTCATTTAGAAACTGTAAATAGAGCCAGATGTGGAATACAATGGTATTCCAAAACGAGGATGTCATTTCGAACATTTGCTTTGAATACAAAATGTATGGGAAATAAAATGTATGGGGACGTTTCATGTAGCATTTTTGGGTATTTCTCGTTTTATTTTTAAAAAGTTATTATTGTCATTTTACTCATTAGGTATAGTACTTTCAATATCAGTTTAAAGTTTTTTGATATCTGTAATAGTTACGGAATAATCGCCTGTGCACATTTAACGATTACACCCTGTAGGTATATCGCGTTGACAATTGACATAATATCGTATTAAAAAATTACAAAAATACATTATAATTATAACACAATGTTTCAAATTAAACTTTTAAAGAAATATAAAACTAATGATACATTTTTAAAGGCATAGTTTAGAAAAAAATTAGAAAAATATATTTTAGAATAATTGTATTAAAATCAAAACTATTACAAAGTTAGGGCGTTTATATTTAAAAGATTATGTATCTAAGTATTTATATAAAATACTTCCTAGTTATTGTCATTATATTATATAAGTAAAACGGCTGAACGGAATTTGATGAAATATAGCTAAATACCAAACATATTTTACAATTTTTTATCTACCGGGATATTAGTCCATAATTTATATATATTTTTTATATATTAAAACAGTTAAAGTACAAAATAAACTCATTTTAAATGTAATTACTATAACTATCATTTTTTAATTCGAATATCATCAGTATATAAAACTAAAGTAGCAACATAATAACATAATAATAAATAAAATAAATAAATAAATAAATATGTTGTCATAGAAATATAAAATACAATGAAAGACTGCACAGAATTGAATGCAGTTTTCACAAGTGTCGTACGTCGGTTTTAATAACCACATAGACTAATAAATAAATGTCATTATACATTTGAGATTAATAAACCTCGGTTATTTTTAAGAGTTCATTTGATAATTTTTATACTTTTGATTTTGTAAATCTGATATAATTTTTCATCAATTTTTCATTTACTAATTAAAGATTGTAACAATATGTAAAAAACAACATCTGTACATTTATTCCAACTTTTGGAATAATATCAAAATAACAAAACTCGTTTGAAATGTCACTGAATAAATATGTTTTAATAGATTAGTCTTTAATTTCTAAATGTATAAATACATTTTTTATAGATCCAACTCTATTATTAAAAGAGTACCAATATTTCAACAATAAGGGGGCGTCCATTAATTACATGAAGCTTTGAAAAATTTCCAACCAGACCATCACTTAATTTGAATCTATTATAATATCTATGTCCTGTTTCTAGCGTAACAAAATTACGTGATATTTGTCAATCAAATTCAACTCGAGTTCTCTAAAATACCTCACGCAATTATTTATGGATGACCCTTAAACTCTAAAAGCCTATGTATCCCCCCCACAATCTTGTTTCTTGCCCTTTTTCGCGGAAAACTGTTCGCCCAGCATTTTCATGACTTGCGCGTGAGTTCTGCCATTTTTCAACGTTCCATAATTCTCTTTAACATAAAGTGCAAATTCATTGGTAGTACCCTTACGGGCTGGTGTCGACATTACGACGCCATCTTTGTTTTTTCTATTCACTATAACCTCGAAAGTTCCGCGGCAATAGCCACAACACTTTTTGGTGACGTCTATTGATTTGGAGTGGCGTTTTATGCTGAAATGTAAGTGTGCTTTAATTATTTGCATTATAATCTATACTAATATTATAAAGCTGAAGAGTTTGTTTGTTTGTTTGAACGCGCTAATCTCAAATTACTGGTTCGATTTGAAAAATTATTTCGGTGTTAGATAGCCCATTTATCGAGGAAGGTTATAGGCTATATTATATCATCACTCTAAGACCAACAGGAGAGGAGCAATGCGGGTGAAACCGCAGTGCACAGATAGTATATAATATTGGAAGAAAATGATTGATGTGGCAAAAAATCTTGTAATAAATACTATAGGTTCTCCCGTAAGTGGTGCATAATGCTCAATAGAACTTATAGCTTTGCATACGCTGATTACGAGACACCCTGTATAAACTAAATAATAAACTATGAAGATGAAATTTTGTTTACGTATAAATGGATAGATTTATTACGTTTACAAACAGTAAAAATCAAGCAAAGCGTAATATTATAAATAGTAAATTTAGCAAACAAATTATTTCCGAAACTTAGTTATTATTATAAAGTAATAACCAACCTGTATCCACATCGAGTGCATTTATAGCAATACTTGAAGTGTATCTCCATATCGTGACAGCGCGATATCTCGCCGAGCTCGGGGAACACACGCAGCGACTTCTTAGCCCTGCAATATTATTGTAACATATTAATAAGATCGTTAAATTAAAAAAAAGACGGGTTGCACTCCGGGAGTGCCGGCAGAAGTGAAAACTTGATTATTAACGTTGAGCATGTTTGATATTTTGGAATGGTATCCGACGAAGTGCAGGTCCACACTGCGAGCCTAGCGCGGTTGCGACGGCGGGCGCGAAATATCAAACGTATGAAACGCGCCTTTGCGTCCACATTGAAATGACTATGGCGGAAGCCTAGTGCGACGGTAATGAGCGAGCCAGCGCGCGTAGTTTTCAAACTCTCCTATCCGCGCGTTCTGGCCACACTACGGGCCTAGTCAGCGAGCGACCCAATGCGCGGACGGCGGGGGTATCAAACCAGTTCGGTCTTGTCGCTCGACTTCTTATATTATATCCTTTATTGTTTTTCGTAAAATAGCGGTAAATACTTAATTGTTGAAGTGAAACTTCTTTATTTATAAGTGCGATTCAATCTAAAACACTTATATACACCACAGTAATTTTGTAGGGTATAATCTCAATTCTTCATATAAGATTCACCCGTTATTCCTCTGTTTTATTTATTTCGTGTACAACTTCTATAATGATCTCATCTCAAAGTCGGACCTTCCAGTAAAAATAACAAATCGTCCAAAGTTTGCAACACCCGAAAAACGTCGAACCGCTACTTGAGCTCGCGCGTCGGTGTGGCCACCGCGAGCGCCCGCTCGCCGCACGCGCACACTTACGCTTTTTCGATCAGGTCACGTGTCCTGACGCGAGTTTAAGATTTTATACCCATTACAGAAAAAGTGCTCAACGCCGCTAAAGAAGTTTTCACTTCAAAAAGATACGTTTGTACCAAATAAGTACTCTCTGTAAAATAAAAACAACTAGAAAAACTACCAACAAATATTATATACTAGAAACAGAGGCGGCTCGTGACAAAATTGTATGGGTGTTCACTTGAAATAAAACAACGAAAATACAATAGCGTTAGCAGGATAATTTATTACAAAAAAAATGAGCACCACATTATAGATCCGTACTATATATTAATATTATAAATGCGAAAGTAACTCTCGTCTGTCTGTCTGTTACTCAATCACGCCTAAACTACTGAACCAATTTGCATGAAATTTGGTATGGAGATATTTTCATACCCGAGAAAGGACGGATCAGTCGTAAAAATTTCCAATTTTAGGAAGATTAGAAAAATGATTTTAACAATAGTTAGGGAAATTTCGATTGACAGAAAAATTACGATAAGTCAGGAAAAATTTCTATAAGTCAGGAAAATTTCCATAAGTCGGGAAAATTTCTATAAGCTGGAAAATTTACATAAGAAAGGAAAATTTCTATACGCTAGGAAAATTTCTATAAACAAGGAAAATTTCTATACGTCAGGAAAAATGTCTATAAGCTGGAAAATTTCCATAAGAAGGGAAAATTTCTATAAACAAGGAAAATTTCTGTACGTGTGGAAAATTTCTCTTTGCCGCAAAATTATATAGATAAGGAAAATGTTTATAAGCCAGGAAAATTTCTATACGTCAGGAAAAATTCTATAAGCCAGGAAAATTTCTATACGTCGGGAAAATTTCTATACGCTGGAAAATTTCTATAAACAAGAAAAATTTCTATACGTGAGGAAAATTTCTATACGCTGGAAAATTTGTATAAGTCAGGAAAAATTATATACGCCAGGAAAATTTCTTTACGTCAGGAAAAATTCTATAAGCCAGGAAAATTTCTATACGTGAGGAAAATTTCTCTTTGCCGCAAAAATTTCTACAAGTCAGGAAAAATCCATAAGACGGGAAAATTTCGATAAGATAGGAGAATTTCTATACGTCAGGAAAATTTCTCTTTGAGGGGAAAATTTCTATGTCAGGAAAATTTCGATAAGTCAATAAAAAATAATATGTATTATAGATAAATTATGATAAAATACGTATTTAAGGCGATAGAAACGATTCAACTATAAATTTATATTTAAACATGGTATGCATAATAAATAACCTTATATTTCGTGTTACTCAGAAATAATTCAGAAGAGAACTTAATACAACGGTTCCGTGAGATGGGAGAGGAATAGAGGATACGGAAGATTGCTCTAAAGTTTAGAGTCTAAACCGTTGTTAGGCGATTGTGAAGGTAATAATATTATTATTTATTTAATTAAGTATTTAATTTGATAGATAAATTAAAAAATTTAATCAGAGAGATAATGTAAAAAGCAGTTTTAATCCTACTACCTAATATTATAAATGCGAAAGTTTGTGAGGATGTGTGTGTGTGTGTGTGTTTGTTACTCTTTCACGCAAATACTACTGAACCGATTACAATGAAATTTAGCACACATATAGAAGGTAACTTGGATTAACACATAGGGTAGGTTTTATCCCGCAAATCCCACGGGAACGGGAACTATGCGGGTTTTCCTTTGAAAACGCGGGCGAAGCCGCGGGCGGAAATCTAGTGTCTATATGAACACTAAAAATTATAAAGTATTTCAAAACGAATTCAATTATTATTTAGCAAAATTAGAAAATCCCCGAATTTGCACTCGCGAGCGTATTCATAGTGTTTGTTTATTATATAGGAGTGGCAACGTCGCGCGCAATTGCTGCTGTCATGCGATGCGCAACGTCGCTTGAGAGCGGCGCTCCGAAAATGGCTATTTTTCCATAGTAAATCTTTTGTTTCACGCGCAGGACTGTGGCGAAATTTCTCTTTCACTCTTATTGGATTTCGTATGTAGGCAATTTACTGAATGTTGTTTCATAGGAGCGCAATCGAGAGCGCTCCGTAAGCTCCTTTTCGCGCGTTACTTATTAAATGAACAAGAGTGTATGTAATGTATTTTATTTGTAATGTGTAAAGGTACTTATTTTATTGATATTAGTATTGGAGTTTTTTACGATAGATTTTAAATAATGAGCAGGTATAACTTTATTATAATTATTTATGAGAGTTCACTGCACCAGCGCTCCTGAGGACGAGCCGCCTCTGACTAGAAATACTACATATTATGATAAGACATGATGACGCATTACCAGAGATGTTTACACACGACTACAGATGTTAACACACGAGCACAGATGTTAACACACGAGCACAGATGTTAACACACGAGCACAGATGTTAACACACGAGCACAGATCCCACAGCACACTCACCACTTGTCCCACAGCGGGCCGTGCCCCGCGCGCAGGGCCCCGTCCAGCAGCCACGTGGCGGCGTGGCACAGCTCGTGCACCAGCGTGTCGCGCAGTCTCTGCGGGGCGTCCACAACCTTACACGATAACTTCACGCTCGACGTGCGTATTCGCTCGCCTTTCGAATTCTTTATTAAGCGGTTCGTGGTCGTCCTGGAATGTGCATCGATTGCATTAATATACTAGCTGTGTCGAACATGGGGGCAAAAGAAAAATTCCATTCCTGAGCATTGCAAAAATCATTAAAGTCCGATCTTTCATTTACACATGAATAACAAACAGACATGTACATATAAAAAACACATTGATAATAAATAGTAATAAGATGAAGATCCATTTTGGCACAAGAATTTAAAATATTTATATAACATTGCCAATATTTTACACACATCCTCTATGTTTTTGATATGACTTAGGCGTTTGACTTTGTTAACCATGACGTTTTTTCTATTTAAATGAAATTTATACGACATTTGAGATCCAGGAATAGATAAAAACGGGTAAGAAAACTACTTATCTTATAATATCAATCGTCAACAACGCCGAAAAATGTATTATTAAATACAAATATATGGATCCCATTATTTTGCTATCAGTAAGGAGTACCACAGGGTAGCCTACATGGGCCATCATTATTCCTATGATATAGCAATCACCTACCTGTTTCGAAAATGATTTAGATTTACGATTCAAACGCGAGCGAAGCAGCGGGTAAAGGTAATATTTACAATCGTATAGGCCCATTAAGAAGAGCTGGAACGTCAACACATTTACACATTGCACATGTTAGGCCGGGAGATACTGACACAAAATTTCGGGTCATTTGTAACAGGATGGCGGTCTAGAGGGGTCTTAGTACGCAATGACAAAAAGAAAAATGATGGTCAGAACGCTGGTACCGGCGGACTAGTCGCGTGGGCGTTAGTCACACTCGTCGGATAAATAGCGAAAGTCCAACGATTTGTAACACAAAAATTTTAGAATTTACCGATAGCCCTTAAAAAAGATGTAGGCGGTAGTGTCATGCCATACTTTTACGATGTGACTTACAGTCCGCCATACCGACGTGAATGCGTTGATTTAAAAAAAAACAATTCAACCATTTGTACCGGGCTAACTTTTGCACAGGTAACCATCGTCGTGCAGCCATTTACTAAAATCGCCATGCCATACTTTTCGGACGATTCCAAACCGCTTCCAAATTCCAATTCCGATTCCGATTCCAAACCGCACTACCGCCTACATCTTTTTTATGGGCTATCGGTAAATTCTAAAATTTTTGTGTTACAAATCGTTTGACTTTCGCTATTTATCCGACGAGTTCGACTAACGCCCACGCGACTAGTCCGCCGGTACCAGCGTTCTGACCATCATTTTTCTTTTAGTCATTGCGTAATAAGACCTCTGTAGAACCGCCATTCTGTTACAAATGACCCGAAATTTTGTGTCAGTATCTCCCGGCCTATGTATGTGTCATATTTTGCAATTGTTTATAAATACAGGGTGATGTAATTGGTGTAGTACGAATATCTAAAAATCTATGAAGAATTTTGTGATACAGTAAATGGAAGAATTATAGACTATTTTACATTATTTAATAAAATCATTTAATTTTTTGTTCATTTTCATTAGAAATGTCAATTTTTCTCACCAAGGTGGAAATTTGGATGATAAGGATCTTGTTATAAAAATATAAATTTTGACTAAAATCGGCATTTTTTTTTTCAAAAATCAAATTACTAATTAATAATCAGAGTTATCACATTATTAAAAAAAATAAGCCAAACTATACACAATTTTTACTTGATGCAATCCTCAAAGATCATGGACATAGTGTATTGCGCCTTCCACCATACCATCCAGAACTCAACCCAATAGAGTTACTATGGGGCATAATTAAAGGGAAAGTAGCATCACAAAATGTGAACTTTAACTTGAAAACTGTGGAAGAATTATTTAGAAAGGAAGCAAATGCTATTAGTCTGGATATGTTTAGTGACATTTGGAGAAAGACGCGAGAACATGAGGAAAAATATATTCAATTAGAACCAAAAGTAGATAATTACACTGACTCATTTATAATAACATTAAGAAATTCCGACGGCGAGTTCTTCGAGCGATGAAAGTTTCAGTGAAGTAGAAGATTACGATTATGATTAAATAGATTCTTCTTCTTCTCTATAGATACTGCTTTCTGAATTGGTGGTAAATGTTAAAACTGTTAAACTGTTATGACGATTCAAAAGTACTTCTAGAAGAAGTCTAATTGTATAAATGTTTGAGTTTGAGTTTAAAACCAATAATGTGAAAATTATACAATAAACATGTAACACATATTTGTTAGCGCGTATTGGTAGGTATTACGTACTTACTACAAATATAATATTTCTTAGATATCTTTACTCGACCAAAGTCAGGACAAGACTGCTCCGCAACTGCAGAAGACGTCCGTTATTTAAATCATTATCAAAACAACCATCCGTGTGTTGGGAGTGAGCGCACGTGTTATTTGTATTGTTTTTATGACCTGAAATTTAATTATTATTTGATAATTGAATGATTATTAATACTTTTATCCAATTGATTATTATTAGAATAAATAATTAACTTCATCAATTGATTTATTTTTAAATTATAATTTTACAGGTAAATTATGAGAGCTTTCATAATTATATTTGCATATATTTATCTACAACGCACCCATTTTACAATTCAAGTCTAAAATGAAACTAGAGTCGCATTTATTTTTGAACATACTGTAAGTGAAATTGCATAAGTGTGAGTACTGTGAACATGCCAGCTTTCCTTAATTGACCGATAAGTCTTAGGATTATTCTGACATAAACTTAAATTTTACTTACAATATTTAAAAGGATTAGATCTGAGTGTTTCCATATTATTTGTAAGATTTTATTAACCTAATCTTATTAATCAAGCGTAGAGTGAACGGGTACCTATTAAGGAAGCGCGTACCATCTTAGGCCACATCTTAGCTTTCGATCAGGCGAGATTGTGGTCAAGCGCATCCCTATTTAGAATTAAAAAAATCTGCCTGTTCGGTTTACGTATTATTTTAGTGGGATGTATCAAGTAGCGCTACTGCTGTTTGCCGATATAAAACAATTGGGGCTATGTGAACCTGGCACCCAACTTTTAAAAAGATCACACAATGTTACCATACTGAATTGGCCTATTTTTCAGCTTAGCACACAAAAAAAAATCAAGCATTTTCCGCAATAATTCACGTCACTATAAATAAAAATCTCATCGTATTACAATTGATTTTTTCTATTATCCGCATTCATTCAACTTCGGGCTAACTACAATCGAATATTGTTCCACTACTAACTTGTAGGACCATTTATCAGTCATTTAAATTTTAGGCACATAAAACTGAATGAGTAGAAGAAATTCGATTGCTAGGGCGGGATCACTAGTGGCCGTGAGGCTAGGTGTTGCCCCGGTTTGGCAAAAAAGACGCGGTTTTAATCTCGCCTCTTTAGAAAATTTGCTATTCTTTCTAGGAAGTTTACTATTATTTAAAAATTTATCACTGCTAATGGTGTTAAATATGTTTGACTTAAATTAGCTCTATTATAAATTTATCTATACTAAAATTATAAAGCTGAAGAGTTTGTTTATTTGTTTGAACGCGCTTATCTCAGGAACTACTGGTCCAATTTGAAAAATTCTTTCAGTGTTATTTATTATTAGCCTTAATCAGACACAACAATGGTAAACAATATGTGCATATAAAAACTTAATTAACACTCTGATGAGTCGACATCGGCAGATTGGTCTGTTTGCCCTAATTTGGCAAAGGCCTCCTCCATTCCCTTCCACTCTTTTCTGTTCAGTGCTGTCCTCGTCCATGTTTTTCCCGCTGTTGCTACGATTTCGTCTTCCCACCTTCTAATCTGTCTCCCCCGTTTCCTTTTACCATTTTTGGGATACCAGAAAATCAATGTTCTATTCCATTTTTCACATCCTCTTATTATATGGCCAGTCCATTCCCATTTAAGCTTCCGTGTTTTACATATCACATCTTCTACTTTCGTACGCTTTCTGATTGTTTTATTCCTTACTCTGTCGTTTTTCCTAATACTTAACATGCTCCTTTCCATAGACGTCTGGCATGTCCTTATTTTTGAGTTTTGCGCTTTGGTAAGTGACCATGTTTGGCAACCATATGTAAGAACTGGTAATACACATGTGTTAAAAAGCTTCTTCTTAATGTGTACATTTGTTTCCTCATTTTTCATTATTTCTTTCAGCCTCCAATAGCTCTTCCAAGCAAGACCAATTCTTGTATCTATTTCTTTTGACATAACATTATTTATGGATATCTGTTGGCCTAAATAAGTGTATTCTTTTACATATTCAATGGGTTTACTGTTTAATATAATAGGAGATTCCGTAGCGTTCGTCATGATTTTAGTTTTTGTTATATTCATTGTGAGGCCGACTTTACGACTTTCCCTCTCTAGGTCCTCTAGCATGCTTTGGAGATGAGTACTAGATTCCGCGAATATAACAATATCATCGGCGAAGCGCAGGTTGTTTAGGTGTTGTCCATGTATATTTAAGCCATATTGATCCCAATCGAGTTTTCGAAAGATCTCTTCTAAGACCGCGGTAAATAATTTAGGGGAAATAGGATCTCCCTGTCGTACCCCTCTGTTTATTTTTATTTCTTTTCCACGTTTTTCTAATTTTATTTTCGCTGTACTAATTGTGTAAATATTTTTTAGAATTCTGATGTATTTTAATTGAACTCCTTGATTTTGCACGCCTCATAAGCGAAGCGTTGAGGTGGGTACTACTGTCACTTCGCGCAAAACATCTGATTTTTCAAACTTAAAATGTCTTTATGTATCATACATTGCACTTGTAAGATAATACATACACACACATATTAAGAAAAAACACTATTTTTAACATTCATGATATTTTTGATGTCATTTTTGTTATTTAAACTAGTTAAAAAACAGTTTAAAAAAGTTCTGTCTTGGACGTCCGTGTGTCTGTATGTGCGGAGGATTTTCTTGTTAACACGATAGCGACCGAAATACTTTACTAATCGAGTCTTTTTTTTTCTCTTACGCTTGAGTATGCTCAGGAATAGAACCCTTTCATTTTTCAGGGTCTGATTCGATGTGGTTTAATTGTTATTAAATAAACAAAAATAATAATTAATAAATAATTATTAAAAAAAAATTATGAGGCGTGCACTTTTGGATTTTCCAAATTATTTTAAACTTCGCCAGATGCATTCGTGGTCGATTGAATCAAATGCCTTGTTGAAATCAATAAAACAACAGTATAACGGTATATTGTATTCTTTATTCTTTTCAAAAATCTGTCTCACTGCGTGTATGTGGTCCAGCGTCGAATATCCTGCCCTGAAACCAGCCTGTTCTCTAGGCTGATTCTCGTCTAGATTCCTAGTTATTCGACGGAGGATGATCTTTGCGAATACTTTATATATATTAGACATCAGGCTAATGGGCCTATAGTTGTTGATATCACTCTTATCTCCTTTTTTGTGGAGAAGGGTTATTGACGAGTTCGCCCACTGGGTTGGTATGGTTTCCGTGTCCAGTACGTCATTAAAGATATATTGCAGTATTGGTGCAAGAACGCTTTTACACTCCATTAATAGTGCATTGCTGATAGAGTCTGGTCCGGGAGCTGTGTCAATTTTTTGTGTTTCTATAGCTTTGATTATTTCTTCTTTTAGTATTGGTGGAACAGTTTCGTTGCTCTGTAAGTCAGTTTCGTCGGTTTTAATTTTTTTGGAATACAGGTCTTCGTAGAATTTGGTGGCGATGTTTAATATATCGTATCTTTTGGTCTTCGTCGTGTCCGTTCGGTCTTTCATCTTTGGTATCCAGTTTGTTTTATCTGTTATAAACTTAACAGCTTTTTTAATTCCCCCTGTCTTGACAATATGTTTCTCAAAGATTTTTAGTCTAAAACTCTTACGATCTTTTTTCATTTGTGTTTTGATCTCTTTACTTAACTTACCAATTTCCATTCTTATGCTTCTAGATTTATTAGGTATTTTTATTAGATTTAACCGTTTTTCCAAAAGTTCGTTAGTTTTTTCAGATATTGTCGATTTCGTTTTAATTGTTTTATAGCTTCCAGATTTTGTTATTAATATTTCATAGAGCATATCATATTTTTGTTGAGTAGTTAGGTCTTGAGTAAGCGCTCCTTTTAAAGAATTTAATTTATCACTAATCGTAGCCGTTGATGTTGCGTTAATTGGCGTTCGAGTTTTGACTTTAAAAGGGCGACTGTTGTCTGAACCTGACGATGTATTTAGACGTGCCCGTATTATTCTGTGGTTGCTATTGAAATTAAGATTTGCGATAGTACTACAGTCTTCGAAGGATTTCGTTTTGTTTGAGAGAATATAATCGATTTCGTTCTTATAACGTCCATCCGGCGATACCCACGTCCATCTCTTTGATATTTTTTTCTTGTATAAACTATTCAGTATTTTCAAGTTATTTTCAAAAGCAAACTCCAATAACTTTTGCCCGTTTCTTGATCTTTTACCTTTGCTGTGAGGACCTAGGATGATGTCTTCTCCTGTTCTTGAAACTCCAACTTGAGCGTTGAAATCTCCCATGACTATGCAATTTTTGTATGTGTATTCATTGATGGTATTGTTTAAGGATAAGTAGAAAGAGTCAATTTCAGAATTAGACGATTGCTCAGTCGGGGAATAAATCTGAATTATAGACCAAATTTCTTTCTTTGGCGGAAGTCTTATGTTTAATATCGCAATTCTTTCTGAAACGCCAACAAATTCCTTGATAAAACTTTTGAGTTCTTTTTTTATTAAAAAACCTACTCCGTGTCTTCCAGGTGTTTCTCCTTTGTAGTACAAAAGAAATTCGCTGTGTTCTTCAATAGCCTCACCCATTTGTCGTACTTCACTAAGGCCTATTATGTCCCACTTAATATGTTGGATGGCTAAAATTAATTCTTGTAAACTCTCATCTAACCTTAATGATAGCGTATTAAATGTTGCTATATGAAATATTTGTTTCGAATTTTGTTTATTACTTTCTGAAACGATTGGCGCGGATGTGGAGTTGATTGGAGGGTAGTGGTCGCTTTTCCCCGCGGTGACCAGCCGTCTTGGGGAGTATTGTTTGGTTGTTTTGATATTTAAAGAAGTTTCGTTTATTTGTTTTTGTTTCCGGTTGCCGATGTCATTTAACAGTTTTTTGACGTTGTTGGAATGGTTAGTGACGATGGTCGCGCCAATATAAAAAATATACGTAAATATATTTCTTCGATATCAAGCGGACTGTAAGACTCGATCTACGTGGTGTAAGCAAAGAGGGAAAGACGGGAACACACGGCACATACCTCGTCGGAGGGAGTAGCGTCCAGAACACACGCCGCACCACGCGGTCAGGGTCCTCCAGCTCGCGGCGGGCACGAACGGGTCCAGTCCAAACACTCCACGCAAAACACACACGCGGCGGTGAGCGCGACCAAGGGCCGGGGCACGGGATACCCCGGCGTGTTACAAGGGCACAATGCCTGATGATCTAGAGAGCCTCGTGGAAGCTCTCCGGCGGTGGCCGAGTCCCGAACCTCGCGAAGGAACGGAGCGAACTCGACTGACATTAGCGACACGCACGTCGCGTTCACGTCTTTCGTGACATAGGTAGGTCACGTGGCGAGCGCTAAATAGCGCGGTGATTGGTTGTGCTCGTATGTAGGGAAGGATGAAGGAATACACCACAAAACAACATTTAATTTCTACATTTACTATTTTAATTATATTGGCGTTACCAGACGAAGATCTTCCTCTAGCAACATAATCCAACATATTTGTTTTGTTAACCTTCTTTGAAGCAGGCATAGTTGCGTGATTTGGTGATTTATTTGGAGATTCGTTGCGATCTCGTTTTCTTTTGTCCTTCTGATCTTCTTTGTTTTCCTTAGTAATCAGTTTATCTTTAACGAGGTAGCAGATTTTACCTTTTGCTCGTTCCTCTTTTAGTTGAGGCAAAAGCTGTCTCCTCTTTTCTAGAACTTCTTTACTATAGTCCTCTTTTATGTAAATATCCGAGTTTAATTTCTTTTTATTCTTGAGAATTTCCATTTTCCTCCAATTTGTTGTGAAAGTTACTAGTATTGGGCGCATGTTCTTATGGTTCTTTTCTCCAAGTCTGTATGCATTATTAATTTCATGATGATTCATATGGATATTCATATTCTTATCAAGCAATTTTATAATCAGATCAATTTGGGACTCATAACGATTTTCTTCTTTTACGCCAAAGAATATGAGGTTATTTCGTCTTCTATCTTCTTCCATAGTTTTGATTTTATCTTGTAGTTTCTTAACATCCGTTTTTAAGTTTTTATTTTCTTCCGTAAGAGCAATTAGTTTCTCATTTATGCTTTCTGTAACGTTTTTAGTGACTGCTTCTGTTATTTCTCTTGTTTGTGCCGCCATTTGTTCCTTCAATTTTACCCAGAAATTTTCCATTTCTTTTTCCATAATTTTGGGGAGATATATATCGAATGGCAATACTGAATTTAATTTGGTAACCCCGAAAAGTAGTTGGCAATACTGAATTTAATTTGGTAACCCCGAATTGTAGTTAGCAACACTGAAGTTTATGATGAAACCAAGAAGCTTATATCTAATACACTGGAGATTGCACTATGACCATTAACTTGTCACAAGAAAATATAACCTTGAATGACGTCAGTGTTGTTTTTTGTCTCTTTCTGTGGGTGACCACACTGGTTTGTATATTCAGGATTTTTCGAAATAAAAAAAACTAAAAATCATGGTCTATAAATAATAACGACATATATTTTTAACAGTATTTATATTATAATATTACTGGTCAACTTACATGAATCATTATCATCTTTATAGGTACATACCATTTTAATTGGTAGAGAATGATAGTTTTAAATAACGCTTGATAACTTTTGATCTCATACTACGATTTTTTAATTAAAATGAGTGCTACATACATTAAAACATCGTTTTGGTTACTCAAGCTTCAGTCTAAAACTTTTCAATATTCCAAAGGGAGAGTTGCATCGCTAGTGTTGATGTGTGGTAACGATATTACAGTTCTCAGAAATTCGTATGTCTTTCAGGAGCAGTACTTACGGTTACTAATGGTTTCATGGTGGTTAATTATAATATAATTAAAATTACTTTATCCACAGTTGAGACGCAGTAACAAGAATGTGGTAAATAAAAAGGTATAGCACTTTTCAAAAGGTATTTTTTTTCTGGACCGTAATCCTCAGGCTTAAAATGCAAACTGCATATTCTGGCATGTTGATAAATTTTACCCTTGATAGGCACTATGGACAGCCATTTATTTCTTTTTATTTCATTTTTGGAAAGCTGAAATAAGTAAAACAAAAAAAATTTGGTAAGTTAAAAGAACTATTAATTTCTATGTTAAAGAAGAACAAACATAAAACCACATGTGAGTGCAATATCGATGTCGTGCGTTGTTTCATTACTAGTATAAAAATCTTTGAAATGGTGTTCTAAATGTTCATCATAATTTTGTTAACTATTACAATATTTTCTCTTCGCTATCCGTAAAAACTCGTCTTCATGGTTACCTTACTTGTTAAATTGGTTTATTGAAAAATGATGAAATTATTAGGAAAAGAAGATAGATAGAAGATATTCAGCATGATTGATTACTAAAATGATGATAAAATTGACGATTTTTGCCATGAAAATGATTCTAAACAGGTAAATGCATGAGTATTGAGGAATATTGTAAATAGCGTAAATATACACTTGCCTGTGAAATTTTATGCCAGAATTTGGTGTCCAAAAACTTCTGCAATTTTTCACAATGCAATACATTATTTATATTCGGAAAATATTTATTAAATACGCAACAATATTAACTTAAATATTCGAAGCGACGCAATTTTTTTGACACTTATGCCATATTGTCAAAGTGAGAGTTGCTACAATTTTATTATGGTAACTACCCATAATCAGGGAGTATCGCTTTTTAATAATTGGTTCAGATACTTATTTTATTTAGCTTAAATTATAATTGTCTCATCCAACAATGCTTCTGAATGACGTTGTTGGCAATTTATCAACAAACTCATGTACAAAAACTAACCTTTTGCACAGAATATTACAGCATACATAGTAGCCTTGGGAAAACTTCGTATTAACAGTGGCAATACCAAGTTAGGTGTGAAAGTGATAAAACACAACAATTTTCTTGTTACACGTCAAATGTTCATACCGAAATCTCCAGTGTATAAGATATAAGCTTCTTGGATGAAACTGTAGGTTGGTGCTGTCAATGTCTATAGTCTATGGTATACTTTTTGTTAGGTTGGTACTTTGAACTGTCACTTTTGAAAATGACGTTATTGTTATTGACTTAATAACCACACTTTTTCGTTTTATTGTTTCTGTATAAACACTTCACTTTTGCACTGTTCTCTTGTTATTATTAGTTTATTTTATTCATTGCACATAATATTCACTATTTATGATGATTATAACTTGATGAGGGTGAATTATTTAAACTTTAAGAATTAAATTAGTAGCGACATATGACAGACGTGTTTACTATACGGAAGCCGGAACCGGAATCATTTCAGTGTTAGATAGCCCATTTATCGAGAAAGGCTAAGACCAACAGGAGCGGAGCAATGCGGGTGAAACCGCGGAGCACAGTTAGTTTTATAATATTAGTAGGGCTTATAGATGTTTTTTAATTGATAAGGATAGATGATATTTTAAACATTAAAACTCACCCAGCAGTGGTCCTCAGCTTAGTATCCCACAAGATAGGCAGGTCAGCGTCCAGTTCATCATCAAATATACACTTATTGAACTCAATAAACAGTCGTCTTGCTAACTGGTCCTTAAGGGTCTTGTAGTTGTCGTGGTACTTTAGGGCTTCCGGGTGGCACCGCCAATGCGGTGTGTTGTCTAAGGGAAGGTATTTTTTAATGATTTGTATTATCTGTACTAAAGAAAAAAAATGATCACGAGACGGGATTCGAACCCGCGTCTTCCGCCATTCCAGGGTGATAAAATTTTATATTAATAAAGAATTTGAATGCAATAAATCACTAAATATCAAATTGTCTGTACCAGTAAATACATCATCTACTTATAACTCAAAAACGTCTAATTTTTTAATAAGAATTGCATTTTTTTCTTTTCATTATGCTACTACTTTAAATGAAAGAATAAGGCCTATTGTCCAACGACGCGATTTAGAGCACGAATGCATGGTATATGGCAAAATATATGTAATGGTATCTTGAATATTTGTTATGTCTACACTGCTTCATACAATCAATCACGCTACAAAATGTCAGTTTTCTATCAATTAGTATGGTCTACATGTAGCCGAGAGCGCCGCGCAACGAATGCATGATGCGACGTTGCCGCACCGCACGTCAAACCGCTGACGCGACGATGCCGCTTCGTACGACGAGCCATTGGCGCGACGTTGCCAGTCCGCATATCTAACGGCTGTCGCGACGTTGCCGCTCCGCATCACAAACGTCTGACGCGACGTTGCCGCTTTGTACGAGAAGCGGTAGGCGCGACGTTGCCAATCGCTGCGTTCTTCAAAACTTACCAGCTAAAGAGCCCATGAAGCTCAGTCGTTTCAAGTTGTCGGGAACAGTCACAGCTACATTTTGAACTCGTTTCGTCAAAACATCCACACCATCCACGGCACCATCCAGCGCATGGAGCAACTCTGTTACTGTCATGACTGAAACGTAATATTTGACACATGTAATAGCTACTCTATAATATAGAAAACTACATCATTTGTAGTAAATTATATACTAAAACCTTCCCCTTGAATCACTCTATCTATTAAAAAAAACCGCATCCAAATCCGTTGCGTAGTTTTAAAGATTTAAGCAAACAAAGGGACATAGGGACAGAGAAAGCGACTTTGTTTTATACTATGTAGTGACTATTGTACACAAAATCCCTGTGATTGTCTCTCCATCCTATCCTATGTATGCTAAAATCTTTAAAACTATGCAACGGATTATGATCAGTTTATTTTTAATAGATAGAGTGATTCAAGAAGAAGTTTTAGTATATAATTTATTAGGTTTTAGACAAAGCGACTATTCTCCACATAAAAGGGAATCTTAGTGTGACCTTATGGAGATTAGTGAATTGGGTAAAGTTAAGTGTATTATGTATTTGTAACAATAAAGATTTGTGTATTTGTAGTAGTACAAACCTTTCTTTTTCTTCTTTATCGAAGTCTGAACATCCCTGTTTAATTTAATCTTTGGTTTCACAACATCCGGCGTATTAGCTACCTTCTCTGTATACAGCTTCTTTTTAGATTTCTTTTCCGAGTCCATAACATCATTCCGCATTTGTTTCTTATCTGATTCTGTCAAATACAACTCTCTATTCTGCTTTATAACTGACCGTATGTTTTCCTTGTCACTATCATCATCATCATAATGTAATTGTTTTGATACTCCTTTAAAATTATTTGGAGTTTTAGCGAACAACTTTGGTATCGACTTCCAAACGTCTCCATATATATCATTTAGAAGTTTTTTATGTGAATGCTGTATTTTCTGTATAGAACAGTGTTCTTGCGACTCATTGGCTATTTCTTTAGGTGTGGATGGTACTTGTTCATGTCTTGGTGTAGCGCAGATTATATTTTGAGCGGGAGACCAGCCTCCGTTGCTTGGTTTCGAGTCGTTAACGGGAGACACATATTGTGATAGATTTAGTGATACCTGAAAAAGAGGAATTAAAATTATGTTTTGTGTATGGAAACATTCAATGCTATATTTGAATTTAAAAGTAGCTTTTAATGATAATGTTAATACTATTTATTTAACACACACAGAGAATAATGCAGCAGGGCAAAAAAAAGAAACATATTAATCATATTAAATAGGCAACAATAAGATTTATGAGCTTTCTCTGTCAGGAAAACACAGGATAGGATTTGTCTTTCTACATAACAAAACATAACAATAAAAACTTCACAAAAGTAAGCATAATTATTTTACTGCTGCGCTGACTACAGAATATGCGATGAAAATGAACAAATCCTACTTTTTAAACCAGAATAGTTATGATGAGAATGAATAACTCCATAACTCTGGGAAATGTTTGCAAAGCTGCACAACACAAGCAAGTATTTTAATGATGAGAATGAATAATTTTATCATTTATACTAATATTATAAAGTTGAAGCGTTTGTTTGTTCGAACACGTTAATCTCAGGAACTACTAGACCGATGTGAAAAATTCTTTCTGTGTTAGATAGCACATTTTTCGAGGAAGGCTATAGGCTTATCATCACGCTGAGACCAACAGGAGCAAAGCAATGTGGGTGAAACCGCGAAGAATAGCTAGTCTATTATAATATTATAAGCTGAACTGTTTGTTTGTTTATTTGAAACGCTAATCTCAGGAACTACAAGTCCAATTTGAAAAATTTATTCAGTGTTAGATAGCCCATTTATTGAGGAACGCTATAGGCTATATACCATCATGCTAAGAACAACAGGAGCGCGGAGCCACGCTAGCAAAACTGCGGGGCACTGCTAGTTAACATAATGTTAAAAAAAGCATTCCTTACATTTCCCGATCTGCTAGGTTCCTTATCCATTGTGATTTCAGGTAATTCCTCAAGTGATAGTTCACATGAATCGTCGATAATAATTGGCGAATATATCTTAGGTGATGACTGAAACTAATGTTTACATAATATAAGTTATTAGTTACTGATAGATATGATTATACTTCTTTAATTTTCTCTTACTATTTGGTAAAATTATTTTTCATTCGAAATATCAAGGCTAATTAACAGACAATTTATATTCTATTTACAACTCAGTAATGTAGATAGTGAAATAGAAAACAATACATTCTATTATAAAATACAGGTACATAATTACTTACATTTTTTGGAAAGTCTGACCGTAATCTCTCATAACTCTCATCAAGGATAATAACCTCGGAACTCCGGTCATGTTTCTTGGTTTTAACATCGCTTTGTGTTTTGTTTTTCTTCAAGGAAAGTTTTAAAAATCCTGAAAAGTATCACGATTTAAGTACCTATAAGTACCATGCTGATTCTTTTTTTAAATCTATCATTTTGTACTTACGATTTCTAGAATTAACAGGTTGCTTATTTACATCCATTTTATACTAATTTATCAACGTTTTGTTACTAAAATATACATTTAAACTCGTTTTACTTTAATCTTTTTCAAAATAACAGCCGTTGGCCCGTTGGGTAATGGGTTTGCTTCCCGCGGATTGTTTGACAATTGACATTAGACAGTGACAACAGACTGAAAAGAGTAAATCGAATGACAATAATTGGCATTTGGCGAAAATGCGTTCAGTTTAACATAATTTATTAATGAAGAGAAGAAGAAGAACGTATCAATTATATTTTAAATACCTTATTGTAATTTTGTAGAAATTAGGAAACCAAAAACTAAACCTTGTTTTGATGGAATATTCTATGTATGCAAGCAAAAACTTACACGAATTTGATGATTTTAAAAACTACGGTTGACTTAAGAAAATTTGTTTTTATTGCTATCCAATGAAAAAAATACACAACAATATTTTAAACTTCTTTTTTGTCACTGATTAAATTATTATTAATTCATAGTTTAGTTGCATTAGCGATCAATTTTTCTTTTAATAGTAGGTAATATACTGCAATAATATCACTATACTTAGATTTTTAAGAATTATTGCACCATAACCAAACCATTTACACCATTGTATAAAAAGAGATAAACAAGAAACAGCTTTATTATACCTGAAAAAGTTTGCGCAACTAATTATTATAATAACTTGAATTACTTAAAATTCATAATGTTATTACCTGATATTCTTTTGTTAATTTTACAAGTAGCCGCGAACCTTCGCTGTGGCACCTTTCATTTTTGTTTGCGCAACAAGATTGTTCCCGAACTGGGTCGGTCTTCGTCAAAATGAGAATTATATTTAGGTAATTTAGGTTACAACACTTATAAAAGCGTTTACTTTGAATTAAATTGAAGGTTTTTATCGCGTTTTTATTAGGTTTACAAATCACAACACTAATTCGGTAATGATTTCTCCTTAATTTAGTCTGGTAATATTGATAAAAAGCGGTCTTTTCAAAAATAGAATTGTTATTGTGTTATGAATTTAATTAGCCAAAATTTTATGCACCAGAAAACAGAATAACAAACGAGAATGGATTATTTTGCAATTTTCAAACATCCGCAATGATAAATAATTACGGATGTGTTTTGTTATTATTATTGAGATTGTAAGAGGTAAAAAAAATACACAATTTTTTAAATCACGTGTATGACGTCATAGTATCTGGGTCTTTGATTAGTATTTCCTTAGGCCCTTCGCTCATGGAGCTACTCAAAAAGAACTAGTCACAAACTCAAATTACTAACGAGTTGCCTGAGCGTCACAGCCCATACATGTTCTATGGAGATTCGCACACGACGCGACTAGTTACTAACTTGTCAGTTACGCGTTAGCAACCAATCACGCGCGACGCGTCGTGCCGGTCTCCACGCTACTGTTTTCCCGAGTTTCTTTGTTTTTTATGATAAAAATGAACGAGCAAACATTGAATATTCAATTTGTAAAGGAGGTTGAAAAATACCCATGTTTATACAACTATAAAATAACGGAATACTCAAGAAAGGACATAACAGAAAGAGCTTGGAGTGCAGTGGGAAAAATCTTTAATTTGACAGGTTACTTACTTTTATCATAAATTACAAAATTACAAAATATATTTCCATTGCCACGGTAATGCGGCATGTGGTGTAATAAAATAGTTTGCTAAATAATCCCTGAGATTATAAGCTGAAGACAGTGGAGTTACTTGAAGATTTTGTGGTGCTGGTATTGATCCTGGAGTGAAGTCAATTGTTTCAAATTCTTGTGGATTGTACTGAATACCTTCTCTGCTTCGTACATAATTGTGCAATATACACGCAGATTTAACAATATTTGTAACTTTTTGCGGGTCATGACAACGTATGGGTCTATCTAGAACGCCAAATTTCTCAGCCATCATACCAAATGTACATTCAACAGTCTTTCTTCCTCGACTCAGCCTATAATTAAACACTCTTTTTATATTATTCAAAGTTCGTTTTGGATATGGTCTCATCAAATAGCGTAATAATGGAAACGCCTCATCACCTACGAAATAATATGGAAAATCTTTGTCATCGTTAGGTAATCTTGAAGGCGCGGGAATATTAGCAGCGTTTTCTAGCCAATGTTTAATAGCTGAAGCACGAAATATTCCACCATCACTATTTCTCCCGGCGTAGCCACATTCAATTAATGTAAATAGCCCGTCAGCATCACTACATGCCATCAAGACGACAGAATGAAATGATTTGTAATTAAAGTTACTTGATCCTGAATTAGGGAATTTCTCTATTCGAATATGTTTCCCATCTAAAGAGCCGATGCAGTTAGGTAAATTCCACAACAGACGATAGCGCTCTGATATATTTTTCCATTGGGCTACATTCGGGATTGGCATATAAATATCCTTTAGAACATCCCAAATTATAACTGTAGTTTCAGCGATTATCTGTCCCACTGTATTGTCTCCTCTAGCAAAATAGTATCCGATATTCACAAACGACTCGCCACTTGCCAAGTACCTACAAAAAAGTATATATTTATTAATTTTGTTTCAGCAATCCAATCTAAAGAAAAATGGAAAAATTTGCGTGCGGTTTTTGTCCGGCACACAAAACCAGCTCCTAGTGGATCTTCTTCAAAAAATAAGAAACCATATTATTTATCCGATGCGATGCAATTTACAATCCCATACATAAAAACTCTGAACAATACCATATCAGGGAGTCTTCCTCAAGAAGCAGTTAATGAAGTGATGGAGCAAGAAGATAACGAAGAAGCAAATGATTCGCAATCCATATTACAATGTAACATCCCATCACCATCGCAAAGCATTCCATCATCATCTGAAAACATCCCATCACCCATGTCATGCCCTGTAATTGCATCTTCTCCTTTATCCCATCAACCAATCTCTCCCATGCCATGCCCTTCATCTAAACCAACTGCTTCCAGTACCAATATCCACTCTAAGCGTCGTAAAGGAAAATCATTTGCAACTGTCGATGATGGTATCATGGACTATTTTGAAGCCAGAAAGGCTAAACTTGAAAAAAAATCTGAAGACATAGAGGATCCTAAACGAATGTTTTTACTAAGCTTACTACCAGACATGAAAGCAATGTCCGATAGTCAGACGAGAACCTTTAAGCGAAGAGTGCTGGCTTTAGTGGATGAAATTTTAGAAGAATCTCCGAAATCTTTGACACCGCCACATCAAGTCGCAGCCAATAATGCTGAAAAACAAGGCGCTTTTCTTTCAACGCAAGAGCTGACAAGCTGACAAGAGCAAGAGCGTTGTATGCGAGATACAATTTGTAACTGGTTTGTAATCGTAATTACTGATTAGTTCAGTCATTTTTGAGTAGCTCCATGAGCGAAGGGCCTTAGTATTTTAATTTTAATATGAAACTACTTATTTATGAGCTTGATCATAAATAACTGCCTGTTCCAGAAACAATTGATGAGGTTTTTAATAAAAAAAATATTAATGTTAAGATGTTGCGCGTTTATTGGAATGTTTTTTGGTTTGAATTCGCGCCAAAAGTCACCAACAGACCATGTCGTTACTTATAAGTCTTGTAACTTCTATATTAATATAAAATATTTCGGATTTTTTACGACTTTTTACAACAAATAAAAAAAATTGTTTTTTTTTGGCTCTTCCTCATGACATAAAGTTAAATTTTTATCAATGATATAAATTCTATTATAGGTATTTGTAGCAAAGACAGTTAAGAATAATGTGGTGAAAGGATAGGTATTTAAAATAAGTTTGAGTTTACCGAATAGGACATAATTAATTAGGTACCTAGGGTACTTATATAAAAAAAAATCCTCTCTTATTTTGGTACGTGATACTAATATTAATAGAGAATGTCTATTTTTCAGCAAT
Organism: Colias behrii; assembly: GCA_029959065.1. Classification (NCBI taxonomy): domain Eukaryota; kingdom Metazoa; phylum Arthropoda; class Insecta; order Lepidoptera; family Pieridae; genus Colias; species Colias behrii. The sequence goes on from JARWMC010000026.1 coordinate 588,857, forward strand.
TAGACATTCTATACTAATATTTTATAATAACTAGTAGGATATTTGAGGAATAATACAACATAATATTATAACATAACATAATAGCTCAATGTTGTTATATATTATATAACAACATTGAGCTATTATTACTACGTATGGAGGAGACACCACGAACAAAATCTGTGCGACAAGCGCGGCGGCGCGGGGCGGCTTGCGAGTAGAGGTCCGCGCCGCAGTCCAAAAGCCCAGCGGCGGCGCGCCGGGTGCGGCACCCGGCGCGGCGCGGCGTCGCCGGCGTGGGCTAGTTATTTTTAAAGTTATTAGGGGGTGGGCGGGCAGTAGAAAAATCTCTCTTTAAGTTTAATAAAAAAAATATTTTTATTAAAATCAAGTAGCTTAACTATTTAGTGATGAACATGAAAATTATAAACATTGCCAATAATTTTATTGGCAATGTTATGTCAGAGCAAGCAAAGGAGCAGGTGGGCCACCTGATGTTAAGTGGTCACCACCGCCCATATTTACACTTGTAACACTAGAAGTGTTACAGGTGCTTTGCCGGCCTTTTATGGACAAATAAGCTCTTTTCTTGAAGGCCCCAATGTCGTAGTTGTTCGGGAACACCGCAGGTGGCAAATCGTTCCACAGTTTCACCGTACGCGAAAGGAAGTTGCGGGTGAAGCGGACAGTGGTGGAGCGCCAACCATCCAGATGGTGCGGATGGAACTGGTTTTTACGGCGTGTGGTCCGGTGGTGGAACTGTGCGGCTGGTAAAAGGTGGAACAATTCCTCAGAGCACTCCCCATAGTAGATTCTGTACAGTATACAGAGAGACGCAACGTCTCTTCGCACTGACAGTGGATCGAGCCTATCGGAAAGCCTACGGTCATCGACAATTAGAGCTGCTCGACGTTGGATGCGGCCAAGAGGAAGGAGTTGATACTGTGGGGCTCCGGCCCAGAGATGAGAACATTACTCCTTATGCGGTCGCACCTGAGCCTTGTACAGCTGAAGTCGGTGGGCCGGCTTGAAGTACTGTCTCGATCTGACACACCAAGTTTTTTCGAGGCTAATTTAGCCTTCGCTTCCAAATGACTGCGGAATTGAACGTCACTCGAGATTTCAACTCCGAGGATTCCGATTTTCAGCGATATACTAAGGGGAGTACTCTTAAACCGATGTTCTACGACAAATGGGGTCTTTTTAGCGGTGAACGCGCAAACCTGTGTCTTTAGGGGATTGAACTCGACAAGATTAAGTTCGCCCCAATCCGAGACTTCTTGGAGAGAAGACTCGACTTCAGACACAAGTTTGTTTCGACTCTCATTGAGGCTTTCCTTTGAGGTGCTTGCACGGCCGGGATAAAGAGCATCCCCCGTACTGTCGTCTGCATAGCAATGAATGTTACTGATTTGTAACAAATCATGTTTATAATTATCATGGATAAAAATAATTTTGTTAACTTTTGCAGGATTTAGACGCGATCTCTTCGCAGTTAAGACTAGCCCAGCTACAGAAAAAACCCTTTCATTTGGCGTGCTTGTAGCTGAGATAGATAGAAGCGATCGCGCTAATCCGGCAAGCCAAGGAAAAACAACTTTTTTTTGTTCCCAGAACTTAAGAATGTTGTCCTCTACATCTCCTAATTCTGAAGGGTTAGCCGTAGCCAAATATCTCCAACACTCTTGAGCGACGTCGTCATCCTCATCAATAAATCTATTGGAGTGTTTTTTGGATAGCTTTTGGAGTAAAACATCTGGCATCGATATAGTAGACATTGTCTACTATATCGATGCGACGTTGCCGTGTTGTAGACAACAACGCGTGCGTGACACATGGTTCGCGCGCAAAATTTGAACTCGGCGCCAATTTTTCTGTGACCCGGCGGCGGCGGCGGCGCGCCGGGGTCTCTCGGCGGCGGCACGCCGGCGTGGCGCGGACCTCTACTTGCGAGTCATAGATTAAGCGATGTCATCGACTCACCGCTATAGAGGCGAAACTTTGCAAATATTTTGCTTATTACTTATCAATTAAGAACAATCAATGTAACAAAAAAAAAAAATAATTAATCTAATAAATAAATTATTAATAACTTATCATTTAAAAACTTTTCAATTAAAACCAATCAATGTAACAAAAAAAAAATTGATACATAGGTAATTTATTATCATCTTTCATGATTTAACCTTTTTTCAAATAATATCCACAGTACAATATTTTTAAAATGTGTAAAATTATTTTTTTCCACTATAAAAATTTACGTCATCTAATATTACTATCTAAACATCTTTCATACCCAATGCCGTTTCTTAAATTTTTAGTCTATGACAAATGACGCAAAATGGCGCCCGCCAAAAATTTTGCTCGAACCAAGTTTTAAAAATGATTTACCAATGAAAAGTTATTTATTTGCACTTTGCCGCATTACTTGAATTATAAGTGCAATATCGCAACACACTCGAGGGCATATTTGATGAGTTTCTTGGTTTTTTGCTTTAAAACAAACAAGACATGAACGCGACCATCGCACTAAAGCGACTGAGTGCAGTTAAGCCATATGGCTTATGTTGAGCGGAACATATGTGATGTAGGCGGTGTCGTCTCCATATGTATATCTCAATGCATAACAATTATTTTTTATTGTTTCCAACACAAACAAGATTATTGTGTTTGTGTTTTCATATCCACTTCATATATTGAAAAACTATGATTCATTATTTGAAAAGCATTCCATTCTGTATGTTCATAACGCAATTTTATAGAAAATATCTAAAATCTTGATGTAAGTGTTTAAATAAAGCACTTGAACACTTGAAGTGCCTTGAGCACTAGCCTCGGTCTTCATTTCCTAACATTACCTTGAAAATATGATTTAATTGTTTTAATCGCGAATTCTTAGTTTTTTCTATCCAAAATTCCTCATTACTTGTGTACGTTTTTGTAAGTTGTAAAGGTTTATTTCAATGTTATGAAAAGAGGAAGATTGTGTGCTTCTAAATCGTTGTAGAGAAGTTTAAAATATTTTAATATTTAAGCTATACAACTGCGATTTCCGAATTTAGATTCACGGCAAAGACTAACTCATTAATCGTCCGTTGTCGAAGCACTCAGAAAGCTATGCTGGTCTACTAGCTGCTCCGCGCGGTTTCACCCCCGTGACTCCTCTAATGTTGGTCGTAGCGTGATGATATATGTATAGCCTTCCTCGATAAATGAGCTATCTAACACCGAAAGAATTTTTCAAATCGGACCAGTAGTTTCCGAGATTAGCGCGTTCAAACAAACAAACAAACAAACTCTTCAGCTTTATAATATTATAGTATAGATTAATTATATAAAAGACTATGAATTTCAAAAACATTGGAATGAAACAAAACTTAAAAGTTACAAGCACGCATTTCTTTAAAAAGCTTACAAACACAACCCAAAGGGAGATTTTTTTTTTAAATATGAGTTGCACATAAATTAAAAAACAGACAGGCAGACAGACTACAACGAAGTGCTCCTATTATTAGATAAGCAGATGCTAAGGAAGTGCTCCTATAATTCTTTCCTTTTGACTTTTGAGATTCAGAACCCTAACAATATATAAATATAGTTCCATAAACATTTTACACCGAACCCTAAACTCGATGCCTTGCATCTAATCAGAGACAATTATTGATTGTCCTATGACGTGTTGGCACGTGTGTGTTATTGTTCTTCCTTGAGAAAATCTGAGAAAATCCAATAAAATGACGCAAACATTAACATACAGTACTCCAAAATTAATAATGCGCATGCAAATCTTCGCTAATTGTCGTATTTCCGAAAACACTCGAATCATTGAATCGTAAGAGCCCTAAACAATGCAATTGTTCAAAAGAAATAGAAGTCAATTCACGTTCATACACAATCAAAAACAAATCGGGCGGTAGGTGACGGTAGCCTGTCAGTCAAAAAACTCAAAAATCCGTCAGTCTTCTTTAAATATTGGTGGTGACTGCACGTGTTCTCTCTGTGTAGAATTATATAGAGCTGCTATTACATACCCTTCTTGGTTTTGTTTTTAAAGGTGAATTGAATTAATCGATGAAATGATGACACAGGTGATGGCAGTAGGGAAAGTGAATATGAAGAAGAGCATAATGAAAGTTCCGATGTATCTAAAATGTCAGAAATAAAGATAATCCCTGATTTTGATAGTTTTTATTTTTATTTATTTGTAATGGTCATTATATTGAAGAATGATCAGTACTGTAAATACTTTTGAACTGAGATTTTAATGATTAGATTTATATGCTTTAAATTTAAACCTGTGTTTGAAAACCATATTTTATACAATATAAATTTTGTGTTATTTTAACCTTCTTTTCTTCCATCATTACACCAGCTTCAGTAAGACACTTTAAAAGTATGTACTATTAAATTTTCCAAGTAAATCAATCCAACAAAGATAATATTCGCAATCGTGGGGTTATCCTCGCTATTTACTTACAAGGAATTATCGAAACAAAATCGTTACTTACAAATAAATATTAATCTCTTTTAGCACAAAACACATAATTTGACTAAATTATGCATGAAAAAAATGCATTTAACCACTCTATATATATCATCTTCGGACGCTCCGGGAATATGACAGTTGCCGAGCAGTGACGAAGATTTCTATGCGCATTATTTCTTTTGGAGTACTGTACTTAATTTAAAAAGAAGACAAATACTTAAAAAAAATAAAGTACCTAGTAAAAATAAAAATATGAAACGCAATTTATCTTGATTTGTTTATTAATCTTCTATAATGATAATATTCTTAAATAAATATAATTTTGTGCTTTTAATAGACTTCTTACATACAATAAAGTATAAACGTAGGTACTTAGGTATCATCTATTCTATTAATATAAAAATTAATCGCAAAATATTATGTTGGTAAGCGCATAACTCGAGAACGGTTGAACCGATTTCGTTAATTCTTTTTTAACACGCTTTATTAGCTTCATCTGTATGTTTGTTTTAATATTATTTGAAGTACGGGGATGGTTCTTATTTAGAGAAAACGTAAACATGTACCACGGGCAAAGCCGGGGCGGACCGCTAGTATAATATTTTGAAGCTTGGTTTGACCGATTCGAAGCCAGGAACAGCGGCTAGTCTTTTACACGAGTTATACTAGCGGTCCGCCCCGGCTTCGCCCGTGGTACATATTTCGCAATAAAAAGTATCCTATGTCCTTTCTCGGGTATCAAAATATCTCCATACCAAATTTCATGCAAATTGGTTCAGTAGTTTAGGCGTGATTGAGTAACAGACAGACAGACAGAGTTACTTTCGCATTTATAATATTAGTATGGATTGTCATATTACAATTTGATTTAGCCACAGATCTAGGATTTAGCTATATGTTAAATGATGAGTTATTTATTATCTATATAATAAATATGTATAATGCAAGTTGAAAAACCTTCTTGAATAAACACGTGCCGTTTATTTTCTATTATGTAGGTATATCTGGGCGTATTCAGAAAGAAAGCTTGAAACTTATAAGCGCTTATAAGCGCTTATAAGTTTCAAGCTTTCTTTCTGAATACGCCCTTATTATAATATTATTTATTATCTATATAATAAATATGTATAATGCAAGTTGAAAAACCTTCTTGAATAAACACGTGCCGTTTATTTTCTATTATGTAGGTATATTTATTATAATATTATGGGAAAGTTGTACGATAATTTACACTTTTAATGTACGCCGCGTATAAAATAAATCAACTTTGTATTGTTTCAATTATCGAAACAGTGGCATTAAATGTTAAATTTACAGCCATTAGGTTAAATAATAATCTATACAAATATTATAAAGAGGAAAGGTTTGATTTTTTGTTTGTTTGTTTGTTTGTATGAATTGAATAGGCTCCGAAACTACTTGGCAGATTTGAAAAATTCTTTCACTGTTGGAAAGATACATCATTTCTGAGTGACATAGGCTATATTTCATTTTCAAAAAAAATAGGCATCCTTACTAAAATTACGATAACGTAATCCAAGGTGTGAAAAAAATATCAAAAAACTACCTTACATCGCGTGCGCTGCGAAAACTATTGATGATAGAACAAAATGATATGCTACATTTTTTTAGAACACACCATTATCTACAAAAAATCAGCGGCAGCATATCTCTAACAATTACAGTCATGTCACAATAAGCGTTTTTTTATTGAAAAAAAGAAATTAAAATACCACCGCTACAAAAAGCTCTTTATTTGTACCTTGGTATTAACCCTTATCAAAATAAATGATGTATTATTTAAGACTGCTTCAATATCTTTATATTACTTTTTGAATTATTCGATTCTGACAATCCATTCAAAAGATATCACGAGTTAAAAAAAAATTAAAAAATAAACTGTATTCGGCTAGCTATGCGTTGTAGGCGTCACTCGGGCAGGGGTACGGGAGTTAGGATGTTGCTGCACCACGTACGCGGTCCAACTTCATTCCAGTACTTGAAAACCGTTGACGGAGTTCTGAAAGAAACGTATCAAGCTGCTTGCCGTGCTAGAGGTTTGCTAGAAAACGATGACCATTGGGAAAATACTCTCAGAGAAGCTTCGCTTTCTCAATGTCCATTACAATTGAGAGAATTGTTTGTGGTCATACTTTTATTTTGTCAGCCATCGGAACCATTAAAATTATGGAACATTTTCAAAGACGATTTATGTGAAGATATTAGACACAGAATCAGACAGCAAAATCAAGACATCACCTTACCATACAATGAGGACATTTATAACGAAGGTTTGATACAAATAGAAAATAAACTGTTGCAATTAAATGACAAAAGCCTAAGTGATTTCGGATTACCATCATCAGTTCGTACAGAAAGCAATGCAGCAGAGACTATGACTCATCGCTATGATACAAATAATTTGACCGCTTTTGTCAATGAAAACCTGCCAAAGTTAGTCCCAGATCAAAGACATGCTTTTGAAACTATAGTCGATAGCGTCATTCATGACAAAAGAAAAGTTTTCTTTTTGGATGCACCTGGTGGAACGGGAAAGACGATTCTTGCAAATTTGATACTTGCTAAGATAAGACAATCAGGGAAGATAGCAATAGCAGTTGCTTCCTCAGGAATTGCTGCAACTCTCTTGAAGGATGGCAAAACTGCTCATTCTACTTTTAAACTTCCACTATCCGTCAATCTTGAACAACAATCTACATGTTCCATCCGCAAAAATGGACCTATTGGTAAATTACTACAAGACGCCTCATTGATTATGTGGGACGAATGCACGATGAGCCATAGAGCACATATAGAGGCCGTGAACAGAACCTTACAGGATCTAAGGAACTCCTCTGCAGTCATGGGCCGGATTACTTTTGTATTTGCTGGAGATTTTCGACAGACTCTCCCCGTTATTAACAGAGGCACGCGAGCAGATATCATCAAGGCATGCTTGAAATCGTCTCCCTTATGGACTACGATTGAAACATTAAAATTAAGGACAAATATGAGAGCTCATCTTCATGGAATCACTGATAGCGATTTCCCACAGCAACTGCTAAAACTTGGGGAAGGAATTTTTCCAACTCCAAATTTAAGCGGTCATTGTGACATTCTTCTGGATGAGTCTCTAGGCCAAATACTCCATAATTTGGAAAATTTAATAGATTCTGTATACCCTGATATCGAGAATTTGCACGAAAGAGACTTCCATTGGCTGTGTTCTCGGGCTATAGTATCACCTAAGAATGATACTGTCAATGAAATAAACAATCTGATTGTTCAAAAAGTCCCCGGCCAAACAAAAACATACAAATCGATCGACACTGTAACGAATATTGAAGATGCAGTCCATTATCCACAGGAATTTTTAAATTCGTTGAACCCTTCTGGACTGCCACCCCATGAATTGACGTTAAAAATCGGAATCCCAATCATGCTTTTAAGAAATTTAAACCCTCCGAGCATGTGTAATGGGACGAGGCTGCTTATTAAGGAGTTAAAGGACAATTTAATAGTAGCAACTATTATCACTGGCCCAGCAGGTGGTCAACTAGCTCATATACCGAGGATACCGATGATCCCAACTGATCTGCCAATCCCATTTAAACGGCTTCAATTTCCGGTAAAAACATCTTTCGCATTAACAATTAACAAGTCCCAACAAGGCCAAACCTTCGAATTAGTAGGGATCGATCTGCGAAAGAAATGTTTTACTCATGGTCAACTGTATGTTGGTCTATCGCGAGTCGGAGCCCCTGAAAATCAATTTATTTTGCTGCCACAAAATAAAACAACATCAAATATTGTTTACAGAGAAGCTCTAACAAAATAAATGTATTTTCTTTTAGGGTTATGACCTCAATAATTGAAAAAAAAAACAAAAAATTAAAAAAATATATCAAAAAAAAGAAAAAAACCCCCAAAAATATACAAAAAAAAAAACACATAAATACAAAAAAATCATTAAATAATATCTGAATTTAATTATTCTTATTTTTTTTTATTTACTCTTTTTTAGGAGCTCGACGCAAAAAGGGATGAATATATTGTGTCATATTATTATTATTATTATGAATGTGTTAAAATTAACAAATCTAAATGTAATGTTTAATGCCCGTGCGAAGCCGGGACGGGCCGCTAGTTATGTAATAATATGTTTGTTTGTTTGAACGCGCTAATCTCAGGAAGTAAGTACTGGTCCGATTTGAAAAAATATTTCGGTGTTAGATAGCCCATTTATCGAGGAAGGCTATAAGGCTATATATCATCACGTTAACACCAACAGGAGCGGAGCAATGCGGGTGAAACCGCGGGGCGCAGCTAGTATAAACTATAGCTTATACCAATGCAATAACTAAAAATAAACCTTATTGTGTGTTTTGTTATAATAACTAATAAGGTCACGCTAAAGTCTTTTTTGGTTATTTATTATTTTATGAATTTCATATGGTTCGATGAAGTGAGAATCGATGTTTAGATTGATTTTATGATACCCATATTAAATAATAAATACTTGGAAGTGCTAAGTATACTGTAAAGGTACATATAGCTGATGAACACGTGTATGAAAGAAAATCGGTCAGGTGCGAGTCGTATTCGCGACACAAAGTTCCGCACAAATGAATAGACTGCAAAAAAATTGATCACTGCCCGAGAAATACTCATTTCAACTCATTTCTTCACACCACTAATGACCAGTTCCATCACCTCTCGATAAGTTCAGCTATTCTGTCAGTAAAAATAACAAGAAATGTATGAAAATTTACGTCAAAAAGGGTCAAAAGTAGCCTGTCAGGGACATTATAAGGAAGAAGTGAAGATGTTTTAACTCCCTCTCTACAACCTAATCTTATCCATACTAATATTATAAATGCGAAAGTAACTCTGTCTGTCTGTCTGTCTGTTACTCAATCACGCCTAAACTACTGAACCAATTTCCATGAAATTTGGTATGGAGATATTTTGATACCCGAGAAAGGACATAGGCTACTTTTTACCCCGGGAAAATGACGAATTCCCATTTTACCAAAGCAACCAAGATAGATATAAGGCTTTTTCCGCGCGGATTTTTTCCGCAATTCTGTAACACATGGAAGCGGTGCGAATTATTTTCGCGCAACCTTTTCTGTAGTATGAAGTTAGTATGAATATTATGTCCGCTCTGCAGAAAAAACCGCGCGTTTTGATCAATCGTGCAACGACGCTATCGAGAAGATCCATTCATTTTAATACGCTTTTATTAGCTTCAGCTGTATGTTTGTATGTAACCGACTCCTATAGACTCGATTTTGACCCATTTTAAATTTTTACACTTATCAAGAATTCAACTGACAAAAATCGCGCGAATTTTGATTGCGCAATTTAAATCGCAAGAATAAAATCCGCGCGGTGAAATATGCGGACACAGCCTAAGAAAGAAAACAATATTTTGACGGCTGTGATGGCATAGATTCTGTCAAAACCGTCAAAACACATTATAATCATAAATAATGTGATTATAATTTTGATGTATAAACCTACTAAATAGAATAGTATCCAGTTCACATCACTTTATATGAGAAGCAGATACTTCAATTTAGGAGGTTTTACACAATCGTTTATTTCAATCAAACGTAAACAAAGTTTTGGCATGTATTAATCACAGAACATATATATTCTGGGTATTAATTTCTATGACATTTATTGTGAAAATAATATTTATTCTTGAAAGCATTTTTGGTGTAATCAGGTTTAGACCTGTAAAAAGAAGTATACGCTAATATGCCTGGAAAACGTAGATCTAATCTAGCGCGTAGTTCTAGCAGAGCTCGAGCTGCGAAAATAGCTAGAAGCCAAGAGTCCGAAGAACAGACCCAAACCCGTTTGGCTTTAGATACTGAGAGCCATAGGGCTCACAGAGCTTTTGAGACTGAAGAGCAGAGTCAAATACGACGTATTTTAGATGCTGAGCGCCATAGGGCTCATAGAGCTTTTGAGACTGAAGAGCAGAGTCAAATACGACGTATTTTAGATGCTGAGCGCCATAGGGCTCATAGAGCTTCTCAGACTGAAGTTCAGAGTGAAACGCGTAGATATTTAGATGCTGAGCGTCACGCAACTCAAAGAGCCGCTGAAACTGAAGATGAAAGACAGGCACGAAGACTTTTAGACGCTGAGCGACATGCATCACTAATTGTGTCAGAGTCCCATGATGAATCACAAAGACGGCGTACTTTGAACGCTGACCGTCAGGCACAAAGAAGAACTGCTTTTACACGTAATACATGGGATGCGTTTCAAGACGCAGCTTTTAATTATGACCCTATGATTGATTACATTAATCATCGATTAGTGCTCATTGGTCGGATGGATAAAAAGTGCACACATTGTGCAGCATTAAAATGGAAAGACGAAACTCCCGGCATGTGTTGTTCTGGTGGTAAAGTATCACTCCCATTACTTGGCGAGCCAGAAGAACCTCTAAAATCTTTTTTTTTTATATGACAACAATGAATCACGGCGATTTTTGAGTCGTATAAGAAAATATAATTCGTGTTTCCAAATGACATCTTTCGGAGTAGACAATGAAGTTGTTATGCCTGGATTTTCACCTACTTTTACAATTCAAGGACAGATTTATCACAGGATTGGCTCTTTATTGCCTACAAATGATCAGCCGAAATTCTTGCAGATTTATTTCATGGGTGACGAAAATTGTGAGGTCGACCGCAGGTGCCAAAACATTGAAGGAGTTGTAAGGGATACTGTTTTGAAAATACAAAGAATGCTGCACAATCACAACCACCTCATTAACACTTTCAAAACAGCATTAGAAAGAATGTCAGGCGAAGATTATAAGTTAATATTGCACCCTGACCGTACGCCAAGTGGGGAACATGAGAGAAGATATAACGCACCATTAATCAATGAAATCGCAGCCGTGGTCTCTGGTGAGCAGTTTGCTTCCCGTGATATTATTTTACACACGCGTAATGACTCATTATCCCGGGTACCAGACACACACAAATACTACGACGCTTTACAATATCCGTTGATATTTAGCAAAGGCGAAGAGGGATATCACTTTCAAATACCCCAAATCAATCCTGTGACTGGCTTACCGTTACCAAATAAAAAAGTGTCCTGTATGGATTTCTATGCGTTCCAAATGATGATTAGGGAAAATCATTTTAATACAATTTCACGCTGCAGACAACTAGCCAATCAGTTTTTTGTTGATATGTACGTCAAAGTAGAAAGTGAGAGATTGCGATACATATCACTCAATCAAAAAAAATTAAGAGCAGAAAACTATATACACTTGCAAGACGCAGTGGCCAGTGACGGCAATGTAAATGCAAATGACTTGGGTAAAATGGTTATTTTACCTTCTTCTTTTATAAATAGCCCTAGATATTTACACGAGTATACCCAAGATGCGTTTGCGTATGTACGCACGTATGGACGGCCAGACCTATTTGTTACATTCACATGTAACCCAAGTTGGCCGGAAATAGTTGAAGAGTTATTGCCGGGACAAAGTGCGATAGACAGACATGATATTGTGGCGAGGGTTTTTAGACTCAAAGTTAAAAAGCTGATGACTGTTATTACCAAGGGGAAAATATTTGGGGAAGTATTGTGCTTCATGTATTCCATAGAATGGCAAAAGCGCGGTTTGCCACACGTGCATATTTTAGTGTGGTTGAAAGATAAGTTAAGACCTGACCAAATAGACAAAATCATCAGAGCTGAAATACCAGATCCTAATAGTGACCAGACACTTCATGACATTATTGTCAAAAATATGATTCATGGTCCATGTGGTCCCGAAAACCCTCAAAGCCCTTGCATGAAGGATGGGAAATGCACCAAAAAATTCCCTCGCCAGCTAATCAAAGAGACTGTCCACAACGATAGTGGTTATCCGTTGTATCGTAGGAGAGCCCCAGCAGACGGAGGTCAAACGGCATCTGTTAAACTCCGAAACGGCAGTTACGTTACAGTAGACAATGGTTGCGTAGTACCTTATTCCCCTATTTTATCAAAAATGTTCAACGCCCACATAAACGTTGAGGCTTGCAGTTCAGTACGCGCTATTAAATACATTTGCAAATATATTAATAAAGGCAGCGACTCAGCAATATTTAATTTCAGGAACTCGGAAGCTGAAAATCCCGTGGATGAAGTTCAAACCTATCAGTCTGGCCGTTATATCAGCAGCAACGAAGCTGTGTGGCGTCTGTTAGGGTTTCCCTTACATGAAAGGCACCCCTCTGTTACTCACCTTAGTGTGCATTTAGAAAACGGCGAACGTGTCTATTTTACGGAAAATAATTTACAAGAGAGGCTATCTTCGCCACCTAAAACGACTCTCACCGCTTTTTTTGAACTCTGTACAAGAGATGAGTTTGCAAGAACGCTTCTTTACGTCGAGGTACCAAGGTATTACACCTGGAATGCAACACGAAAAGAATGGAAACGTCGCATTCAAGGAGTGCCAGTTCAAAATTGGCCTGGTGTCAAATCCGGAGATGCCTTAGGGCGAGTATACACGGTCAATGTTAGTAACATGGAATGTTTCTGTTTGAGAATGCTGTTACATCATGTGCGTGGGCCAACCTCTTTTAATGATCTAAAAAAGCATAATGATCAAGAATTTACAACATTTCGAGAGACGTGTGAAGCCAGAGGGTTATTAGAAAACGATAACCAGTGGGAACTAACTCTAGAAGAGGCCGCACAGTGCAAATCTGCTCCCAAAGTGCGAGAGCTTTTTGCTATATTAGTAGCAACATGTGGACTGTCAAATCCTCAACAATTGTGGGATAAGTTTAAAAATGATATGGCGGATGATATTATACACAGAGTTCAAGAACAAAATCTGACTGATATAATTTACAATGAGGCTTTAACTTTTGTAGAAAATCACGTTATAAATATTACTGGGAAAGATTTGTCAGAATTTGGGATGACCAGACCACAGAGAATTGGTGAAGTGAGCAGTGATTTAGTTCGAGAATTAAATTATGATACTGTCGCTCTAGAGCAGAGAATAACAGAGGATGTTCCACTTTTAAATTCAGAACAAAAAATAGTTTTTGACGCAGTTATACAAAAAATTTCCAGCGGAGAAGGTGGTTTGCTATTTTTAGATGCTCCTGGAGGCACAGGCAAAACTTTTCTTTTGAATCTATTGTTAGCTCAAATTCGGAGAAACAAAGGAGTTGCTTTAGCAGTAGCTTCCTCAGGAATACTACGCTACGCTGCTTAGTGGTGGACGAACAGCGCACTCGGTTCTGAAACTGCCTTTGAACTTAGCTCATGAGGAAACGCCAGTATGTAATATCAGCAAAAGTAGTGAGCGTGGAAGAATGTTGCAGCAGTGTAAATTGTTGGTTTGGGATGAATGTACAATGTCCCACAAAAAAGCAGTTGAAGCACTAGATCGTACACTAAAAGACATCAAGAACAACCGGGCTATCATGGGAGGGATGGTGGTTCTCTTAGCTGGCGACTTTAGACAGACCCTGCCGGTAATTACTAGAGGTACACCGGCAGATGAAATGAACGCATGTTTGAAAGCATCTGTGTTATGGGTACATGTAAAAAAGTTTTGTCTGACTACGAATATGCGAGTACAGCTCCACAATGATTCTCAAGCAGGACAATATGCCACTGCTCTTCTAAAAATCGGAGAAGATTGTATGCAAACAGACTGTAACGGCTCGATTACGTTGAGTCGTGAATTATGTCAAATTGTTTGTAGCACAGATGAATTAAAAAGTAATGTCTATCCAAACCTGCATATAAATATGGCCAATCGGGAGTGGTTGTGTGAGAGGGCAATTTTAGCGCCAACTAATGAGATAGTTAGCCAGATAAACGAACAAATTATGTCGGACGTGGAGGGAGATATCGTCGAATACCTCTCAGTAGACAACGTTATGGACACGGAGCAAGTAACATCATACCCCATAGAATTTCTTAATTCTTTGGAATTATCAGGGGTGCCTTCTCATAAGTTGAGATTGAAGGTTGGTGTTCCAGTCCTCTTAATGAGAAATCTTGACGCACCAAAGTTATGTAATGGTACACGGCTACAGATTACTTACCTAGGACGAAATATTATAAAAGCTATAATCATGACTGGAATAGCCAAAGGAGAAAATGTTTTAATTCCCCGCATCCCAATAATTCCAACCGATTTGCCGTTCCAGTTTAAAAGAGTACAGTTTCCTCTGAAAGCAGCATTTGCAATAACAATAAATAAAGCTCAGGGCCAAACGCTGAAAGTTGCAGGTGTAAATTTGGAAAAAAAATGTTTTTCCCATGGACAATTATATGTAGCGTGCTCACGAGTCTCAAACCCACAAAATCTTTACGTTCTGGCCAAGGAAGGAAAAACAAAAAACGTTGTATATAAAAATGTATTGCGGTAAGCCTTAGAGTATTTATACTACCGATATAGCGCGCACAACGAATTGGGAACATTAATAGGCACGGGTGAGAACAAAACGACGTTCCTGACGCGAGCGCGTGTAGTGTGGTGTGTTTTTTATTTACTTTCTAATATTATGAATGCGAATGTATTATAAGATAAATGTATTATTATTATTATTGGATTTATTATTTAAAAAATAGTCCTCACGATTTTCTGATATTCCAATTAAACATATTTTTTTATAGTACTTAAAATTATTAATACAAGAAATATTCATACGGAAGAAACAAACTTTATTCACTTGACAAATAAATTTAAAAATTACATTACATAGTCGAGGAAATTATCATATTGAACATAAAATTTACTTAGAAAACATATTTATTTACATTACTTAAGCAATTTGTGCAATACGCTCGCTCTATACTACTGTAATATATACTCTAAGCAGTAACTTATCTTCGACTTATGATATTGTATTAACCTAATCTAACCTAACCTATGACTATCACACTTAGTATGGCCTCATCCCATCTCGGCACAATTCAAATATACGTACATAAAAGTACAGCTCCTGTTTTTTCATACTACTGTTAAAAAAAACTATCTAATGCGGACGAAGTCGCGGGTAAAAGCTAGTTTTTAATAACTCTATTTTTTGTTTTCATAGCAAAAAAAAACTTTTATTTATATCTGCCAGAGCCTTTAAAACTCCTTTAGGGTTTTTAAACGGGCGGTTATAACCAACAATCAGTAATTTAATATATTATAATGTAAAATTGTGTTCATACCTAAACGTAATCTTATATATAAAAATGAATCGCAAAATGTGTTGGTAAGCGCATAACTCGAGAACGGCTGAACCGATTTCGATAATTCTTTTTTTATTATATTCCTTGAAGTACGAGGATGGTTTTTATGTAGAGAAAACGTAAATATGTACCACGGGCGAAGCCGGGGCGGACCGCTAGTATTGCTATAAACAAGCTAAATTGCGTTTTGAAGATTACATCCATTTATGCGATGCTATTAGCATAGAAGAAGATGCAGAAAATGTTGGTCTATTGATTATTTTACCGGCGACATACACAGGTAGCCCAAGTGAATATGCGCAAGATGCAATGACATAATAATATGTTCGTCATTATGGTTGGCTAGATTTATTCATTACATTTATATGTAATCCGAAATGGATGGAAATTATTCAACTGCTGCTTCCCGGACAAATATCAAGTGATCGGCACGACACCACCACACGTGTTTTCAAGCAAAAAATCCGATCACTGATGAATTACATTAATGGAACACATCTTTGGGATTATTCAATGATGGATGTATTCAATCGAATGACAACAACCCCGTGTGACAGGGCCCGAAAAAGGCCCGAAAAAGTTTCATCCTTGTTTTATTGGAAATATCTAAGGAGCTTCTCTTTTTAAATGCACGAGTAGAACACCCAGAGTTTTATTTCAAAAACACGATTTTTAAAAAAATATTTAAAATATTGGAATTCTCGCGGCCGACTGAGCTAAATAAATTCGTATAAAAAAAATAGATACACTAGATAATTTATTATGTTGCTAATATATGTAGTGATTACAGGCGCAAATTATCCCTTTTTGAAATTTTCGATATTGTCGATAGAGGCGAAAGTATTGTAATTTTTACTGATTTTCGTTTTTATTTTTTTATATTATATGCAGGCGTTAGTAGAATCTCTGTTTAGTACCAAAAGAAGCCTTGAACTGAGGGCTACATGTGACAAAAATACCACATTCTAACCACGAAGTTATTACGAGATATCGATTTTCAAAGAATTCAATGTCAGGGTTGTCTCTAATAAAGAAAAAGTCAAAGCTGTTTTTTAACAATTATATAAATCGTCTATCTATTACCAAGTTTTTGTATATGGTTTAAGTCGTTAGTTATAGTCGATATTTTAATATTATTCAACGATTTTTAATAAAATATTTAAAAAATTCGAATTTTCGCGGCCGACTGAGATAAATAAATTCGTATAAAAAAAAAAGATACACTAGATAATTTATTATGTTGCTAATATATGTAGTGATTACAGGCGCAAATTATCCCTTTTTGAAATTTTCGATATTGTCGATAGAGGCGAAAGTATTGTAATTTTTACTGATTTTCGTTTTTATTTTTTTATATTATATGCAGGCGTTAGTAGAAGCTCTGTTTAGTACCAAAAGAAGCCTTGAACTGAGGGCTACATGTGACAAAAATACTACATTCTAATCACGAAGTTATTACGAGATATAGATTTTCAAAGAATTCAAAGATAGGGTTGTCAATGTTTTTACCGTTAATTCCGTTTGACTTTTAATGAGATTACTATGATCAATGCTCAAAATATTGACGACAAAGGAGATTTATTTGTATTAATTTGATATTATTGAATTGTCTTAAAAATCTAAGATTTTTTTTTATTCAGTTAATTTATTACATATCATATGGATTACCTACCTATAATAATATATTGAATAATATTAAAATATCGACTATAACTAACGACTTAAAACATAAACAAAAACTTGGTAATAGATAGATAATATATATATAATTGTTAAAAAAAAGCTTTGACTTTTTCTTTACTAGGGTTGTAGCGACGACAAGCCAATTTACGAGTTATCGAATTTCAAGTGTAGTACCTACTAAGAAAGTTCACACCATCGGTTCACACGGTAACTCGTATATAAACAGTTCGTGCGCTATGCATGGACAGTTACGGGCTTGTCGGGACGCGGGTTGGTCGCATAGGTCGAATATTAATTACATACGAATATATTTATGTAGTTAACGAAATATAACCTTTGCGTAGTTATTCATCTTTTATTACACCCGCACATAACAAGCTCCTACAGGGTCAACCCTGACATTGAATTCTTTGAAAATCGATATCTCGTAATAACTTCGTGGTTAGAATGTGGTATTTTTGTCACATGTAGCCCTCAGTTCAAGGCTTCTTTTGGTACTAAACAGAGATTCTACAGATAACTAACGCCTGCATATAATATAAAAAAATAAAAACGAAAATCAGTAAAAATTACAATACTTTCGCCTCTATCGACAATATCGAAAATTTCAAAAAGGGATAATTTGCGCCTGTAATCACTACATATATTAGCAACATAATAAATTATCTAGTGTATCTATTTTTTTTATACGAATTTATTTAGCTCAGTCGGCCGCGAGAATTCCAATATTTTAAATATTTTTTTAAAAATCGTGTTTTTGAAATAAAACTCTGGGTGTTCTACTCGTGCATTTAAAAAGAGAAGCTCCTTAGATATTTCCAATAAAACAAGAATGAAACTTTTTCGGGCCTAAAAACACATATAGAGCAGGCTCCAAGGAGATGTTCGTTTGCAAAAATCGCGGACCTAAATCTGACTTCTGATATATATTGTATAGATCCCAGACATCCTATAGACAGATGTTGCCAACCAGTTTTGTGGTCCCCCTGCCCGCACCCCGGTAATTAAATATGGCATACAAAGAAAAAAATAAAAATTTCCAAAACATGCCGTGTGGGGTATCAAATGAAAGAGCTTATTGAGTAGATCACGAATATATAGCATACTATATACATTTCTTACACTTTCTCTAAGATTTTTTAGAAAATTTACGAAAATGGTCCATTTTTGAGTTAACTTTAAACCACTATAGATTGAAAACTCATGAATATATTTTTTAAATTATTATTTTAAATAATTAACAATAGTCCATTGTTTATGATTCAATAGTTCGTAATATAATATAAGTGAGCTATGTGGTGGATTTGATGAAAATAACTATATACTATATGAACTTGAAAATATACTCGCCATCTTTGAATGCTCCCCCCACTCCCCCATGCAACTATTTCACTGTACGAAATATTGAATCGTAAACAATGGACTATTGTTAATTATTTAAAATAATAATTTAAAAAATATATTCATGAGTTTTCAATCTATAGTGGTTTAAAGTTAACTCAAAAATGGACCATTTTCGTAAATTTTCTAAAAAATCTTAGAGAAAGTGTAAGAAATGTATATAGTATGCTATATATTCGTGATCTACTCAATAAGCTCTTTCATTTGATACCCCACACGGCATGTTTTGGAAATTTTTATTTTTTTCTTTGTATGCCATATTTAATTACCGGGGTGCGGGCAGGGGGACCACAAAACTGGTTGGCAACATCTGTCTATAAGATGTCTGGGATCTATACAATATATATCAGAAGTCAGATTTAGGTCCGCGATTTTTGCAAACGAAACTCCACTGAGAGTCCGGTCTAATAGTGCGCATGAATGTCAAACATTATTTTCCGTATTTGACAGGATTGACAACTAATGATTGACATGTACGAAAATCAAAAGGAGAATGACCACGGGTGGTATCGGTAAAATTTTAGTTGTGCCACGTATTCGTGATATTGTTAATTCCTATTTGTATTTATAATGATTATATGTATCACTATTAAGTCTTAATTATACCGGATAAATTGAAATAATAGTAAAAGTTGTGTTTTGAAACATGTATGACCACGTATGGAATCGGTAAAATACTAGTTGTGTCACGTGTTCGTGATATTGTTAATTCCTATTTGTATTTATAATGATCATATTTTTCACTATTAAGTCGTAATTATACCGAATAAATAGAAATAAAAGTAAAAGTTTTTGTTTTGACACATATATCTATCTCTCTTGCAAGCGTCCTGCGTCATATGTCATAGTTTCTATTTGAAATGAATGTGTTCGACTTATTGTTCGGCGTTATTTATTTTGAAATAATGTTTATTACGATTTACTTTTCACATTTGTCTTGTTAATTAAAATATTACCTATGTAATAAATGTAAAAATTATCGTTCATCGTTAGTTTAAACTCGATAAAGTATTTTTTGGAAGTGTTGAATAAAACTATTGTTTTATTTTTATTGTCGCAAACTGCGGCTTATTTACATAAAAACTTTAATTGTTTCTAAAAGTACTAACATCAAGCTTTAAATTGAGCTATATTTCATCTTGACACAATAAGTTTGATTGCGATACCAAGTGCCATAGTCACTTGGGCAATCTCCTTTTGGGAAAATATTTATTCGTCTAGTTTTTGTTGTTTTTATGATTTATTCTGCTATTCTGGACGAAGACAAATCCAACGAATCTAAAACCATGAAAATTGGTTCAGCAGAACTCGAGTTATAAGTGTTGGGACATACACGACTTTCTTTTATATATATAGATAACTAGCTTTTACCCGCGACTTCGTCCGCATTAGATAGTTTTTTTTAACAGTAGTATGAAAAAACAGGAGCTGTACTTTTATGTACGTATATTTGAATTGTGCCGAGATGGGATGAGGCCATACTAAGTGTGATAGTCATAGGTTAGGTTAGATTAGGTTAATACAATATCATAAGTCGAAGATAAGTTACTGCTTAGAGTATATATTACAGTAGTATAGAGCGAGCGTTTTTGCACAAATTGCACAAATTGCTTAAGTAATGTAAATAAATATGTTTTCTAAGTAAATTTTATGTTCAATATGATAATTTCCTAGACTATGTAATGTAATTTTTAAATTTATTTGTCAAGTGAATAAAGTTTGTTTCTTCCGTATGAATATTTCTTGTATTAATAATTTTAAGTACTATAAAAAAATATGTTTAATTGGAATATCAGAAAATCGTGAGGACTATTTTTTAAATAATAAATCCAATAATAATAATAATACATTTATCTTATAATACATTCGCATTCATAATATTAGAAAGTAAATAAAAAACACACCACACTACACGCGCTCGCGTCAGGAACGTCGTTTTGTTCTCACCCGTGCCTATTAATGTTCCCAATTCGTTGTGCGCGCTATATCGGTAGTATAAATACTCTAAGGCTTACCGCAATACATTTTTATATACAACGTTTTTTGTTTTTCCTTCCTTGGCCAGAACGTAAAGATTTTGTGGGTTTGAGACTCGTGAGCACGCTACATATAATTGTCCATGGGAAAAACATTTTTTTTCCAAATTTACACCTGCAACTTTCAGCGTTTGGCCCTGAGCTTTATTTATTGTTATTGCAAATGCTGCTTTCAGAGGAAACTGTACTCTTTTAAACTGGAACGGCAAATCGGTTGGAATTATTGGGATGCGGGGAATTAAAACATTTTCTCCTTTGGCTATTCCAGTCATGATTATAGCTTTTATAATATTTCGTCCTAGGTAAGTAATCTGTAGCCGTGTACCATTACATAACTTTGGTGCGTCAAGATTTCTCATTAAGAGGACTGGAACACCAACCTTCAATCTCAACTTATGAGAAGGCACCCCTGATAATTCCAAAGAATTAAGAAATTCTATGGGGTATGATGTTACTTGCTCCGTGTCCATAACGTTGTCTACTGAGAGGTATTCGACGATATCTCCCTCCACGTCCGACATAATTTGTTCGTTTATCTGGCTAACTATCTCATTAGTTGGCGCTAAAATTGCCCTCTCACACAACCACTCCCGATTGGCCATATTTATATGCAGGTTTGGATAGACATTACTTTTTAATTCATCTGTGCTACAAACAATTTGACATAATTCACGACTCAACGTAATCGAGCCGTTACAGTCTGTTTGCATACAATCTTCTCCGATTTTTAGAAGAGCAGTGGCATATTGTCCTGCTTGAGAATCATTGTGGAGCTGTACTCGCATATTCGTAGTCAGACAAAACTTTTTTACATGTACCCATAACACAGATGCTTTCAAACATGCGTTCATTTCATCTGCCGGTGTACCTCTAGTAATTACCGGCAGGGTCTGTCTAAAGTCGCCAGCTAAGAGAACCACCATCCCTCCCATGATAGCCCGGTTGTTCTTGATGTCTTTTAGTGTACGATCTAGTGCTTCAACTGCTTTTTTGTGGGACATTGTACATTCATCCCAAACCAACAATTTACACTGCTGCAACATTCTTCCACGCTCACTACTTTTGCTGATATTACATACTGGCGTTTCCTCATGAGCTAAGTTCAAAGGCAGTTTCAGAACCGAGTGCGCTGTTCGTCCACCACTAAGCAGCGTAGCGTAGTATTCCTGAGGAAGCTACTGCTAAAGCAACTCCTTTGTTTCTCCGAATTTGAGCTAACAATAGATTCAAAAGAAAAGTTTTGCCTGTGCCTCCAGGAGCATCTAAAAATAGCAAACCACCTTCTCCGCTGGAAATTTTTTGTATAACTGCGTCAAAAACTATTTTTTGTTCTGAATTTAAAAGTGGAACATCCTCTGTTATTCTCTGCTCTAGAGCGACAGTATCATAATTTAATTCTCGAACTAAATCACTGCTCACTTCACCAATTCTCTGTGGTCTGGTCATCCCAAATTCTGACAAATCTTTCCCAGTAATATTTATAACGTGATTTTCTACAAAAGTTAAAGCCTCATTGTAAATTATATCAGTCAGATTTTGTTCTTGAACTCTGTGTATAATATCATCCGCCATATCATTTTTAAACTTATCCCACAATTGTTGAGGATTTGACAGTCCACATGTTGCTACTAATATAGCAAAAAGCTCTCGCACTTTGGGAGCAGATTTGCACTGTGCGGCCTCTTCTAGAGTTAGTTCCCACTGGTTATCGTTTTCTAATAACCCTCTGGCTTCACACGTCTCTCGAAATGTTGTAAATTCTTGATCATTATGCTTTTTTAGATCATTAAAAGAGGTTGGCCCACGCACATGATGTAACAGCATTCTCAAACAGAAACATTCCATGTTACTAACATTGACCGTGTATACTCGCCCTAAGGCATCTCCGGATTTGACACCAGGCCAATTTTGAACTGGCACTCCTTGAATGCGACGTTTCCATTCTTTTCGTGTTGCATTCCAGGTGTAATACCTTGGTACCTCGACGTAAAGAAGCGTTCTTGCAAACTCATCTCTTGTACAGAGTTCAAAAAAAGCGGTGAGAGTCGTTTTAGGTGGCGAAGATAGCCTCTCTTGTAAATTATTTTCCGTAAAATAGACACGTTCGCCGTTTTCTAAATGCACACTAAGGTGAGTAACAGAGGGGTGCCTTTCATGTAAGGGAAACCCTAACAGACGCCACACAGCTTCGTTGCTGCTGATATAACGGCCAGACTGATAGGTTTGAACTTCATCCACGGGATTTTCAGCTTCCGAGTTCCTGAAATTAAATATTGCTGAGTCGCTGCCTTTATTAATATATTTGCAAATGTATTTAATAGCGCGTACTGAACTGCAAGCCTCAACGTTTATGTGGGCGTTGAACATTTTTGATAAAATAGGGGAATAAGGTACTACGCAACCATTGTCTACTGTAACGTAACTGCCGTTTCGGAGTTTAACAGATGCCGTTTGACCTCCGTCTGCTGGGGCTCTCCTACGATACAACGGATAACCACTATCGTTGTGGACAGTCTCTTTGATTAGCTGGCGAGGGAATTTTTTGGTGCATTTCCCATCCTTCATGCAAGGGCTTTGAGGGTTTTCGGGACCACATGGACCATGAATCATATTTTTGACAATAATGTCATGAAGTGTCTGGTCACTATTAGGATCTGGTATTTCAGCTCTGATGATTTTGTCTATTTGGTCAGGTCTTAACTTATCTTTCAACCACACTAAAATATGCACGTGTGGCAAACCGCGCTTTTGCCATTCTATGGAATACATGAAGCACAATACTTCCCCAAATATTTTCCCCTTGGTAATAACAGTCATCAGCTTTTTAACTTTGAGTCTAAAAACCCTCGCCACAATATCATGTCTGTCTATCGCACTTTGTCCCGGCAATAACTCTTCAACTATTTCCGGCCAACTTGGGTTACATGTGAATGTAACAAATAGGTCTGGCCGTCCATACGTGCGTACATACGCAAACGCATCTTGGGTATACTCGTGTAAATATCTAGGGCTATTTATAAAAGAAGAAGGTAAAATAACCATTTTACCCAAGTCATTTGCATTTACATTGCCGTCACTGGCCACTGCGTCTTGCAAGTGTATATAGTTTTCTGCTCTTAATTTTTTTTGATTGAGTGATATGTATCGCAATCTCTCACTTTCTACTTTGACGTACATATCAACAAAAAACTGATTGGCTAGTTGTCTGCAGCGTGAAATTGTATTAAAATGATTTTCCCTAATCATCATTTGGAACGCATAGAAATCCATACAGGACACTTTTTTATTTGGTAACGGTAAGCCAGTCACAGGATTGATTTGGGGTATTTGAAAGTGATATCCCTCTTCGCCTTTGCTAAATATCAACGGATATTGTAAAGCGTCGTAGTATTTGTGTGTGTCTGGTACCCGGGATAATGAGTCATTACGCGTGTGTAAAATAATATCACGGGAAGCAAACTGCTCACCAGAGACCACGGCTGCGATTTCATTGATTAATGGTGCGTTATATCTTCTCTCATGTTCCCCACTTGGCGTACGGTCAGGGTGCAATATTAACTTATAATCTTCGCCTGACATTCTTTCTAATGCTGTTTTGAAAGTGTTAATGAGGTGGTTGTGATTGTGCAGCATTCTTTGTATTTTCAAAACAGTATCCCTTACAACTCCTTCAATGTTTTGGCACCTGCGGTCGACCTCACAATTTTCGTCACCCATGAAATAAATCTGCAAGAATTTCGGCTGATCATTTGTAGGCAATAAAGAGCCAATCCTGTGATAAATCTGTCCTTGAATTGTAAAAGTAGGTGAAAATCCAGGCATAACAACTTCATTGTCTACTCCGAAAGATGTCATTTGGAAACACGAATTATATTTTCTTATACGACTCAAAAATCGCCGTGATTCATTGTTGTCATATAAAAAAAAAGATTTTAGAGGTTCTTCTGGCTCGCCAAGTAATGGGAGTGATACTTTACCACCAGAACAACACATGCCGGGAGTTTCGTCTTTCCATTTTAATGCTGCAAAATGTGTGCACTTTTTATCCATCCGACCAATGAGCACTAATCGATGATTAATGTAATCAATCATAGGGTCATAATTAAAAGCTGCGTCTTGAAACGCATCCCATGTATTACGTGTAAAAGCAGTTCTTCTTTGTGCCTGACGTTCAGCGTTCAAAGTACGCCGTCTTTGTGATTCATCATGGGACTCTGACACAATTAGTGATGCATGTCGCTCAGCGTCTAAAAGTCTTCGTGCCTGTCTTTCATCTTCAGTTTCAGCGGCTCTTTGAGTTGCGTGACGCTCAGCATCTAAATATCTACGCGTTTCACTCTGAACTTCAGTCTGAGAAGCTCTATGAGCCCTATGGCGCTCAGCATCTAAAATACGTCGTATTTGACTCTGCTCTTCAGTCTCAAAAGCTCTATGAGCCCTATGGCGCTCAGCATCTAAAATACGTCGTATTTGACTCTGCTCTTCAGTCTCAAAAGCTCTGTGAGCCCTATGGCTCTCAGTATCTAAAGCCAAACGGGTTTGGGTCTGTTCTTCGGACTCTTGGCTTCTAGCTATTTTCGCAGCTCGAGCTCTGCTAGAACTACGCGCTAGATTAGATCTACGTTTTCCAGGCATATTAGTGTATACTTCTTTTTACAGGTCTAAACCTGATTACACCAAAAATGCTTTCAAGAATAAATATTATTTTCACAATAAATGTCATAGAAATTAATACCCAGAATATATATGTTCTGTGATTAATACATGCCAAAACTTTGTTTACGTTTGATTGAAATAAACGATTGTGTAAAACCTCCTAAATTGAAGTATCTGCTTCTCATATAAAGTGATGTGAACTGGATACTATTCTATTTAGTAGGTTTATACATCAAAATTATAATCACATTATTTATGATTATAATGTGTTTTGACGGTTTTGACAGAATCTATGCCATCACAGCCGTCAAAATATTGTTTTCTTTCTTAGGCTGTGTCCGCATATTTCACCGCGCGGATTTTATTCTTGCGATTTAAATTGCGCAATCAAAATTCGCGCGATTTTTGTCAGTTGAATTCTTGATAAGTGTAAAAATTTAAAATGGGTCAAAATCGAGTCTATAGGAGTCGGTTACATACAAACATACAGCTGAAGCTAATAAAAGCGTATTAAAATGAATGGATCTTCTCGATAGCGTCGTTGCACGATTGATCAAAACGCGCGGTTTTTTCTGCAGAGCGGACATAATATTCATACTAACTTCATACTACAGAAAAGGTTGCGCGAAAATAATTCGCACCGCTTCCATGTGTTACAGAATTGCGGAAAAAATCCGCGCGGAAAAAGCCTTATATCTATCTTGGTTGCTTTGGTAAAATGGGAATTCGTCATTTTCCCGGGGTAAAAAGTAGCCTATGTCCTTTCTCGGGTATCAAAATATCTCCATACCAAATTTCATGGAAATTGGTTCAGTAGTTTAGGCGTGATTGAGTAACAGACAGACAGACAGACAGAGTTACTTTCGCATTTATAATATTAGTATGGATTGTTGACGCAGTCGACGAAATCGCAACAAAAATTGTCAGAATTTTTACATTTTTATAGAATTTTTTTAATAATTAATCGAACTAACCTTCTTGGTTAGTTTCCCCACCAAAAATACCTTATTAATTTCTGAAAAACATTTGAGGAATTTTTATGTATCTGCTTTTATTGCACTTTTTAATAATTGATTTTAAAATAAATACAAACAATATTTATTCACCCTTTTTACTTTTTAATTATTTTACACATAATACATTTTTGAACGCATGAATGTCAAACATTATTTTCCGTATTTGACAGGATTGACAACTAATGATTGACATGTACGAAAATCAAAATTTTGGGAAAATATTTATTCGTCTAGTTTTTGTTGTTTTTATGATTTATTCTGCTATTCTGGACGAAGACAAATCCAACGAATCTAAAACCATGAAAATTGGTTCAGCAGAACTCGAGTTATAAGTGTTGGAACATACACGACTTTCTTTTATATATATAGATTACTAGTGGTCCGCCCCGGCTTCGCCCGTGGTACCTACATGTTTAAACTATCCTATCTCTCAAGTTGGATCGAACTGCACATGGTGTGCGAATTTTATTATAATCGGTTAAGTGGTTTAGGAGTCCAATGAGGACAAACATTGTGACACGAGATTTATATATGTATATTATTAAGATAAAGCTGAAGAGTTTGTTTGGTTGTTTGAACGCGATAATCTCGGGAACTACTCTACGGAACGGTCCGATTTGAAAAAATCTTTCGGTGTTAGATAGTCTATTTATCGAGGAAGGCTATTATAGGCTATATATCATCACGCTAAGACCAACAGGAGCGGAGCCACGCGGTTGAAACAGCGGGGCGCAGCTAGTGTAAACTAAACAATTGAATATCATTATTTTCATCTCGTGTATAAACATACTTAATAACAAAAAAAACAAGCTTTTACATGGCTTAATTTGTAATTAATCATTATAATTAAAATTAACGCAAATACGTGAGCTCCGTAGCGTATTTCCAAACTATACAAGGCCAGCACGCAACGGTGTGAAACTAATCACGTATAGTTTGGAAACAACTTTTTTACAAAGTTCTTTCAATCTATACAACAGTAGTACGCAAATACTCGCGTATACTTTGTAGTGAAGCAGGGATGTTAAGGATATGAAGTTTCGGATACGGATTGGATACGGATATATGAATGATTATTATTAGAGATACCGGATACCGGATATTCGGCCGAACAAGTGGCCGGATAGCCGAATATCCGGCGAAACTTAGCCGTTTGCGTAGGCGTCGCGCGAACGATAGGATGGTCTCGGTTCGATTCGGGTCTTTTCGTTGATGAGTGAAGTTAACAATTGTACAATTTTATTATTGTGTCGATTGCATGCAGGGCAGACACGTGCGTGATCGTTTTTAGGTTATAATTTTATTTGTGCTCTTATTATTTTAAGTACATACAGACATACATACATATATACATAGGTCTAAAAGATTTAGCAACGAGAAATGGCATCGGTGAAGAAAAGATCGTCTTTATGGGAATACTTTGACATAAGCATTAAAAATAAAAAGTTAGCTCTTTGTTTATTATGCAATGTTAATATTTCTCGTGGCGGCGAAGCGAAAAAAGCAGGTATGTATCTAATAATAAATAATCTAATTGCAATAATTTTAATACCTATCAAGTAAAATAATATCTTGCAAGTTTCGTAACATATTCAATAAATTATTGATTTCGGGTAATGTGATTAAATGTACTAAATAAAGCAAATAATTACTCAAAAATATGTTTCTTTTATCCAGCTTTTTTTTTAATCGGCCGGATGTATATCCGGCCGAATAGTAGCTATCCGGTATTCGGCCGGATAGTATTATGGCGGCCGGATAGGCCGGATACCGGATAGTTACCGGATATCCGTTTCATCTCTAATTATTATACTGGATACGGTTACGGATACGGATATGAAATTATTTCGGATTATCCGTTAGTTTCGGATAATTTCGGTTACGGATATTAAAATTTTAAGGAATTTCAAAAGTAAAATACAAATAGCTAATATAATGGTTTTATTTATATGTTACCATTTGGTAGAAATTACAATCAGTCTGTGAGTTTTGAATTACAATCAGTATGTATTTAAATTGAAAATTATTATAAATAAATATTGAGTGTTATCTTATGTACCTAAAATAAAACTGTAATGCGCGCGGCTTGTGTGTCGGCTGCGCCCGGCCGTTAAACAACAAGTCATAACGTGTCTCAATTAAGCTCCGCCCCTATCCGATATTATCCGAAACTTTTATTTCGGATTCGGTTACGGTTACGGATATTTTTTTATATCGGATATCCGATAGTTTCGGTTACGGTTACGGAGCTCCCTAACATCCCTGTAGTGAAGTAAGTAATAATAGCGCTCCAAAACATACATCGGCAGTACGCATGCGGACTAATCGTGTATGTTTCGTCTTTCCATTGCTCGCGTTTATATTATTGTATTGCTGTTTTTAAATCTATTATTACAATGCATACACGAATGTTGCGTACTGATCGTGTATAGTTTGTATCGTGGATGCTTGCGTCTTCGTTCCCGACTATACTACACGACTTACAATTGACAATAGTGCTAAAAATGACGAATTTAGCCATTTTTCAGTCGCTTAATATGCGAGCATCGGGTAGCGAGCAAATATCTAAGAACTAGTATTCTACTCGAGTATC
This sequence comes from Colias behrii, assembly GCA_029959065.1. NCBI lineage: Eukaryota > Metazoa > Arthropoda > Insecta > Lepidoptera > Pieridae > Colias > Colias behrii. The sequence goes on from JARWMC010000026.1 coordinate 617,948, forward strand.
GTATTCTAGAAGTATCGTAATGGGAGAAGGGCCTTAAAATCTAATAAGTCCAGAAGAAGACGGTTGAGAGGCGACGAAGCCCCGCTTCGCGTGGCTCCTATTTTTGTTTAGTTAAAAAAACACGAACCTAACCTAACCCACACCCTTATCTGTAATCTGTTACCTATTTATTTGCCTAAGCTTACCTAATAATATTTTTATTCCATATTTTACAGAATCAATAATAATCAAGAAGAATAAAAGTAGATAGATATAGCTGTGTACAAGTCTTTGGTTACCTATATACATATTTATTATTTCTTTCAAGCGTAAGTGGTGTAGTATATTAAGTTATATTTTGTGTACTGATCGTGTATAGTTTGGAACGAAGACGCAAGCATCCGCGTTACAAAGTATACGCGATCAGTACGCAAAATTCGTGTATATATTGTAATCACAGACTTAAAAACAGCATTACAATATATACACGAGCAGGTCCATATGGTTGCGTTCTGGCTATGTATAGATTGGAAAGACGCAGCTCCGTATCAAGATTTTAAAGATAAGATTATTCAAATAATTTATAATTTATTATCGTTGACTTGTGTGTATGTTTCAGGCAATTATCCTAATTCTCAACTACGTGTATTCCGCGGCTCTACATGCGTTTTATTTTAATTCCGTTTTAAATACATTCTTCTTCTTTGCCTTATTGTTTTCAATTTAATAAAGAAATAGAAAGATGAATTTCTAAGTTGTGTTTTTTTTAGTTAGTTACGTTGCGTATTTTATTTACGTAAATGATGGACAATGTTAATCGTCGATCTTATCTGTAGGTAAGCTCAGTTTAATACTGCAGATGTGAACGGCCTCTCTGTTTATTAAAGTCTGAAGTCTATTTTATTCAGTCTGGGACGTCACACATAATGTCATTGCCAGCTCTCACCCTTGCCCTATAATAACGCATGCGCATTGTGGCACGTAAAATGGCGACAATTCCCAACAAACAACCGCAAATCTATTGCAAAGTCAACGTACTCGTTTTGAAACTTTACGTGCCTATTCATTGATTTTTTCTCATTTAATTGACCTCAGCGAGAGGTCAAAAGCGGCCAGTTTGAGTGACCCCCGTTTTGAAAATATTGCTGTAAAAATGTTAGACCGCGGTCGCGTTTAGAGGTCGCCGTTCATTGGTCTCAGCTGTTTTTCGAAAATCGAATTTCGACTCGAAAATTCAGCCGCGGTCTTCAGTTTGACGTCAGCTGTGTGTCTGAGCGGACGCCTGATTCGGTTTCAGCTATGTAATGGTGAGTGAGTGGGTGATAGAACTTATCGTAGTGTTTTATTTCGGAATGCGTTCCAGTGCTGCGTGTTAGTCATCGACCACACAACCACGGTTGTGTGGTCGATGGTGTTAGTGAATAGTGAATGTCGTGTAGCCGCATCTAGCGCTGTATTTAGATGCTTCGTTCTTGAAAATCAATAATCCACGTGTTCCTCGTGAATAGCTCAATCGTGGGTCCAATGATTTTTCAAAAAATATTTCACAATGCGCCGTAATGCATCGGTTTACGTCAGTATTGTTTATGCATAGCGCATAATTATGTGTGACTGATGGCAAACCGTAACATTTTAAATGGAAAACTTGAACGATGCACCTCGTTATGAAATAAATCCTACATACAAGTCTATATACGACAATACTCATTACTTTCTCTCATTAAAATCATAAAGTGCGATAAACGTCACACATTGATTAATGATCATGCCATGTACTTACTTCTATTCATTGAACGAAGAATATCACACAAATACATCATCATTGCAGTATGTTTGTTGTATACATTTTCATATGGATGGATCTTTTCAATTATACGTGTATAACATGCATGTGTTTTATTGGATTTCTTATGCTTTAGTTTAAATGTTTAGATTTTTTTCTCTAAAATGTTTTTATAATTCTTAGTTTAATTTAAGTTACTTAAAGGTACGTTTTAATTTTTAAGAATTTTGATGATGAAATTCCTCATTTTTTAAGGATCTCTACATTGCCATGAAAACGTATATTTTTTTTATTCACATCTCCAAGGATAAAAAAATCTACCATTTGACATACATAGTAGATATTACATCAAGTAGGTATGTATCAAATGCCATATTTAAATTGTCGGAATTACTTCCAAGTTCACCAACATTATTATATCTACTACTACGTCTTATAAAACAGTAAGGTCTATACAATTTATTTCTTATTTCGTGGTTAATCTTCAGGGTTACATCTCAGTAGTATTACTTATTCAAGAGGTCTCGTTTGAGGTTTCACGATTCTTAACTCCTTTATAGGTACCTAACCTATAAAACATGTTAACGGTATTAGGTAGAATATTAAAAAAGGGAATATTTTATTTTGTGTTTATTCTACGTGTGCAGAAATGAATAAAACGTATTTTAGCAAAATGTGTAACGTGATTTGGTACCTACGCTCTTGGTAAAGCGTATGAAACGCGACAAGTATCTAATATTTCTTTATAAATCTATGTATTTGATATCCATTATTTAAAAACCAATTTTATATTCATAAATAATTGTAAAAATTTAAATAAAAAAAGTTTTTGAGTGTGTTCATCTACTTGTCAAGTGCGTGTACAAAACATGCTCTACATTTTTTGATAGAGGTCATCTCTAGTGTTATTTTTGACGTGACAACGTCTTAAATTAGGTTGCGGCTGGGAGTCACTTATGAAAAAGTGTAACGCTCGGTAACGTTACGATGAGTCACCGAACGAGAGAGAGGCCCGCGGTCTGCCGCGCGCGCATCACATAAATATTCTACCGAGAAAAAGACGTTGTCACGTAAAATCTTCGCCCGTAAAACCGACTTTACAGGCAACCATTTTTTTGGTTCTACGACATGCATAGGATGTCAGAATATTTTATTTTCTAATTAATGATACTATGTGCATCTGCATATGTTTATTTTTGCAGAAAAATAAATTGCACTCTACACGAAATATCTAATTTCGAACCCTGGACTAACGATCGATCACTTCACACATCAAAGATTCGATTAATAAGTTTACTCTGGTCCTATTATATGGTTAAGGCCTGTTCAGATAAGAACTATCCGAGTAGGTATACCGATCGGTACGCGATTCGATTAGTCTCTATAATATACCAATCATGGTAGAGTGGTACGGTAGTAAATTTACACGCAAGTACATAATTTTCCGTGTCCGACTGTTGGTATACTAAGCTCAAAGGAGGTTATAGTTTTGCATACGCTGAGTACGTAAAAAATACTTATAAAATTCCAGACGCATTTTTTTTCAAATAGATGAATTCTTAAAACTCTATGTGTACAACCATAACAAGCAACCCGCCCAACTTTGCCACCAGCACCTGAGCTATCGTTTAAGATTATGTTTTCATAGACAAAATTCTCACATTAGAGAAGCGGTATATGCCGGCTCCGCGAAGCTAGAGAAGAAAACATGGATTTTCAGGAAAAATTTAGCAAAAAATTTTTGACGTATATAATATGTTGTTTAAGTATTTTTTACGTGATCAGTGTATGCAAAACTACAAGTACCTTCGCGCTTAGTATACCAATAGTGGGACATCCTGTATAATATCATTGTCATGCAATATTTTTTTCTAAAATGCGGGTAGATTGAAAATAATATGGTGTTTCCACCTACGCTTACCATCAAGATTATAATTTTTAGTATGAGTTTGAGTTTAAATGTTTTACGGACAGAACCGAAGGCAAAGACTAGTCCACGTTTAAATAATGTCGATAAATGATTACCTATCATTGTGAATCGACTATACTAGTTACTGCAGATTAATTAACTGCAAGCTATATCGCTATCGAAAGATATTTCTGCGTTAATTATAATTCTATAACGATACTAGAATCCCGCCTGTCTTTGCTCGGGTTTAAATGATATATTATGTAAGCACTAGACGACAAAATGCTACGCAACATACAGTACTCCAAAATTAATAATGCGCATGCAGATCTTCGCTAATTATCGTATTTCCAGAAACACCCGAATCCGCCCGAATCATTGAATCGTAAGTGCCCTAAACAATGTACTTGCATCTTGCACTTTGTTCGAAAGAAATAGGAGTCAATTCAGAGTCATACACAATCGAAAACAATTCGGGCGATAGGTGACGGTAGCCTGTCAGTCAAAAAATTCAAAAATCCGTCAGTCGTCTTTATATATTGGTGGTGACCGCACGTACTATTATCTCTGTATGGAATTATATAGAGCTGCTGTTACATACCCTTCTTAGTTTTGATTCAAAGTTGAATTTTCCGGTAAAATGATTAATAACACAGGTAGCAGATAGCAGTGGGGAAAGTGAAAATTAATAAGAGCATAATGAAAGTTCTTATCATTCTACGATATCAGAAATAGAGATAATCCCTGATTCTGTAAATCCTTTGGACTGAGATTTTAATGATTAGATTTCACAATTTAAATGTAAACCAGTGTTTGAAAATCATATTTTTTAAATATAAACTTTGTCTTATTTTAACCTTCCATACATCCATCATTACGCCAGCTTCAGTAAGACACTTTAATAGTTCTAAGTATAGAATTTTCTAAGTAAATCAATACAACAAAAATATATTCGCAATCGTGTGGCTGATCCTCGCTATTAACTTACATTGAATTATCGAAACAAATTTCGTTACTTATCTCTTTTACCATAAAATCACAATAAAACTCATAATTCTAATAAACTATGCATGAAGAAAATACATTTAACCACTCTATATACATATCGTCTTCGGAAGCTCGGGGAATATGACAGTTGCTGAACAGTGACGAATTTTTCTATGCGCATTATCAGTTTGGGAGTACAGTACATAAATATTTTTATCAGAAGTGTCAGTTTCGATACTCATAATTAGAACGAATTATTTAAGTGTTACTTAACAAGGCAAGGGGAAACTGTCAACTGTCATAACCACGAAAACATACTCTCGTGAAGATAAAATCGTTACTACGGGAAATATTCTAGTTTATGTCGTTAAAAAGTGAAAAAAGTGGAAAAGATAACCTGAAGTTCATGTGTGATTGTTATCCAGTGAAAGTGTTGTGTTTTTCGTAAAAAAAACTAGTGCTAAAACTTTATAGTGACACTTAAAACTTTTTGCAAACTACAGACTACCCTCAATTACACCTTACATTTCTATTGTCAATTGAAGATGACATGACATTGACATGTCATGACAATCCATAGACAATATTACCTGTGTTGCTACTACCTAAATAAATAATAATAGAATATAAATATCATTAACTTTTAAAAATAATAAATATTAAAAAAAAAATATATAAAAAAAAAAATATTAATAAAATAAAATAAATTGAATAGCATAATACTATATATAAGTAAATAATGATTAATGAATATAACCATGCTACTAGTTTGATCATTGAAAAAAAATGAGTAATTATAATGAAAACTCCCCAACTTGTATTTCAAATGAAACTGAAACTCAGCTAATGCCAAGGAATAATGAGAAATCACCTAATAAAACCACTGCTTGTAAACAAAGCAACAAAAAATTTGTACAACAAGCGTTTCACCCAAGCTTATTCATGTCAAAACCTAGAAGCATATCAACATCTGAAATTGAAAACATCCAAACTCAGTCCAGTTCCGATTTAACCCAAGACACTATTCCTCCTACTTGGCAACGAGTCCCTTCCCTAAGAAATGCCAAGCGGAAAAAAACATCCTCTCCATCTCCAGAAAGAATATCAATTCACAACCAGTACTGTGGTCTTCCCGTTGACCAAAGGGAAGATGATTTGAGTAAAAATAGTGAACCCATAAAGAAAGTAACAAAACCACCTCCAATAATATTATATGGTATCAAAGATGTCAATAAGCTTACTGAACTATTAGAAAACATCATTAGCAAAGAAGATTTTACATACAAAATCGTTAACCAAAACCAATTACGCATTAATTGCCAAACTATAGATTCTTATAAGAAAACAGTATCTATTGTCAGAGAAAAAGGTTTAATTGGACACACATTTAATAGCAAAGATGAACGCCCCTGTAGAATCGTCATAAAAAACCTTCACCATACTACACCCATCACAATTATTAAAGAAGCCATCGAGGAAACTGGAAATGTAGTTATTGGAGAAATAATTAATGCCAAATATGGGCCAGACAAGAAACCAACTTCAACATTCTTTGCTAACCTAAAACAGAATTCGAACAATACAGCTGTAAAAAATATCAAATTCATCTATCACCAAGCAGTCACTATAGAAGATCCTCGGAAACGAAACACTATTGTCCAATGTCAAAGATGCCAGCAATATGGCCACTCTAAGAATTATTGTATGAGGCCCTATCGGTGTGTTAAATGTGCACAATCTCATAGAACGGCAGATTGCCCAAAGATTGATCGTACTACACCAGCAAAATGTGCTCTGTGTCTTGGTGCACATCCAGCAAATTATAAGGGTTGTGAAGTGTACAGAGAAATTCTAGAAAGAAAAGAAAAGAACCGCTCACATCTTATAAATAGAGAAACAAATAAAACAATACAAAACTCTAACACTCAAAACCCACTGCTAAATACTAAAGATAATTTCACACAAAATACTAATAGCAACAAAAACATGAGATATTCTGATGTACTACGAGGTAATAAAAACAATGATCCTATAATTCCACCAACAAACAAAACCATTGAAGACATGTTACTCAGACAAGCTGAAAAATTTGATCTTATACTCCAACAAATGAGCACACTAATCAACCTGATTACTACCCTCGTGTCCAAAATATCAAAATGACGTCACTCAAAATAGCAACTTGGAACCCAGACGGTCTGTCTCCAAAAAAACATGAAGTTGAACTTCTATTGCACACACATCAAATTGATATACTTCTTGTGGCTGAAACACATTTCAATAATAATAGCACTTTTAGAATAAGTAATTATGATGTATATGCAACTAACCACCCAGATGGTACTGCTCACGCCGGTGCTGCTGTTATAGTCAAGTCCAACATCAAACATCATGCCCAACCTAAATACAGAACAGCCCACTTGCAAGCAGCCACCATCTCGATTGAGGATAAAATTGGAAATTTTAATGTGTCTGCTGTTTACAGTCCTCCTAAGCATAAAATAACAGATGAACAGTACAATGAATTTTTTAACACACTTGGCACTCGATTTATTGCCGGCGGGGACTGGAATGCAAAAAATGTTCATTGGGCTTCAAGACTCACTAACACTAGGGGGAGAGAACTCAAGAAGAGTATTGACAAAAATATGTTAGGAACCATCTCTACATCAGATCCTACCAACTGGCCAAGTGATTCGAAAAGATTGCCTGATGTTATTGACTTTTTTATAATGAAGGGTTTATCAAGCCTATTCTATCACATACAAACATGCCTGGACGTTGACTCGAATCACGTCCCAGTTATACTAACCATTGGCATAAATGCTATTAAAGCTTCAAAAAGCATAAAACTTTATAATACACGCACTAATTGGAAAAGGTTCCACAAACTGGTTAATGATAGGCTTCATCTGAAAATACCCCTGAAGACTGAGACAGATATAGATGAAGCTACAAGAGTTTTTACCACAACAATACAGGAATGCTGCTGGACATGTACTCCCAACTTACCGAACCGCCTACCTCAGGACAAGCTTATCTCAGAATCCATAAAAACAAAAATATTGGAAAAAAGGAGACTGAGGCGAGTATGGCATACAAGTAGACACCCAAACGATAAAAGGAAACTGAATAAAGCCGCCAAGGACCTGAAAGCTCTTTTATCCGAAGCCAATGATGCATCGATGCAAGCTTATCTGGAAAATCTTACAAACACCAAAGCCACAAATTACTCACTTTGGAAGGCATGCAAAAACTTTGACCGACCACTTCATCACAAACCACCAATTCGAACTCAAGGCGGGAACTGGGCTAAATCCCCGCAAGACAAAGCTACAGCTTTCGCAAATCATCTTAGTCAAGTTTTCCAGTCAAACCGAACAGAAAATGATGAAGATGAAACGTATATTGATTCAGTTCTCATGCAGGACTACCAACTCGATCTTCCTCTAAAACTAGTAACTCCTAAAGAGATCCGTAGGAACATTACAATCATGGACAGTAACAAAGCACCAGGGTTTGACCTCATTGATGGAAAGGTCCTGAAGGAATTGCCACGAAAGGGAATAGTATTTCTTACCTCATTATTTAATGCTATACTGCGATTAGGGCACTTTCCTGATTTATGGAAAGTCTCGCAGGTCATAATGATACTTAAACCTGGAAAGCCTGCTCATGAATTAACCTCATACCGACCGATCAGTCTTCTGCCGACTACATCTAAATTATTCGAGAAATCTCTGCTCCATAGACTTAATGACATCCTTAAACAAAAATCAATTATCCCTGACCATCAATTTGGATTTCGTAGTGAACACGCTACATTGGAACAGGTCCACAGAGTTTGTAGAAGCATAAGAAAGTCCTTTGAAAAGAAAGAATATTGTTCATCTGCATTTCTTGACATACAGCAGGCTTTTGACAAAGTTTGGCATAAAGGTTTATTGTACAAAATCAAAAATTTATTACCACATACCTTCTATGGAGTTTTGGCATCTTATATATCCAATAGAATATTTCAAGTAACAGAAAATGAATGTACATCAGGCTTCTACAATATCCTTGCTGGAGTACCACAGGGATCAGTACTCGGACCAGTTTTGTACACCCTATACACATCCGATATTCCAAGAAACTCAGATGTAGTAGTTGCGACGTTTGCAGACGATACAGCGTTACTTGCATCACACAAATGTCCGATGCAAGCATCCCAAAATCTACAAAAGGCACTGAATGAAATAGAATCCTGGATGAAAAAATGGAAAATTACTGCCAGTGTTACTAAATCAGTACACGTGACATTTACTCTTCGCAAAGATAACTGTGCTCCTGTAACACTAAACGATACTCAACTTCCTCACTGTGATACTGTCAAGTACTTGGGCATGCATCTAGATCGTCGACTTACCTGGAAAGAACACATTAAAAAAAAAAGGGACGAAATAAATTTAAAATACAGAGGACTCCACTGGCTTCTAGGTCGAAACTCAAAACTGTCCATGAACAACAAACTCCTCATTTATAAAACAGTTCTTAAACCGATATGGACATACGGACTGCAACTTTGGGGTGCTAGCTGTAACTCTAATATAATGATAATGCAACGAGTTCAAAACTATATTCTCAAGCAATTATCAGGCGCTCCCTGGTTCATCAGAACAGAAGAGGTCCACACTTTATTGAATATACCAACCATCAAAGAGGAAATATGTACGCAACATTTTTCATACAAAGTGCGATTGGGAAACCACCCAAACCCTCTTGCTACAAAACTGCTTGAACCTGAAAACGTGCGTCGTCTCAAAAAGCGACGAGACATTTTTGACTAGTCAACACTGCCGGCTACCAAGCCCGATAAAATAAAGGGTGGACTCCAATGGGAGCAGCATCCTTCCTGCCATACGCGCCTTCAACAAATCCGCTTATAGTCTAGCGACTGATCGCAGATATAATAATAAATAAAAAAAAAAAAAAAAAAAAAAAAAAAAAAAAAAACTTAACAAGGCGTTAAAATCACTCCAGGAGTAGAACGTCGAAATGTGGCTAATTAGCCAGAATTAACTCTAGTTGTCTCTTTCTATAGCGACCTACATATTTACACCATTTTTCTTAAAATATCATTGATAAACAGAGTTACTATTTCATGTAATGTGGAGAACAAAAGAACATAAAACAGATAATTTTTTTTAGTAGTAAACGTCAAACTTAGATCCTCTCTAATAATTCAGGCCACTAACCACTCTACCAACTTTACTTATAACACATTAAGGTCACTCTAATTTTCATTTTCCACATAGACCTCAGCCCGTGGCTTTGCTCGCAAGTATAAATGTTGGTATACCGTATAGGACATGATCTATCCATATCCCAATTTTTTGTGTTAAATGGTAAAACCGTTGTATGATGATTTGAAAGAGTTTCTCGAAGAAGTCTCGTCAAATAATTGTTTGAATTTGAGATGGTAATATAAACTCAAACTCAAACTCAAACATTTATTTATTCAATTAGACTTCTTCTAGAAGCACTTTTGAAACGTCATAGGTACATATTTTTAACATTTACCACCGATTCGGAAAGCAGTATCTACGGAGAAGAATCGGCAAGAAACTCCATAGTTGCTCTTTTTAATCATGTCAGTTTTACAATTTAATTTTACAAATTACATATGTAACATCATAATTTATAGTGATATGCCAAAGAACTGTCCTATGGTTTTTACGCGACAACCCTCCATGGGTTTTTATCGTCCATATATTCCTTAATACTGTAATAGGCTCTCTGAACTAGTACATTTTTTATATAAGTTTTAAATTTAGAACTACTAAACTCTTTAATATTATGAGGAATTCTGTTGTAAAAGCGTATACCTTGACCCATAAATGAATTTTTAACTTTAGCTAGCCGGAAAAATGGCATTTCAATTTTATTTCTGTTTCTTGTGTCATAACAATGTCTATCTCCTACTTTTTTGTGTAAGTAAGCGTTATTGTGTACGTGTTGTGTACATATAAAATATTATTAAATATATACTGCGACGGTACAGTAAGGATACCAGTATTCTTAAAGAGATCTCTTAGTGAGTCTCGAGCACGCAAATTATATATAGAGCGTATGGCTCTTTTCTGTAATATAAATATAGTTTCTATATCTGCAGCCCTGCCCCATAGTAGAATTCCATAGGACATAATGCTATGAAAGTAGCTAAAGTAAACCAATCTAGCCGTCTCTTCATCGGTGAGATGCCTTATTCTTCTAACTGCATATGCAGCTGAGCTGAGCTTAGCAGCGGCGGTGGTAACATGGGCCCCCCATTGAAGCTTCTCATCTAATGTCAAACCAAGAAAAACAGTAGATTCCACAGGGTACCCCGTTTAAAATAATATTCCTTTTCACCTTTTTTACATTTGGGAGGATAAATTCTACACAATTTGTTTTTTTTTTGCATTTAATAGTAAGTTATTAGCATTAAACCAATTGGATATGCGTAAAAGAGCAGAGTTTACTTCGTCAACATTTGTATCATGTCTATCCACATTAAATATTAATGAGGTTTCACACATATCCTGCAAATAATAAGGTAGGTCATTAATATACACTAAGAACAAAAACGGTCCTAAGATAGATCCCTGCGGAACACCTATGTTAACACGTTCACTGCGGCATGTCCAGTATCGGGCCATCAGCGACTACACCACAGTGCGGCGCCCAAAATCGCAGTTTTCACCGTGGTGCGGCGAGGTTTTTTATATGTTTATCAATGACTAGAAAAGAGACAAATATATTTTTGTGATCACAGTTTGAAGTAGGACTCAATTTCGTTTAAAAATCGTATGGCAAAATATTGGACACAACGCATAGAAAAGAAACCGTTTCTTTTGTGTGCGGCATGTCAAATATTTTGCCATGGACAAGCACCTCATGCCGCACTGTACTGCGAGCGCGCCGCGTGTCAGTCTCGAATAGTGATGCACCAGGAGCGAAGCACTTTTCTTTTGAGTTTTTTTAAATGACAATGATAGCTTAGAGGGTTTAGTTTTTTTACTTTCTTTTATTTCGTAGCATAAATGCAAAAATGTGATGACAGTTGTGAAAATAATATAAAACATTAAAACAAAAGTTACTGAACAAATTAAAACAAAAGTTACTGAACAATTTCCTGATAGTACTCTATCAAGTGCCTTGTTTTATATGTGTTTTTTTTGTATCGACGATCTCGTTATCTGTTAGCAAACAGACTGAAATATACAAAATTGATTTATATCGATATCGATATTTTATTTTACAGTGTTTCCCATCGCTATCACTGTAAACATACTGTATCAACGCAGTGCGGGATGGCAAATAATTTTTCACAAAATCAGGGGTTTACATTTTCCCTCATATCTTTTAAACTATTGGGTCAAACTAAAAGCTATTTATGCGGTATATACTAGACTATATATACTATTATATGAAAAAAAAATTTTGAAATATCTTGAAATTTCATGAAATTATTAACCTTCAAAGTCAGAAGATGCGATGTGATAAAAATGGCTCATGACGCACAGTGGTGAACTTGCCGATGTGAAGTATAGAAGACATGCCGCAACAACGGTAAGTTTGGCATTTTAGGTGCCGCAGTGAACGTGTTAATCGGCGCACCGCGAGATTTCTCTCCATTAACGACAACGGTTTGTACCCTGTTCTGAAGATATGAAGCTATGAGATCCTGAGCTAAACCTTTGATACCATAAAAATTTAGTTTCCGTAATAGAGTGGAATGTTCTACACAGTCGAAAGCCTTAGAAAGGTCGCAGAATATCCCCAAAGCATTCTTTGAATTTTCCCATGCTTTGTATATATGTGACAAAAGAGCTACTCCGGCATCAGTGGTAGAGCGCCCCTTTGTGAAACCATACTGTTTGGCGTGCAGTATAATAAGAGGATAGGTAATAGGTTAGGTTATGATAGGAAAATTTTGATTACTACACAATGGTAATAAACATTAAAATTTAAAACGTCAATTGGGTTATTTATAAGCTTAAAAATTTAATTCCGTTCCGTTCAGCGTTATAGCTGGTTATAGCGCACGTTCCTGTCTCAACGTGCTACAAGGTAAATGCAAAATTTATGTAACTTGATAATTCCTATTTCCCCACTAATGTTATAAATGCGAAAGTAACTCTGGCTGTTTGTGTGTCTGTCCCTTCTTCACCTCTTTTGGATGAATTTCAATGGTAGCTTTGCGGGTTTTCCTTTAAAACGCGAGAGAAGCAGCGAGTAGAAAGCTATTATATAAAACAAAATCCGTCTGTTTGTTCGTGATAAACTCAAAAACTATTTTTTCATTCTTTCACTGGATTTTTTAAACATCAATGACTTAATTTTTATATGTATGTTTAGATAACGTTATATCTGAGATTGCTGATATTTTAGATGTTTAAAAATTGATATAAAAACTGAAAATCCGTGTCCCCTTGTACCGAAACACACTGAAAAACCGCTCTGTGTGTTGTTTTAATTAGTATAGGAGATGGTTACTTTGTCGTATCGAAAGCGTATCGTCTTGGTATCGTTCTACGCGAGTAGATAGAACTTATGTGGTACTTACGATACGCCTACGATATGACGTCATGTGCAAAGGCTCTAAAATACTTTTATTTTTTAATGTTTGTTAATTCTCTACATATATACCAACGTCTAGAAAACTGAAAGAAACATTAAGAAATATAAATAATGATTTTCTGAATTTTTTCCAAAAATTACGAGTCTAAGGTCCAAGATTTATTTTTACCCAACTTCAAAACGTACCTTTTAACGTTATTTTTTGTTCACTGTCTCAAAACTACATTTTTAAATATACTTGGTTATTTATTTATTTTTAGAACAAAATATCAGTTTCCAAAATATTTATTCAAAAATAGTCCCAGTCTAATAAAAAGCCTTCAAATACTTTATCCGCGTAAACAATGAGTTTAGATATTTTGGCGCTTTTGGCGTACCTATATTTTTATAAATGAAAAATGTCTAGAGACTCTGCGCACGATAATATGGTTATTAATCACTTGATTTCATGACGTCAATAATTTTTCAGATTTATCTAATACATACCTACCATAATACCTACGTACTTGTGTATATCTTACCTTATACATTGACACTCTTACAACAAGATTTTCGTTGAAATAACAATATAAAAATTCCTTTTCATTATTAAATATCTGCATAGGATTAAATAATAAAAATGCAAAATCAATCTCAATTTCTCCTTAGGTGAATAAGTGAACAACTTCTAGAAGTTATCATCAATGATTGATAAGAAAATATTTATAGATAGGAATTTATAAAGCGAAACAGTAATGTGACGAATTATTTGGTCCACTTCTTTAATTATTCTAAGTACGATAAAATTTGATGACGCACGCTTTTTGTTCAGTAATTTAGCGTGAAATTATAAAATAGTATTTGCTCTTAATATATGTTTAGACAAATATAAAAAAGCAGATTTACATCTGGTAGGTAGGTAAGTGTTTTAAAAGCTGGTAGGTAGGTGTTTTACACATTTCGTAAATAATATAATATAGTTTATATGCCGTGCGTAATTGACTGAATTCCTTTCAAATATTAGTATGTGCTTTTCTTCTTTATAAATACTGGTTACTGGTGGTAGAAAATTGGTGGTTAAGAAAATATTTGTATTTATAAGAAGATTTTGTGATGAAAGAAAAGCGCTTCTAATCTAATAGAATTATTACAATTTTGCTATGTTTCATGACGAAAATATTATGATAATGACCAGCTTTACATGATTACAGAATTATTAAAAAAAAAAAAACTATATACTTATTTCTATTTTATTATTAACTGCTGCTGTAAACATTTATAAAATGTTCATACAACTTAATGAAGATATTTTCTGACCTGTCTTTCAAAATCTGAAGAATAAATCGAGCTGAAATCATAAACATAATATGTGCAGATAGAACCTGGGTTTTTATAATCTATACTAATATTATAAAGCTCAAGAGTTTGTTTGTTTGTTTGAACGCGCTAATCTCAGGAACTACTGGTCCAATTTGAAAAATTCTTTCGGTGTTAGATAGCCCATTTATCGAGGAAAGTTATAGGCTATATATCATCACCCTAAGACCAACAGGAGCGGAGCAATGCGGGTGAAACCGCGGAGCACAGCTAGTACGTTATATCACTCTATTTTTTAAGTCTAGACTACCTATAAAAGTGACAATATTGACGCACAAGTTTATTGATATTTAATAAGATGGAGATATAGATTAAAGATACCAACTTTGATTTTAAATAATACTTAATACCTATTTAGATAATTACTAACATTGAGATATACATATGGAGACGACACCGCCTACATCAATTATGTTCCGCTCAACATAAGCCATATGGCTTAACTGCACGTTCATTTTTTATTTGTTTTAAAGTGAAACGCATCAAATATGCCTTCGTGTGTGTTACGATATTGCACAAATAATACAAATAATACGGAAAAGTAACTAACATAACTTTTCATCGGTAAGTACCTAACTAGATAATAATTTTTAGAACTTAGTTAGAGCAAAAAAATGGCGCACAGATTTTGTTCGTGGTGTCTCCTCCATACGTAGTAATATTATCGATGTTTTTAAAGTTATTGTTTACTTCTTAGTAATTAAAATATGAATGGAGATATAATGCGATTAGATATTTTATATAGTGGATATTCCACTAAAGTAAAGCTGTAAAGTAAAGCACTTTACATACCTATACATACACATCACCACAAACTTTCGCATTTCTAATATTAATAGTAGGATAGCAATTTTATCTACTTAAAAAAGTAAACGCCTGCTAGAATATAATAGCAAGTAGTGTGCAGTATTGATAGTGGTAAGAAATTGATCATAATGTGCTCATAGAAGAAAAAACTAATCATTGTTTTAATTTTGTTTCTTAAAAATTAGTTTTTAAGAAACAAAATTAAAAAGATAAAAAAGACGTGTGGCACTCGGGGACTGCCGCGGTAAAGCTATTGCATGCTATGCCTTCAGGCTTCAAGCCACACCTCCGTGCCCGTCGGAGTGGGGAGCATGAGGTTTTTTCGTTACGGAATTTCTGGATTCGGTCCCCGCGCTCAAGGCCCGCGATAGAAGCTATGCAATAGCTTAATAAAAAATAAATATAAATAGAAATTCGTGTAGTGTTAGAAATATGTAGAAAAATATTAAGTAAAATTAAGTTATTGCTCTAGAAGTTATATAATAAAAAAAAAAACATAAAGATCATGGCAGCGGTGGGATTCGAACCCACGCCTCCGAAGAGACTGGTGCCTTAAACCAGCGCCTTAGACCGCTCGGCCACGCTACCCGGTGATACTGTTGTCAAAATTACTGTACGCTATTTGTTTCTGTCAAAGTCCTTGTAAAATTACATAATTATAATATTATTACTAGCGGTCCGCCCCGGCTTCGCCCGTGGTACCTACATGTTTAAACTATCCTATCTCTCAAGTTGGATCGAACTGCACATGGTGTGCGAATTTTATTTTAATCGGTTAAGTGGTTTAGGAGTCCATTGAGGACAAACATTGTGACACGAGATTTATATATAATATTAAGAAGATGTACATAATATTATGACGTATTTTTATTTTTATGTAAACTTATTAAAATAATCAATTTGTGTTGTTTACAATCATAATAACTTCAAGAAAAAAATAGAGGCTCATTTCTTATCTTTTGACCAGGTATAGGTAAAATTATATTAGGTACATACTACATACCTAATTATTATGCCTACATATTTTTATAAATACATATATCGATATACATAATATTATATCGTATTATTATTTATATCCATCGCAAAGAATGAAAAAATTTAACTTAATTAATCATCTACCTGTCTGTAAAAGACCCATTAAATTATAATCGTTCCAGACATTTCACTAATTAATCCGAACAAACACACAAGAATTTTAAAGTATTTTGATAATAATACGACTTCTATTTTGAAATTTCGTACCTACATATGCTTCGATACTATCACTACATAGTATAAAACAAAGTCGCTTTCTCTGTCCCTATGTCCCTTTGTATGCTTAAATCTTTAAAACTACGCAACGGATTTTGATGCGGTTTTTTTAAATAGATAGAGTGATTCAAGAGGAAGGTTTTAGTATATAATTTATTAGGTTTTAGACAAAGCGGGCGAAGCCGCGGTCGGTAAGCTAGTAATCTCGATGATTCTTAACCTAGATCTACACAAGTACTAACGGATCTACCGTAAAAGATTTTCTTTTACTCTTTTCGTCTCAATTCTTTTGTTAATCATCAATACATATAATAAAATTCTAGAAAAGTGGTGTCTGTACAATGAAAATATGTAAAAAAAAATTAGCAGGGGTTATTATTAAATCGATCCCAAACCCAAAACTGTAGTTAAAAAATTTTTTGTCTGTTTGTCTGTTTGTCTGTATGTTTGAACACGCTAATCTCAGAAACGGCTTATCCGATTTCGATGCGGTTTTCACTAATATATTGTGGTAATCTTCATTTAACATTTAGTGTTTATTTCATGTCAATCAACATTTAACATTTAATGTTTCATTTCAATCGGTTCATAAATAAAAAAGTTATGACCATTTAAGTACTCACGGCGAACATTTGCTAAGGCATTCTATGGTACACATACAGTGTACGATAAAACGTAAGTTATCTGTTATACGCTACAGTTATGTCCAAGTGATCATATCGAAAGTCCCCAAGGGTGGGGGGGTAAGCTGAGGTAGTAGGGGGGAGGGGTCAAATTAAAATTATACTTATTTCTAGGTAAATTTTATACATAAAATGTCCTTTAAATTATGTCGTATTTATAATATTATATTTTTAACCCCCGATGCAAAAATATGGGTGATAAGTGTTTGACCGCTGTGTGTGTGTGTTTTTGTGCCACCGTAGCTCGCTAGCAGGTAATCCGAATTAGATGATGTTTTTTTGTTAGGCAGCATATTTTCCGACGCTGGTTCTTAAATAAACTGTATCAAAATCGGTTCATCCATTTATTGTGTAAAAGTGGGAATGAAAATAACTAAAGTTGTCGAATATACTTTAGTGATATATTAAATGAAAGTGAACGACCTATCAGTAAAAATAAGTCAAATTTTATCAAAATCGGTTCATCCATTTATTTGATATAGGTATGAAAGTGGTAGATAATAAAAAAAGTGAATTTTGACTCAAGTGACATATGAAATGAAAGGGCATGACGTGTAAAGTATAATTAGACATATTTAATCAAAATCGGTTCATCCATTTACTATACCTTTAAACAGGGTGTAATCGTTAAGTGTGCACAGGCGATTTTTCCGTAAGTATTACAGATAACAAAAAACTTTAAACTGATATCGAAAGTACTTAACCTAATGAGTAAAATGGCGGTAATAAATTTTTAAAAATAAATCGAGAAATATCAAAAAAATTATCTTTAAACCCTCCCATACATTAAGTATGAAAATATGAATATCCCATATTCATTTAATATGAAAGATTTTAGCTTTCTTTTTCTTTTTTGGTTTTCTGCTTTAATTACTTCGCAAATTTGAAGTGGCATTTTCTACGCTTTTTCCGGACATTTTCACGCATTTTCCGGATATTTTCCGGGGATTTTCCGAGCATTTTCCGGGCATTTTCCAGGCATTTTCCACGCTTTTTCCGGACATACCCACGAATTTTCCGGATATTTTCCAGACATTTCCCTGGCATTTTCCGGTTATTTTCCGGGATATTCCAGACATTTTCCGGGAATTTCCCAAGCATTTTCCGAGCATTTCCCGGGGATTTTCCGGATGTTTCCCAGACATTTTCCGGACATTTCCCTGGCATTTTCCGGGGATTTTCGACGCATTTCCCAGACATTTTCCGGACATTTTTCAGGCATTTTCCGGGGATTTTCCAGGCATTTTCCGGATATTTTCCGGACATTTTCACGCATTTACCGGATATTTTCCGGACATTTTCACGCATTTTCCGGATATTTTCCAGGCATTTTCCACGGTTTTTCCGGAAATTTCCACGCATTTTCCAAGCATTTCCCAGGCATTTTCCGGTTATTTTCCGGGAATTTCTCAGGCTTTTTCCGGGGATTTTCCGAGCATTTCCCGGGGATTTTCCAGATGTTTTCCGACATTTTCCGGACATTTCCCTGGCATTTTCCGGGGATTTTCCACGCATTTCCCAGACATTTTCCGGACATTTCCCTGGCATTTTCCGGGGATTTTCCACGCATTTACCGGATATTTTCCGGACATTTTCACGCATTTACCGGATATTTTCCGGACATTTTCACGCATTTTCCGGATATTTTCCAGGCATTTTCCAGGGACTTTCCACGGTTTTTCCGGAAATTTCCACGCATTTTTCGAGCATTTTCCGGGCATTTTCAGGCATTTTCCACGCTTTTTCCGGAAATTTCCACGCATTTTCCGGATATTTTCCAGACATTTCCCTGGCATTTTCAGGCATTTTCCACGCTTTTTCCGGAAATTTCCACGCATTTTCCGAGCATTTCCCAGGCATTTTCCGGTTATTTTCCGGGAATTTCCCAGGCTTTTTCCGGGGATTTTCCGAGCATATCCCGGGGATTTTCCCGATGTTTTCCAGACATTTTCCGGACATTTCCCTGGCATTTTCCGGGGATTTTCCAGACATTTTCCGGGGATTTTCCGAGCATTTCCCGGGGATTTTCCAGACATTTACAGGCTATGTCAGGGAAATGTCCGGAAAATGCCTGGAAAATTCCCGGAAAATATCCGGAAAATGCGTGAAAATGTCCGGAAAAATGTGGAAAATGTCACTTCAAATTTGCGAAGTAATTAAAGCAGAAAACCAAAAAAAGAAAAAAAAAGCTAAAATCTTTCATATTAAATGTAGGTATATGGGATATTCATATTTCATACTTAATGAATGGGAGGGTTTAAAGATAGTTTTTTTGATATTTCTCGATTTATTTTTAAAAATTTATTACCGCCATTTTACTCATTAGGTTAAGTACTTTCGATATCAGTTTAAAGTTTTTTGTTATCTGTAATACTTACGGAAAAATCGCCTGTGCACACTTAACGATTACACCCTGTATAGGTATAAGTGGGAATGAAAGAAACGAATGTTGTCAAATATTGTGATAGTACCTACCTAAGTGATATATCAAATGAATGTGCATAACGGGTGAATTACAATTAGTAATGTTTTATCGAAATCGGTTCATCCGTTTTTTACATATAGGGCACTTTAGGGGTGACAGTGGTTAGATAAATAAACCAAATGGAGCATCAAACGATAGGATATGACGTGTACATATAGGTACAATTAGATAATATTATTTACATCAAAATCGGTTCTGCCATTTACTAGGGATGGAAAGGGAAGGGTTGAAAGTCTGTGAAAGAAGAGGGGGACATGGGAGCGAGAGGATAGCCACACCCTGGAAATTTTGAACTCTTCTCAAAGCCACATAGGCCTGGCCCTTGGCAATTTTTTTTCTTAAATATACCACTTCTTTTGCCACTGTGGTCCATTACAATTTATGCACGGTTACGGCCCAACTTAAAAGATGTCAGATGTAGGAATGTATTATGGAGGTAGAGGTAGGTCTCGCTCACTTGAAAATATTAAATGAAAATAAGAAACCGAAGTTTAAAAATTAAAAAAAAAAACCCAACGCAACGAAGGAAAAGGAATATATATAATTTTACAAACTTCCCGACGATCTTTAAAATTAAGTACCATTATAAAAAAATATATATATATATAAGATATATTATTATGATAATGATGGTATGGTATGGTATCCTTAACTTTTACCAAAATTGTAGATTATAAAATTATCTTTAAAAAACTTCACATACATTTTTTTCTAGGAGCCACTGTTTCTACGAAAAATCTATTTTTTCATTCATCGTTGATCTCAAAAATAAAAATTCCAATCACCAGAACGACAGGAAATTTTAATAATTGATTTTTAATTGTGTTTTGCACAATTTTATTAAATTGCGACTGGATGAAAATGCCTGGAAAATTCCCGGAAAATATCCGGAAAATGCGTGAAAATGTCCGGAAAAATGTGGAAAATGTCACTTCAAATTTGCGAAGTAATTAAAGCAGAAAACCAAAAAAAGAAAAAAAAAGCTAAAATCTTTCATATTAAATGTAGGTATATGGGATATTCATATTTCATACTTAATGAATGGGAGGGTTTAAAGATAATTTTTTTGATATTTCTCGATTTATTTTTAAAAATTTATTACCGCCATTTTACTCATTAGGTTAAGTATACTTTCGATATCAGTTTAAAGTTTTTTGTTATCTGTAATACTTACGGAAAAATCGCCTGTGCACACTTAACGATTACACCCTGTATAGGTATAAGTGGGAATGAAAGAAACGAATGTTGTCAAATATTGTGATAGTACCTACCTAAGTGATATATCAAATGAATGTGCATAACGGGTGAATTACAATTAGTAATGTTTTATCGAAATCGGTTCATCCGTTTTTTACATATAGGGCACTTTAGGGGTGACAGTGGTTAGATAAATAAACCAAATGGAGCATCAAACGATAGGATATGACGTGTACATATAGGTACAATTAGATAATATTATTTACATCAAAATCGGTTCTGCCATTTACTAGGGATGGAAAGGGAAGGGTTGAAAGTCTGTGAAAGAAGAGGGGGACATGGGAGCGAGAGGATAGCCACACCCTGGAAATTTTGAACTCTTCTCAAAGCCACATAGGCCTGGCCCTTGGCAATTTTTTTTCTTAAATATACCACTTCTTTTGCCACTGTGGTCCATTACAATTTATGCACGGTTACGGCCCAACTTAAAAGATGTCAGATGTAGGAATGTATTATGGAGGTAGAGGTAGGTCTCGCTCACTTGAAAATATTAAATGAAAATAAGAAACCGAAGTTTAAAAATTAAAAAAAAAAACCCAACGCAACGAAGGAAAAGGAATATATATAATTTTACAAACTTCCCGACGATCTTTAAAATTAAGTACCATTATAAAAAAAATATATATATATAAGATATATTATTATGATAATGATGGTATGGTATGGTATCCTTAACTTTTACCAAAATTGTAGATTATAAAATTATCTTTAAAAAACTTCACATACATTTTTTTCTAGGAGCCACTGTTTCTACGAAAAATCTATTTTTTCATTCATCGTTGATCTCAAAAATAAAAATTCCAATCACCAGAACGACAGGAAATTTTAATAATTGATTTTTAATTGTGTTTTGCACAATTTTATTAAATTGCGACTGGATGAAAATTTTGTTCGTGGTCGTCGTCGTCGTTGGTAGGGTGAACAAATCCTTAGCAAAACATCATACGCTTATGTCAATTAGTATCGATAGCGGATTCTATTCCTTTACGTTTTGACGTTTGCCTCGGCACTCAGTTGCTGCACAATATATTGTCAAAAACATCCATACAAGGAAGGAAGGTAAATAAATTTGCTCCTCTCCCTCCTGGTGCCTAAAAAATAATATGCCATAATTTAAAATAAATTTTACGTAGAAAATTAATTAGGCACTTATTTTTTTATTTTTTAGCTCAGTTTAGTAATAAATTTTACTAACTGTTCTTTTAATTATTTATGGTAGTACGTATTTATTCAATAAAAGTTAAGTAGTAACTACTATGCAGTCACTATTCCACGCGGACGAAGTCGCGGGCACAGCTAGTATTATAATATAATTTTTGTAGCTTTATACAATCTATTAATAACTAATTTCTATAAATTCGTGTTATTCCTTGAATTTGATTGATTAGTTATTTTCTCAACAATGTAACAAATAATTATCGATTTAATCTATTATTAGAAATTGTAATCGTATTTTTAGTTTTTAAGAATTAAGAATTATAAGAAAGTGTAATAGAAAATATGATTACCTATCATAAAAACAAAATATTTAAGGGAGACAGATAGCAAACAGGAAAATTGTTAAAACAATACAGGGAATACCTATATATACCTATGCGTCAAAAATAAAATAAAATAAACAATGCAATGACATAAATGGAACTGAAAAGTAAAATTTTCACGGTGCAGTTTTTGAAGAAAATGGGACATGAACGGTACCTACCCCATGTTTGGCTTAGTCATAACCGTGTTACCATTTAACAATTACCTTATTACTTTTAAAAGTGCTTTGTTTGTTTGTCTCTTTTTCACATATTATTATCATACATTGTAGAAGAAAAATATAAATGTTTAAATAGTAATTACTAATTAGGTATCCTCCTTATCTTATCCCGCTAATTTACAAGACACAAAAATTTATAAGATCTGTGTGAAATTTTGTCTAAAAATATATTATTATGCACTAGCTTACCGCCAGCGGCTTCGCCCGCGTAGTCAAAGAAAAACCCATTATAGTTCCCGTTCCCTGAATTTCCTGGATAAAACCTACCCTAAGTCATTTCTTAGGACTCAAGATATTTCAAGTACATCCCTGGAGTACTTTTTGAGCCCGGACATACATACAGACAAACAGACAAAAATTCTAAAAACTATATCAATGATGGCTTCGGTATCTATTGTAAATCACGCCACAAGTATTTTTGACGTGACAACGTCTTAAATTAGGTTGCGGCTGGGAGTCACTTATGAAAAAGTGTAACGCTCGGTAACGTTACGATGAGTCACCGAACGAGAGAGAGGCCCGCGGTCTGCCGCGCGCGCAGCACATAAATATTCTACCGAGAAAAAGACGTTGTCACGTAAAATCTTCGCCCGTAAAACCGACTTTACAGGCAACCATTTTTTTTATAAAAATATTCAATGTACAGTTTTGACTTTCCTACGAACTTATTATTAAATGTACCTATAGTCTGCATTAATACCACATAGACAACTTTACTTGGATACCACGCGAACGAAACCGCGGTCTCAAACTAGTTTCAAATAACAATTATACTACTTACTAGCTGTGCCCGCGACTTCGTCCGCGTGGAATAGTGACTGCATAGTAGTTACTACTTAACTTTTATTGAATAAACACGTACTACCATAAATAATTAAAAGAACAGTTAGTAAAATTTATTACTAAACTGAGCTAAAAAATAAAAAAATAAGTGCCTAATTAATTTTCTACGTAAAATTTATTTTAAATTATGGCATATTATTTTTTAGGCACCAGGAGGGAGAGGAGCAAATTTATT
Organism: Colias behrii; assembly: GCA_029959065.1. Taxonomy (NCBI): domain Eukaryota; kingdom Metazoa; phylum Arthropoda; class Insecta; order Lepidoptera; family Pieridae; genus Colias; species Colias behrii. The sequence goes on from JARWMC010000026.1 coordinate 641,832, forward strand.
TACCTTCCTTCCTTGTATGGATGTTTTTGACAATATATTGTGCAGCAACTGAGTGCCGAGGCAAACGTCAAAACGTAAAGGAATAGAATCCGCTATCGATACTAATTGACATAAGCGTATGATGTTTTGCTAAGGATTTGTTCACCCTACCAACGACGACGACGACCACGAACAAAATTTTCATCCAGTCGCAATTTAATAAAATTGTGCAAAACACAATTAAAAATCAATTATTAAAATTTCCTGTCGTTCTGGTGATTGGAATTTTTATTTTTGAGATCAACGATGAATGAAAAAATAGATTTTTCGTAGAAACAGTGGCTCCTAGAAAAAAATGTATGTGAAGTTTTTTAAAGATAATTTTATAATCTACAATTTTGGTAAAAGTTAAGGATACCATACCATACCATCATTATCATAATAATATATCTTATATATATATATATTTTTTTATAATGGTACTTAATTTTAAAGATCGTCGGGAAGTTTGTAAAATTATATATATTCCTTTTCCTTCGTTGCGTTGGGTTTTTTTTTTTTAATTTTTAAACTTCGGTTTCTTATTTTCATTTAATATTTTCAAGTGAGCGAGACCTACCTCTACCTCCATAATACATTCCTACATCTGACATCTTTTAAGTTGGGCCGTAACCGTGCATAAATTGTAATGGACCACAGTGGCAAAAGAAGTGGTATATTTAAGAAAAAAAATTGCCAAGGGCCAGGCCTATGTGGCTTTGAGAAGAGTTCAAAATTTCCAGGGTGTGGCTATCCTCTCGCTCCCATGTCCCCCTCTTCTTTCACAGACTTTCAACCCTTCCCTTTCCATCCCTAGTAAATGGCAGAACCGATTTTGATGTAAATAATATTATCTAATTGTACCTATATGTACACGTCATATCCTATCGTTTGATGCTCCATTTGGTTTATTTATCTAACCACTGTCACCCCTAAAGTGCCCTATATGTAAAAAACGGATGAACCGATTTCGATAAAACATTACTAATTGTAATTCACCCGTTATGCACATTCATTTGATATATCACTTAGGTAGGTACTATCACAATATTTGACAACATTCGTTTCTTTCATTCCCACTTATACCTATACAGGGTGTAATCGTTAAGTGTGCACAGGCGATTTTTCCGTAAGTATTACAGATAACAAAAAACTTTAAACTGATATCGAAAGTACTTAACCTAATGAGTAAAATGGCGGTAATAAATTTTTAAAAATAAATCGAGAAATATCAAAAAAACTATCTTTAAACCCTCCCATTCATTAAGTATGAAATATGAATATCCCATATACCTACATTTAATATGAAAGATTTTAGCTTTTTTTTTCTTTTTTTGGTTTTCTGCTTTAATTACTTCGCAAATTTGAAGTGACATTTTCCACATTTTTCCGGACATTTTCACGCATTTTCCGGATATTTTCCGGGAATTTTCCAGGCATTTTCCGGACATTTCCCTGACATAGCCTGTAAATGTCTGGAAAATCCCCGGGAAATGCTCGGAAAATCCCCGGAAAATGTCTGGAAAATCCCCGGAAAATGCCAGGGAAATGTCCGGAAAATGTCTGGAAAACATCGGGAAAATCCCCGGGATATGCTCGGAAAATCCCCGGAAAAAGCCTGGGAAATTCCCGGAAAATAACCGGAAAATGCCTGGGAAATGCTCGGAAAATGCGTGGAAATTTCCGGAAAAACCGTGGAAAATCCCTGGAAAATGCCTGGAAGATATCCGGAAAATGCGTGAAAATGTCCGGAAAATATCCGGTAAATGCGTGGAAAATCCCCGGAAAATGCCAGGGAAATGTCCGGAAAATGTCTGGGAAACATCCGGAAAATCCCCGGGAAATGCTCGGAAAATGCCTGGGAAATTCCCGGAAAATGTCTGGAAAATCCCCGAAAATATCCGGAAAATGCGTGGAAATTTCCGGGAAAAGCGTGGAAAATGCCTGAAAATGCCAGGGAAATGTCTGGAAAATATCCGGAAAATGCGTGGAAATTTCCGGAAAAAGCGTGGAAAATGCCTGAAAATGCCCGGAAAATGCTCGAAAAATGCGTGGAAATTTCCGGAAAAACCGTGGAAAATCCCTGGAAAATGCCTGGAAAATATCCGGAAAATGCGTGAAAATGTCCGGAAAATATCCGGTAAATGCGTGGAAAATGTCCGGAAAATATCCGGTAAATGCGTGGAAAATCCCCGGAAAATGCCAGGGAAATGTCCGGAAAATGTCTGGGAAACATCCGGAAAATCCCCGGGAAATGCTCGGAAAATGCCTGGGAAATTCCCGGAAAATGTCTGGAAAATCCCGGAAAATATCCGGAAAATGCGTGGAAATTTCCGGAAAAAGCGTGGAAAATGCCTGAAAATGCCAGGGAAATGTCTGGAAAATATCCGGAAAATGCGTGGAAATTTCCGGAAAAAGCGTGGAAAATGCCTGAAAATGCCCGGAAAATGCTCGAAAAATGCGTGGAAATTTCCGGAAAAACCGTGGAAAATCCCTGGAAAATGCCTGGAAAATATCCGGAAAATGCGTGAAAATGTCCGGTAAATATCCGGTAAATGCGTGAAAATGTCCGGAAAATATCCGGTAAATGCGTGGAAAATCCCCGGAAAATGCCAGGGAAATGTCCGGAAAATGTCTGGGAAATGCGTGGAAAATCCCCCGAAAAGGCCAGGGAAATGTCCGGAAAATGTCTGGAAAACATCTGGAAAATCCCCGGGAAATGCTCGGAAAATCCCCGGAAAAAGCCTGGGAAATTCCCGGAAAATAACCGGAAAATGCCTGGGAAATGCTCGGAAAATGCGTGGAAATTTCCGGAAAAACCGTGGAAAATCCCTGGAAAATGCCTGGAAAATATCCGGAAAATGCGTGAAAATGTCCGGAAAATATCCGGTAAATGCGTGAAAATGTCCGGAAAATATCCGGAAAATGCCTGGAAAATCCCCGGAAAATGCCTGAAAAATGTCCGGAAAATGTCTGGGAAATGCGTGGAAAATCCCCGGAAAATGCCAGGGAAATGTCCGGAAAATGTCTGGGAAACATCCGGAAAATCCCCGGGAAATGCTCGGAAAATGCCTGGGAAATTCCCGGAAAATGTCTGGAATATTCCGGAAAATAACCGGAAAATGCCAGGGAAATGTCTGGAAAATATCCGGAAAATTCGTGGGTATGTCCGGAAAAAGCGTGGAAAATGCCTGGAAAATGCCCGGAAAATGCTCGGAAAATCCCCGGAAAATATCCGGAAAATGCGTGAAAATGTCCGGAAAAAGCGTAGAAAATGCCACTTCAAATTTGCGAAGTAATTAAAGCAGAAAACCAAAAAAGAAAAAGAAAGCTAAAATCTTTCATATTAAATGTATATGGGATATTCATATTTTCATACTTAATGTATGGGAGGGTATAAAGATAATTTTTTTGATATTTCTCGATTTATTTTTAAAAATTTATTACCGCCATTTTACTCATTAGGTTAAGTACTTTCGATATCAGTTTAAAGTTTTTTGTTATCTGTAATACTTACGGAAAAATCGCCTGTGCACACTTAACGATTACACCCTGTTTAAAGGTATAGTAAATGGATGAACCGATTTTGATTAAATATGTCTAATTATACTTTACACGTCATGCCCTTTCATTTCATATTATGTCTCTTGAGTCAAAATTCACTTTTTTTATTATCTACCACTTTTATACCTATATCAAATAAATGGATGAACCGATTTTGATAAAATTTGACTTATTTTTACTGATAGGTCGTTCACTTTCATTTAATATATCACTAAAGTATATTCGACAACTTTAGTTATTTTCATTCCCACTTTTACACAATAAATGGATGAACCGATTTTGATACAGTTTATTTAAGAACCAGCGTCGGAAAATATGCTGCCTAACAAAAAAACATCATCTAATTCGGATTACCTGCTAGCGAGCTACGGTGGCACAAACACACACACACACAGCGGTCAAACACTTATCACCCATATTTTTGCATCGGGGGTTAAAAATATAATATTATAAATACGACATAATTTAAAGGACATTTTATGTATAAAATTTACCTAGAAATAAGTATAATTTTAATTTGACCCCTCCTCCCTACTACCTCAGCTTACCCCCCCACCCTTGGGGACTTTCGATATGATCACTTGGACATAACTGTAGCGTATAACAGATAACTTACGTTTTATCGTACACTGTATGTGTACCATAGAATGCCTTAGCAAATGTTCGCCGTGAGTACTTAAATGGTCATAACTTTTTTATTTATGAACCGATTGACATGAAATAAACACTAAATGTTAAATGAAGATTACCACAATATATTAGTGAAAACCGCATCGAAATCGGATAAGCCGTTTCTGAGATTAGCGTGTTCAAACATACAGACAAACAGACAGACAAACAGACAAACAGACAAAAAATTTTTTAACTACAGTTTTGGGTTTGGGATCGATTTAATAATAACCCCTGCTAATTTTTTTTTACATATTTTCATTGTACAGACACCACTTTTCTAGAATTTTATTATATGTATTGATGATGATGATGATGATGATGTTATACTAGCGGTCCGCCCCGGCTTCGCCCGTGGTACATGTTTACGTTTTCTCTCCATAAGAACCATCATCGTACTTCAAGGAATATTATAAAAAAAGAATTATCGAAATCGGTCCACCCGTTCACGCGTGATGCCGTGACCAAGGAAAACGGGTTTCATTTTTATATATATAGATATAAATAAATAAATCGATATCTATATCTGGGATTAGGAAAAGTGTGACATTGACGAAGTACCTACGCGTCGCGTAATAACCCATGCAAATGCAATGCATAAAATGCATGTGTGTGTTATAAAATGATAACATACATATCAACAAAAAATAAATGTACTTATACTTACAGGTATCTAAAATATAGAGCTGAGGTTTTTTGTAAGCTTGAACGCGCTAATCTCGAGAACAATTGGTCCGTTCTGAAAATTTATATAGATAAGTAGCTTATTTATCGAGGGAAGCTTTAGGCTATATTATATCATCACGCTTAGACCAATAGGAGTCACTACATAGTATAAATCAAAGTCGCTATCTCTGTCTTATATCTTTAAAACTACGAAACCGATTTTGATGCTCTTTTTTTAATAGATAGAGTGATTCAAGAGGAAGGTTTAAGTATATAATTTATTAGGTTTTATTAATAAAGACAACGTAGACTACGTAATATCTGGTGCTTGAGCCTTTTTATAGCGCCCATCAAGTAAAATCGGAATGCTGTAAAACCGTAATAGACAGAGGGAGAAATAGAAAATTAGTCGCATTAATATTTAAATAATAGATAGGTAATAGATTAGATTTTAAGGAAATGTATTGATAAAAATAAAACTATTAAGAACACTCAATTTAATAAATTTAAAGTGGGAATTTGTATTAGGGTTAATAACTTAATAATTAATTGTAGGAAAACAATCTTCATAAATTAGTTTATTTGTATGTTTGTAGGGAAAATGAAATTAACTCAACAGCACTGAAATTGGTGTATCCATTTTGGAGCTAAAATGTGGAGTGCTAATCATAGAAACACTACGAATAAACAGATTAATATAAATATTTCATGGAATTCAATGATCGATTATTATAGACAACAGACAAGTGTTTGGGATCAAACTAGGGATGCATCGATACGCCTTTTCGCCGATACGATACCGATACCGATACTCTTATAAAAATATCGGCGATACCGATACCGATACCGATACGCTTACTTGGAATTCAAAAATAAAAATAACTAATTTAACCCATTGAGCCCCGAACGGCCCGATCGGGCCACGACACAATAGATTTTCTATTGTGTCTGTGATTCCGGGGCCTGAGTTATTACAAACAACCGACTTCAAACGTATTTGATAAATAGCACATCTAAATAATATGTAGTAGGGGAGAGCGGGGATGAAAGTCACATTTTTAACTTTTTTTATGTAACTTCCAAAATACGTCGTTTAGGAATGATATTTTTATACCAAAAGATAGTGTAATTATTCTGTTACAAAAGAAATAAACGTATTTTTATGTAATATTATCAGTTGTAGAAATATTTTGTATTTTCACTCTTCAGAAAAATGTGACTTATAACCCCGGGTCAGGGATGGTTGTCACAATGCCTAGGGTAGGTAGTCACATACTAAATAACAGGCAATTTATAAATAGAAAGTCACACTTTGGTCTTATAATTTTACGGAATAGTTTTTAATTAAGAACTCTTAACCAAATGAAACCGTGTCTACGGTCTTTATTTCAGTCTGAATATTAATCAATCACAATTTTAGCAAACAACAATAATCGTGAGTCAATATAGAGTCATCAAGGACAGATGGACTTCCAGCAGGTTTGTTAGGTGATTTTCCGGTGTTGATTGAAAATTTACGGCTAAAACAAACAACCTCAAAACGCAAATAAAGTCATCTCGCATACAGGGGGCTGGTTGATATGTGACAACCAGCCCCCGAAAATTTGTGACAACGAGCCCCATAACACGTTTTAGGAAAATAAAATTGAAAATAAATTCCGATCAATGAATATCTAAAAAACTATAATAAGATATTATAAAACACATTTCATCATCATCGAATGCACTGAAAGATTATTACTGTAAAACAAGAACGTATAATTACGAGGTTCGACACAGCAGCACAAAAATTTACTTTTGCTGTGCGAAAACAATAAACACGTGTGAGGCCCTCACGGCTGATCGGAGCGGTCTGACGCGAAGTTGGGACTGCGTTTTCACTGTATCGCTCTTGCCACGCTGTTCAACAGACTTATTCGATAGTTCAGTTTTGTGTTAAGACCGCTGTGACAACCAACCCGTGAGACAACCAAACCCGGTCTCCCCTAATTAATAATACAGGTAAATTAGCTTGGAGAAATTTTTGCATATGTAGTGGTGTGTATATTACTCAGATCTTAGAGCGCGTTTCCACTATATCGTTCTGGCCTATACAAAAATGTTTCGATATCCTAACATTACTATTTAATTTTATACTTATTCCTAGCAACACTTTTGTTTTCAATAAAAACAAGTTTTTATTTGAAAGAAAATGGTTTTGACTTTATAAAAAAAAATATATCATTCAATTTTACGTCCTTGAGCAAACGACAAGGCGACTACCGTGAAACAATAAAATATCGTGTCCATAATAATTTGTTTCATAATTAATATTTGACCATAATAATTACGAAACAAAACAAATAAATAAATCGTCACTTGATAGTGGAAAGTGGAAACACGCACAAAACCAGAATAAACCAGTTTACGCTGTCCGCAGGTGCCACGTGCAGTCGTTTGGTACTGTTAGAACATAAAGCACATTTCATTCAAAAATTATAATTATTATGTACGTAGTTTAATTGATAAATTTTGTATTTGTTGATTGTTGTTATTATTTGTTATTATTGTTATAATATTTGTTGAAGTGAATTACATGTCCCGCAGCCGGAGGCCCCAAATGAAAACTCAGATGTACTTAAAAACTACATTTAATAGCTAAAATGAGACTTTTACACCCATGTCTGCACGATGCAGACCGGAGTTAAAGAATGAATTTATACAGTTTAATAATTATAAAGACGTAAGCTTGGATGCTAACTAAGGGAAATCGCATCCACATTCTATTCCCGTGCGAACGGCGTATTCAGCAGTTTTGTATGAAGGCAGGGCCATAACTAGTGTTTAATTTGTGTGTAAGTGTTGTAACTTTATATTGTTAATTCAATATGGCTCCAGTGTTAAAACATGGTCGAGGCAAGCCTTTGACTTCTCAAACTAAAGAATTAAACTTTAAATGTCGTTTCTTTTTCAGGTTAGTAAATTTTTCATTTTAGTAACATTGTTAATGTAAAAGTTATATGTATGTTAAATGTGCAAATATTAAAATAAAGTCTCATCTTTTTCAGAGGAGAAACACATATAGTTTAATTTAAAATCCCTTATATATACAGGGTTACTTGTAAAACACCGGCAACCTCGCAGGACAAGATAGCTAAAATCATAAGTAACAACATTTCGACTTTTGATAATTTGTTAGATTTTATTTTCATACAAAAATAAATATTCATTTAATTTTCCGTCTGAATATTATAAACTCTACGCCTCCCAAAAATTACGTAAACAAAAAGCGAACGAGAGGGGGAAGGGGGCGTCGCGTCGTCCATCCGATAATTAATAGAACATAGACTTACAAATGTAAGGAGAGTACAATAAAAGTTTAAAAAATCATTTAAAAATAATTTATTGCGTTATGCCAAAAGTCGTAGAACAAATGTTGTTACTTATGATGTTAGCTATCTTGTCCTGCGAGGTTGCTGGTGTTTTACAAGTAACCCTGTATAAAATAAAAACTAAAAATAAAATGTTGTTTTATTTTATTTGCTGACCATACACTACTACAAACGCAAAAATTTCTCCAAGCTAATTTACCTGTATCAAATCTTTTTTATTTTTTACATTTCCGTTTTTGAAGTCGGTTGTTTTTAACGTTGTTATTTTTATTTAATACTTTTTAGTGTATTTTTCAACACAAATCAAACGAGCCCAAACTCGATAAAGTTGAATCAATATATTACTGAGTTCCCATGGCCACCTACCGATTCCATCATCAAATCAGCTCTATGTCATGATCATGTTTCATCGCTATCCAATTTACATACGTATACAAAATTTCAGCTCAATCGGTTACCGGGAAGTGAATCAAATTTACTTGCTACATTTCAAATAAGTCATCAAGTACAGACAAAAATGCTCATAAAATAAAAACTACTGGGCCCATCCGAATAAATTTTTTACGGGACCAATTCGACACCATCCCGCATCGAACAAAGAAAGAATCACGTAAATCGGTTCAGAAACCTCGGAGTAATCGGTGTACATACATAAAAAATAAAAAAATTATACCGGCCGAATTGATAACCTCCTCCTTTTTTTGAAGTCGGTTAAAAATGAAGGTATAATAAATAAATCACAAGTCAGATTTTCCTTTTATTAATATAAAAAGTAGAGACATAATTAGGCAATTAAAAATTTTATTAATTAAAATTAACATTGATAAGATTTTTGTTTCAAAAACAAAGTACATAATCTTAAGTTTTGCGGAGAAAGCGATTTCGCAAGTCTGTTTGAATAAGACCTACGCTGGAAAATAGTCTCTCAGATGCAACAGAACTCATTTGGAAACTAAAGTACTTCTGCGCATTTTTTTTTTTTCAAGTTTGGGTATAAAACGTCATTGCGCCAGACAACGAATGGATCTTCATCTCTCGATATATTGGGACAACTCAACAACACCCTCACAAGCGCAGGGTTTCCCCGAGCATTGTTCATGCCTCATTTGCAACGGAATAGACGAGACAACACGCTCGTTTACACTACATTTTTAAATTAAAAAGTATCGTTGTATCGGTCATAAAAATATCGTCGATACCGATATATCGGCTAACCCGAAGTATCGCCGATATATCGGTATCGGTATCGGTATCGGATGCACCCCTAGATCAAACCCAGAAGCACTCGGCTACAACTTTTATTAACTAACCTCTACTAACATTAATTAAAAATTTTATAATCTACACTAATATTATAAAGAGGAAAACTTTGTTTGTTTGTTTGTTTGATTGTAATGAATAAAGGCTCATAAAGTACTGGACCGATTTTAAAAATTCATTCACCATTCGAAAGCTACATTATCCACGAGTAATATAGGATAGGTTTTATCCCGGAAATTCCACAGGAACGGGAACTATGCGAGTTTTTCTTTGAAACCGCGGGCGGAGCCGCCGGCAGATAGCTAGTGTTATAATATTTTGAATATTATAACCGTATACACAGCTGGCTGTAAAAACATAGCAAATAAATAATAATATACCTACCTAAAAAAACAAGCCTCTAATTTTTAGTTTTATACCATTCTAAGATTATAAATGATATTTTATTTAAAGAATAAGAAAAAATACGATCACAAAACGGGAGTCGAATCTACGTTTTTCCCCGTAACGTGAACCCGTTTAAAATAATCTCAAAACAATAAACTGCTCGTTAATAGGTCAATCCGTTTAGGAGCTACGATGCTATTTACAAACATTTGACAAACATATTCAAAGAACATGTTTGTCAAATCTTGAAATGATGTCCTAGTTTTGTTGTTATTGTATAGGAAACCATTATTTTAATTGTCTTTCTTTTATATCTAATATTAAATTATCGAATTTTTAAATATGAATTTATTGTAATACGCTTTAGATAACTGTAAGCTGTATCCCATTGTAGTAGTAACTGTACACATTTTGTTGGGTTGCGATCTGCTCGTGAAATTGTATGGACCCGGCTAGATCGTGACCTGTTATGTGTATTTAATTTAAAATAAATAAATAAATAAATAAACATATATACCCTGTAATTTTAAATAATATTTTATAGTCGCTACAATAGAAGCAATAAGCACCAAAATCTCATATCGCTGTGTTTTTATCACAATAACATTTTAAAATTAATTAATTTTATCGGATTTTAACTAATATAAGAATCGATTTAGGGCCGATTTTTCAATGCTTGGATAAAACTTATCCGTCCAATAAAGTATTACACGATAATATTAAAATGTCACGTAAACTGTCAAATACGGGCAATTAGAATACGTTTTTAAAATGGTAGCTTTTTTCGTTAAAATAATTAGGCTAAGCGCGAGTTTGCACGTGGAAAATCTATTCTAAGTATTTGACTTTCGTTTATATTTACTAGCTGTGCTCCACGGTTTTACCCGCAGTGCTCCGGTCCTGTTGGTCACAGCGAGATGATATATAGCCTTCCTCGATAAATGGGCTATCTAACACCGAAATAATTTTTCAAATCGGTCCAGTAATTCCCGCGCTTAGCGCGTTCAAACAAACAAACTCTTCAGCTTTATAATATTAAGTATAGATTAATATTTCAAAAATTTCATATTTTACAGACGCTAGGCGATTTTAATTGTATCAATCCTACTACTTAATATTATAAATGCGAAAGTTTGTGAGAATGTGTATGTGTGTGTTGGTTACTCTTTCACGCAAATACTACTGAACCGATTACAATGAAATTAAGCACACATATCACGTTAGCTGCGAAACAGGGCTTGAAACACCCTGTCCGTGTCTCGTCGTTATAGCGGTAGGAAAAAACTTAAACTTCTCTGTCGTGCGGGAGGCATAACTTCCATCTGGTTCAGTGTAGGAAAGTGATATCTATATATCTGAGATGTGCTATTGATTCCTAGTTCAATGGTATACCGACCTTAATACCGGGTTTCTTAGACCTCGTGCCGCACTGAACAAATAAAAATTCTAACACAGTGCGGAACGAGGTTGCGAACACCTCGTACCACCGCGCACCTCGTACCGCACCCTAAGCTAGCTTCACGCGGTTAGTGTTGTGCAACGCAATCGAGACTATTTGTGGAACAACTTATTGAAGCTTTTACAAAGAAGGACTTGAATGTGGATACAGGTAATTTTCAAACATCCTAACTACTCGTTATAATAAATATCGTTAATAGAAACGTGAATGTGACATGTTGAGTAACTTTCTTCAAATAGGTTGATAATCATGATTACTATTAGTGTGTTTGTTCATTGAATCAACTAGCGGCAAATCCAAAACACCCGGAAATCGGTGTATGGCTCATCAAAATTTAACTCTTGCCCAAGTCAACAAGCCAACAAACAAGGCACATCATCTCTTAAAGGGATCAAAGAAGAGGAGATGTGTAGGATGTTACGAAAAACTCCGCACCTTCTTAACAAGTCGTGAGGCCGACAAAAAAGTAAAGAAAATTCTCACAGAATGCACTGGTTGCAAACAATATTATTGTTTGGCCTGTTTTAATGAAGTAAGGGGAATGAAAAACATCCATAAGTTTGATAAATAAATACAATTAAATAAAATCGATATTATTGTTTGGCCTGTTTTAATGAAGTAAGGGGAATGAAAAACATCCATAAGTTTGATAAATAAATACAATTAAATAAAATCGATATTTCTTTTCCCATCACTAAATTATATGAAAAACTGCTATTGTTCAGTGCGGTATGGGGTACATCAGACCCCACATTTTATTTTACCCATAGAATCTAAACTAACTAATCTAACCACGGGCGGCGGTAGATTTAGGTTAATGAACTCATTGTTAATAATAATCACGACAAAAGCCGCAAACTTTGTCTTATTTGGCGCCAAAAAAAGGATTTTGGTCTCCTACGGGCGGTGGGGTTTAATATGCCTCGTGCCGCCACAATATCTGGTATAGGACAAGGTTTAAAACGACCCGTAACGCAGTAATGGAAAGTACAGATATATCTGTGCCGCAGTGAACGTGTTAAAGAGCGTAACTTGGATTAACACATAGGATAAGTTTTATCCCGAAAACCCTAGGGAATGGGAACTATGCGGGTTTTTATTGTGTTTATTAAACTGCTTATCAATTCTTTTATCAAAAAAGAATATACCTAATAGATATGTCGTGGCCATATCGTAGATTTGCTCATTTCATGAAATGGCCAACATAGTTTGATCAGATCGTTAAATCGTCAACGTTTCACGATTTGGTCATCGACATTTGGCCAGATCGTATAAAATATCTTGAGAGTCCATAAAACATTAAAAAATTCAGAATATTTTAAGAACTTGTTTATTGTCATTTAAGTTAGTGCCGCGGTAGCGCCGGCGAATACCAGAAGCGAATGGTTTTTTCAATAGAAAACAGTTAGGTTAGGTTAGGTTAGACTTTAATAAACAACGCACGAGCCGAGCGAGCAAAGCGAGCGTGCCGCGGCAGCGGCCGGCGAGTGCCAGAAGCGAATCGCTTTTTAAAAAAGAAACAAAAATGGTCGCATTTCGTGAAATGGCTATCCACGTTTGGCCAGATCGACGATCTGGCCAAATGTGGATGACCAAATCGTGAAACGTTGACGATTTAACGATCTGGCCAAACTAAATTGGCCATTTCATGAAATGAGCAAATCTACGATATGGCCACGACAGATACATATTAAACCTACAAGGTTGTTTTTTATAATAATAAACCGTGTGACAACATAATATTTTTCAATACCTACTTAATGTTAATTTCTCTATAATTATTTCAATTCGTTTAATAATAAAATAAGTTTTCTGTCAGCTTTATCGCTTGAAATAAAAACTTAAAAAATATTAAAGAAAAATATAAACGATTCATTGAAAATATAGAAAAGAAAAATCTTTCATTAAAAAAATTGCTGTTATTAGAAATAACACGCGAGGCCGGTTTCAATATTAGTTTGAATGTAATAAAAATGTACTGCGTCTGCGATTCTACACAGCTACCTAATTGATGTAGGTAGTTGATAATAAAACGCAGCAAGTCAACGACTATTAGCAAAGTGAGGGTAGTTGGGTCAAACGTCGTATAAACAACGTCCGAGCCCCTAGGCACGATTCGTACGAATGCGCCACGACTCACGAGTCGAAAGCCCAAAGGAAAGCGGCTTTAAAGTATTCGACAGCTAAGCATGTTCAGACATGAAATAATGACAACTACATTGACAACTATTCATCCACAAAAATATGACACTGTTATTTTAATAATGCATGGAATAAAATGTAAAACGCTACGTGGTTATTTTATTACTTCCACGGGGATTTTTGTGGTTTAACAAATACAAGGTGTTTTTAATATTCAACGAAATTATTATGATCCCAACTCACAACTGTAAATAAAATAAAATATTATTGAGAAATTGTAAAAAAAAATATCAACCTTAGTACAGTCATTCCGAAGTTATGCACATACAAACATGATGTATCGACATGTTTATCATATTATTAGTAATTAACATTACAATGATTAATTAGCATTACATACATTTCCAAAATTGTTTTCAGAATAGTGAGTGATCCTTTAAAGTTATGATCTATGTATAATTATTATTATAGCCAATTAATTAGGAAATTCAACTAACAAACTTGCAAGTCACTTTCTACCAGTATTTTTAAGTTATTTTAAAGTAATTAAAAATGCTACAAACCTAACAGATAACTGAATAGTTACGTAACGTTAAATACGGGATCGAAGCCGGGAACACGGATACACTTTCCTGATATAGAACAATAAAGGGAACATAAATTATTTGATTATTTAGAGCCTTTACTTATTTTGCGGAGTCTCACAAATTCTATCAATCTATAGGTAATATTCGAATACATAGGCAAGTAATGCCTCGGTTTTATATACCAAACTGAGTTATTTAGCATTATTCGAATAAAACTAGAAGTATAATAGGTAATTTGATGGCTTGCTCTTTGTTTAAATGAATTCAATAAGGCAAGGTATATTTTTCAATAAGTTTGATTCCGCAATTGAGTATTTTATTAGGTACCTTATTATTATTTTACATAAACTACCTACACAATCTTTTGTTCGAAAATAGCATCAAAATTCAAAACATAAAGTACAAGTCATGTCGCCTGTATTGACTCACACATGACATCATTTAATTTTTATCGCGTTAAAATAATGATGTTTTTGAAGTGTTCCAGGTTTACATCGCGGTTAATCACGATTTGTTGAAAAATCCCCGAGTTTTCAGCATGGGGTAGGTTTATTTATGTTATTTCTCTTTAGTCTTATTTTTTTTCAAGATAAAAATACATTTTCATATATTTTTTGCAAGTGAAATTATGATGGTGATCTGTAATTATATGCATAAATAAATAAAATCAGGACTTTAACTAGAAGTTTGTTGCGTAATACCGGTAAGATGCGGTTCACTTCTATTGCAAAAATATTAAATGCACCGTTTTTGATTAATTTTATCATAGAAATAGTCTTTATCTATATCACTTATTACTCGAAAACAAAACTTGTCAAGTGATAAAGAAGACCTGTATTGATTACTGTATGAAATACGACTTTACCAACACAAGCAAAACCGCGGGGTAAAAGCTACTCCATCTAAATATAAACAAAGGATCTAGGGAGTTATACAGATACCATTTTATGTATTCTGGTCACGACCATCCAGTCACGACGAGGAAAACTCGGGTATTTCCTTAGTCTTATTTTAAGGTAACTTGACTTACCTTTGAGAAGCAACTAAATTGTTTTCGGGAAAGTACCGGAGAAAAACTTTTTATCTTACGCAAATATAATAGTCGGTCGTCTTCTTATGTGCATGTATGTATGTATGTATGTATGTACTATGTATGTATGTATGTATGTATGGCCTGGGTGTAGCCTTCAGAGTTCAGGTATCGCGATGAGTTGTTTCCGCTTACAAGGGGGATTTTTTTTTAAATAAATAGACATTGGCACAATATTGGAATTTTTTATGATTTTCACTGAAATCCAAAGGGCAAAATAATTAATCATTTCCGTGTACCTAATAGAGATATGAGAAAATATATAAATCTACAAACATTTAAAAATGCAAATAACATTAACCACACATAAAGGCAGTCTTAACTTAACACACATATTTTATTTACGTACATAATACAATATAATACACTTATTTGCACATAATAGCAATTTCTGCCACACAATATTTTCATAACACAGAAACTTTACGGCACAGAAAATCCCATACGATTGTTGGAAATTAGCCAAATAAAATAATTAAAATATCTAATACTAATTGCAATTGTTTCTTTCATCATAAGTACAAGATTAATTGAAGTGTTTTATACACAGAAACAACTCAATATTTATGTCAAGGATGAGCTGTGATAAGAAACACTTAAATCTGCAAATATTGTATAGGTTTGTAAACATACTAGCTCTGCCACGGCTTTGCTTGTATGCTCTATAGTTAAGAATTCTTTATGTAGATTGTAGGTGTATAAATATCATCATCAGCTCATATACGTTCCCACTGCTGGGATACCGGCCTCCTACAGGCCGGTTGCAGAGCTTCACCGACCATCAGTGCGTACGTCAGTCGCGCTTGTCATATGTATGGAAATTCATAAAAACGTTCATGGCTAGACCGACCATACGCAAGCGTATTTCCATACATATGACAAGCGCGACTGACGTACGCACTGATGGTCGGTGAAGCTCTGCAACCGGCCTTAGGCCATAATCCACCACGCTGGCCAAGTGCGGGTTGGCGGATGACACATGTCGTTGAACTTTTGATTCTTCGACATGTCAGTTTCTTCACGATGTTTTTTTGACGTGACAACGTCTTATAATTCGATAAAGCCTGCTGCACGCACGAAAAAACATGACTCATGCGGCGTTACCTCGCTCTGACTCATCTGAGGCGTTCCATGTAAGGCTTGAAGTGCGAGCGAGAGCGCGGAACGAGCGACAAAGAAGCACAATCGGACGTTGTCACGTTCAACTATCTTCAGTAAACCGACTTTACAGACAACCAATTTTTTTTTTAATTTCCAGCAGTGGCAATGTTATAAACATGTGCAGATAAATAAAAAATCCTATTATTTCCTGAGGTATACAAATATGTATCTTTTATAATATAAATGCACGCATTATTCATTAAATTATTTATGTATTATGTTACGGATAAATTTCGGTTATTCCAATTTTTTAAATTAAATAAAAAATTGAGTCAAGACAATTGTCAATTATTATGCGACACATGTCTCTAAACGTTGTTTAGATTAAATAATATTTACCTGTTCAATTTTGCATGGGAATCCAAGGTGAAGAAAATTGCTCTATATGTACCTATAACTTACTTCCTGTTATATATTTCTAATAGTTATGCATATATAAGCTTTTGCTATCACTTCGCTGTTTTTTAACAAATTATTTAGTTTCTAGCACTGTCCTTAATTATATTCCAAAGAAGAATAGTAGTTGTAGTATTCCTATTTAAAATTTCTCAGTAGTATGTTGTAGCAAGGAACGAAACAGAAAATGTATTACGTTTAAGCTGAATCCAACTTACAATTAATTCTGAAGGAAGTTTTGTTCTATGCCACTATCTTTTAATAGTTATCTTAATTCCTTGATAATACCTATTATATCATTTAACACTCCATTTTTCTATCAACGGAGTAATAACATACTGGTTTAGACACAGATACTACATCCACGAAAGCTTACTATCTTTGAAACTGCTTTTATTACTACAATACATTGCTAATTAAAATCTACAAGTATGTACCTAACTTGCTTAGTACTTACCTAATTATAAAACTTGCTTATAAGATAATTGATTGTATTGCAATACCTGCTTATGGTTGCTAATATGTTAAGGCGAGGTATTTCAACGCGCCGTTTGCGCTCCGCGCTCCTCGCGTCGGCTGTCAAGAAAACGCTGGGCAACGTTAAGTTCTGAGATATATATTATTATGTATTTAATAATTACAGGGCTTCAGTTGAAAACCAAAATTTAGCACGTTTTCTGCAGTACATCAAAATACATATTATCCTTATATAAAAATTATTTGCAAAATCAGAAATGTCATTATTAAATAATTCGTTTTCGATTTTTATTTTAGCCTATTTTTATGATTTTATATGATCGAGCAAAATACACGTTACGGTTGTGTAACAAATTAGCACACTTTTTAGGCAATATCTTGAAGTGTATTGATTATTTTTTCTAAAAGCGTCATATAATTGCAAATACATACATGAAGATCTTGCAAACCAATTTTACTCCGCTTCGCTGACGGGACTCCCCTTAAAATGTATTGGTATGAAATAAATTATTTGAATTTGAATTTGTTGTAAGAATATAATTAGTGTAAAAGCTAACTTTTTCATGCTTGTGTGCGTGTAATCTTTATAATGATACTTGCGTACAAAGTATGAAACTGTATATGTGTGACATCGGCAATAATTAAAAAATTACAAAGGATCGAGAGTTTATCAGCTTATGTTGATAACTGGCTTATGTGATTTACGATTATGAGAATCCAGAGATATAAACTAGTAAAAGTGGTTTTATGAGATTTTATCGTTTAGTTACGATAATATAAAAATAATATATAAAAAAAGTATTGCACAATGTATTAACATTTCTTTAAAATGATTAATTAGATTAAAATGGTGATATAGGAAAGTAATAAATCATCTTGTGTTAGTACAAAGTTTCCTTCTTTAAAATACCTAGAAATTTTAAATTATTATACGTTTTATTTTACCAAATCGTCTAGAAGTGAAAAAGGCCTACTCTGTCCATGACTTTTATGCCTAGTGGATTGTGGAAAGAGGACATAGAAATGAAAATGCCAGTAGTGCTTTACTTTGATTTCAATAATAACCTGCGATAGGCATAATTTTATCTATACTAATATTATAAAGCTTAAGAGTTTGTTTGTTTGTTTGAACGCGATAATCTCAGGAACTACTGGTCCGATTTGAAAAATTCTTTCGGTGTTAGATAGCCCACTTATCGAGGAAGACTAGGTATAGGTTGTATACGTAGTATATTATTATTAGTCTGTGGTATAGGCTATATATTATCACGCTAAGACCAACAGGAGCGGAGCAATGCTGGTGAAACCGCGCGGCACAGCTAGTCAGTGATAATATAAAATTCTCGTGTCACAATGTTTGTAAACAAGCTCCGACCCTTATTTCGTAACTTCAGAATTTTTCTTTTCAATTGTGACTTATTTGGTTTCTAGAAAACAACAAATATTCTATTTCTTCCTGTGTGAGTTTTTCGTGAATTTGACACTGATATTCTACGAAGTTACTGTTACCTGTTTTTATTTTGGAAAAGCCCAATCGCAAATAAGTCAGACAATGACGTCACATACGTCCAATATCTTTCATTATAATCTATATCTATACCTAGATCAATACGTCAAAATAATAATAAGAACAATATATAATAATAATAAGTGTAGTGTATTAAAATAATTAAGTATTGTTTTAAAGCACTAACATTATTGTACTCTGTTTCCACCTACGCATAAAAATACTTCATAGTGTAAGATCCCACCGCAGGATTAGTGCGTTCATAGTTTTTTTGCTAAAACCAAAACTTTTGTGTATATTTATAATTAGGAGAATATATATCGACTGGATTGCCAGTCAAAATTTGGCCGCTAGCATTTATAATCAAATTTTTTTCTAATTGATTTTTCGGAAAACCTTTCGTTCACTTGTTATTATATAAAATGTAGTCTACATCATGGCAAATCATATAAAGATTCTAAAAAATCACGGTTGCCGTTTTTCACCTGGCCGCATATACGTCAAAATAATAATAAGCACAATTCAAAGATTAGATTTATTTTATTGTTTATTGAATAATATATTAAACAATGTCGAAATTATTTCAGAAGAAGTTGCTTCCTGAGTGATATCAGCTACAATTTTGTTTAATTTCTTATTATATCGAGTTTTAACGGCTTAATAGTTAATATAATAAATAACTAGATTTCTAATATAAACCTTATTTTCATAATTTTAAAAGTAGGATGTTCTGAATTCGAATGCATTTTTTTTTACATTTGTTATCTCAGAACTTTCGACTACGTGAACCGATTTTGATGATTCTTTTATTGTTTAAAAGCTTGTGCCTTCCGGTTCCTCCCATTTAAATTATGTACAGTTCATTTGAAGTCTGTTATTTTAAGCTATTGCATTGCTTCTATCGCGGGCCTTGAGCGCGGGGACCTCGGAGCAATTATCAAGCCTGGAGAAGTAACAATTAATTGAACAATAAAGCACTAGTTTGGCCTTTTTGGCTTATGGCAAAATGTCATGCGAAAAAAGAGGACAGATATATGTCAGTTCGACAGTTTGAAATGACATGTAGCCATTTCAATTTGTTTTAGTGACCAGTCTGGTCACTAACGCATGGTGATTTTAATTATTGTTTTTGAAGTGAAAAACGTGTTTTCTAGTTTCTTATGTTATTTTCTGAAAAGATAATTTACTAAAGATTACATGGCTTGTGTTGTTCACGGCTGTAAAAGCCGTAGTACTGGGAAATCGGATGAAGATTGGAATTTGTCTTTTCACAGGTTAGTGTTTTGATCAATTTTTTTGTTAATTGTATTATAAATAAGTTAATTTACGTTATTTTTATAATCATCTATGTTTTATCTAACCGTAATCATTGAAATGAAATCATAATCAGCTTAGTTTTTAGAAAAAATGCAAAATATAACTTCCATAGTGTTGTGCAATTATCGATACTTGAGTAGGTACGAAGTACTTCATTGATAATGACTGCTTTAGGTTAGGAGAAAAAAAAAGGTATTTAAGTATGGATTTTATTGTTATTTGCAGGTTTCTGGCTTGAGAAAAATTAAAAGATGTTTGGGTTAAAGCTATAGCACAGGGAAAATTGGAAGCCTTCAAAACATTCTCGGCCTTGTTCAAATCATTTCGAATCAGACGGGAAGAAAAGTAAAGTGCTTTGCAGAGATGCTGTGCCACAAGTTTAAGGTGGCATCTATTTTAAATAATAAATATTGTAATTTGTTAATTAAGTATCGAAATAAAATGTTGTAAAAAAAAATTTTAAATTTTATTTGTTTTATTTGAAGCAATTTATTTTAAACTTTTACCAATTTTTTCCTGTGGGAATGAGTATTTTCCCGCGGTAAATTGTAGCCTATATGTTATTCTGATGTTTAATCTATAATATGTATAATTGTAAAGTTCCATAAAAACTCATTCAGTAGTTTTTCGTGAAAGAATATCAAATGTCCATTCTTATATATTTTTGCTTTTATAATATTAGTAGGATACGATTATTGATTTGTAAAAAGATCAACCAGGTGGAAGTCAGATTCGCGCACGAAGGGTTCCGTATAATTCTATGAATGAATCTATGAAAACAGGAAAAAATACGTACCTTTTTACGAAACCATAAAAAACAACCTAAACCGAAATACCTAATAATATTTTTTTATAAATACCACTACCATACAATGCAAGGCAGTCAATACGCATCGTAAATGAATAATTCCAAATTAAAGGAATCTTAAAATTTGGAATTACCTATCCATAATTCAAAATTAAAAGAATCTTAAATTATCTTCAAGCAATTTTATAACTTAATTTTTTTATTTATCGATATTTTAGTATTCGATAAAGTGGCAAGCACTACCTTTTTAGAACAAAAAGTGGCTACATGTGGATTTGAATGCCAAGCCGATAACAGTGTGTTGTCTCTTTCTATCGCATTAATTAGGGTATTGAATAAAAGAGAGCCACTATATAAGAAACGTTCAATTAATTGTTACTTCTCCAGGCTTGTTAATTGCTCCGAGGCGGGGACCGAATCCAGAAATTCCGTAACGAAAAAACCTCACGCTCCCCACTCCCGACGGACACGGAGGTGTGGCTTGAAGGCATAGCATGCAATAGCTTTTTTTCCAAGAATTAAGTATATCATGTTGAAATCGAACATTCCAATAATTTTCCCTTACGCACTTTCATTTCCCATGAACCAATAAATGACTCGTGGTGAAAGATTTTATCTAAAAGTATTTTTAATCTTTATTTAAAATCTGATAAGTTAATCACGTAATACGTGTTTCCTGTATAAAAATAAGAAGTCTTTAATAGTTTAAAACGGTTATAATATTACTTATATTTAATGTGGCTGCTTTTAGAGCGAGTTTCCAATTATTAGAATTAAGACTAGGTACATACAAAGTTGATAAATCTA
Organism: Colias behrii; assembly: GCA_029959065.1. Taxonomy (NCBI): domain Eukaryota; kingdom Metazoa; phylum Arthropoda; class Insecta; order Lepidoptera; family Pieridae; genus Colias; species Colias behrii. The sequence goes on from JARWMC010000026.1 coordinate 663,518, forward strand.
TTCTTTTATCTTTTATATAAAAATGTAAAATATGTGAAAGTAATCTGTATGTTAGTTGCAAAGTACGGAACCGCATTTTATTTTGATAATAATATTTATATGGACAAGTAAAGGACATGTTTTACTTTTTAGAGAAATTTTTTCTTTTGGTTATAAATAATTAAAGAGGATCATATTATCGTTGAGAATATTTATAGTAAATGAAACCTTTGCTTTTTAAACCCCGATAAACTTGTTTCTTTGTAAAATAACGTAAAATCCATCTTATTTTTTGTTATTTCATAGTTACTTAATAAGATACGGGTTAATTTGAACCTGTATACAGCAACATGATATTCGGAATATTCGTAGTCCATGAGATCGGGTCTTCCCCTATGCAAGTCTGATATTTTACCGACTTTCCAAACGAATAAGGGAGTTTCTGAATTCATACCGTGTCAAAACTAACATAACAAACATTTATTTATTCAATTATAGACTTCTTCTACAACTTCTACAAGAACTTTTGAATCGTCATAACATTGTTTTTTACCACCGATTCGGAAAGCAGTTTCTATCGAGAATTGTGGGCAAGAAACTCTATATAGTTTTCAAATGCTTGTACATACATCAATATAATATGCATGTGTAAATTTTCAACCGATCGCCTAGATTATATTTGAAACTTCTTTAGGCCCGTAAAGTCGCGTCATGGCAATACCGTCACGTCATGGAGAAGCGACGATTTTGGTATATATTATGTATTTTAACCTTGCCAAAGAAGTTTCAACTTCTGACACGTGTGCTCGGCACATACACTCTTTTTTTATTTCTATTTAACTTACATGAACTCTTACCTATATATGTCTTTCTGACAGAATTCAGCTAGTTTTTAATAAAACTGGTGCACTACGATTGGAATCGTAATAGGCGGGGATTATAATAGGCGTGGGTCCTGTATGGTCAAGTGCAATACGCAAACATGACGCGTTTGGTGACGCTCGGTGACGTCACTTCCTCGTCTCTGATGAACAGAAATAGCACAGTATTACAATATTATGGGATGGAGTGGGATTCTAGCTTGAAGACAGAGTAGTTTTGACGGTTATCAGTTATCACCAACTAGCTGCGCTCCGCGGTCTCACCCGCGTGGCTCCGCTCCTGTTGGTCTTAGCGTGATGATATATAGCCTATGCCCTATAGCCTTCCTCGATAAATAGGCTATCCAACACAGAAAGAATTTTTCAAATGGGACCAGTAGTTCTTGAGATTAGCGCGTTCAAACAAACAAACAAACTCTTCAGCTTTATAATATTCAGTATAAATACTTGCAATAAAGCGATGCTCAAAAGTGGTATTTACAATTTTCCGAAATTAGCCCACATCCAACACTAAATACAATGTTATACATGTACCTACTCTACACGTAAGCCATTGAAAATAAATCAGATCATAAAACGGCAGAATTTTCTTATTAGCTGCAGCATAATACAGCATATGTTTTTTAAACGTGATGTCCAAAATTTTTGTTACTTTTGAGTTTTGATTGATTTCATTGATTGATAAGCAATAATAGCTTGGTTTAAGTGAATCCCCTGTACCTTTTTCTTTTTAAATATATCATCCATAGGTACCTAAAACTTTCTCACACGAAAGTACTTTTAACCCTATTAAATTTTTATTAAAAAGCGCACACGTAAAATCATCAGAAAGCTGGTTTTATGAATAATGCAGTAACTTACATTGATCCCATATTTGCGGTAGGTCGCGGGTTTGAACCAGCTGAGCGTGCAAAAATTGTTCACAATTTTGTTAAGTACATATTTGCAAACAGCTTTTTGCAGTATTACACAATAATTTATAAATTTGTTATCTTTAAACCTTGTAAATTAATGCGTAATTTCTAAGAAACATTGGAATACCGAGAAAATATATATTTCTATGGATTCGATTGTATTTCTTCATCTTGGTTCAATAGTTATCTTCAACATCGTTTTCAGAGAGTGGTTCTGCTGAAAAATGACGGAAATAGTGCCCTTTCGTCACTTGTCCCTGTGAGTAGAGGAGTCCCCCAGGGTTCCATTCTTGGGCCTCTTTTATTCATCATTTATTCGGCAGATATCACATCTTGTATAAAAAATTGTCAGTATCATCTATACGCTGATGATTTGCAAATTTATATACCTGTGGACAGAGCTCGTATAGGAGAATGTGTCCGTAACATGAACGATGACTTAGAACGCATTTCCGACTGGTCTCGCAAGAACGCACTGGTTCTAAACCCAACCAAGTCCAAATATCTTGTTGTTGGCTCTAAAAAGCAACTCTCCCACTTGGACGAAGAAGATATCAGGATTTGTGTAAACTCCATTTCTATAGAACAGGTTGCTGTTGCTCGGAACTTGGGCATCGATTTCGACACTCAGTTAAGGTTTGAAGATTATGTTACTAACCTAGTTAGTAGCTGTTTTTATCGACTCAAAGTCCTTTATAATATTCGACCTTTTCTGAGTGTCGATCTACGAATAAGGCTGTGTGAAGGCGTTGTGCTTTCCAAATTAAACTACGCTCTTCCCGTTTACGGACCATGTTTAACAGGTAAAGTACAGCGCCTCATTCAGAGGGTCCAGAATTCCTGTGCAAGATTCTGCGTTACCATTCCACCCAGATCACATGTAACTCCATTTCTAAACAGCATTAACTTTTTAAAGATGAAGGGTCGGCAAGAGTTATTATTGGCTTGTCTCTTATTCGATACAATACATACTAAGCAGCCAGGGTATCTGTATACTAAGTTGTCGTGGCGTAGGGATACTTGTAGGGGTGAACTAAGGAGTGGAACTCACGAACTATCCATTCCGCAGCATAAAACTTCAGCCTTTCGTGGGTCATTCAAATATAGTGCGACGAAATGTTGGAACAATATCCCCCCTCCAATAAAAAATCTTAAATGTAAGTCCAACTTTCGTCGCACTTACAAATCGTTCCTGCTAAAATTCCAACATTAGTAATTTAATATTCTTCGACAATACCTAATACCTATAATTATACGTATCCAAAATTATATTATATTATATTGTTATTACTTATTGCTTGCTTATATCGACTTCATTTCAAGGTTAACACATAGATATATACTACCCATAAACTTTTCAAACTCAAACTCAAACATTTATTCACTTGACCAAAAATATTGTCTCCTATATATGTATATATATATAACTTATCCTTTATATTTATTGTATATCTATTTATTATTATTTATCTTATTCCTTCCATCTTAGAGGCGCAAACTAGTCAAATGGGTATCTGGCAGAATTACCAGCGTTGTGGAGTTTGCCTCTGCAACATTATGCTGAGCCAGGGCCTTTTTGCAGCTACAATGCAAGTTTGATATAATTAATGTCAGTTATAATTCGATTGTTATCATATATTTTATTTTTGTAATTTTATGTATTTTTTGATGGTGTCTTAGAATGTATAAGCTTATCATTGTGTTGTTTGGTTGCAATAAATCTTTTTGTATTGTATTGTATTGTATAAAATAACGTACTTACCTATATAATATTATGATGATTGATTATTATTATTTCACAAAGAATCAGCCGCTTACTCTGGTCTTATCTTGCAAAAGTACAGTATTTAATTCCAAGTACATATATTGATATTTTAGTGACGTTATGAATATTATTCACTGAATGTTTTGCGTATATTTCAGGACAAATTTCACACACGGCACGATTACGAACGGCACGGGAAGCTTTCGCTTGTGATAAACATACATATATTATAAGTTTAAATAAATACTTATATAGATAATTAACACCCAGACACAGAGCAAACATTTCATCACACAAATATTTGCCCCGGGTGGGAATCGAACCCACGACTTCTGGCTTGAAAGGCAGGGCCACTACCAACCAACCAAGCCGATACCGAATTAACTTCAAAACTCAAACATTTATTTATTCAATTAGACTTCTTCTAGAAGCACTTTTGAATCGTCATAACATATTTTTAGCATTTACCATATATTACATATAATTTAAGAACTTATAGATCGCAATAGTTTATAAAATACTAACTTAACCTGGTTAAGGATGATGCCAATTTGTAGGTATATGAATTCGTTCAGTAACAGAGACAGGCGAAAATTTGGGTATAGATTAAAGAATGAAATTTTTTTCTTGAATATCTTGAATGAATAAATTCAACAAGTACAGTTTTTATTAACATAACCTTTGAATTTTCATTGGACATACAAAGTATCGTAAGTAAATATCGTACGTAAGTCGTTCCTGTAAGATTAATTTAATAACTACGCAGGTAGACTAACTACATACACAAAGATATAGATTATAGTTAATAATTAGTTTTTAATATGTATAAAAATGACAATAAATATTAGAAATAACTTAAATCACTATCAGCTACAGGGCTGCCACCATTCAATTATAAAATTAATATAGTTAAACAATAAAAATTAAAAAAACTATATTCGTAAGGAACGTATTCGAATTTTGCCAGGGTAGCAACCGTAACTTCCGCTCGCCAGCCCTTAAATTTCAGATGAACTCGGCATGTCTAAGTTCACACGAGCGAGCAATGACCGGGGGCAGAACCGGTCCTCCGTCTGGCACAACCCTCACTTACCTCTTATCACCATTGATTGAGCTATTCATTATTATCGTGCACCTGATTTTTATACCGCGCGCTAACGTAAACGTTATCCAGTCAGTATGCGACCAACCGCCGCGGCGTGAACACGTGGTGATAAATAACAGAAATGTAACTGTACTGTGTTAGATGCATGGGGTAAAACGGTGTATATATTTTGTAAATATTTTTTTAAGTGATCTATTTAATAGTGTGTGTAAAATCCTGTGATATTAGTTGTAAGATCCCACGAACGCTGCAAGTGAGTATTTTTTTTATGTAGATTATAATTATAACTTCAATTATTATTTTTTTTAGATTTTTTGTGCATTTCTGTCTTAATTTGTAGTTGTTTATACATATAAAATTAGATTACATTTTTTTTAAATAACCTTATTATAAGAAATTTTAACTTACCTGAATTTGTTAGCGGAATTCTGTCAGACACAATTAGGTACAGCTACATGTGTTTATGAATGGCCCAGGTAACAAGTACATACAATGCTGTAAATACAATAGATCGGCAGTGTTTCCAACATAGTGGATTTTCCACTAAATCTGGTGGTTTTGGCTTGCTTTTTAGCGGACAAATATTGACTTTAGTGGCTAGTGGATTTGTCTAGTGGAATTTAAGAATTTAGTATTTTTTTTCTCAAATATTGGAACGACGACTATGAACTCCACTCGTATCGTTTTTGGAGTTTAATTCCATCGTTCAGCAACACTCTTTCATCTAGTGGGTAAAACAGTCAAAAGGAAATAAATCCAAGCCACAAACTCTTTAATAAAAAATGGCAGTAAATTATCGGGGACGGAAACGACTCATCTGAAGATGACTTATTAATATAATTTCATTATTTTTGTTACATAATGTGTAATTTTAATGTTATTTCTCCAATAAACGTATCTTTTAAATATTGTTTTCTTTCGCGATGAACAAAAATTTGCTAAAAATAAAGTTGGTGGAAAAATTAGCGATTTTTTAAACTGGCGCGAGTTTTGTTAGTGGATTTCTGGTGGTTTCAGAGGTCGCTTCTGGTGGGTAGCTTGATACTTCGGTGGCAACACTGTAGATCGGCTAACAATGGCATCATTCAAGTTTTGAATATGCTAAAAAACATCTAATGTCGAGAGGCCTTTCGTCTTTGTATAAAAGCTGCGTTTTTTTTTTTAATAATGATCAATTTAATTGAGAAAGTTTGGTCATATTTAAGAAATAATTCGGGAAGGGCTTAGTTATAAATATATTTATTTCAATTTTTAACCTCTATATTACAAAATAATAGGTATCTAATGAAACTTCGCACGTTACCATTTTAAATATAATTTCTTATCACAGCAATTTTAAATAATTAAAGAAAAAACTAAATAGAACTAATATACAATTATGTACAGTGAAATTAGTCTCGAGAAATTTTTGCATATGTAGTGGTGTGTATATTACTCAGATCTTAGAGCGCGTTTCCATTATATCGTTCTAGCCTATACAAAAATGTTTCGATATCCTAACATTACTATTTAATTTTATACTTATCCCTAGCAATACTCTGATTTATGTTTTAAAGAAAATGGTTTTGACTTTATAAAAAAAATAATATATCATTCAATTTTACGTCCTTGAGCCAATGACAAGGCGAATACCGTGAAACAATAAAATATCTTGTTCATAATAATTTGTTTCGTAATTAATATTTGACCATAATAATTACGAAACAAAACAAATAAATAAATCGTCACTTGATAGTGGAAAGTGGAAACACGCACAAAACCAGAATAAACCAGTTTACGCTGTCCGCAGGTGCCTCGTGCAGTCCGGCGTCAGTCGCTGCGCTTGGTACCGTTAGAACATAAAGCACACATTTCATTCGAAAATTATAATTATTACGTAGTTTAATTGTTAAATTTTGTATTTGTTGATTGTTGTTATTGTTTGTTATTGTTGTTATTGTTTGTTATTAAAGTGAAACTTTTATTACATCGTCTCAAACTTTTTGGTCTGTGTAGCGCATGTCGCGTGTATCGCGGCTGCCGAGTAGGTATACCTACTCGGCAGCCGACCGTCACGCGACATGCGCTACACAAAGCAGTGTTCGGAACCGTTCGAACAGTTTCACTTTTACCGTGGTTTACATTTTTGGCCGGAGAACACCTAATTCATACACGTCTTCACTGAAGTAAAAATCGGCACTGCTTGTAATGTTTGGAACTAATAAAATATTAATAATACTAATATTATATACTTGAATAAAAACTAAAAATAAAATGTTGTTTTTTTTTTATTTGCTGACCATACACTACTACAAACGCAAAAATTTCTCCAAGCTAATTTACCTGTAAGCTATGCAATTTTTCTCATAAAGCATTTATAATTTTATTTTTATAATTACATCGAACAATGCAATTGTAAAGAAAAGAATTAAAAAACGATAAAATTACATAACTAATAGATCCAAATAAAACACACATATGACATTATATTACCTATTATCTTCATAAATGTATTTAAAATAAATTAATCGATAATGCGATATTAAATAAATATTATTTATGGTGTCTTCAATTTCGTTTAATCAAATAATTTAATCCAGCTATCAGTTTAATACTGTAAAGTAATAAAAATTCATAAGAATACATTACCTAGTACCTATATTTTTATATTTTAGATAATAGCTATTATATTATTTATCTATGGTAGTAGTATGTATTGACGTGTTAGGCTTATTTAATCTTTTAAGTACATAACTGCGCAACGGATTTTGAAACGATTACCGTCATCGTGTAGATTATCATAAGGTATGTATTATAAAAAAATATAAATAAATTTATAAAAAAATCGTTAAAATTTGTAATAAAAAATTTGCGGAATAGCTAGCCCGGTAAACTCTTTTGCAAGTAAAACAATATTATTTTAAGCGGACACAAATACACAAACCAAATATTATAGAAACCCGATCAGCCATTCTTCAGTTATAAGTTGTGTTATAAGACGACTTCATTTTAGTAACTTTAAATATTTATCTAATCTATCTAATGAATAAATAAATTTCTTGTGTGTTTTACTCATGACTATTTACGTATTACATGAGTAATATTAATTTTAATATTTCTAATAAGGTTATGGATACCAATATTTTAAATTTTTGTATGGCGCGTTAAGGAATTAGGGTTGCCAGTCATGGGTTGTTTTAATAAGATTACATTAGAAAAAATGGTACTTAAATAAGTTAACAAGTGGAATAAGTTTTCTTTAACTTGTGTTATTGTTATAAATTTTTAAACATAATATAAAACAAAAGGTTTTGATGTATTTATTTTTAATACAATAGAATTTGGTAGATGTGCATTTTGTTTAATAAATAAATTATTTAATTAAACATTTGCATAAATGTTTTGTCGTAGTGATAGTTTCTTGCGCGTTTTTTTTTCTAATAATCTACTAAATAAAAATATTATAGAACTTATTGACAACAAAATTTTAAATACGTGCACAATATTACAACACTCTTAGCTGATAAGGTTGTTTTAAAAAAAATCGCTATTAATATACACAATACTATAATACCTACCACAATAAATACCACAAAAAATATCGCTCCAAAATATATTCCTTTTAAATTATAATCATTCAGTTCATCAGTCCTAAAATAATAATCTGTAATTATTAGATAATTAATAATGAATAATGAGTTCGATAATGATTTTATTGATTTTTTTTTTATTGGTAATAGGGAAGCGCTTGACCACAATCTCGCCTGATGTTAAGCTAAGATGTGGTCTAAGATGGAACGCGCTTCCCTAGAAGGTACCTGTTCACTCTACGCTTGAAGACCCCCATATTGTACTCGTCGGGAACACAGACTCAGGAAGCATGTTCCAGTCCCTCGCGGTTCGGATAAAGAATGTGGAACCGAACCGCTTAGTCCGGGTACATGGAACGTCTACCATATGGCGATGCCTAGAATCTGTGCGCCTCGACGATCGATGGAAGAAAGGGGATGGCGGAACGAGATCGTGCAGTTCCGCAGCGCACTCTCCAAAGTGTATCCGATAGAAGACCGATAAGCTGGCCACTCTGCGGCGGTGACCGAGGCTCTGGAGCTTTTTGCCTACTAGGTCATCGTCGTTTATGAGCCTCTTGGCACGCCTCTCTATCGCCTCAAGCGCCTCCAGCTGGTACTTGGCGGAACCGTCCCAGAGGTGAGAGCAGTATTCCATGCACGATCGGACTTGTCCTCTATAAAGGTTGAGCAACTGTCCCGGGCTGAAATACTGTCTCACCTTCGCCAGAATTCCAAGCTTTTTTGAGGCTACTTGGGCTTTTGATTCAATGAAGGAACCAAAGTTCAGAGTAGGCGTTAAGGTGATACCAAGAAGCTCGAGGTGGTTAGTTATCGGCACGGACACACCTTGGAAATTCGGAGTCAGGTGGAATGGACTCCGTTTAGCGGAGAATAGACACGCCTGGGTCTTAGACGCATTGAACTTGACCAGATTGGCATCGCCCCAGTCGGAGACCGCCTGTAAGGACAAGTTCATGCGATCAACCATCGCCTCCCGTAGAGACTGAATTTGTGCCGTACTGGCTCGCGCGTTGGATACATATCTCTCCACAACAGTGCTATCGTCTGCGTACCCATAGATACCGGGTTTCAGCAGATCGTTGATGTGTAGCAGGAAGAGTGTTGCGGAGAGAACTGATCCCTGAGGGACTCCGGCATTTATAGCCATTTGGTCGGACGAGCAGCCGTCGACGACTACCCGAAGCGATCGGTCTCTCAGAAAATCTGAGATCCAGGCGCAGAGACCAGTAGGCAGACCGTAGGATGGAAGCTTGCCAATAAGACTATCATGCCAGACCCTATCGAAGGCCTTTGAGATATCAAGGGAGACAGCAAGTGCTTCACCATGATTCTCGATGGCCTCGCTCCAGATGTAGGTGGCGTACGCTAGAAGATCCCCAGTGGACCGGTTTCGGCGGAACCCGTATTGTCGGTCACTGAGGAGGTCGTTCGCTTCTAGGTGTGCCAGGAGCCGGCTGTTCAGTACACGTTCACGTTGATTTTGTATAATTGCAAAAAGCCGATGTACAATTGGTTATATTTCCTTTTATCATCGTTAATATGTGTGATATGGATTTTAAATAGCTGTATATCTTTGCAATGATCTTGATTTATCAAGGCTTCAAATTTATATCTACGTATCTACGTATATTAATCATATCCTACTCATACCTATTATAAATGCGAAAGTTTGTGAGGATGTATGTATATGTATGTTTGTTACTCTTTCACGCAAATACTACTGAACCGATTACAATGAAATTTAGCACACATATAGAGGGTAACTTGGATTAACACATAGGATAGGTTTTATCCCGGAAACCCCACGGGAACGGGAACTATCCAGGATTTTCTTTGATATATTTGATGGTATTGAAAGCGCAAGCCTTAACCATTCTACCAATTACATGATACGGCTTGTTCATTGTGATATCAATGTTGTATTTTGAATATTGCGACTTTTAATCTAGTAACACAATTTTAAGGAATCTCTTTATATTCGCTTGCTTATAAACTAGATTAGAACTTAGGCCTTTATCTCAAAAACAAAGACGAAGTTAGGAGAGGGACTAATGAAAAAATATGGAAAAAATGTACACAAATTTTATTAATATAAACTGTTATTAGAATAGTGATTTATTTATTTGTACCTGTTGTATTTTTACTTTCATTGTCTGTCGCGATTTTACCGGTATTTTGACGTATACAATAGATGTATGAAAACATTTTTTTTTATTCGTCACACGTAGTTTTAGCTTCCGCCTAATTAGTCAGGCAAGATGGCGGATAGTTTTGACTGTGAAACAAAGAGCTCATTTATATTGGTGTAACGTATTAAATAACTAGATCAATAGTGATTCAGTTTTCGTTTGTAGTAAGTATGTGTGACGTCCGCTTTAATTATGTTTTGTAGCAAATTGATTCGATCTCTAGCAATCATATTTTGTCTGTTTTTAAACTGGATTTAATATTAATGTTTTTATATTTAAAGCACTTGTATAGGTATTTAAAAAAATGATATTTTGTACGAAGCAACAAAAATAGTTCTTAATTTATTCACTCAACTAATGAACACCCTAGCAAATTACTTAGATAAGGCCATGTAAATTCGACTCCATATTACATAAACTTAAAGTACAGACGTTCAAAGATGACATTTGCGTTTAAAAAGCTAAACCAACGAGATACAGACGTATTCAATTACCTGCGAAACACGAGCCCGACGCTTATCACTGCGCCGCCGGCGGTAGTTGCTATGCAATTACATATATACTACTAGCCGTGCACCGCGACTCCGACCATGTTTAATGTAATGTAAATATGTAATTTTCTTAAGGTATTTTTTGCGACAATTTTTTTTTTGTTATGTTAAAATATTTTTTAATAAAACTTTTTTCTGGTAACCCTGTAAGAGTTAAACGGCTAGGCATATTCCCGTATATTATATCAATTATCAAATATTACCACCGGGAAGAGTCAGTCTAACAGTGGAAGTTCCTTTTTTTTATATCTTTATTTAATACGAGAGTTTGATCATACTTGATCATGTCACTCTCAAAAATAAAATCAAAACATAACAAAACAGATTATTCTAACAGTAAAGCATAATAATTATCTACCGTCTACTTAAACCTAAGGATACAATTTTAATTAATTTTCTTGCTTCATTTGAGGTCGGACAAGCTAAGATCATTTAATACTGCAATATGAATGTTTTCTTGGGTAAGCAAACTCTCTTATAGAACTTAGGTTTTAAGCTTTGACAATTCCATTGAATAACGTTTAATTTTAAATAACAATTTTTATCCATTGCTAAACTTAAATACACTATCTATAATGTTCTTAACTAACGGCCAATCTGATATGTTCTCTACCATCAAAAGTATAATCCATTCAATGCATGTTTTTATCAATTTACTTATTTTAGCTTGCCAACTAAGTTTAATCAAAAATACTATGTCTTTCAGTTTCAATAACAACTCGCTAAAGTTAATTCTATCACTAGATGCCGCCGCCTGATCATCTGGTTTTTCGTCTATAATTTCTTGTTCCGATGCCGATGATGAAAAATCCCAATCCAATACCGAATTCTTTTGAAAATTATTTCTGGTTTTTATTCTTCTCTTTTTAGGTACAGCTTTCTCTTGTTTTTGTGCGTGAATTTCAACTTTTGTTTTAACAATATCGGCATAAGAAGGAGTATTGTCGTAAACTTTAATCGGTGTTGAAAATATATTAGAATTTAAATCAGGTGGAGGATCTTCCGATTCTTTTTCGGGTTCAATCGCTGTTTCGGGCGCAACGTAAAGCGTGAGAGCTTTTCTATAAGTGCAACTGAAATCTGCCATTATGTCACGTATTTTATGTTCTTTAATGTACATCGGACAAGTTTTAGAAAGCGCCATATGCTTACCACCGCAATTAATGCATTTGAACTCCATTGTATCGCAATTGGCGTGATATCCACCGCATTTAGGGCACACTGCTTTCGACGACGGGCATCTTTTAATCGTGTGACCTAGTCTCCAGCACTTTCGGCACTGTGAAACCGAGTGTATGTATTTTTCTACATCTACCCTCAAACTGTCTACATAAACGCAGGGGGGTCTATACGATCCTTTAAAACATAAACGAATGGTCTCGCAAAGTTCCCACTTGTCTCCTTCTCTCCGCCTACATCTCTGAACAGACACTAACTGGGCTGGATAATCACATTGTAGGTACTCGGCTTTTTATTTCTTCATCATTTAGTTTCAATTCAACATTTCGTATCACTCCATATGTATAGCTAACTTCCATGGCCTGTTGTACTTTAAAGCCCTTTTCTTGTAGATACGTTGATGATAATACTTTATCAGCATGGGAATGTTCGTTAAATTCAATGCGAATACGATATGGATTCAGATATTTAATTCTTATTACATTAGATATATTCAGCTCTTTAAACAACTTAGCCAGTTCGAATTGTTTCGGCATTTTATCTGGGTGGGATACATAGACTTCAATTTTCTCATTATTGGTATTTCTCTGCTTTTTTTCCTTCCCTTTTACAACTTGCCACTCATTCTTATCCTTTTCTCTCTCCCTTTTCCTCTCTCATCGAACTCCCATAATACCATCATCTTCGATATCATCAGATTTTTACAAAATTCTATAGCCGTCTCCATACTTTCGTCCCGCAAAATATCACTATCATTACCATCAATAAAGTCTTTCCTAGAAACCGTTTCTTCATATTCACTCACACACACACTGTTACTGTCCGCATGCGACATGCTGGCGCAGTGCGCTGTGCACCGTCACGCTCGAGCGCGTCCGTGTTTATAAACAAAAGCAAAAGAATATCCCGCAAAGAAAACTAGACGCGACCACTCGCACGAACGCCGCGACGAGACTGAAGTTCCTTTTTATAGATTTTATCTATCAGTGCAAGTCCTTTCAAAATTATTACAGCCGTTCCGGTCATTATCTACAACAAATATATTAATAACAAAAGTGTTTTGTGCCTACATTAATATCACGCATGGATTAATGTTATAATTTAATCACTATCAGTTCATTTGTATGGATTATTGTTATTTGTGTATTTGACGCACGTGTTCACTGTTCTGGAAGGCTTACCCCCTGTGGGGTATGGGGTATGGGGCAGACGTATTTAGAATTATCCCCATTGATATCTCCCTACTGTTGTTTCTCAGACAGATTTTTCGGATTCGAACTTAACAGACTCTTGATTATGACTTTTTTTTTATTTACCACTTTGCTTGCCGAACTATTTAAAATACGTTCTATATAATATACTATATTTTCGCCCGCTTCGCCCTTCGGCCCTTCGGCTTCGCCCGTGTTTTCAAAGAAAAACCCGCATAGTTCCCGTTCCTGTGCGATTTCCGGCCTTTGTCTTATTCTGGGTCTTCAGCTACCTATATACCAAATTTCATTGTAATCGGATTGACAGTAGTATTTGCGTGAAAGAGTAACAAACATCCATCCTCACAAACTTTTGCATTTATAATATAAGTAGGGTAAGTAGTAGGATTATTTTAATACAATATGTCTTTGTCTATTTGATTTGTAATAAAAACAATGAATGGAATTTAACATAGATAGGTACGCAATATATAATGAACATTTTGTAAACAAATTATGAGTAACGATTAGGATATAATATGTAATTAGATAATATTTTATCCAAGTACAAGGTGTTTAATAATTTTTATTAGTCGTAGATACTAGATAGTATGGAAACTACGTTTCAATATCAAATAAGTTTCTTATTGATTCTCTATAAAAGTTTTTCCAAAAGATGGGCGTTAAGGAAAGTAATTAAAATAAATTAATTGGTTGCATAGATATATTTTACTCTACATGCTTCGTCTCTTTAATCGTACCCTTCAGTGTCGGCTGGTAGAAATCGCCTCAGAAGTTAAGGCGAGCATTGTGTGAATTGTCAATTTGTGTAAACCGCATGAAAAGCCGCATAAGTTAATTGAGAATTTGTTTCATAATACATATAACTTAATTTGTGTTTCGCAATTTTACACATTCAAGGTTTTTGAACTCAACATTAACTTTCTTCATGCCAAATTTTATCAAAATTGCATCAGGGGTTAAGGCCGCATCAGACAGACAATTAATATTAACTTACACTATAAAAATAAGGTGGATTATATTCTTTTTACGTGTAGAAATAAACAACAAAATACAAAATCAAGACAAAGGTATAATTCCACGCTTTAAAGATATGACTTCGATTACATTGATAACTCTTTGTTAATACTGGACTGATAGTGATAAAAAAATGGTGCAACCTTTGATTGTTACAATGGTATTTATTGTGGTTTATTTGTTTGTTTGTATGGTGTAATGCATGCAACTGCTCGATTGATTTTAAAAGGACTTTGTTTGAATTTCATTTGAATAATTTCAGCCGTTTAAAGTTATGGACAGGATAGACATTGTTTTTTTTTTAGTATAAAAAAGAGAAGGGGCTATATGAGTAGAGAATTTTTATGAATAATATTTTTTTTTAATTACATTATTATTTAATTTGCAGTTTTATTGAGAGAAGTCAGGTGGAATAGTATAACGAAAAATCTTGTTTAAGTTGACTGTAACTTCAAGTTGTATACAAACTTCGTATATGGTATCTATCTAGGTATATTACTTTTCGCTGACCAACACCTATTCCGGGTCGTTGAACCTGTGACTGATAACCGTCTCTAGAATTCGAAAAATAAGGCGAAAAAAGCCCCTATTTCTTTTTTGAAGTGAAACTTAGGCGTGTTGAGAGTAAAATTTCAAGGTCACGTCATGGTAATACCGTCACGTCATGGAGTAAGGCGACGATTTTGGTGCTTATGAATGTTGCCAAGGAATTTTCACTTCTGACACGTGTGCTCGGCACACACAATCTTTTATTTACAAACTTTCTACTTCTGGACATGTCGTTTTCCTCATGTTTTTCTTCACCGCTTGCAGTGCAGTATGGATAATGCTGATAAGTTTCTACACACTTGTCTTATCTCAAACCCTCGACCTATATGAAGTTCATACATAACTATTGCTAAAAGTATTGCAATAATCAAATACTAATTACTAGGAAAGTATTGAAGAAAAAACAAATATTCTTCTATAAATTTTACAACAATATTGGTCATCCTCAACATCAGTCAGTCATTCAGTCAGGAATCTAAGGCCATATTGGCTTGTAAACTCATAAATTTCATTGACAGGTTACAATTTCCTTGAATCAAGGAAAATCCGGAAAAATATGTTATAAAACTAATCATGGATATAATAATATACTACGTATTTTTATACGGTGAATTATCTAAAAAAAAAATAGCACAAAATTCTTTTAGTATTTCAACAGCTGCAGCCTGCAGCAGAGCTAAAACTAAAATAATTTGAACTTATACAAGACAAGAATTTTAATCTGCAAATTGTAATACACAAACAAACAATGCTATTATTATTCTATGTAAGTGTGTAGAATGTAGATAATATCAATCTTGTACATACATTGAGAAATAATAGAATGAGGAAATATTGCAATAATTATGAGTACGGATAATCTCATTTACCTGTAAGTGAAATATTATCATTTATATTTTTTACACTAACTTATAAAAATAATGAGTGTGTTTTTTCTTTAATGATTTTTCGCTTAACCTGTAATACTAAATTTTTATTAGATAACTAAATGAGAATATTGCTCCATTAATATCAGAATAGATACTTCTCTTTTGGTTCAAACCGCCAAATTTTCGAGATAGAAATAAAATCTGAAATTCGTCAGTGTTACCATTTTATCAAAACTCAGCTTAATCTGTTCAGCTGTTAAGGTGCAACAATTAAAGTTATTGAGACAACACAAATCGTTAATATTTTAAAATTGAAATTTTAAAGCCTTCAACGCACCTTTATATAAAGTTTAAGTGAATAAATATTCAATTCGCCAGACTTTTCGAATAAACCAATTAAAGAACTGGTTTTAAACGTATTCGTTTCGTAATAGTTTAACCAAAAACGAACCTGTCTGTCTTTTAGGTCTTTAAATGTAAAAAACTAGCTTTTTATCGTTAAGACGATACACAAAAAAAAATCCACTGCTTGGTGGGCGGAGTCTAATAGCTCGCTATCGCGAACGCGGGTGTGCGCGAAGTCATTCTTGCAAACTCGCCGCGCTGCCGCTGGCCGACTCGGGACAAACATGTATGGAGTCGTCATACAGCTATAATATTGTTATATATTTAATTGTTGATTTATTGGTTTTATTTTCTTGCTTGTAAACAAATAATCTTCTTTTTAACAACTACTTAGTTAGACACTATTAATAATTATTATTATTTCGTAATGTTTACTTTATTACAAAATAATATAGGTTATAAATAATCTTTAAAATAACAAAAAATATTGTTATTCTGAAAAAATAAAATGGTACTCAATAACCCGGACTACTGAATTGATTAAGATAGAATTTGATGCTGACGTAGATATTGCATCATGCCCAGAAATGAAAGGTACTATTTCTGAAAGAAGTTATAAACCCTAATTCTTCTCAGTCAAAGTCAAGAGTGGAAGATATCACTAATACAGTAAAACTGATGCGAAACTTTGATGTTTATTTGTGTATTTGTTTGTTAGTTGTTACTCAATCACGTCAAGACTACATTACCAATTTTGATGAAATATAGCTAATTGCGTGGATTTACTCATAGGATACTTTTTATCCGGACTGAACACTTCGGTGGGATAAAACAGGATTCACGATATAACCTAATTCCACGCGGGCAAAGCCGCGGTCGGAATGATATTTTTTTAAATAAAAAAATTGTTTTTAAAAAAACACAAAATATATTCACGCAAGTATTTATTTTTTGCACTCTATTATAATTGTAATTATTCATTACAAATAATCAAAATAAAATAGCCAGAACAAAGTTAGGCCCTGGTAGGGTAGGTAGGCAGGTACAGCAATGTGAGACGAACACTGGCTTATTTCTACCAAGAATAATGTATTATAAACATTAAATTAAGTTTACTTTCTAACAACAGAAATACATAATATTAGCTAATGTGAAAACGAATCAACTAATCATCCCACAACAATGAAATGTACACACAAATATTCATCCAAATCAGTTCATGTGATTAGGAGGAGTGACTGCATTGCCATCTTCCGGGCCCAATTGTGTTTCCAGATCACCCAGGAACTCAATTTAATATACACAAAATTTTTCGAAATGAAAACTTTCACATTACTATGTAAATATGAATATAAACCTATTTTAGTACTAAGCAATTTCCCGCACAGGTGTAGTAAGTATAAATGAAATAAATATCAACATCAAATTCTTTATACAACATACGTATCTACCACCTACTAAGAAATGTAATTCGTGAAATTTTTTCGTATTTTTTTAAAATATAATACTACTCCAATGAGCTCCTGTTCCATATAACGTCCACCCACAGTATTACAATATTTCCTACAGTATGGCGACGAATGTACTTGCACAGAGAAACGGAGGGGAACTGGCGGGGGGTCGGGCGACGCGGGCCGCTTAATGCAATCACGCTTAGTTTGCATTAACTAGCGCGAAAGGACGACGCATTCGTATTTTTTGTGTAATAATTTTATTATACTTACATATTCTCTAATGGCGCGCACAAACTGTTCTGTGTATTGATGTAAATCTACATCGAAATCACAGAAGTTATTTAGATATTTTAGATAGATTGTATTTGTATCTATAGAATTTTAATCAAAGCTGTGTATTTGTTGTTCTCATTCTTGTCTTATCAGATTGTACATCCCAATGCGAATGCATTACTTAGTTAAATGTTATAATATACAATTAAGAACATACAAAAATAGTGTTTACGTAAATATTTAGCAGTGCAATATATGTAATTATATATTTATGAACAAATAATTACATCAGATTTAATAATCGCAATTATTTTGAATGTACATATGAATAAATGATTTCACTAGCATATTTTCGTGTGGCAGCGTAAGTACCTACGCTGGTGGCGGCATCGCGCGACATCAAAGGCGTTTCCTTACTGTAGGAAATAATATTGTAATACTGTGCGTCCACCATACTTCCACTAAGTCCACCATGATTTTTTATTTCTTTGCACTTTTTTGCTTTTTGCTAAAAATGGAATCATGCGATAAAACCAGTACAGCGTTGATAACATAAATTTTTGACTGAATGAAGGTACTTACGAAGGAGTGGGTTCACATTGTGTACAATTAGTGGGTTTATTTTCCTTCTGGATTCCGGATTTCTGAAAAGATTATCTATACTATAAATGAAAAAATCTTACACATTCGTTATGTAACAGGGGTACATATCAAACATCGTCTATAATACAAATATCATCAAATTTAAAATAAAACCAACTTACTTCATTAATTTGTTCCAATTGTAAGCATTCTTTTTCCTCCAACCTTTATGTTTCTTCTTCTTATTTTCTTTATTCCCCATTTTGTCTTATCGTGTTGTCACCCTTTGTTACGATTGCGCGACTCGATGACAAGCGACACAAGTTCCCCGTGTGACGGCCGTAGCGGGAATGACTCGACGACTCGTGCAGCGATCGGGGTAGGAACGTACAGCCTACAGGACGGCTCACGCTAGATTGGCTGGTCGCGCGCTAATTTCAAGTATTTCTTGTTTATTTCAAAACCATCGCATATTCTAAAGCCGGCGCCAGACATATGTTCAAATACGCAAATACCTACAAAGTCGCGAAGTGTGGCACTGACATTTGCGCATTTGTGCAAAGTTTGAACACATATTTGTAGTTTGCCATCATGTGTCGGTTTTTAGTGCACACATCAAAGTAAACAAAGTTCAAAGTTTGTGCGGCCTGCCACACTTGTTGCAGTGTTTAGTCGCGTGTGCGCCGATGAACGGATTTGTATGCAATAGTTAATCTGTGAGTGGTACCTATTTTGAGCGTCAATAATGGAGTGGGGTAATGACGCAGTAATAGAATTATTTATTGAGCTACTTCAAACAAAAAAATTAAAGGCACTCAAATAAAACAGTCTGACGGAGTCATCAAAATCGTCGTCTATTCTGTGAGCAATCTTTGCGGTAACTGTGCCCGTAAATCATTTGAAATACAAGTCTAGCCGGATACATTTGTGCATATAAAGTTTGATCAAAGTTTTGAAAATGTGTGCTCAAACTTTGATCCCAATGTCTGGCGCCGGCTTTAAGCCGGCGCCAGACATATGTTCAAATACGCAAATACCTACAAAGTCGCGAAGTGTGGCACTGACATTTGCGTATTTGTGCAAAGTTTGAACACATATTTGTAGTTTGCCATCATGTGTCGGTTTTTAGTGCGCACATCAAAGTAAACAAAGTTCAAAGTTTGTGCGGCCTGCCACACTTGTTGCAGTGTTTAGTCGCGTGTGCGCCGCTGAACGGAGCAGTTGTATGCAATAGTTAATCTGTGAGTGGTACCTATTTTGAGCGTCAATAATTGAGTGGGGTAATGACGCAGTAATAGAATTATTTATTGAGCTACTTCAAACAAAAAAATTAAAGGCACTCAAATAAAACAGTCTGACGGAGTCATCAAAATCGTCGTCTATTCTGTGAGCCATCTTTGCGGGAACTGTGCCCGTAAATCATTTGAAATACAAGTCTAGCCGGATACATTTGTGCATATAAAGTTTGATCAAAGTTTTGAAAATGTGTGCTCAAACTTTGATCCCAATGTCTGGCGCCGGCCTAACTCGGTACACGTATAAGTTGTATATTTTATAGTTAATATCCAAAAAGTCGTAACTTTACGTTTGTTATTTTGAAGATGCCAGAGATTTAAAAAAAATAACAATGAGAACTTTGTATTTTTTTTCTATCGAGAAAATATCATGGAATCATGTTTCTAAAACGGTACACGTATTGTGTTACTATTGAACTTACTTGTCAAGAATTTTCATCACGACAACTTTAATAATACATATAAAAATTACGAAGGTTTAAAAAGGGCCGTAAATGTTAGAAAAAATAATTCATCATCTTAACTAGCTGTGCCTCTTTGACCCGCATTGTTCCGCTCCTATTGGTCTTAGCGTGATGATATAAAGCCTATAGTCTTCCTCAATAAATGGGCTATCTAACACTGAAAGAATTTTTCAAATCGGACCCGTAGTTCCTGAGATTAGCGCGTTCAACAGCTTTGTAATATTAATATGTAGACTAGGGACATTTGTCATGTATCATGTACCTATGTAATATAATACCTAAAGTGGTAACGGCTTTACTAATAAAAAGTTAAACAATGGATAAATTTCTACCATAGCTTTGTCCTGCTCTTGCTCACATGAAACGTCAATCATAAAAACAAGACAGGTTATTGCAATAACTATACTCTGTCCATTATATTATTATTTGCTTTTTGACAGCTTCACGCCTATGAAGGATTGTATGGATTGTATTGTCTATGTTAAAATGTCATACAAATAATTATTGTACTTCATGGACAGGCCCCGCCCACTTAGTGATGTCTACACAGAATTATTCAATGATGGGTCGATAGATTATAATAATCGATAGAAATACTCTGTAAAATATATCCGATACAGAAAAACTCTTCTATTATGTTACATAATTTAAACGTAAAGACAACCAAATTGTAAGATAGAAACCAATAAATAATAAAATATTAGTTTAGTTAAGTTTTAACATAAAATGCATAGATATGTGGTTTTATTATTACATATCTTATTAATACGTTTACGTTGTAATTATTATTTACGTACCTGATTCGATTTATAATAATATTTTGAATTAATAATTGAAATGGTATCACAATCGATAATCTTTTGAACATCACTTCTGGTATCACCCGTCGAGCTGTCAAAAAGCAATTCTTATAGTGGACAGACTATAATCCATTGCAAAGCGAATGGGTAACATTTTATTAGTAAGACCGTAAGTAACTGTTTAAAGATAGTTTTAATTAATTCAAAAAACATACTGTAACTATAACTAAAGATTAACTAATTAAAACGGAAAAATATGTAAAATTATAAAATTTCTAGGTGAAAACAATGATAATAATTATAATTAATAATACTAAATTCCCAGTAAGATAATATATCTTCCAACAATTATCTTGATTTAATTAATAGTACCTAATCAATATAAGTAATAATGTTATTTTTAACGTCAATAACTTAAAAATAGAGTGATAATCATGCATATGCAAATCTTATTAACTATCAAGTGATAAGGAATTTCATCCTTATCACTAACTTATTGACATGTGATAAGAGATAATACGGATAAATCACTATACCCCTTCATTCGTCATTGTAACTAAATTATCTGTACTAGCTGTTGCCCGCAGCTTCGCTTGCGTGGTCAAAATAATTTTTCATGGTACAATTTTCATCCCCTAATGTATCCCCTTGGAGGTAGAATTTATCAAAGTTCTTTCTTAGTGGATACCTTATCATTGTGACTATCTACATGCCAAAATTATGTCCGATCGGTGCAGTAGTTTTCAGGCTAATTTAAAAAACCCAATTATTATTTTCCTGCGTAATTTTCCTAAGTTGTCATTTTATATGTTTTATGTGGATTTTATCACCTTCTATAAAGTTTTGGAATAGCTTGAAAATTAATCCGTTAATTACTTGTTACAAATAACAAATTGAAAAGGCTATTGATCTCAAATACGACGCTTATTATTAAACCCATTTTGTACATGGAAAATAATTTACAAGTTTTAGATAAATGTATTTAAAAAACTATTAAAATCACATCTGGTTTTTACATATATACGTAACATAAGATAGATGGGGAATTTTTTTATTATTTATTAATTAATATTATTTTTGTAATGTCATAGCATTACTGAATTTAAACAATTTATAAGCTACTAGCTTCCCGCCCGCGGCTTCGCCCGCGTTTTCAAAGAAAAACCCGCATAGTTCCCGTTCCCGTGGGATTTTCGGGATAAAACCTATCCTATGTGTTAATCCAAGTTACCCTCTATATGTGTGCTAAATTTCATTGTAATCGGTTCAGTAGTATTTGCGTGAAAGAGTAACAAACACACACATACACATCCTCACAAACTTTCGCATTTATAATATTAAATATTTATAATCTGTAATGAACACGTAAAAAAAATACCCAAACTCTATTTTTCTCTTTAGCAGTTAGAAGTAATAATTTTCTTACATGAAGATCTAAGTTTGAATATAATTAAAATATGAATTAACCTCGTTTATTGAAACGATCGTCATTTAATTTGTTTTTTAATTAGAATGATTAATCTGTGTTAATACACCAGTAATTGCTTAGCCAATTTTATAGATAGTATTTTTATTTTTCGAATTACATCAATTTATGTATTAAATCAAGAATATAATATTAAATTCGATAGCAAAAGTAATTTACCTTATTTAAACATTAGATATTTTTAGTTATATTTATTTAAAATACATAAAAGGACCAAGTTTTATTTATTTATTTGCGTATGTTTTTCATTGTCACCTCTAAAATAAATAACATAATACATGAGCAAATCATAACGTAATATTATAAAAACTTTAACGAAATATTCATTCTACAATATTTTTCGATAATTTCTAGTTGCAATCGTTGCAATGGAATTTAAATCCACTATAATCTAAACCCAGAGTAAGTAACCACTTCGGTATTGGGAATATGCTTTTCATAAATTCCATGAACTTCTGTAAAGGTATGTTTGAACGAATGCTTACAAAACATACGAGCAAACAGTCATAGTTTATAGTTCATTTATTAAACAAAGGTTTAACTCAAGATAACGGAAAGTACTAATTTTAACAAGCTTGTTAATCCTTTTTTAATCTGAGTTTAACTAAGGTTTAACTACTCTAAGTTATCTCTTTCTTACTGGAATAACGTGAATAAGTATGAAGTGATGTTTTAATAAATTAATGATTTTTCCCATAATAGGGATTGTAATTTGTAATCAGTCTAGCCGTTTTATAAATTTATAATTGTTTTCTTGCTATAGGAAAAGGTAATTTAAAATACACGGTATATGTAGGTTGTAGGGTATATCATGTTGAAATGACACACATAAATCTGACTGGCCGGTTGGCTTGGTTGGTAGTAGCCCTGCCTTCCAAGCCAGAGGTCGTGGGTTCGATCCCCACCCGGGGCAAATATTTGTGTGATGAACATAGATGTTTGCTCTGTGTCTGGGTGTTAATTATCTATATAAGTATTTATTTAAAATTATATATGACGTATGTTTATCAGCCATCTATTTTCCATAACACAAGCGAAAGGTTAGTATGGGATCAGATCGTGCCGTGTGTGAAAATTGTCCCGAAATATTTATATTTATTTTATTTATTATTTTACATAATATGTTGGCATTGATTTGAAAACTTCCGGCTATCTACAAGTCGATTAGAAAGACATAGTCATGATAATGAATGTGGTTTTTATCATCACTACATAGTATATTAAAACAAAGTCGCTTTCTCTGTCCCTATGTCCATATGTCCCTATGTCCCTATGTCCTTTTGTACGCTTAAATCTTTGAAACTACGCAACGGATTTTGATGCGGTTTTTTTTAATAGATAGAGTGATTCAAGAGGAAGGTTTATATGTATAATAACATCCATTAAATAGTGGAGAAGTACTGTTATTTTCGAGGTTTCTAATGTGATGTCGTAAATAATTACATTTTTTTCCGCTTACATTGCAAACGCAGGCTGAACCCTACCAGCCGTACAAATAAAAACTTGCTTATTCAAACCTTATGCAATGAATAGATATGATAAGAATAAATAAAGAATAAGGATGTCATAATTTCTTACAAATAAATTTGGAATAACGTCGATGTAACTATGATCACGCTATGCAATAGGCGCGGAGCGGCAACGTAGCAATTCATTCACAAAATTATGAAAAACATTGAAATTGTCTACGGTTAAACCTTGGTACTGTCATTTTGACGCTCGTTTGACTTCGTCGAATTTGTTGTGAAGTTTCATCATACGATGTTCTGTTTATTTATTTTTTAAATATTTATTTGAAATAATTTAAATATATCATTAAATATGCAAGCAAATGAAAGAGAACGCTATCCAATATCCGGAGAACAGAAGATAAACCCACCTTGAGATAGAGAGTTGCCAAATAACTGGTACTCAAAACATACAACTCCAAGCTTAGAAGATTTATATTTTCAACGAAAGTTTATATTATTGTGATAAGTTTAGAAATAAGTGTTTTATGTATGTATGGTTTGGCGCATGTCGTAAATAAATAAATCATTATAAATATCAAAAGGGTTTTTCAGAATTTCGTTTATTTTGACATTTCATACTAAATTTTCCATTTCAATAGGTACGTAATGAAATTATTAATTTGTTCAACTTTTTCTACTTCTCGTATTACTCTCATTGCTATTATCTCAAATTTAGATTGAAAATAGGTTCCAAAACTTATAAAACACAGCACAATGTACTAAAAAATACGTTATAACTCAGTTATGTCAGACTTATACTAGGGTGGTAGTAGGAATAAGGACGAAATAGCATTAGTATGAATACTTATTACGAAGTTATACTAGGTTTCATTTATTACGTGTTTATTTGTATGATTTTTCCTTATTCTTAGTTTATTATATTCATAAAATGTTATAACTCGTTTATTTGTACGGATGTATGAGTTTTATCAAAATAATGTACTAAGTATTGTACACATTGAAAAGGTCTACAGAAAAGTGATGGTATATGTCTATCTCTTATGTATAACCCACAATAACTTTTTTTTGTCATTTACTTTGTCAATTTTATACCGATCGGGCTTAGACTTTGCATGCATAAAGCTACTATGACGTAGGCATTCCCTAAATAAGGATTTTGATAAATTAAATTCCACCTCTAAGGGGATAAAATATGTGATGAAAGTTTTGTAGTTTTGTAGGCCCTAAGTTTTTACATACGCTAAACAAAAGTACCAAAGCCGCAAAAAATATACCTAATTAATATTAATACTTCTTAACGCGAGCGAAGCCGCGGGTAAAAGCTAGTATTTTCATAAATCCTTCATTATCTTTAAGTATCGTGCGGATTTTTATCAAATCAAAGGTGTAGGTACTGTTTTACGAAGATTTATGATAAAACTACCTTTGCCCCAGTCTTTATGTTATTGTATTGTCACGGATCCTTGTGTAACAAAAATTGAATTAAATCTGTCCGTATAAAGTGAGTCAAAATCGCGTTTAAAGGAGTCTGTTTCATACAAGCGTGTTCAAAATTCTAGAAGATAAGAATAATTTTCGTTTACCTTACCAGTGAAAAGTATTATTTTAATTACTTGGATACTCGTGGTAGTTACATGACCTAATATGCTTACGACCTCCTTCGTTAGGATATTTAAACTTTCTCACGAGCGCGCGTTCTAGCGGTTGGCAGGTTATAGCGCTAGTGTAGTTAAGTTAGGTTATGTTATATTGGGTGGCGATCTGCGGTGAAGTCACGTGTGTTTACACCTTCAGGTGTATTATATGATCCTAATGAATCATCATAATAATAATCTATACTATTATAAACCTAAAGAGTAAGTTTGCTTGAAGAGGTAATCAAAGAAAATAATGATTTGTATTGAATTTTTTTTGGAAAGTCGGAAGGCTTTATAATATCTCTACGAGTTACGACGAATAAGGGTGAAATTTTCATTGAAAAATGTTAAAGATTTAGAAGTAAATATTCATTAAAAGCAGACAAAGCTGCGTGGATCAGCTAGTGCAAGTTTAGTAATTACTGCCTTAACTCAGCCCTTAGACGGAATCTAGGATTTACGAATTTAAGATTTTATGTGGGGCAGAACTATTCTTATAAAGACTAAAGATTTTTTTTCTTAGTCAGGTATTTAACTATGTAGCTATGGAACCATCAGACCATCACGTGTTAACCATTATTCCGAGGAGGCACTGGCAGTGTAATTTATCCAACTTATATTATAAATGCGAATGTTTGTGAGGATGTGTGTGTGTTTGTTAGGTACTCTTTCACGCAAATACTACTGAACCGATTACAATGAAATTAAGCACACATATAGGTAGAGGGTAACTTGGATTAACACATAGGATAGGTTTTATCCCGAAAATCCCACGGGAACGGGAAATATGCGTTTTTCTGACAAACGCGGGCGAAGCCGCGGGCGGAAAGCTAGTAATATTATATTATAAGCTTGTTTTTAATTCTTTAGTACAGGAAGTATAAAGTCGGGAAATAAGATTCATCCCATTGTAGTTTCTATAATTAGCATAGCCAAGTTTAAACATAAATAACCTTGTTGGATTAAAGGAAAATTTATATAAAATCCATAGAATATTGGATAAAGATAATATGAGGAAAATAATTATAATGCAAGAAGTCCCTTGCTTAAAGCTGTAAATTTATCGTTATGTGTTTCTTGCAATTATTGTTTCAATTATTGTTTGTTAATGGATCGATCTTAAAAATATTAAGATCTAAACAAATAAAATAAATACAATCATGTACAATGCTTTATTGAAGTGGAATCGACATAACAGCTGAATCGAGTTTGATGAATTTAAAAGTTCATTAGGTATTTAAAATTTTGTCGTAATTTTCAGATTCAAATATATTTTTTATAAAATATTGACCACAATGCACGAAAATCTGGAAATTTCTATTGTTACGGACTATTTAAAAGAAAACCGCCTATTATTTTATATTTACGGAACTCAAGAAAAGATATAATATTTAAATTGACATCAAGTTCAAGAACGACATAATAAAGTTGTTAATATGTATAATTTCTTGTTACTAATATATAAACGGAAATAACGTTTGAATATTTATAGAATGTATAATGCCACTAATTAACATAAATTATTATAGAATATCTTGTAGGTGTGTCTGTCATGGAACTTCGAACGGCTAAACCGATTTTCGCATAACTTTGAAATTCTCTCTGCATGATT
Organism: Colias behrii; assembly: GCA_029959065.1. Taxonomy (NCBI): domain Eukaryota; kingdom Metazoa; phylum Arthropoda; class Insecta; order Lepidoptera; family Pieridae; genus Colias; species Colias behrii. The sequence continues at coordinate 690,719 of JARWMC010000026.1, forward strand.
TAGATCTTTACTTTCTATTATTAATACCTATATGTTTTTGCAAGGTGAAGAGTTTGTTTGAACGCGCTAATCTTAGGAACTACTGGTCCGATTTGAAAAATTATTTCAGTGTTAGATAGCCCATTTATCGAGGAAGACTATAGGCTATATATCATTCTAAGACCAACAGGGGCGGAGCACTACGGGTAAAACCGCGTGGCACAGCTAGCAATTCATATAGCCATTTATGGAACTGTTAAATATAGAAATAGTCTCATGATATTTCGTCTATTTATGTACCTACTTCGTGGAAAATTCTTATAAGGGCAATCCACAAGTTGGTCAAGTAACTACGGGTTGGAATATGTCATATATTTTTAGGTATAGTCTATTTTTGGAAGAAATTTGGCCTATAAAAGTAGTTGGCCTATAAAATATAAAAGTACAGATAAAAAAAATATATAATATCATTCGCGTAACGCATTTGGAGAATGGGCATTTCACTATGGAAGTTGGGCCTGAACACTTGAGTTGGACCAATACACATGAGATATTGTTTTTATAATAGATCATAACACATACATAACGGGAAAAATATACCTATATAAAAAAATAATCAACCGGGTTTTTGTACAGTCACATCAAGTTTTATTTCTTTGTGTATAATATTTTTTGCAATTAATAACTGTTATAAGACAATTTCAATATCTTTATGTTACTCCAATTCACTTTCACTTACAAAGACGTACTAATCTTAAGCCTTCTAATAACCGAAATACACTAATATTATGTTTTGTAACAGGTACCTATACCGTGTTTATTATACATAATTCAACGTAGTTAGACGTTCTTTGTGGTTAAACTCACTCACTCTAGTGACATTTAGGTTTATATTTACTTCACTCGAATTAAAAACACCGTTATTGTGCGCAAAATAATAGCCAAATAAATAAAACTTTTTGCCTTGACTGTACAAGAACCCGGTTGATTTATTTTATTATTTTATTTTTTTCGTTAGGTATGTGTAATGATCTATCACAAAAACAATATTTTGTGTGTATTGGTCTTAACCCAAGTTTCGGGCCCAATTTGACGCGTCCTCCTTTATGTAACTGCCTTTTATTAAATACAATTAATAAATGTAAAAACTTGTATTATCTCGTAATAAATAATTTATTAACCCTGCACTTTTTATACTTTAAAAATATATTAATTGATCTCTCCGTTTTATCATTTGTACATATTTAAGAGAAAATTAGTACGACCCTGACTTAAATTTGTGTTGTAAGTCAAATTATCCACGGTCAAACCCGGGCCCTTTCTTGTATTTATTATGAAAGTATGATTACCACTGGGCCTTAACATTGCAACATTTCGATTTATACGATTTTAGTGTCGTATCATAATTATTACTACATAGATTTTTACGTTATTGTAAGATTTGATAAAAATTCGGATTTCAATGTTTTGTGTTGTTTTTGGTCTCAGTTGCTAAATAATGTTGACTTTCATAAAACTCGAACTCAAACAATTATTTATTTTATTTTAGAAGCAAAATAGTAGTATAGTACTCCCAAACTGATAATGCGCATAGAAAAATTCGTCACTGTTCGGCAACTGTCATATTCTCCGAGCTTCCGAAGACGATATGTATATAGAGTGGTTAAATGTATTTTCTTCATGCATTTTATGGTAAAAGAGATAAGTAACGAAATTTGTTTCGATAATTCAATGTAAATTAATAGCGAGGATAAGCCACACGATTGCGAATATATATTTGTTGTATTGATTTGCTTGGAAAATTTAATACTTAGAACTATTAAAGCGTCTTACTGAAGCTGGCGTGATGATGGATGCATGGAAGGTTAAAATAAGACAAAGTTTATATTTAAAAAAATATTTTCAAACACTGGTTTACATTTAAATTGTAGAAATCTAATCATTAAAATCTCAGTCCAAAGGATTTACAGAATCAGGGATTATCTCTATTTCTGATATCGTAGAATGATCAGAACTTTTATTATGCTCTTATTAACATTCACTTTCCCCACTGCTATCTGCTACCTGTGTAAATAATTATTTTATCGGAAAATTCAACTTTGAAACAAAACTAAGAAGGGTATGTAACAGCAGCTCTATATTAATTCCATACAGAGATAATACGTGCGGTAACCACTAATATTATATAAAGACGACTGACGGATTTTTGAATTTTTTGACTGACAGGCTACCGTCACCTACCGCCCGAATTGTTTTCGATTGTGTATGACTCTGAATTGACTCCTATATCTTTCGAACAAGGTGCAAGATGCAAGTGCATTGTTTAGGGCACTTACGATTCAATGATTCGGGGTGATTCGGGTGTTTCTGGAAATACGATAATTGGCGAAGATCTGCATGCGCATTATTAGTTTTGGAGTACTGTAAGTAGTAGTAGCTTCATTTACTTAAATATTCTTAAAAGACGAAAATCAATGACGCGTCCAATGATATTATACAATTGAAAAGAAAAATTCTGAAGTTACGAAATAAGGGTCGGAGCTTGTTTACAAACATTGTGACACGAGAATTTTATATTATCACTGACTAGCTGTGCCGCGCGGTTTCACCAGCATTGCTCCGCTCCTGTTGGTCTTAGCGTGATAATATATGTATTATATACAAACAAGAAAATATCATTGGACGCGTCATCCAATTGCAAGTAGGTATACACACCTAAAGCCATCATAATTATTGCACCTACTTAAATAATAAATATTAAAGTACCGATTATTAATAAGGTAAAAGATTAGATTATTTATATTTCTTTGTCATGGATTAACCAACAAAATTCTTAACCGATAACGGAAAATTATTTCAAGAGTAAATAAAAAGCTACAATGCAGGCGGAGCCAGGAGGAGTTGCTAGTTTTATAGATACCTTGTATGTAAATAGACAGATATAATTATAAATTTACTGATTATCTACCAATGTTATATCACTACATAGTATAAGACAAAGTTGCTTTTTCTGTCCCTATGTCCCTATGTATGCTTGCAACGGATTTTGATGCGTTTTTTTAATAGTTAGAGTGATTCAAGAGGAAGGTTTTAGTATATAATTTATTAGGTTTTAGACAAAGCGGGCGAAGCCGCGGGCGGAAAGCTAGTTATTTATAAGTGTACCTAATTAATTACCTAAGTGAAAGAACTTAAAATGCATCTGCCCCTCTAAAAATTATAAATAGGGAACAAATGAAGATACATATGAATGTGGAATTGTCTTGTCCGTTCGTCTAACGAGGAAATGAGATTAAATGATGGGATTCAGTTTCGGTGGGATCGGCCTTGGTTGTGATGCAGTTTTTAATCCCAGACTATTTAGTGTTTATTCCTCGTTTTATGAATTAGAATAAATGTTTTTATAAATACTGATTTTGGATAAAATGAATGATGATTGCTTATGCATAATATAAAAACAAAGTCACTTTCTATGTCCCTATATCCATAATGTCCCTATGCATGCTTAAATCTTTAAAACTACGCAACAGATTTTGATGCGGTTTTTTAAATAGAGTAATTCAAGAGGAAGGTTTTAGAAAAAGCGGGCTGAGCCGCGGGCGAAAAGCCAAAAAGTATTTAAAAGAAAAGCAAAAAGTATTTAATAAAATATAGGCTTTTTAGAGATAAGCCACGATTAAAACTGGGTCATCCGTCATATCATTATTTATTCACATCGTTATGGATGCAGTAACTAGTTAGTTGCTAGACTTTAAAACGATTTATATTATCCTCCTTTTAAACCCTTTTTAAATCAATTAAAAAAAAATTTAATTGCTATTATTATTTACATAAAATCAAACGAAAGGAAACACATTACGTTTTTATAGCTCTACAATGTCGAAAAACTTCCGCAACAGCATAGAAAAGTCTAGAATCCTTTGGATATCTACTATCCAGCTCCAGAATCTCGGCCATTGCTATTTATACGAATCTAGTTAAACCAGATTAACATAATTAATATATCTGTTAAAACTGGTTCCCGCGGAAATCTCATTTATTATTTACTAGCTTTCCACCCGCGGCATCGCCCGCGCAGTCAAAGAAAAACCCGCATAGTTCCCGTTCTCGTGGGATTTCCGGGATAAAACCTATCCTATGTCCTTTCTCGGGTATCAAAATATCTCTATACCAAATTTCATGCAAATTGGTTCAGTAGTTAAGGCATGATTGAGTAACAGACAGACAGACAGAGTTACTTTCGCATTTATAATATTAGTATGGATGTTTTTAAAATTGAGTGATTTTATGTAAATATTACGTTGTTTTATGGGTAATTACTTAATTGAATTGTGTTACAGTTTCTTATTACCAAATATTAACAAAATATTATTAAAAATAGAGTTATTTGGATTTCAAATTTCATGTGTGAAATAAAATAAAGGAATATTTTTCAGTGGAAAGAAAGATAAGGCAATTAAGATATAACGCTCGATTATATTCACAATACCGTAAAATTGTACCTAATAATGTTGTAAATTCAACTTTTATTACCTATTCAATCGATATGTACATTTATTACCGATTTTTGCTGTCTTTAGAGAAATCAGGAATTTTCTTATTTGTATTACTTTAATAGAATTCATCTGTAATGTCTAAATATACTTAAAACTGCAAGTTTGCGAATGTTTTGCTTCGAAACACAGAAAGTACCTACAATACTTTGTATGTATGTGTCATATGTACAGAACAACACTTTTATTTACTTCGTGATCTATAAAATATTCATAAATCTGTTATTTACTTATATCTTCATCTCAGGGTGTAATCGTTAAGTGTGTACAGGCGATTGTTCCGTAACTATTGCAGATATCAAAAAACTTTATACTGATATCGAAAGCCCTCTAACTAATGAGTAAAATGACAACAATAACTTTTTAAAAATAAAACGGGAAATATTAACGATTACACCCTGTATACGGATGCAATACTATTACCTTGTTTTGTAACCTCATTAAGTAATCAGGTGAAACCTGTATTATAGTTTTTGACCTAAATTCACTGACCTTTGTAATCTTTACATTTATATGGATTCAATGCTCGGTTTGTAAACTGTTGAAGAATTCCATTATTATTGGAAACTATAGAAGCAAATCCGTTTAAAATTCATGGATTGAATTTTATCTAAGAATGATGATTTAAGTATTTTGACTGACCGGTTGGCTTGGTGAACCCACTACCTCTGGCTTGAAAGGCAGGGTCACAGAGGTCACAGAGGTAGTGGGTTCGATTCCCACCCAGGGCAAATATTTGTGTGATGAACATTGATGTTTGCTAAGTGTCTGGGTGCTATTTATTTATATTTACCTATATAAGTATTTATTTAAAATTATATATATGTATGTTTATCAGCCATCTGGTTTCCAATTTCCATATCACAAGCGAAAGTTTAGTATGGGATCAGATCGTGCCATGTGTGAAAAATGTCTAAGGTACTTACTTTTAATGGTTTTAAAATAACGTTTCAATTGATTTAAAAATCACATTGAACACATACGAGATAAAAGTAAATATTTCCCAGCAAATAATATGTAAAAATGCATGTTTTAATTTCAATGCCATTTGCTACAGAGATCGAAACGATAAGAAATATTTTTTTCACGGCAAATATGCATTTTTCATGTTAACACCTTCTTTTTAAACGAGAATTTTTTTATATTTTAAAGGTATTTAGTAAGGAAATTTTACAAATTCAAATTAAAATATTGATTCATTTAACATATGGATATTGTCGGGTAATTCGGAAAATTGTGAATACCACTTCAGAGCATCGTTTTATTGTATCGTAAAGGTATCATATGAAAACAAACGGCTTCGGTAAAAATAGCATTCATATTTAAATAAATAAATAAATAAATATTTCAGGACAATTTTTACACACGGCACGATCTGATCCCATACTAAGCTTTCGCTTGTGTTATGGAAACCAGATGGCTGATAAACATACATATATAATTTTTAAATAAATACTTATATAGATAAAATTTAACACCCAGACACAGAGCAAACATTTATTTTCATCACACAAATATTTGTCCCGGGTGGGAATCGAACCCACGACCTCTGGCTTTGAAGGCACGGCCACTACCAACCAAGCCAACTCAAATCACTAGTTACGTATTAACTTAATTCGGAATTACACTAATGCACCTATAAATGCTAGAATAAATTATAAGTTGATTATAATGTAATTAAAACGCACACAAACAAACAATTAACGTGGCTTTCTCAATGAATTGTTATTCTAAGTAATCTTATCACTGTAATAACTTAGTACTTAAGGTTGTATGTGATTAAGTAATAAATGTGCTTATCTCATCGTTACGAGCTAGATTTTCTATTATAAATTTAATGAGAAAATACTATAAATAGACGTTTTCAAATCAGATATCATTATAGTTTATCTTACGATACAACTTTATTCATTAATTATCTACGTTAATCTAATCCTACTAATCACTACATAGTATAAAACAAAGTCGCTTTCTCTGTCCCTATGTCCCTATGTATGCTTAAATCTTTAAAACTACGCAACAGATTTTGATGCGGTTTTTTTTAATAGATGGAGTGATTCAAGAGGAAGGTTTTGGTATATAATTTATTATGTTTTAGACAAAGCGGGCGAAGCCGCGGGTGGAAAGCTAGTAATATTATAAATGCGAAAGTTTGTGAGGATGTGTATGTGTGTGGTTGTTACTCTTTCACGCAAATACTACTGAACCGATTACAATGAAATTAAGCACACATATAGAGGGTAACTTGAATTATCACATAGGATAGGTTTTATTCCGGAAACCCCACGGGAACGGGAACTATGCGGGTTTTTCTTAGAAAACGCGGGCGAAGCCGCGGGCGGAAATCTAGTCAATACATATAATAAAATTCTAGAAAAGTGGTGTCTGTACAATGAAAATATGTAAAAAAATATTAGCAGGGGTTATTATTAAATCGATCCCAAACCCAAAACTGTAGTTAAAAAATTTTTTGTCTGTTTGTCTGTTTGTCTGTTTGTCTGTATGTTTGAACACGCTAATCTCAGAAACGGCTTATCCGATTTCGATGCGGTTTTCACTAATATATTGTGGTAATCTTCATTTAACATTTAGTGTTTATTTCATGTCAATCGGTTCATAAATAAAAAAGTTATGACCATTTAAGTACTCACGGCGAACATTTGCTAAGGCATTCTATGGTACACATACAGTGTACGATAAAACGTAAGTTATCTGTTATACGCTACAGTTATGTCCAAGTGATCATATCGAAAGTCCCCAAGGGTGGGGGGGTAAGCTGAGGTAGTAGGGGGGAGGGGTCAAATTAAAATTATACTTATTTCTAGGTAAATTTTATACATAAAATGTCCTTTAAATTATGTCGTGTTTATAATATTATATTTTTAACCCCCGATGCAAAAATATGGGTGATAAGTGTTTGACCGCTGTGTGTGTGTGTGTTTGTGCCACCGTAGCTCGCTAGCAGGTAATCCGAATTAGATGATGTTTTTTTGTTAGGCAGCATATTTTCCGACGCTGGTTCTTAAATAAACTGTATCAAAATCGGTTCATCCATTTATTGTGTAAAAGTGGGAATGAAAATAACTAAAGTTGAATTTATATTTTTGGTTTTATGGCATTCAAATGCTTTATAAATATAAATTTATAAAGAATAGAAAAAATAGAAAAAATTCGATCACGAGGCGGGACTCGAACGGCGCGAAGGATGCGGGTTCGAGTCCCGCCTCGTGATCGAATTTTTTCTATTTTTTCTATTCTTTATAAATTTATATTTATAAAGCATTTGAATGCCATAAAACCAAAAATATAAATTCAACAAAAAAGGTCGTGTTCCATCGCTACAATATTGTATTCACTGAAAAGTGCTTCATATTGGTTGAAATGGTTGTTAATCATCTCAATAGATGGCGCGCGGTGTGTCCCTTCAGACACATAAAACTGAAAGAATAGAATAAATTCGATCACTCGGGCGGGTCACGAGTGGCTGAGTTGGTGAGGCATCCGCCCCGGAATGGCGCGAAGGATGCGGGTTCGAGTCCCGCCTCGTGATCGAATTTTTTCTATTTTTTCTATTCTTTATAAATTTATATTTATAAAGCATTTGAATGCCATAAAACCAAAAATATAAATTCAACAAAAAAGGTCGTGTTCCATCGCTACAATATTGTATTCACTGAAAAGTGCTTCATATTGGTTGAAATGGTTGTTAATCATCTCAATAGATGGCGCGCGGTGTGTCCCTTCAGACACATAAAACTGAAAGAATAGAATAAATTCGATCACTCGGGCGGGTCACGAGTGGCTGAGTTGGTGAGGCATCCGCCCCGGAATGGCGCGAAGGATGCGGGTTCGAGTCCCGCCTCGTGATCGAATTTTTTCTATTTTTTCTATTCTTTATAAATTTATATTTATAAAGCATTTGAATGCCATAAAACCAAAAATATAAATTCAACAAAAAAGGTCGTGTTCCATCGCTACAATATTGTATTCACTGAAAAGTGCTTCATATTGGTTGAAATGGTTGTTAATCATCTCAATAGATGGCGCGCGGTGTGTCCCTTCAGACACATAAAACTGAAAGAATAGAATAAATTCGATCACTCGGGCGGGTCACGAGTGGCTGAGTTGGTGAGGCATCCGCCCCGGAATGGCGCGAAGGATGCGGGTTCGAGTCCCGCCTCGTGATCGAATTTTTTCTATTTTTTCTATTCTTTATAAATTTATAACTAAAGTTGTCGAATATACTTTAGTGATATATTAAATGAAAGTGAACGACCTATCAGTAAAAATAAGTCAAATTTTATCAAAATCGGTTCATCCATTTATTTGATATAGGTATAAAAGTGGTAGATAATAAAAAAAGTGAATTTTGACTCAAGTGACATATGAAATGAAAGGGCATGACGTGTAAAGTATAATTAGACATATTTAATCAAAATCGGTTCATCCATTTACTATACCTATATACAGGGTGTAATCGTTAAGTATTACAGATAACAAAAAACTTTAAACTGATATCGAAAGTACTTAACCTAATGAGTAAAATGGCGGTAATAAATTGTTAAAAATAAATCGAGAAATATCAAAAAAATTATCTTTAAACCCTCCCATACATTAAGTATGAAATATGAATATCCCATATACATTTAATATGAAAGATTTTAGCTTTCTTTTTCTTTTTTGGTTTTCTGCTTTAATTACTTCGCAAATTTGAAGTGGCATTTTCCACGCTTTTTCCGGACATTTTCACGCATTTTCCGGATATTTTCCGGGGATTTTCCGAGCATTTTCCGGGCATTTTCCAGGCATTTTCCACGCTTTTTCCGGACATATCCACGCATTTTCCGGATATTTTCCAGACATTTCCCTGGCATTTTCCAGTTATTTTCCGGGATATTCCAGACATTTTCCGGGAATTTCCCAGGCATTTTCCGAGCATTTCCCGGGGATTTTCCGGATGTTTCCCAGACATTTCCCGGACATTTCCCTGGCATTTTCCGGGGATTTTCCACGCATTTCCCAGACATTTTCCGGACATTTTTCAGGCATTTTCCGGGGATTCTCCAGGCATTTTCCGGATATTTTCCGGACATTTTCACGCATTTACCGGATATTTTCCGGACATTTTCACGCATTTTCCGGATATTTTCCAGGCATTTTCCAGGGATTTTCCACGGTTTTTCCGGAAATTTCCACGCATTTTCCGAGCATTTCCCAGGCATTTTCCGGTTATTTTCCGGGAATTTCCCAGGCTTTCCGGGGATTTTCCGAGCATTTCCCGGGGATTTTCCGGATGTTTTCCAGACATTTTCCGGACATTTCCCTGGCATTTTCCGGGGATTTTCCACGCATTTCCCAGACATTTTCCGGACATTTCTCAGGCATTTTCCGGCGATTTTCCAGGCATTTTCCGGATATTTTCCGGACATTTTCACGCATTTACCGGATATTTTCCGGACATTTTCACGCATTTTCCGGATATTTTCCAGGCATTTTCCAGGGATTTTCCACGGTTTTTCCGGAAATTTCCATGCATTTTCCGGGCATTTTCAGGCATTTTCCACGCTTTTTCCGGAAATTTCCACGCTTTTTCCGGAAATTTCCACGCATTTTCCGGATATTTTCCAGACATTTCCCTGGCATTTTCAGGCATTTTCCACGCTTTTTCCGGAAATTTCTACGCATTTTCCGGATATTTTCCAGACATTTCCCTGGCATTTTCCGGTTATTTTCCGGGATTTTCCAGACATTTTCCGGGAATTTCCCAGGCATTTTCCGAGCATTTCCCGGGGATTTTCCGGATGTTGCCCAGACATTTTCCGGACATTTCCCTGGCATTTTACGGGGATTTTCCACGCATTTACCGGATATTTTCCGGACATTTTCACGCATTTTCCGGATATCTTCCAGGCATTTTCCAGGGATTTTCCACGGTTTTTCCGGAAATTTCCACGCATTTTCCGAGCATTTCCCAGGCATTTTCCGGTTATTTTCCGGGAATTTCCCAGGCTTTTTCCGGGGATTTTCCGAGCATATCCCGGGGATTTTCCCGATGTTTTCCAGACATTTTCCGGACATTTCCCTGGCATTTTCCGGGGATTTTCCAGACATTTTCCGGGGATTTTCCGAGCATTTCCCGGGGATTTTCCAGACATTTACAGGCTATGTCAGGGAAATGTCCGGAAAATGCCTGGAAAATTCCCGGAAAATATCCGGAAAATGCGTGAAAATGTCCGGAAAAATGTGGAAAATGTCACTTCAAATTTGCGAAGTAATTAAAGCAGAAAACCAAAAAAAGAAAAAAAAAGCTAAAATCTTTCATATTAAATGTAGGTATATGGGATATTCATATTTCATACTTTATGAATGGGAGGGTTTAAAGATAATTTTTTTGATATTTCTCGATTTATTTTTAAAAATTTATTACCGCCATTTTACTCATTAGGTTAAGTACTTTCGATATCAGTTTAAAGTTTTTTGTTATCTGTAATACTTACGGAAAAATCGCCTGTGCACACTTAACGATTACACCCTGTATAGGTATAAGTGGGAATGAAAGAAACGAATGTTGTCAAATATTGTGATAGTACCTACCTAAGTGATATATCAAATGAATGTGCAAATCGGGTGAATTACAATTAGTAATGTTTTATCGAAATCGGTTCATCCGTTTTTTACATATAGGGCACTTTAGGGGTGATAGTGGTTAGATAAATAAACCAAATGGAGCATCAAACGATAGGATATGACGTGTACATATAGGTACAATTAGATAATATAATTTACATCAAAATCGGTTCTGCCATTTACTAGGGATGGAAAGGGAAGGGTTGAAAGTCTGTGAAAGAAGAGGGGGACATGGGAGCGAGAGGATAGCCACACCCTGGAAATTTTGAACTCTTCTCAAAGCCACATAGGCCTGGCCCTTGGCAATTTTTTTTCTTAAATATACCACTTCTTTTGCCACTGTGGTCCATTACAATTTATGCACGGTTACGGCCCAACTTAAAAGATGTCAGATGTAGGAATGTATTATGGAGGTAGAGGTAGGTCTCGCTCACTTGAAAATATTAAATGAAAATAAGAAACCGAAGTTTAAAAATTAAAAAAAAAAACCCAACGCAACGAAGGAAAAGGAATATATATAATTTTACAAACTTCCCGACGATCTTTAAAATTAAGTACCATTATAAAAAAAAATATACTTATATAAGATATATTATTATGATAATGATGGTATGGTATGGTATCCTTAACTTTTACCAAAATTGTAGATTATAAAATTATCTTTAAAAAACTTCACATACATTTTTTTCTAGGAGCCACTGTTTCTACGAAAAATCTATTTTTTCATTCATCGTTGATCTCAAAAATAAAAATTCCAATCACCAGAACGACAGGAAATTTTAATAATTGATTTTTAATTGTGTTTTGCACAATTTTATTAAATTGCGACTGGATGAAAATTTTGTTCGTGGTCGTCGTCGTCGTTGGTAGGGTGAACAAATCCTTAGCAAAACATCATACGCTTATGTCAATTAGTATCGATAGCGGATTCTATTCCTTTACGTTTTGACGTTTGCCTCGGCACTCAGTTGCTGCACAATATATTGTCAAAAACATCCATACAAGGAAGGAAGGTAAATAAATTTGCTCCTCTCCCTCCTGGTGCCTAAAAAATAATATGCCATAATTTAAAATAAATTTTACGTAGAAAATTAATTAGGCACTTATTTTTTTATTTTTTAGCTCAGTTTAGTAATAAATTTTACTAACTGTTCTTTTAACCCTACATACATAACGTACTAAGGTACCCTTAATAGCATAACGTGAGGTCGATTTGACTCACACGTAATTTTTATCGAATTACACTGTAGTTTTTTAATATTTCTATGAAATTTATTGAATGATATTATTAAACTAATTTAATAAATGAAATAAAAACGCGTTTTAATTTGTATTATCTTTATTTTACTTAAAAACAAAACATAAACTAAAATTATCTGAAAAAAAATAACCTAAATTGAGTATCTCTTTCTCTTTGGATAAAAACACTTAACTAGTCAATACATATAATAAAATTCTAGAAAAGCGGTGTCTGTACAATGAAAATATGAAAAAAAAAATTAGCAGGTGTTATTATTAAATCGATCCCAAACCCAAAACTGTAGTTAAAAAAATTTTTGTCTGTTTGTCTGTTTGTCTGTATGTTCGTGCACGCTAATCTCAGAAACGGCTTATCCGATTTAGATGCGGTTTTCACTAATGTATTGGAGTAATCTTCATTTAACATTTAGTGTTTATTTCATATCAATCGGTTCGTAAACAAAAAAGTTATGACCATTTAAGTATTCACGGCGAACATTTGCTAAGGCATTCTATTTATTGTACACTGTACAGTGTACGATAAAACGTAAGTTATCTGTTACAGTTATTCCTATAAATGTCCAGGTGATCATATCGAAAGTCCCCAAGGGTGGGGGGGGGAGTGGGGTAAGCTGAAGTAAGTAGGGGGGAAGGGGTCAAATTAGAATTATGCTTTTTTCTAGGTAAATTTTATACATAAAATGTCCTTTAAATTATGTCGTATTATATTTTTAACTCCCGACGCAAAAAGATGGGTGATAAGTTTTTGATCGCTATGTTTGTCTGTGTGTGTGTGTGTGTCTGTTTGTGCCACCGTAGCTCGCTAACAGGTAATCCGAATTAGATGCGGTTTTTTTGTTAGGCAGCATATTTTCCGACGCTGGTTCTTAGATAAAGTGTATCAAAATCGGTTCATCCATTTATTACATCTAGGTATATAGGGGTAAAAGTGAAATGAAAGTGAACGACCTATCAGTAACAATAAGTCAAATTTTATCAAAATCGGTTCATCCATTTATTTGATATAGGTATAAAAGTGGTAATAAAAAATGAATTTTGTCAAATATACTCAAGTGACATATCAAATGAAAGGGCATGACGTGTAAAGTATAATTAGACATATTTAATAAAAATCGGTTCATCCATTTATTATACCTATATATTATGGGTAAAAGTGGGAATGAAAAAAACGAATGTTGTCAAATATATCCAAGTGACATATCAAATGAAAGTGCATAACGGGTGAAGTACAGTTAGTTATATTTTTATCCAATTCGGTTAATCCATTTATTAGATTACAGCGGTAAAAGTGGGAATGAACAATAATCGAATGTGGTCAAATAATATACTCAAGCGGCATATCAAAATATGAAAGGGCAACGTGTGAATTACAATTAGTCATATTTAATCGAAATCGGTTCATCCGTTTATTACATTTAGGGCACTTTAGGGGCGACAGTGGGTATAAATAAACCAAATGGAGCATCAAACGACAGGATATGACGTGTACAATGTACATATAGGTACAATTAGATAATATGGTTTACATCAAAATCGGTTCTGCCATTTACTAGGGGTGGAAAGGGAAGGGTTGAAAGTCTGTGAAAGAAGAGGAGATATGGGAGCGAGAGGATAGCCACACCCTGGAAATTTTGAACTCTACTCAAAGCCACATAGGCCTGGCCCTTGGAATTTTTTTTTTCCTAAATATACCACTTCTTTTGCCACTGTGGTCCATTACAATTTGTGCACGGTTACGGCCCAACGTAAAAGATGTCAAGGAGCAACAAACTTATAGATATCAATATGATGTAGGAATGTAATATGGAGGTACATTTGATAGCTCGGTCTCGCTCACTTGAAAATATTACATGAAAATAAGAAACCGAAGTTTAAAAATTTAAAAATTAAAAAAAAATCCCAAAGCAACGAAGATAAAGGAATAAATCATTTTACAAACTTCCCGACGATCTTAAAAATTAAGTACCATTATAAAAAAATATTTATAGAGGTACATATATGATATATTATGATAATGTTGGCATGGCAGCCCCGACGACTTTGCTTTTTTTTATAAATATTTAAAATGGTATTTATTTTTAAAGATCATCGGGAAGTTTGTGAAATTATTTATTCCTTTTTCTATGCACTTTTCTTCGTTGCGTTGGGTTTTTTTTTTATTTAATTTTTATTGCACGGTCTAAACGGTTTAGTTACTACAGGCGGGAGACAGGATTCAGGAAAGATCTGATTTGGATTTGTTGCTGGATTTGATAAAAACTGGCTGATCAGTTGCTGCACGATACATTGTTAATAACATCCATACAAGGAAGGAAGAAATTTGCTCGCCTCCCCCCTGGTGCCTAAAAATAATATGACATAATTTAAAAGAAATACGTAGAAAATTAATTAGGCATTTATTTTTTTTATTTTTTAGCTCAGTTCGGTAATAAATTTTACTATCAGTTCTTTTAATTATTTATGGTAGTACGTGTTTAGTGATTACTCAATAATTAAGTTAAGTAGTAACTACTATGCAGTCACTATATTCCACGCGGACGAAGTCGCGGGCACAGCTAGTTAATCATAAATCTACATTTTGAATGTTTTATGCCTTTAAAAAGCCTTTAAAAAAAAGCTTGTAAATAAACTGAGCATCTGAAATACAAATATTCCGCTAGTTTAGTTCTTAACAATGTTTTTCTTGACAATGGCATACAATTGTATAAAAATTTAGCAAACCGCGCCCAAATTACTATTACTCCATTGAAAAGTTACATTTGGGGTTGCATTTTTTAGAGGACGCAATTTTATTTTTTTGATGTGTAGGGGGGGTCAGTATGAAGCTATCACCAAGTTTGTGGGGTCGCCACCCTTGTCCCACGGCCGCCATCTTGAAAATAGCGGTTGATATGGTTTTTACGATATATCTCCTAAACTATTTATTTGATGAAAAACATTGAGTAACATTATTTGTTGCAAATTAAATTCTCTACATCTTTGGTCCAGTAACTTTTTGTCGTAGAACTATAAATAAAAAAGTTATAAGTGAAAATGTTCAGAAATTAGAGATATTTATATTTTTCAATATAACTTTTTTTATAATTTTACGAAGAAATGATATCAGACCATTTTTGTAGATTGTTTTTCGAGGAACAACTTTTATATACAACATTTTGTCATTAAGTAAATAGCTAAGGTTTTACAGCGCTCCGAAGTGAGTACTAATTTTCAGTACTCTGATCTATACAGTATATTTATATTATGTGTGTAAATAATAATTTGTAATCAGTAATTGTTTTTTTTTTGTTATTATAATATTTTTAATAATTAATTTTGCGATATTATAAATAATTAATTATTGAATCTTTTCCCCACCACCCAGGAGATAGTCTGGAAGCGCGTTTTTTTTACGTCGAAAAGCAGGGCTGAAATGTTCTGCAGTGTGCTTCCATTGTTGTGGAGTCTGGGAAAAGAGCCAATAGGCAATATATTATGTATAGTTACTACTGAAAAATAGTACTCACTTCTGAGCGCTGTAAAACCTTAGCTATTGACGTAATGAAAAAATGTTGTATATAAAAGTTGTTCCTCGAAAAACAATCTACAAAAATGGTCTGATATCATTTCTTCGTAAAATTATAAAAAAAAAGTTTTATTGAAAAATATAAACATCTCTAATTTCTGAACATTTTCGCTTATAACTTTTTTATTTATAGTTCTACGACAAAAAGTTACTGGACCAAAGTTGTAGAGAATTTAATTTGCAACAAATAATGTTACTCAATGTTTTTCATCAAATAAATAGTTTAAGAGATATATCGTAAAAACCATTCCAACCGCTATTTTCAAGATGGCGGCCGTGGGACAAGGGTGGCGACCCCACAAACTTGGTTTTAGCTTCACACTGACCCCCCCTACATATCAAAAAAACAAAATTGCGTCCTCTAAAAAACGCAAGGTTAGGCCTAAAAAATGTAACATTTCAATGAACTATATTGTGTTGCGTAAACAGTCATTTAGGCATAATCACAGGGCATAATAGTTTATTATGAGTATGACATGAGAGTTGATTTGATAGTATATTGTGGGAAAAGAAAATATTAATTATAACATAATTATGTTTGAAGACAATCCAACACTAGAATAATATTATCCAATAAGAACCAATAGTTATTGAAGAAGTTAAAGATTCACTTTATTTTTTAACAATTTCTTTCTTATTTTCCGCCCGCAGCTTTGCCCGCTTTTTTAAGACCTTATCTATACTAATATTATAAAGCTGAAGAGTTTGTTTGTTTGTTTGTTTGTTTGTTTGAACGCGCTAATCTCGGGAACTACTGGTCCAATTTGAAAAATTCTTTCGGTGTTAGATAGCCCATTTATCGAGGAAGGTTATAGGCTATATATCATCACGCTACGACCAACAGGGGTGGAGCCACGGGGGTGAAACCGCGCGGAGCAGCTAGTATATTATATACTAAAACATTCCTCTTGAATCACTCTATCTATTTAAAAAAAAACCGCATCAAAATCATTGCGTAGTTTTAATAATATAGCCTATAGCCTTCTTCAA
This sequence comes from Colias behrii, assembly GCA_029959065.1. Classification (NCBI taxonomy): domain Eukaryota; kingdom Metazoa; phylum Arthropoda; class Insecta; order Lepidoptera; family Pieridae; genus Colias; species Colias behrii. The sequence goes on from JARWMC010000026.1 coordinate 707,693, forward strand.
TAAATGCGCTATCTAACACCGAAATAATTTTAAAATCGGAACAGTTGTTCCTGAGATTAGCGTGTACAAACAAACAAACTTTTCAGCTTTATAATATGTATTAGGCAGTATTTACTATTTAGTATAGATAACTAAAACAGATAAAATAGCGTATGTTTGTATCTTTGCAGGCATGGTCGGAGCGCCCGATGTGGTCAAGCCCTCAGAGAAGGTCGAAGATTGTTCGCCACACGTCAACGGCAACCCTGTATTTACAATTTGCGGTAAGTGAGCTATCCAATCGTGAAATTTTCATCGAAACCGGTCCAGCCGTTATGGAGATTGGCCAAATGAACAGGCGATTAAACACCAGAAAACGAGCATTCAATTTATTCACCGATTCGGAAAGCAGTTTCAGAAAAGAGTCAGCAAGAAACTCTCACTCTTCGAAAACCGCACACCTTTTGTTCATCCGTCTGCACGTTTGTATACACATAACAAACAAACTACACTAACAAAGAATCTTCCCATCACAACTTCATCAGTCACACTTATTTCAATAATAATAATTAGTAATATTTAGTTTGTGCAAACATTTCACAGCGCACGTTGTATTTAACAATAATATTATTAACTATCTCTGTCACACTGTTTTAGCTTCCAACTTCTAAATAGGTATAGGTATCGAGTAAATCGATTTATTATTTGCCCAAAAATATCCAACGGGAAGCTTAAATTTAAAAATAAACAATCTTTTTTAATCTCTAATCTTAATCTAATTCAGTAATCTTTGAAATTAGATAACCTTTTTACCAAATATTTTTAGGCATAATGACAGTGCAAAAAATGATTATTAACAAAGCATGCACACTTTGATAAATTATATTTTTATTTTATTTATTCTTCTTCATAAATATCTCTCTCTTATATCTTCTCCATAAATATATCTACAAATAGATTAAAACTATAACAATACATTAAGCAGTTTTTGAGTAAACCGCTTACGAACACACAGACATAGTGCAGTTCTTTATTTTATTTATATTTGACGTTAAGTAAGTACTGTATTATTAACAAAACATATTATACGCAGTTATTGAGTAAAGAAATCACGGTAAGTGTAAACCACTTGAGATAATATTGTGAAAGAAAACAATGGTTAGTGTGTAACATCTATTATTTATTATGTATTATCGGAATGTTAGAAATAGAAAGTATTTATAAATTCTTAAGAAAATGTAGTGAAAACTGAAATAACTTAAGAATTTGACGTGTCACCTGCACCACCATTTTTAATCTGCGAGAAAAAAATGTCTGATCATGATGATTTTATAAAAAGAAATAAATACATATTTATCGAAGAAAATGCATCATCAAATTTATCGTACACTTTGAATTTTAATAGTTACTTGAATTTAATAAACAGCTTGTTATATTGAAAAAAAAAAGAAAACCCTTGAAAAAGTTTGTGTTTTGTTTAACCTACTTGGAAGTTACGCGCCATCTTTTTTCAAAAAGAAATACTTAATTACAACTTCATGAAAGTCTGAAGAAATTGCTGAAAAATCGTGATTCGAATGAATGAATGAATGAATGAATGAATACTTTATTTACACCAGTAACAAAATAATAACAAAAACACAAGCAATAGAAAAACGTACAAAAAGGCGGCCTTATCGCTAACCGATCTCTTCCAGGCAACCTTAGGTCAGGGATCATGAGAATTACGTCATATTATATTGGGGTCGATGGTGCACAACACTATTTATAATAAATTATATATACATGAAGATACTATACATAATTAAATAAATGAGTATACTACATAATAATATAATATACATATAGATAGATAGATAGATAAAACGTTTATTCATAGAACACAATCACACTTACAAATAAAACACAAAAGACAAAAAGCAGTAAAACAATACAGAAAACACTCATACACACAGAAAAATTAAAAGTATAACAATTAAACCGTTAATGTGCACAGCGTTCTACGAACAGGCCTTGGCTCAGCATAAATGTCAGAGTTTTTAAAGAGACCCCGACGCTGATATTCTGCCAATGCCTCTTGAGGGCAGAAAATTAAAATAAACTTAAATAAATAGATAATGCAAAGGAGATAAAGGTTAAATATTCATAAAATTATAGTATATAATATCAATAAACATATAGGTACACAAATGAAAGGGCAATACACAATATAAGAAATAATAATAAACTTCAGGAACCAACAAGCATTCCACAGAAGGTGTGGTAACCCTATAGGTTTACGCCTTACGGCAGAAACAAGACTGTGCAAATGAATAAAAATAAACAGAGAAAAATAAATAAATATATCAAAATTATGGAACTGATTTGATATACACATGATGATTTGTTAAATAAAATAAAAATCTCTTAATTAAATCGATAATAATTTGATTATTATATAAATAAACGCTTATGGAAAAAGTTATCGTACATTTAATACAAACTACTGGGTATATCTTTGTTTTTACTAAATTTAACATAGTTTTATAAATTTTGTGTGTAATAAAAATAAATACGTGTTTACGTACTTATGTTATATCTCATCATATTATGAAACTATACTAGCATTCAACCCGATTCCACCCATGCTTTGTCTATTACCTCATAATTTATATTAAAACATTAATACTAAAGCCTTCTTTGAGAATAGCTCTATCACAGAGCTCTATCTATTAAAAAGTCGCATCAAAATCCGTTGAGTACTTTTAAAAATTTAAGCATACATAGAGACGGACATACAGCAATAGCGACTTTGTTCTTTAATCTATACTAAGTAGTGATATGGTATCTTTTAATACAAAATAAAATAGATTTTTCTCTGACTTCACCGAAAATACGTTAGCGTGTGGTATATGCCTGGTGCAAGTTGGCCCAATTCGAAGCGATTCACTCCCACATTTATTGTCATACAATTAAAATGCAATGCATTTATATTCCTTTCTTTCATTAATTTAAAACTCACAGTGAAATTAGTTCAATTGTTCCTATAACCTTCACCACGCGTGTTCATATTATAAAAGTTCTGACCTTGTAAATTGCTAAACACAAATATATAAATAAAAACATTTAATGACTCGACTAAACAAAGAAATGATAAGGTTAAAAATAAAAGATAAACTTTACTAATTACAGGTTAAAGAAACGGAAAACCTAATCAATCACGATAATTAAGTAATTAGTAGTTTTATATTGATCTTATCATTTTTTCAAGAAATGATTCGATATCCTCTTCTATCGATATCCTCTATAACAAATACTGTATTTATTATAAGCATTTTTTCCCGGCATCGCCCAGTTAACCCTGAATGAAAAAAATATCATACTTATAGTTATATATCTATGTAAAGGTAAAATAATTTTTTTAATTGGCCTAGTAATGTTTGTGCCAAATCGTAATAAACAATAAAAGTATTGTTCTTTATAATATTACTATATTTATAATATTACTGGCTGTGCCCCGCGGTTTCGCCCGCATTGCTCCGCTCCTGTTGGTCTGGGTGATGATATGTAGCCTGTAACCTTCCTCGATAAATGGGGTATCCACAGGGGGTATCTAACTCGGGCCAGTAGTTCCTGAAATTAGCGCGTTCAAACAAACAAATCTTCAGCTTTATAACATAATATAGTATAGATTTTAAATTAATAGACCATTAATTTACATTGTATTTTATTAATTGCAAAGCAAACATAAATTAGTGACCCTTAAAAATATTGCACACCATTTTGCAATACAAAAAAACATTCATTAGTTATCAAGGCAAGAACAGCGGCAGCATAATCATAACGGCTTTCATTTATGTATCATAAATATCTATGATAACTGCTTAATCTTATTATAAACAAACATTACTGTTTTAATGACGTTGATAACTTTTAGTCTGTCCGCGAATGTCACTGTCAAAAGTCTTGTTTTTAGCAAGGAAATAGGAGTAAATAGCTAAACGTTTCCGTATCAGTTTTAATTAAGTTTTAAAGCAGTGTGGTTGTGCAAAATGGGTGTTAATATTGAAATTATTGTGCATAAATTATGGAGGAAGATGAATGGATATACTATATTAGGTAAGGTGTTTTTTTTATCTGATAGAAGTGTGATGATTCGCGCCAACTTTGTCCTGAAATTAAAGACAGGAATAATGTTTATCTTGAATTGGGGTGGTTTATCGAGATGAAAAAGTATTAATTTTAAAGTGGTATATCATGGGATTATATAGGGATGAAGAAAGGACTTATTTTAGAGTGGGTTTGTAATATATTTCAAACAATAGTAAACAATTATTGTGATAAACATTCCACCAGTGGAAACATTCGAACAACAATGAATGTAAACATAGTTTAGGCATCTTTTCATATTATATAGAGCCCTACTCTTTATATTTCCTATGTAGAGGCGGGCAATTGTAATTTTATAATATATTTTAAGTAACCTACGTTGTAGAAATGTATTTGTTATGTGCATTGCCTTTCAAATGCAAATATTTTCCACGGTCAAGGCTAAGACATTCTCTTCAAATATAATGCACTATTGAGTTAAACCACGCACATAATAAAAATTATTCAATCTGTTATTTAGAAGATTTTTTTTACTATGAAAATTCGTTTATATCATGTACACAACAAGTACCCACACAAACATTCGTCATTTAATCACATCATGACTTAAGCTTAACTAATATTTTCCACTATTTAGTAATTTTCTGAAGTATTATTTACATAAAACAGTACATTTTCTTATAAAATTGGCAAAATTCGATATAGCAAATGGGGAAATCTTGTTAATTGACAGACGATGGTCTTATCACTTCCCCTGATAAAGGTAAATACTGTAAATTATTAACACTGATAAGAGAATACGTGACTGAAAGTAAAAGTATTGTATAGTTTATCTTCATGAGGTCACAAAGAGCTACTGTTGAATATAAGTATTCTGGTACAGAACAGTATCTTTCGGTAAAAAACAACGAATGGTCATTCTACTCGATAATAAAATAAGATGTTCATAAACATCGTAATAATAATTATAAGAAAATGCTAAGAATCGGTACAGTCTTCGAACTCGTAACTTCTGTTGCTAGTTCATTATAAACTATACTCTTTCACAAATTAAGTTATAAATGCCTGTTTTGAAATAAATAATCATAAGAAATTTTTCGCTCTTTTTTTCTATTCTTTAAAAATTTCTTACGATAATTTATATCAAAAAGAATCGTTTCAACGTCGGACAGACAAAAAAGTCAAATTACCTAATAATACGATTTTCAATAGAACACTATATTTACATAAAACCCATAAACATTAGGATTCATCCCTTGAACTAAATCTAGACTGCATCCAAATATACGTACTTGATCTCTTAAATACGTAATCTAGAACAGATTAGCATTAACCTATTTATTTTTCGATGCTAAAACCACAGTGGTGATAATATTACGTAAGAAAACCTTTGAAGACTTGCCTTCATTTAGCTCATATGGTTTAAATAAGTTACAGATGTTTTCGTTTGGAAAAAGGTAATATAAAAAAAAATTGGTCATGCAAGTCGGACTCGCGACACACTAAGCGTTCCGTACAAATAAGCTATAGAGTAACTTTAAAAAAATGGTCACCCATCCTATTTAATTCCGTTACTGTTTCTTTACGTGATACGACGATTTTTTTTATTATTTGGCGTTCTAACAGCAACATTTATCTCTGATAATTTCAACCAGGTGACAGACGGACGGACAGACAGACAGACAGCGAAGTCTCAGTAATAAGTTCCCGTTTTTCCAAACAGAACCCTAAAAAAATTAACTCTAAAAATTACTTTTATTTCCAAACATACAATTTAATTATATGTATGAATTGCAGATGAAATTGGCAGTCCAGACAGTGGATTCACGATGGCTTCAATAAACTCGAACGGGGACCTGAAGAGTCCCGGGGACCCTCCAGATAAGAAGATTGCTGATGAAGATGCTGAGAAACAACCCTTGTCCGGGGTAAGATTACTTTTACTATATAATAAGTAGATTTTTATAAGCAGAAGAATATAGGAGGCAACAGAGTAGGTATATGCGTAATTAATAAAGTTTCTAGAGATACTCAAATTGGCTCTCTAATTGTAATGTTAATTTCCTCATAAACTTCTTCATTTTTTTACTGAAACTTATTAACACTGTTATTATTAAAATATCAAGTCATATTTATTTGCCTGAAGATTCATATTAGTAACATATCAAGGTTCTCCCTACTTACGTCATCGATACCTATTTTGTGCATCGAATTAAGCGTTTTTCATTCATCTCTTTCTTCAAAGACCTATCACATAACCAAAAAATAACACAATGCGTAAACAGCAATAAAAATCAAGGAAATAAAAAAAACCATCAAGTTCGATGTTCACGGAAGTACGTCATAGCCGCTCTCCATAACGTTGAAGGAATGAAATAGTTTAATCGATCGACTTTTTTTTAATGTCTACGCAATAACTTATTCTAGAAAATTATAGGTTTCGAAAGTGAATTGTAACGTATTAATAACTATTTAAACGTGACAACTCCTAATTAGGTAAAGGCATATAAACGTTGTAGCTATTTTGAAATAGAAGAAAACGCCTGAAGATACATCTTATTAAATCAAATTATTTTTACGTTTTGGTCGTTTATTTATTATATTGTATGTAAAAAATCGTTAGTAACAATCCATAATCATAAAATATAATAATCTGTTGAAATGCCATAGTGTAAATACAATTTTAAAAATAAACAATGAAATATCAATGACTTTTCAAGTCATTTATGTCGTTAAAAATGTCAATGTTTCTAAAGACTCATTAAAAACGATAAATTATATAAAATTTCAAAATTCATTCAGCATGAGGAATGTAAAATTGTTGACATTAAATTTTATAGTTTTGAAAACATTGAATTGATTCTTGTATTCTTTACAGATAATATAATACATAAATACATAAGAATGGTTTTGTTTGAGGTTATGAAAATTAGATCTCATATATAAAGAAAATCAATAACTGCGAAGGAAATGAACGAATATTCAGTAAAGTATGCAATATAAAGTTTAAATAAAATGGCTACAATCCTCTGGTGATGTAAAATTTACCTTTTATCGATTTTTAATGAAAAAGCAGTCACATTATAACATATTTTAATTAAGTACAATATCGCATCCTTTTCATGGTCATTTTTTTTTTAACAATTTTAACCCTTACACAATTTTTTTCATTCAAATAATACCATGTAAAATTATGTATTTTTCAGAAAATAACATTGAAGTACTTTATAACCAGTTTAAAATGAAGGAAATTAGTGTTTCTCAGGAAATATGCATCGATAAGTTATCAGTGAAGCGAATTATGTTTTATTTACGTATTGGTATTATGTAGTATGTGTAGAGTCAGCAACGATCAAATAATTTTTTTTTTTAATATTTATAATGTAATCAAAATAAAACTTTTGAACTTATAAAATTATACATGGCATAAATTATACATCTATTATACTGGTCATTAACTGAGTTGTACAAAATATTAATTTCGATTATTTTCTGTTTTTCATTTACTTGTTTTAAACATAATTGTGTAATATTACTTGCGGTCCGCCCTGGCTTCGCTCTTGCTACATGTTTACGTTTTCATCATCAGAACCATCCTCGTACTACAAGGAATATTATAAAAAATAATTAACGAAATCGGTTCAGCCTTTCTCGAGATTTGCGCTTAACAACACATTCAGCTATTCATTTTTGTTATATAGAGATATAACTTTAACTGATGCGATTAATGTATGAAACCTACGAGTAACAATGGTTAGTGCAGTGGGCAGATTTATATGAATAAAAATAATCAACTACTTTTTTTGCCGACGGTACTTAGATTACTGGGCTTTCCAGATTACTGGGCTTTCCGCGTTATATGCTCATGGTTCAAATGAGTCATGATCCATTTAAGCACAGAAAATGATTGACAGTTACTTATTATGATAAAAACTAACTAGGAGAATGGTTTTACCGTAACAATAACTGACCCTTTGTCAACTATCAGCGTGCCGAATTTCATTGAAATTCGTTCAGCAAATTTTGCATGATTGAGTAACAAACATTATTCTTTTTGGATTCATTTGCTGGACCGTATTTTAAATTATTTTTGTAATTAATTCTGTTATTTATTCGATTATTTAATATCATGTTCTAAAATAAATAAAACGAACTTACCTCTATGAAGCAAAGGAGGTTTCATATATTAGTTAATTTGTCGGGTAAATCTGCGTGGTTTACTTTTTAGACTAGTTTCAGACCACGGTTTCGTTACCTTGGTTCTTCGATGATCCGATCAGCCGTTTTTATATAATAGAGTAACAAACATCCACGCAAACATTTATGTTTATAGTAGTAGTAGTAGAATAGTTTTATAAATTACTATATACGCTATAAAAAATTAAATTATTATTACATATAATTTTTTAATAATTAATAAACTTACCTCTATCTATTCACATTGCCATGTCTATAAAACATATGTTATCGTTGACTTATAGAAACTAATAATAATACTTAATGCAAAATGTATGTTACAAGTTCCATTATCTTATCTAGATGTAATTTGTAATCTAGATACAAAATGTATTAGAAAAAAATATTTAACAATTTGTTAAGATTTGAAAGACGTTTGTACTAAATCGCATTCATTTAGTAAATGTAAATTAATAATAAGCTTTTATTTAAGTACCTAGCGGTGCATTTAGATCAAACGAGCGAATGCTCATTCTAACCCCACTATGTCGAATTCTTTTAGTGTAAACAGGCGTAGAGCATTGTTTCGTTGTTCTTAGTGCGTTCGAAAAGATGCTATGCAATGTTCTAATACTGAACAACAATTACGAAAGAATGCTCTAGCTCTATGTTCGTTTGATGTAAATGCACCGTTACTCGAACGACAATGATCATGTATTTCGCGTGTATGTCTGTATACTTGATTTGCACAATTTATCAACTTAAACAGTTTGATGTATTAAAGGTTGATATAATTTTATTTCGATTCGTCTTAATTTTGACTGTGTACCGAAATTATAAAAGAAATAATTATCAAATATGAAAGATTTTTTTATCAATCAAAGAAAATTGAAAAATGTTTTCTATTAACATGTTAAAGCTTCTTGTTTATTTTGAAGTTAATAATAATAATAATATTCACAAGTACCTATTTTATCGCTAAATAATAATATTGATTATTTTTCCGACCCAAATATCGACCAATAGAATTGCACCATTCGACGTCACGTGGTACAACCTACATGGTATTATACTGATAATTTTTTGAAAATTTTCTCTGGTCGTTGACGTCAAACTGACAGGTTCAATTCAATTGTGAAATTATTGGCCGACATTTGGGACGGAAAAATAATCTCCCGAATACCACACGAGCTTCAAAATTATCTGGCATTTCCCTCAAGGTTCCCTGCAAACAAATAAAGTCGTCAAGTTTTTCAGGAAAAATCACTCGCGCTTCGCGCTCGTGATTTTTTAACCTTGACTAAAAACTTGACTCCTTCATTTGTTTGCAACGAACCTATCGGAAAATACCCGATAATTTTGAAGCTCTTGTGGTATTATAAGTGATTATTTTTCCGACCCAAATATCGACCAATAGAATTGCACCATTCGACGTCACGTGGTACAACCTAAATGGTATTATACTGATAATTTTTTGAAAATTTTCTCTGGTCGTTGACGTCAAACTGACAGGTTGAATTCAATTGTGAAATTATTGGCCGACATTTGGGACGGAAAAATAATCCCCCGAATACCACACGAGCTTCAAAATTATCTGGCATTTCCCTCAAGGTTCCCTGCAAACAAATAAAGTCGTCAAGTTTTTCAGGAAAAATCACTCGCGCTTCGCGCTCGTGATTTTTTAACCTTGACTAAAAACTTGACTCCTTCATTTGTTTGCAACGAACCTATCGGAAAATACCCGATAATTTTGAAGCTCTTGTGGTATTATAAGTGAATAATATGTAAATTATTTATGGTTAATTTTCAACCAATAATTAAAATATTTCACGTGCTTCGTTGAAGCATTGAAATAACTCAATAGTTATGTTTGCAATATTTTAAATTATTTTCAAATTGAATTATGCAAAGAATGTACTTATGTAGTATGTTATACATGCATTTTTATGTCAATGAAGTTAACAAGATTGTTTTTTTTTTAATTTGATGCCGTTTGGCCGAAAACAAATGTATTCCAGGCTATACTATTTTATGTTCTGTCATATTATTAGTCATAAATAAATGAAGGTTTATAACGTCCTGTGTTGATTAAGAATTTATAATGTTACTCATTAATTTATATGTTAATTTGAAAAGTATTGTTTATTTTTTTGCCAGTCTGAAGTAATTAATGACATTTTGTCATTTTATTTCGCAGAATATAATATAGGTTTTAGTCATTAATTGTCGTATTTTTCTTTCGCAGAAGAAGGAGGAAAGGTGGTGGAATACGCTGATGCAGGTGGCTGTTCCCTTCTTCATAGCTGGTTGTGGCACCATTGGAGCTGGTCTTGTTCTGGGGACAGTAAGGGTAAGTGTCCCATAGTGGGGTATGTGGCAAATGCTTTTTACACCAGTTTCCCTGTGAATAAGTGGAGTTTCAATGACCAATTGTGTAAACTTAAAATACGAACAAACATGTACATACTATACTCTTAAAACTAAACTATAAACTTGAAATTCAAATCTTTAATAATAACCTCAAAAAATGGAAACAGTAAAATTCGTAGCATTTCAGAATACATGTAATTTTCAAATTTACGATTATATTAATAATACGATTTATAATAATCATAAAGATTACAAATAACAGTAGGTAAGGATATTTTATCTTTTACACCTTTGACCGCCTCCTTGGTACAGTGGTTAACGCGTGAGCGTAGAACCGAGGGGTCTTGGGTTCGATTCCCGGTGGAGACGAAGAAAAAAAAATGTCTCGGTCTGGCAGGACACAGAAGGCTGATCACCAACTTGTCCCTAAAGAAAATCGATCAGTGAAACAGATGTATAATGCATCTGCCCCTTACCCCACTAGGGGACATGGGACTTCACTTTTTTTTTTATATTTTATCTTTATTAAATTGTTCTCGGAAAATGTTTGATTTTTCCAAAAAATACCACGTATCTATTTACAACGTCATAAATTGTTATTGATAACAATTTTTTGGAAGATTACAGTTCGCCAGATGGTAGGTTTGTCAAGTAAGTATTCGTTGATCGCATTTATGATTGCAAGATCTTTATCTTTATAGTGTGATTAGTTGTGAAATATCTATACAAAATATCTAAGTGATTAATTGTCTCGATACAGAATGTAATTACAATTTTCAAAACGTAGGTACATGGCCATATTTTGCATATGAACTTACCTATACCTATATCAAACTTTTGCAAATAAACTCAATACTTTTCTCTTCACAGAGAAAAGTCTTCCGCTTTGGTGTTGTCCTGCTAATGTTATAATTGACTAGCGACCCGCCCCGGCTTCGCACGGGTGCAATGGCGGCCGGCCGGTACCGCCGCAAACGCTACGTCCCGCAATTTTTAAATATGTAATATCTTCGAAAATATTCACTTAAAATTTAAATCATACGGTGTAAAGGGCCATATAGATCTATATTAAATGAACAATGTATTCAAGGTATTTAATTGGTTAAGGATTAATGCTGTATTGGTTAAATCGCTTCGAAAATTATCCATTATTTGTCGTAAAAAGTAAATGACAAAAAAAGTTATTGTGGGTTATCCATAAGAGATAGACATATACCATCACGGACTTTTCTGTAGACCTTTTCAATGTGTACAATACTTAGTACATTATTTTGATAAAACTCGTAGGGTTCAGCCTGCGTTTGCAATGTAAGCGGAAAAAATGGAATTATTTACGACATCACATTAGAAACCTCAAAAATAACAGTACTTCTCCACTATTTAATGGATGTTATTATACATATAAACCTTCCTCTTGAATCACTCTATCTATTAAAAAAAAAACACATCAAAATCCGTTGCGTAGTTTCAAAGATTTAAGCGTACAAAGGGACATAGGGACATAGGGAAATAGGGACATAGGGACAGAGAAAGCGACTTTGATTTATACTATGTAGTGATGCGAAAATTTGTGCGGATGGATGTATGTGTATGTATATATGTTTGTTACTCTTTCACGCAAATACCACTGAACCGATTACAATGTAATTTAGCACACATATAGAGGGTAACTTGTATTAACACATACGATAGGTTTTATCCCGGAAATCCCACGGGAACGGGAACTATGCTAGTTTTTCTTTGAAAGGAAAGCTAATATTACAAATTACCTAATACCAACCAAAGACTTAGATATTATTCTAAAATGAGCCTAAATCGTTCCAATAACGTATCAAGCAATACCTAAATAGTATCACAAATTTACTTCACCAATGAAAATTAAATAAATTGTATATTTTTACAGGACTGGGACGTTTTCATTGAAGTTTCGGCCATCTTTGTTTTAGTTCCCGCGCTGTCAGGGCTTAAAGGTTAGTTTTTTTATCACTTATTATTTATCGATTTTTAAATTGTCCATGTGTACAAGTTTTTATCTAATCTATTGATTATGAAGTGTTTATTTTTAAGTACTTTTCAGTTCATTATGTGTATATTCTCTAAAATAATTAGGTAGGTATATTTGCAAATACCTATTTGTTTTGATTTTGTGCTAATTACATGATTTGAGATTTATATTGAAGTATTTATACTTTAATGAACATTTAAAACCGCATACTGAAATATAACTAACTTCTGTCTACTGTAACTAATTGGAAGATTAAGTTATAAAAAATGATTACTTTCAGTGTGACGTCATAAAACCACAGAATAAACAAAGCAATAAGACATGCCTGCAGAACGATCGTAAAAATCATCTCCGCTCATGTTCGCGATAAAAATCTGTCATTACTCAGATTATTACTGAGCAATTTTCTATGTCACGCTGTTAGGGTGTGAGCACATCTGGCCTATAACTTGTATCAAGATCATATTTTATAGTAGAGCCATTTTAATAGGCAACATTTGACAGTTCAACAAAATTCAACAACGTAACCTAGTAACGACGACTAACATAGAATAACATGATATTTCGTTTTGTTAGAACTGCACATTTGCTTAACTTTTTTCAATTACGATTACATATTCATAATAATAATGACCAATATAAGTAATTTTAAGATTTGATTTTACTGATAAACCATTCTCAATATAATAAACAATTTCTGATTTAAAGAAGTGACGTCGCTACAATTTTGTGTCAATAAACCTTTTTTTCTTTTTACATACCAGAGAAGTTACTCTAAAAATCGAAATCTGACATCTAGAATCGAATGCATTGATTACTTGTGAATAAAAATCACCATAACTTAATAAATGCGTTGTGTTTTTTTTAATAATGTATTATACTTGCCTTATTTTGCTCCCTAAATTTACCAAAGAAAATTTGGTAAATTTAAGGCGAAGTTCCAGTAATTCCAGGCGAATTACTGGAACAGGAATTCGCCTGATGAATTTTAAAATTGACATGTGTTTCAAGTTCGATTGACAAATGTTTCAAGTCCGTATCGATTAATTTACTTTAATCGATGTTTTTAAGATTTTCGATTTTAGGTTATCGATTAATTTACTTTAATCGATGTTTTTAAGATTTTCTCTTCTCTTCGAAGATAAAATTGAGAGACGTCAAATGTTGCCTATTAAATTGGCTCGACAAAACTTCGTATAATTTGGCGTAGGTAACGCCAAATTATACGTTTAGTTAATTGGCTAGGTAGAAAGAATTAAATAAATATTTTACACCGGAAATTACCTGCTAAAGGAAATTAATTCTCATTGATTAAACACGAATTTCTGAAAGCGTTTGATAAGCATGACATGTAGCTCAAGTATATACCTACATAGTTGCCACTGTGCTAAAAATTTCAGTTAAAAAACGTTTTTACGACAGAACTAGAAATTATGTACAACAATATCTATTAAAGTAGGTATACAATAAAATGGTGATCATTTTTGGCATAATATGAATTCGCATTTAACAGCTATAGTAGTTCTATGTCATAACTATTACTGATTTGTCTATCTATCTTCTTTTATTCAACCAACCTTCCAGAAACAACAAAACTCAAATTATATCTATGTCTCTAGCTCCATGGGTTTTCGACCGATTGGCGGGATTCTTTCTATATATCTTTCTGTGAAGCCCAGATGTAGACACAGCATAATGAAATACTACCGTCTAACAATGATTACACGTTTTTCTTCTCCAACAATGCGGCTATTAGCGACGAAACAAAAACCCATTGATTATCAGGAATAGGATGCATTGTATAAACTATTGATAAATATTAATTTATGATCAATTCATAAACTCTTTGATGGATTTAAAACGCAATTATTATGGAGATATTATAAAGAAGAAGAAATATACATTTCTCAACTTAATAGCTAGTTTGTTTGTTTGAATGCGATGATGACCTTAAAAACTATTTCAACTCCAACGCTTTTCAAAAGTACGTAATATGCATAAGTAAGTATTGCATTTATCCATTTTCTTTCCTGAAGAATAAGATAATTTCATGATGAATAAATTCCTTCTTTTCTTTTATGTTTTTGCATTGTATTCATTCATATTGTTTTATTTCTGTTTCTGTAATAGTGTTAAGGAAGAGCGGAACCTCCTGACACAAGCATTTTATTTGCTTACTAGGAGTGTTCCAATCACAAATTTGTTTAAGACCTAATGTAAAAGAAAGAAAGAAATAATTTGAATTTGAATTTGAAATTGATGTGACCGATTTTTTTTTTTTTGTTTTTTATTTATCAAGTACAAAGTTTTTATACTTATTACATTTATTTAAAACGAAAGTGTATAGAAACTGATCAGAAATCCAAAGATAATGCTAATTATGATATAGTTAATACTCGATCGAAACAAGGACATTGAAAGTAGCTA
Source organism: Colias behrii (assembly GCA_029959065.1). NCBI lineage: Eukaryota > Metazoa > Arthropoda > Insecta > Lepidoptera > Pieridae > Colias > Colias behrii. Next base: position 722,739 of record JARWMC010000026.1, read on the forward strand.
ATTACTGTCAGATACAAACAAATTGATTATTTTTTTTGTCATATTGATAAAAAAAAGTGATAAATCGTTTGTCAGTAGCATTACACCTGGAATGAATATTTATTTATATAACATTTATTATTATACAAATGACCAGTACATATAGACTACAAGCCGGTATAGGAAAAAAATATGGGTCATTTGAACCACCAGGTGACCTATCTAGAACGATAGAAGAGCATAAAATAATAAGATTCAGCACTATGCCGTCACTTGTAAGCTGTCCAACTGAGTGCAGATGAGAATTCAAAAGTACAGGTAGACTCGGTAAATTTTGGTCATATATTTTTGTACGGCATTCTTAACCACCGATAGATCCATTAAAAATAATACGAAAACGCTCAGTGCCGTACAAAAATGGTGGTCCACAAAGTCGGAATTTTTATTTAATTTCCGAGAGTTACCGGGGTAAATTTGGTCATTTGACCATGTACGGCATCTGTGTCATACTATTTCAATACTGCTTTTAATCCATTATTCCGCAACGCCGTACAAAAATCATGGGGACAAGGGGAAAAAATCGAGAGTTGCAATCCCCTCTCTTTCCCCACTCCAGGGGGTCATTTGACACAACACGAAATAAAAAAGGGAAAAAACTGAAAAAGAAAAAAATCCATATAACAAAATGTAAGGTGAATTTTGCTTTATATTTTGATAATAAAATATAAATATACATTAATATTAAGAAGCTCGAGGTGGTTAATTATCGGCACGGACACACCTTGGAAAGTCGGAGTCAGGTGGAATGGACTCCGTTAAATTGATGAACTAATAAAGAAGCTATGAACGAAAAGATGTGAATTATATGCAATCAGCCCATGAATACAGGTAAAGTCACAAGCAAATGCTAGTAATATATATGTAGACGTCAGGCTCCGAGATTGATTTAATAAAACACGAAGGTCTCCACAAAATCACTTGGTATTACAATTATGACCATTAATAAAAATTAAATATCACAAATAAACTATAGTAAGCTCGTGATAGATGTGCACTGGGCAACGGTCGGCGCACGAATGACCCGAGTCGTGCGCGCGCGCTGCTTTATATTGGTTCGCCGTTCGTTATTTTTTAAAGCCTCGACGGTGGCGCCGTCATATACATATTCAAAATGTACAAGTACAGTACTCCAAAAGTAATAATGCGCATAGAAATCTTCGTCACTGTTCGGCAACTGTCATATTCCCGGAGCATCCGAAGATGATATGTATATAGAGTGGTTATATGCATTTTCTTCATGCATAATTTAGTCAAATTATGTGTTTAGTGCTAAAAGAGATTAATATTTATTTGTAAGTAACGATTTTGTTTCAATAATTCCTTGTAAGTAAATAGCGAGGATAACCCTCTAAGGGATAACCCCACGATTGCGAATATATCTTTGTTGGATTGACTTACTTGGAAAATTTTATAGTACTCTTAAAGTGTCTTACTGAAGCTGGTGTAATGATGGAAGAAAAGAAGGTTAAAATAACACAATTTATATTGTATAAAATATGGTTTTCAAACACAGGTTTACACATAAACTATAAATCTAATCATTAAAATCTCAATTCAAAAGTATTTACAGTACTGATCATTCTTCAATATTATGACAATTACAAAAAAAATAAAAATAAAAACAATCAAAATCAGGGAGTATCTTTATTTCTGACATTTTAGATACATCGGAACTTTCATTATGCTCTTCTTCATTATCACTTTCCCTACTGCCATCACCTGTGTAAATCATTTCATCGATTAATTCAATTCACCTTTAAAAACAAAACCAAGAAGGGTATGAGCAGCTCTAAATAATTCCACACAGAGAGAACACGTGCAGTCACCACCAATATTTAAAGACGACTGACGGATTTTTTTGAGTTTTTTGACTGACAGGCTACCGTCACCTACCGCCCGATTTGTTTTTGATTGTGTATTCAATGATTCGAGTGTTTTCGGAAATACGACAATTAGCGAAGATTTGCATGCGCATTATTAACTTTGGAGTACTGTAAAGCTCTTTAAAATGATACCAAACACGGCATATTTATCTTAACTTAATTTTTTTACTCTGTATGTTTTGTCCGCTAGAGGGCGCCACATTAGATTTTGTGAAACCCCATATAGCCTTTAGCTAGCTGGTCGCTGGTTATCCAGCGAACAATTCAGACGCTTCTAATGATATGTCATTTGTCGAATTCTGATAAGTAGTTTAGAAGTTACGAGGGAATAGATGAACATACATACATGGCCTGTCAAAATCATAACCCTCCTTTTGCTTTGCCGTAGTCGGGTAAAAATATGTTAATGCCGTACTGTATCAGATGGACATAAAGTACCCTTAAAATTTTAGCGTCGCTTTCATCAGCCTAAAAGATGTGGTCTGCACAAAAATGTACGGCATCGTTTTTTCCTAATTTATCTATGTTAATACTATTTAAAACAAGGAATAAAGTGTAGAAAACTATTATATTTCATTAATCTACGATGTTTAAACTTTTACAAAATTTTCGTTTTTGCATTTCTCTATAACTTTTTTTAGAACGGTTTCTTTTGAACGGCAATACTATACAACAATTGCATTTTACAATATCATGTTAAAAAAAAGTTCCCGTACAGGGTCAAATGACCTTACAGCTCTTTATATCAAGTATACGATGAAATTAAGATGATTATTGGTATACATTTAAAAGAACAATTATTTTTTGACGGCATTGCTTTTAATAGTACTTTTGAGTGCTAGATAATGTTTTGGAACCGAAGCCGTACTTTGTCAAATGACCCCCTGGAGTGGGGAAAGAGAGGGGATTGCAACTCTCGATTTTTTCCCCTTGTCCCCATGATTTATGTACGGCGTTGCGGAATAATGGATTAAAAGCAGTATTGAAATAGTATGACACAGATGCCGTACATGGTCAAATGACCAAATTTACCCCGGTAACTCTCGGAAATTAAATAAAAATTCCGACTTTGTGGACCACCATTTTTGTACGGCACTGAGCGTTTTCGTATTATTTTTAATGGATCTATCGGTGGTTAAGAATGCCGTACAAAAATATATGACCAAAATTTACCGAGTCTACCTGTACTTTTGAATTCTCATCTGCACTCAGTTGGACAGCTTACAAGTGACGGCATAGTGCTGAATCTTATTATTTTATGCTCTTCTATCGTTCTAGATAGGTCACCTGGTGGTTCAAATGACCCATATTTTTTTCCTATACCGGCTTGTAGTCTAATATTTATTTACCTAATTACATACATAATAATATATAAATATTAATATGACAGATTCCTAATGAAATTATTTACTTGGAGTAAATCTCCAAATTGTAATATTTACCATAAGTAAACAATTAAACAGTTTGCTGTCCATGATCATGTTCACTCTATAATACCCAACACCATATACCTTCATATATTCGTATAATTAAAACCCACTTACTCGGTTTTACCCGCGTTGATCCGCTCCTGTTGGTCTTAGCGTAATGATATATAGCATAGCCTTCCTCGATGAAATAGGCTATCTAACACCAAAATAATTTTTCCACCAAAGTAATTCCTGAGATTAGGGCGTTCAAACAAACAAAAAAACTCTTCAGCTTTATTATTTTAGTATAGATTTTGTACATAAGTAAATGAACTTTTCACACGGCTGTTTCAAAGTCAATTTAAAATGGCGACTATATTATTGTATTAAGTTAATGGTACACTAAGCACAATATAATTTCTGTAATGGACGACATCCGTAGGTGCCTTTAGACATACATTTAAACTAGAACCTAATATATGGAATGTTCTAGAACTAATTTAGTGCCTCAAGTATATTACGCCACGATATATTTATATAAAGGTGTTTAAAACAATTGCGAATAAATAAGACTATTATTTTAAGCTTAATTTGGGTCTTAAAAATGTGTGAAGTTTTTAGCTGATAAATTAACAGCTGTCAGCTGTCATTGGAATGTTAATATGTATTTAAAAAACAAAAGTATTCACAAACCGTTATGTAAATTTTATATAATATTAGTAGGTATGTATAATTATTAAATAATAAAGATCTGCTACTATTAATATTAATCTACATTCATGAAAAAAAGCATTGGTCATATTTTACAGAAACTCAAAACCTTTTATACTTGCATTGAGGATTATTACTGAGTACATAGTAACTCAATGTATACTTGTGAAGTTTGATGAATAGACATTTTTAAAAAACCACCAAGAAGGATTGATCACTCTCACTCGATAGGTAAATAATAATTACTCCCTTCAATATTATTTTGTGCTCCCTGCCGTAGGTACTTACAATGAAACATAAATAAACCAAATTGTTCTATAATATTGTTTGACAATGTTATTTCCATATTATAATAGTAATGCAGTTTTATCGTACGATAACTGCATGTTTGCGTGTGTATTTCCAAAAACAACAATTGCAACTGTTTAGCATTTAAAATTATTTCCAAACACAATGTTTGTGTAAAGAGATAAGAAGTAATACAAATTACACTTACATTACAGTCAATGAAATGTGTTTTCTTTATAACCAGCGAGGAAACATTTAAGTATTATAAGTTAGTGTATTTGAAATATCTATAATAATTAAATTAAATAATCAAATAAACACGCTTAAACTCTTGAAACTATTGTATTGTCACCGATCCTTGATAAGTGCACAATTAAATCTGTCCTTTTAAAATGGGTGGAAACGGGTCTAATGGAATAGGTTACATAGGTACAAACATACAGTTGAAGCTAATAAAAGCGTGTTAAAAAGAGTCGAGTTTCTCGATTCTTCTCGATAGAAGCTACATTCCAACTCTTAAAAAAAGACGATTCATAAATGCTTCTTAAAATTAACATACTGAGTTTAAGTTTAGTAACTTCGTTTAAATGAAGGTTATAACCTTATATTATGTGACCTATATGATATTCACTCAGACATGGAATGATGATAATTAAGCTTATAAAACATTACTTGATACTTACATAAATACAGACGGTTCTTGTAGAAGCTATATGAGATGTTTAAATAATTTGATCCTTTTTGTAACGAAGCCGATATATAAACATAAGTGATCTACTCTCTTATTTTATAAACAAAAACAAGATTTAGTTTTTGTAATATAAGCGATGCTATTTAAAATTGCAATTGATAGCCTGATGGAGAGGTGACAATAATATTTAATAATTCTACATGGACTTTAAAACTTTAAAAAAATCTCTTCAAAATGAGATGCGTATGGTTATGCGTAGTTGAAAAGATTTAAGCTTAGGTACATAGGGACAAACAGACAGACTGCGGGAAGCGATTTCGTCTAATACTGTGATGTGATCTCACAATAGCAAACCGCATCATAAGATGATACAGAAAAAAACTACAACAATACAATTAATTCATATTTGATAGTTCATTGTTATCAGATTATGGGCGGTTTTCTCCTTGACGACTAGAAGTTTTCTTATATGTATATCTTGTATTTTAAATGAAATATAATTCTACATAGTTTAAAAACAATAATTTCGGCACTGAAGCATTATTTTTTAAATCTTGATATTTACGGAGCCGTTGAGAATAAAATTTCAAAGTCGCAGTGACGATTTTGGTATCTGAATCTTGTGAAAGAAGTTTCACTTGTGACACGTGTGCTCGACACACACGCTCTTTATTATTATTAATATCTATAGTATAATTTTCTTGTTTTCCAGGTAATTTGGACATGTGTCTCGCATCGCGGCTGTCGACGCAGGCGAACCTTGGAAACATGGAGTCGCCGCGGGAAGTCATCTCCATGGTCGTGGGGAACATATCATTAGTTCAGGTAACAATGTTTTACCTTCGTATTAAGGTTATAGGAAATGTTAATTATTGACCAAAAAGGTTCTTAAGAACTGCATTTTTTTCGAACTTTGTTGGTTTGATATAAGACATTAAATATTTAATTCGGAATTCCATTTTACGATGTATCTATACAAATGATTGTTTACAATGATGATTCCATAAATTTTTAGAAAGAACTAAGTCCTATAATAATGATAAGTGTTGAGCATCAGCTCTATATTTGCTCTACTTACTTATAAATAGTATTCTAGTCTTATATCTATACTAATATTATAAAGCTGAAGAGTTTGTTTGTTTGTTTGAACGCGCTAATCTCAGGAACTACTGGTCCGATTTGAAAAATTCTTTCGGTGTTAGATAGCCCATTTATCGAGAAAGGTTATAGGCTATATAACATCACGCTACGGCCAACAGGAGTGGAGCTACGGGGGTGAAACCGAGTGGAGCAGCTAGTGCTAAGATAAAATTACATAATTTCGTGCTCTATAATATTATCCTGAACACATGTCACTTCATCCTTACCTGACCTACTCTTTACACCTTTAATTATCATGTATTTGTTTTCAGGTGCAAGCGATAGTCGCCGCCACAGTGGTCTCGATGTTCGCGATAGTGGTCAACTCGATCACGGACCGCGCGTTCAACGGGAACTATGTGCTGCTGCTCATCTCCTCCGCCATCTTCACAGCTACCACCACGTGTTTTGTGCTGGGTGAGTTCAATAGCTTCATAATTTGTTACGTCTATTGTGAATGCGTTGTTCTTTAGGCAGATTATTGTATTGGTATGATGGATTTTTTCTTAAAAAGTGGCATAAGATTTCTTGTAAATTACAAAATAAATTCTTCGGTTGTAAAAGAAAAAAAATAATTGACAACTGCCACTGCACTGCACCAGGGTCAGTAAAAACGACATTATACATATTTATGAAAATAAACGTCAAAAAGTGTTAAATTATCAGGTACATTATCAGCGACTGGTGAAAGAGGGTCTGATTATTATCTAAAATTTATTAAAACATTAAATTTTGATTTTTTATTTCAGATTTCGTGATGGTAATGGTGATATTCGGGTCGCAGAAGTTCAAAGTGAATCCGGACAACGTGGCGACGCCGCTAGCGGCCTCCATCGGTGACATCGTCAGCAACTCTGTGCTTGCCGTCACTGCGCAGTACATGTTTGAGCAAATAAGTAAGTTAAAAGAAAGAAAGAAAATACATTTATTTCCAATGCACCCTTACACGTACAAAAATACAATAGAAAAATGTAAAACTAAGGAGAAGCAAAGAAAAGAAAAAACATAAAAATAACTGCGTAAGTTACAAATATATTGGAGTTTTTTATATACAAGTTAAACTGGATTTTTAACACGCTTAAATTATCTTCACCTGTGTTTTGTGTGCTTGTATGTTTCGTTTGTATCGACTCCTTCAGACTCGGTTTTGATCCACTTTGAACGGAGCGTTATAATTCAAACTTATCAAGGATCGGTGACAATACAATGCGATTTTATATCAATGAAGCGTTTAATTTGTTTATCTATACTTATTATAAGAGGCTTAACATTTACGTGACTTTTTTCCTTTTTAAGTAGCGACTCATTTCTAGGGATATTGATAAGTTTCAATAGATAATTTGGAAAAGATGTCTGATCCGTGATTATAATATTAAAAAAGACAATCCGATTAATGAGTCATTAAAAATTTGTCATATTCGTGCAATCCTATCTTTTAGACTTCGATTAGATACATTTTGATGCTTTAATCGATATTAAAATAAGTGTCTACGCATAAAAGTATTGTAAAGCTAAAGAAATAAAAAATTCAAGAAAATTGAAATAACCCTTCATAAAAATGAAAAAGTTTACGTTTAAGTTAAATGAATTAGGAATTGTTATAGTAAAATCTAACTCTGTCTTTTTAATACTATTATAATGCAATTTATTACGTAAAGGTGATCAACGCAATCAAACGCTTAAAGAAAGATCGCATATTTATTACGAAATAATTTAATTCATAAACTATTCGATCGATTTAAAAATTACTTTAGCATTTATTATTACATATTTACTTAGCAGCACAGGCTACATTATTTATCAGTCAGTGAAGCAAAGCCAAAAAAGGTCATAAAGCATAATTAATTTGATATAATTTCCAGAAACGTCTCTCTGGCAGCCGATCGCGCTACTATGTGTATACTACTGCCTGCTGCCCATCTGGGTGTTCATTGTTTGGAGGAACAAGTATACAAAGAAGGTGCTGACTACGGGCTGGACGCCGGTCATCTCGGCGCTGTTTATTAGCGGGTTAGTTGCTTACTTTTTATGGTGATTGCATGAATTTAATGTACTTTTTTGCTATGTTTGATATTAATTATTAGTAATCTACAAGTAAGTAAACTACCTAGTTGTTTTCGTCTTGTTTTGTGGTATTCAAGTGTTCTGTCTTCTATTCTTCTTATATTTCTTTCCTTCCTTCTCTATTCATTACTATCAAAGATTTAACAATTTCTCTATTGCGTCCAACTTAAACATTTTCGTGTCGAATTCTAAACTTTCTAATCTTATCCAGCGTGTAACTAAACTTCCTAGATCTTATTATTTTCTTCCTGTTTTGTGGTAGGTATTCAAGTGCCTTTCTAGCTTCTATTCTACTTCTATCTTTCTTCTTTCCTTCTATCTTCGTTACTATGAATGTGTTGACCTCTCTATTGCACCTAATTTACCAATCTTCGTGTTAAATTTTCTAATCTTCTCTCCCTTATCCAGCATCGGAGGCATAGTCCTCGACCAGGCGGTGGACCGGTACCCGGGCTACGAGGTGTTCCAGCCGATCGTGAACGGCATCGGCGGCAACCTGGTGTGCGTGCAGTCGTCGCGGCTCGCCACGCAGCTGCACCAGACCGCCATCCCCGGCGTGCTGCCCGAGCGCACGCGCATCATCGAGTGGCCCTGGCGGACGCTCTTCTATGGCAGTGAGTATCCTTTTTTTAAGCTATTGCATAGCTTCTATCGCGGGCCTTGAGCGCGGGGACCGAATCCAGAAATTGCGTAACGAAAAACCTCACGCTCCCCACGGGGACGGGCGCGGAGGTGTGGCTTGAAGGCATAGCATGCAATAGCTTTACCGCGGCAGTCCCCGAGTGCCACACGTCTTTTTTTATTTATTTAAAGTTAAGCAACAGGCACCACATTTAGTAAATTACATCAAGTACAACGAAATACACTCAAAAAAAGTGTCATTCCAAATTGTAGACGAGGAAATTAAATGATTTCTTATCAGTATTCTATAAAACGAATGACACACTTATAACGCAAGAGGAACAGATGAAAGTGGCAGTGGAAGATGCAGTTTTATGGTAACTTAAAGTATACCAGTTCAAAAAAAAATAGTATTCCCAATTACGTAGACGAGGACATTGAAACAATTCACAATCAGTATTCTATGTAACTATATTTAAGGTATAAAACAAAACATAACACTTTTTATATCCTGTTGGCACTAAACCTTTTAATAGTGTCTAGTATCATTTGATATTTCTAGAAGTCAATGCCCCACTTAAAACTTATCTGTCATTGTCTTATAAAAAGCAGTGGTTAAAACAGTTTTTGAATTGAAACTTCTTTAGGCGCGTTGAGAGTAAAATTTCCATCGTCATGGCAATGCCTACCATCACGTCATGGAGTATGGTGGCGATTTTGATATCTGTCAATCTTGCCAAAGAAGTCTCACTTCTGACACGTGTGCTCGGCACACACGCTCTTTTATGTTCTAGCTAATTTTTAACATGTATTATGTATTTGCTAATTTTCAGCTCCCGCGGCGAAGGTGGCGCGCATGTTGCTTGCGCTGGCTGTGTGCGGGCAGATCGTGTTCATGATCGTCGCCGACTTCGTGTACCAGGGCTTCGTCTCCGTGCAGGTCTCCTTTGGGGTCACCTACGTGGCGTGTAGTGTCATACAGGTGAATATCATCATTTATATTTGATCTAGTTGATACTAATATTGATATATTAAGTGGTAGAATGGTCATCCTACTTATATTATAAATGCGAAAGTTTTCATGATTTTTTGATTGTTAGTTGTTACTCTTTCACGCAAAAACTGCTTGGCTGATTTTGATCATGAAATTTGGCACACACATAGACCCTCTATGTCTAACTTGGAAGATAGTTTTTATCCCGAAAATCCAACGGGAACTTTGCGGGTGAAGCTGCGGGCGAAAAGCTAGTTTAACAAATAAATTTGAAACATATTTATATTAGGATAAAAGTAATACACACATTAATTTCGTAACATGTTGAAAATTAATTAAAAATAGGTAGGTAGAAAAAAACTTACATCGTTTTAATATGATCGAATCGCATCAAACTGTGAATTGATGATGTGGAATTGGTTTTCAATTTTGTGAATACTTTAGTGACACAGTGATAAACCCTAATTAAAATGGTGATAGTATGGAGTGATAGCATTTAATTTAAATTCGTTTACAAAATAATTACTTTTGATAAGCGCTGTTAATCATGTATCTTTACACTTCCTTAAAGCATGATTTGTGTGATTATTTTCCATATTTATTGGAAATAATACGAAAATAACAATTTTAATTTTCACGATTGCTCAATTCAATCTTTCTATTATGAAAAGCGAAACTAATTACGCAAACCTAACTTGAAGCTCGGTGAAATATTTATACGGATAGTCTTGATTACAACTATTTTTAATACGGAACTGTTTACATGAAATCAGTTTTAGTGCATTAGCTTACCAGCCGTGGCTTTATCTGTCTAAATACTAAAACCTTGCTCGAGAATCAATTGTATCTAAATCGCATCAAAATCCGTTGCGTATTTTAAATATCTACACGCCACGGACAGTGGAAAGCAACTTTGTTTTATACTACGTAGTAATTATCGAGATCTAATTTGAAAGAAAAGAAAGAAAGAAAGATTTCAATTTATTATCTTCTTCCAGGTAATGGTACTCCTGTACCTGGCGTACATCCTGATCCACTTGATGTGGAAGCGCAAGAAGGACCCGGACAACGCGGCGATCCCGTACCTCACGGCGTGCGGCGACCTGCTCGGCTCCGTGTTCCTCGGCCTCGCCTTCGTCATCCTGTCCATGTTCGGCCTGCAGTACGGCAACAACGTGCCCCCAGCCGGCACGTAAACCAACGCAAATAGTCCACAGGATATCGCTACACCCCGACTGATCGATTCACTTTAAATGAAATTATACGTCGGAAAGATCAGCCCGAATAGTATTTGAATACCAAAGTTTTAACGAGAATTTCGATCCTTAGCGTCTCTCGCGATAACATCACAGTATTATTATATATTTATATTGTTAGATCGACTTACTATAGTGCCAATTGTCGTGATTGGACCGCGTTCGCTGTGAAATATGCGCCGAAATTTTTTACGTAGACTGTGAAATGATGTCCGCTCTCATAGCTGCGTCTGTGATATTTGCCTGGTGCGATCAAATGCAATGTATATGTTGATGATCGATCAACGAATTTGTGTTGAGGCGGACGATTTAATGGATTTTACAAATAGAACCTTATTATTTTTATATTTGACTCTCTTATATTTTTTAATGAAATTACGTATTGATATTTAACATTCCATTATTTTATTTTTCCGGTTCGTGTTTTGCTGTCTAAAATCAAATTAGGAAATAACGAACCGTTGCTCTTAAAATTTTTATAAATGTATAACTTCGCTCTTCTGTAAATTATGTATTATGTTTAAGGGAATAAAAATATCATGTTCTTAATAACGACTTAAGGTATAAACGATTACCGTGTTGTTGCTTGTAATTAGTTCTTACAAAGTATTAGTTTAGACAAACAGTACAATAATGCAATTGATAGTATTAAGGTGTCTAATGATAAATTATTGCCGTCGATATGAATTATACCTTATTCAATTAGCCATAAAGTGTTGAATCGTGTGTGCGGATGTTTATATGAAGTTGCGATCTCTCGAACCGTGTTTATAATATTGGACCCATTTGTTTCAAACTACCTCCAAACAGTTACTATTTAAACGAAATTTATGTAAAGTTAATTAAATTCTGATGTAACAAATTAGTAACCGAATAGTTTGTAAGACTTCCACGACACTAAACTTTTAGTTTTTGTTTTGTATTTTCTGTTTCTGAACGTTTATAATAAATGAATTTAGCCGATTACTGTATAATTGAGTTGTTAAATTAACAGCTTTGATTAATTTGTCTGTCTAGATAAATAAAGAACTAAAATAGTATAAGCCAACTTCCGGCTGATTATCTCTCCAAGTTGGGTTGTTTAAAAGGCTTGTTTAAAGGCTATCTAGGCGTTATATAATCAAATTTAAGTTAATTTAGTATCCAATAGATAGATCTAAAATAAAACATTTGAACTGGCGTTTATTGTAGTAAAAAAAATGGTGTCTTATATAAAATTACGACGAAAAACGTCACATGTGTGACGTCATAGTTTTTAAGGTATATTTTTGAATGGATGATGTGATAAATGAGATTTTAATTGTATATAGTTATAATTGTTATGTAGTTTGTAGGTAAATGCCATTAGTACATTGTAGACGGTTTTAATAGTAAATTGTCGAAATTCAATAAATTCGGATGTTTTAATTTTGTTGTACCCATTTCACTGAAACCGCTAATGTTATGTATCTGTTAAGACTCAAACTATGAACTAATATTATGTTTTATGTACAAATTTGTTTTGTAAGTAAATAAAATTTCTCCCGTATTTTGGTTGTTTTCTTTCACCTTATATATCTACCTTTTTAATATAGATAAAGAATACTATTAACAAAATATTGAAAGAGAGAAACCGCATAGTTAGTAACAACATTTTGTTAGTTCGCATGTTTGTAGGCAAGTATGTGTAATCTGTGGTAAATGAGCTATCATTATTTGTAGATTGCTTCAGCAAGTAACTATTTTTAACACGCTACTTTTTTCAAATGTAAACTGCGTAAAGAGCACATAAGTTTTTCAACTTTGATCCATTTACAATACTTAAAATAATTGACTAGATCTTGTGACACAGTAAATTTACTTAAACACAAAATAATTCATAGTTTAGTTCCGTCATTACAATAAATAAGAAATGACATAAGCTTACATACAATCAATATACGCATCATAAGGGTAATCTTCTCTTCTACTATATAAAAATAAGTCGGGTTTTCCTTCCTGACGCTTTAACCCCAGACCGCACGAACCGATTTCCACGGTTTTGCATTCGTTGGAAAGGTCTCGGGCTCCGTGAGGTTTATAGCAAAGAAAATTCGGGAAAAATTTCAACAGAAAAGCGGGAAAAAATGAAAATATGTTACATAAAACGAAGGTGGCGAAACGGAGTTCGCCGGGTTTGCTAGTATATAATAAAAATAATCTAGATTTCGCAATGAAAAGTAACCTATGTAGATACGTGATTCCCTCTATACCTATAGGTACGTATATATTTTTTTATTCAAAACACGTGTTTAAAGTTTAAATTAACATGAAAGACTCACATTCAGATAGTAGCTAGTACCCATATTATCCTGTCGTTAATTACACGCCATAATGAAGATTAATTACTTCTTTACCAAATTTTAATAATGATTAAAAGAAATAAAACTACTCATACAATAATAAATGTTTATTGATCTTAATACTTTCACAAATGGATTAATATTTAATATACTTAACTACTTTTACAAATTACAAATAAATTAAACAGAATATTATAGGTATATTTTCTAAAAATACAACCAGAAATAAGTGTTAAAACTTATTTTATAGATTATTTATCGAATAAAACCACATAAAACGCCTGACGTTTAAAAAATTATTTTTTATTGATAGTATCTATGAAATTAAATACATTCTACGTGTCGAATCTGTCAACCTAACCTTCTAAACATTAACCACTGTACCGCAGAGGCAGATTAACAAAAACTGCAAAATTAATGGTGCCGGTAGGTGACGTATTTATAACGTCGGTTAAAAAACCATTAATCTTTCTGTAGAGTTCACTGACGCGGCATTTTTTCGCATTAAATTATATTATGTAATTTTCAAATTATCAACGAAAAAATAATGCCTCTCAAATTATGTTATTATTATATGTTGTTTATTATTGGTACTAAAGATAATTGTGTTACTGTTTGAGTAAATGAAAACTTCTGTCTAAGCTCTATTTTTCGACTTTGCAATATTCTATTTATTTGCCAGTGTCATTAAATGAAAAATATATCGTTTAGGTACTTCTTCTTCCACTCAATAACTTAGGTTTTTTTAACAATAACTCGGACCCAACGTAACATAACCCACGAAAATATGCTGATTTTGGCTATTCTTTATTTTTAGTTAAACATGTTTTCCAGAAACACCTAAAATATAGACTTGCTTTTTTTACTTTAAAAATCTAGAAATCAATTTATAATCTACAGTTTATTTTTATTAACATATTATTAACTAAATACTACATAGTACTAAACTCAAAAATACTTCTTTTACATTGAACATTGTACAATGTACACGACTCTTTAGTCTTTATCCTCCAAACTCTACTTAATTTTCCTAATTTACTAGCTACATGCTAGATGGCGCTGTGTGTTTGAATTATATTATGTTAGTGTTGGCTTTAGCATTCAAATGCCTGCTTCCGGAACAAATTTTACCTTTAATCAAGCTTTCACACACATATAAACATTAGGTGAATAAGAGCTTTATCACATAGGGTATACTGAACCTAACAAATTTATTCATCTCTTGGATTTTCAATCATTATTGTTCACAGAAATCGAACTAGGACCTCTCTTCCTAAGACAAAGGTACTACTAGCCAAAAAGAACAGAAGATGGTATCCAAGTAGAGATAGAGTTAGATATTAAACTTTTACAAACATCCTTTGAAACTGTGACAACTTATAACAGGAATAACCTACATACAAGTGCACTATTCTTTAGTCACAGATTGTCTCTACATCTAACCCTAGATGTTGAACAAGCTAACCTGGGAGCCTGTAAATCAGCTAGCTGATACGGGGCAGTTCAGCCGAGTTGGCTGAGCTGCAGGCCTCGTCAGCAGATCCTGCCAACACCTGTTCTCGGATCAATGGGGCGGCAGCGCGCCTGCGCGGCGGCGGCGCCCGCTCGCAGCCGTCAGTACCTCGCGAACCGGGGACAAGCCCACACGCCCCGACCAGCCGCGCATGCGAATATCGATCGCGCTCGAAATGGTTCCCGTATCTAGGTTATCCGGCTAAAATTAAAGGTGCGTTCTCGATTCAAGGTTGCGACGCCGCCGGCGCAACTCCGAAATAGTCATTGTGCATGTTACCTCTTTAGCTTACGGGCGGTATTCGCATGGCGGGCAGTTATGTAACTGTGGATTGATTTGGGGTCCGTTCGATCGATACCACCGTTGGGAGTGTCTGTGACAACAGTTTATGTAAGATATATTTAAATCGAGCTAGCTAATCGCCGCCTTTCAGGGACCCGCATTGCTCGCCCGCAGCCCGACTCCGCTCCCGCAGCCCCTCTTCGATAACGCATTACAGCCACACACCAGATATACCAAACAGAAAGCTCATTGAAAACACGATTATAAGTCAATATTTTCATGGCCTAGGTGTAAATTTAGTTCAGGAATGTTGTTGGAAAATTTCCGAGAGATGTCGCTAGCGGTCTATTGGCTGTGACTCGTAGCGTAAAGTAGAATGGATATTTTTAAAGTATCCTTGATTCTGACATACTGTAACCTCACTATTTGGCCTAGCGATTCAATTAGACTATTGTTCATGACAATCACTGAGTTATTTTCTTCCTTAAACCTGAGTCAAGTCTGGTGATGGGGCGTGCCTTGTCGGGGCCAAGCTGGCTTTTCAATGAAACAGTTAATAAAGCATTATTATGAAATTTAGTCTTTTATCTAACCTGCTTGTTGTTACACAAATGAAACCACATTCATATAATATCACATATCTTGAATCCGACTCAAACTCTACATTATTAATATTACCTAATGTTCATAAGACATACTTACAGGAATTGAGAAACAGTAAAAACACTCACATCTATTACAATAGATACATCTTTCTCATATATCCAGACCTTGACCTACTTAAATTCAATATATTTAATTATATAAATGAACAATATAAATCATATAATTACTTACAACGCCGAACATTTTCATAAAATTATTTCATAAGGCTAGAGACTTACACATAACTTCGTCAATCTACAATGGTTGAATAAAAGTATCATTTCCCATATTTTTAATAAATTTATAAAAAAAATATTTTATTTACAAATATATAATGAATAAAACTCTACATACATTTGTTGTTTTAATTTATTAAGTTGATGACCAGAAAAGGCAACCATTATAAGTGCAATAAAGTCTATATAATCATTTTGTACTGAAGATTGTACAAAGAAAGCAAAAGAAAGCAGAAAGCAATACTAAAACAGTAATTGAGACAAAGAAATAATTAATTTACTCTCAAAAAGTACTTTTTCATAATAATAAATAATCTTAAAACTCTTAATTGCTAAAAAAATATCGAAAAGACGGAGTCGGACGGAGAAAATTTCACCTGATTTTCATATTTTCCAGTCCAAAGAATCAATTACTCATTATGTATGTACATAAATTATAATAATTGTAATAAAAATTAAAGGCACGATCCAAGGAAACCAGAAAATAACCACACCCTCATAATTAGGATCGATTAATGCTGTGAGAGGATAAAAATTCTTAATTCCTTCCTCAATTTCTATCCCACGCTTCCACTACATTTCAAAAGCAGAATATTTTAATAAAAATAAATAAAACATAATATTTATGACAGTAGTTAAGTCTTTTCTGTTATGTTTAGTATGACGACATTATTTAATAAATAAATTAAACCATTCAAATATCCACAGAGTACCTACATACAATATAAGGTACGTATTTTAAGAAACACTCTGATATGAATGGGAGATAAATTAATAAATAGCTAAAAAATTAATCTGATTGTGTTTGATTTAATTTTCTATTTAACTTATGACCTACATTAAAAGCACTGATAAAAAGTCCGTCCATATTGATTCACTCTAACTATTAATAGTAGTGTTAACGTATAAGATAGTTTTTCTCAAGTGTGTGTTCGCGTGATTTTCTCGTTTTCTCCATGATTATTTTTAATCTCCTCACAAATTTCAAATGTTATTTCTTGTGTTATAATAGCCTTAATAAGTTCCCCGCTGTCCTAAATCCAAAATTAATCAAAATATAATCAGCACTTCAAGCGAATAAATGTAACGCGGTATGAATAATGGAAAAGTACAATCTTTGAATGACCTATTTTTATAAAAAGATAACTTAAAATATAGGTAAATTAAATATCTAGGAAATTTCTCTAATATAAATACAAAATTAAATTAACTACATTAATAGGAATAAAACATTCATGAACGACTCATTTCCATAACAAGATTACTTAAAAATCTCCAAAAATATGAGTTAAAAAGAAAAAGTTTGGAATTATAAAACTGTATTGTAGGTTTACATAACATTTTACTGGAGGGTTGGCTGTTGACCCGACAGCCACGAAATGTCAGAGGTCATGACTTATAGTACATTTTAAATCCCTTTTATCAAATACAAGACATATGAGAATTGAAAAGAAAGAGAAAATTCGAACAATTGTCTTTATAATTAATAGTTATTGAAAAACAGAAAAATTATTATAAGAATTTTAATAGTTATATAAACTAGCTTACCGCCCGCTTTGTCTAAAACTTAATAAATTATATACTAAAACCTTCCTCTTGAATCACTTTATCAATTATCTGTTAAAAAAACCGCATCAAAATCCGTTGCGTAGTTTTAAAGATTTAAACATACATAGGGACATAGGGACAGAGAAAGCGACTTTGTTTTATACTATGTAGTGATTTATTCAATCGATCGTCTGTCTGATTGTGTTTGATTAGAAATAAATCTCATGTAAATTATAATGTAATAACATTAAAAAATATATTAACCAGTAAGTACAATATCTTAGGGAAAATGTACCTGTGTTTGGCTACATAGTATTCAGATTTTTTTTCAAAAATAAAATTTAAAAATTACCTCATAATTATAGTAGTGCATTTTATTATTGTACACGCGCCTTAACACTCCGATACAGGCGTTTACGAGATAGCATTCTATTAAAATCAACAACCAGTATAACTAGAGCCGTGAACATGGAACCCAGCCATACAATAGACCCCGCTGTAGGAACAAATGCTAACTGGGTGGGGGTCTAACTAAACTGGTCAACTAACAATAAACGACTACAATAGTGAATCTAGTCTAGATTTCTAGGCTTCTACATGAAGGTCGGAGTTAGGTCATTAATTTAATTAAAAATTAAATATGACCTACTTTTCGTTTTACTACAATTTGTTTTCTTTTTGTGTAGCGTTTTGTTTGTTTTAAGAAGGTAGGTTATAAAATTAATATAAAAATGTGTTGCTCTAACATCGATATCGAATATCGATATAATATTTATTAATGTTATTAACACAAGAGTTAAGTTAAATAATAATTATTAGAGTAATTTCCAAGATCAATATAACTAAATAATCTAAATAATAATCTCTCTTAAAAAGTATCATCCAGATTTGTTCAGCTGTTTTGGCGAGATTGATGAACACACTAATTATAAATTATGCATATTGTCACTATACTTCATAATATCATAGTTTCGAACATACTAAAATAACTATGAGCATGAAATTAATATTTTGGTTTTATTGCATTCAAATGCTTTACAAATATAAATTTATAAAGAATAAAAAAAATTCGATCACGGATGGCGGCATTCGGAATGGCGCGAAAGGATGCGGGTTCGAGTCCCGCCTCGTGATCGAATTTTTTCTATTCTTTATAAATTTATAACTATGAGCATATTATATCGATATCGATGTTAGAGCAACACTTTTATCGATAAATACTAAGATTGGTACATATTAGTGGAGTCGATAAAAACCGAAGTGTCGTGTCTATTCGTGTGTTTGGCGGAAAGCCAGCAGCAGGTCGGAGATGGATTTTAGTTTTTACCTCCTTATACCTAGTGCTTAAGATTAGTTATTTAAAAAAAAATATAGGAAACCCAAAATTTATTGAGAAAAAATCTTATATGACAAAAAATCTTGCGGTTTCATGGAAATCAGTCTGATTTAAAATTAGTTGATAGTGCTATTTTCTGTTGCAATAAAAGGATAGAGAATAAAACAATTTTATTGATATCAGTTTTATTGATACCTTATAACCAAACAATACATTACGTAATTCAATTTTAAGTTTTATCATAAAAAGTCGCACGACCAGTCGCACGACAATAGCACGACAGTCGCGTGTTATTCGCGCGACTAGTCGCATGTCTCCAACGTGTGCCCTGACCACAATGCTGTCACTCGTGCACTATTCTGAACACGCAAACCGTTCTGTGTTAAATGCGTTTCCATTGTGTTGATTATTATTATCTTGAGGTCTAGATAAGTCTTGTCTAGACACTAGACGAGCTAGGTCACAGTTACATAACTAAATATATTATTGTAATGTGCAAATATTTGGAGCACATTTGAGTAATTTTCCATAGACTGTTTATGAAATAGACTGTCACAATCTGTGTAGAGAATAATCTTTATTTTTTTGTTTTTACTTTCCGATGAATATATTGATTTCAAAGTTGTTTTCAGGAGAATACAGTTAGGTATATTAAATTTCAATTCTATTAACGATTTTTCTTTCTCAAATTGGAAAAGTGGCTCTTTATAAAATGCAAATAAATAAAAAAGATTTTTAGATTCAAGTATTTCTGTCTTTTTTAGATCTTTACTAATTTTGTGTCTAGGACCACGCCCCACCCACCTAACAAGGTGTTGAGGACCAAGTTGAATAACAATGACTATACAGTACGCGTGAATACAGTACTCAAACTTATGCTCAAACATTTACTTATCCTAGTGAGCGTCATGAGGAGCTCTAGTTGTATTGTGTCTGATTAATCTGTTACTATGAAAAATTTAAATTCAGTTCTAGTCCAATTTAATAGGTTATTGAAAATGAAATATCAGAGCTTTTACTGATTTCATCGATGCCTAGCTCTATTAAAACTTATGAACTATAATTCCAGAACATAGACAATTCGCGCAGTAATCGACCATTCATTTATTTTTTTACGACACCACTGACCATGCAGTAGGTATAATAATTTTCCAAAAAAATCTCATAGCGTACTGTCTAAAAAATGGACAAGTGGCCGGGTCGTATCGTCGTAGTGTCAATCTTCTCACAGTATTTCTGGTATTATCTATCATAAAAAATGTGAAAATCTCGTGCCGTCACGTCACCAACAATGGACACATGGACGTGTCGCGCCGCGCCCGGAAGCGGGCAATTGCGGGATTAGCGCGTGCCGTTTCCTGCCACATAAATGCGCGGCTAGGGCTGACACACGCCCACATTTTGAGTTAGGGCTGACACTTGGATATGTTTCAAAAGTTTTTCTTTTGACATCCATTTTGATGATGTGACATTTACGTAAAACGGAATATTAAATGTTTTGTTTATTAAAATTTTATCGGTATGCTTGATAACTGATTTGAAATGCAAAGTTTAGATAAATTTTACTTTATCTCCTAATAAATAAACTTTATATGCCTCTATAGTCTATACTTTCTTTCATTTATCTTGATTCTATGAATTTTCTTAGATTTTTTTTTATCTGTGCCACATGTTCTTAAGTAGGTTCTTAAGGTTGAGGACAACAAACTGTTGCCAATTACTTCATCAGTAAAGTCAATTTATCGAAGTGATATTATCATGTCAATGTAAAGCTGGTTGCCATTTATCCCGTTGTGTATGTAGTGACATGAAACAAAAGTGCTTGGAAGGGATATGCCACGTCCGATACAAATGTTTTACCAGTTTTATTATGTAGAAGATATTGATCAAAATAATGACGATGAAAATTAGAAAATAACATTTTTTATTAATTTTTAGCCTTGTATTGAGTTTACTAAAAACCATTCTTATTAATATCCAAGTAAAGTGCGCTGTCCTATGCTATTATTATGCTGATCACATTAGAAAAAAAAACTGAAAATACTATGTATGTAATACGTTTCTGCTCACATAAATATCAGGAAATTTTTAAAAAAATAAAATTGACGTAACTAACTACTTTTTATTCAGAATTATATTATTTTACACAGCTTTCCGCTAGCGGCTTCGCCCGCATAGTCAAAGAAACACACGCATAGTTCCCGTTTCCGTGGGATTTCCGGGATAAACCTACCCTATGACTTTCCTTATGTCTCAAGCTACCTCTGTTCCAAATTTGAAGTAAATCCATACAGTACTTTTTGAGTTTAGCTCGAACATACATAAAGACAAACAGACAAAAATTCTAAAAACTATAATTTTGGCTTCGGTATCTATTGTAGATCACACCCCAAGTATTCTTTTAAACAAATATTCAATGTACAGTTTTAACTTTCCTACGATTTTATTATATTTGAATAATTTCAAGATGATTCATACCAACAAAGGGCTAATTTGGCGCTACCGACGCTCAATTAATAGGCTATAGTTCCGTTGTTTATTGCTCGATGGTCATTATTGAAGGTTCATTAGAAAGGTGATAAAAGTAGCTATATGTTTTATAATAAGCTAAATTCTCATAATTCTAACGGTTACCGAGATTTTTACATTTAAAAAAAATATATATTTCATAAAATGTTGTTTTTTGAAAATATTTCAGTTGGTACTAGTTTTACATTAATGAATCTTAGGAATCAAATAATGTTTATTTAATTATCTTTCAATTGACACTCTTTTTAAGTAAATCGGTCCAGTAGTTATCTAGATATACCGCACAATAGAATGGCCCGACGGCCACCTTTGCTACGTCATAGCTCCCCCCTCCATACCCCTAGGAAGTGACTACCGCACTTTTTGTGTTCAGAAAAACATGCCGATTAAGTGGATATCAGTAGTCCGTATGTCGGAGCTGAGTCCCACGAAAATCGTTATTTGAAGACTTTTTTACAAATGGGTCTCACACTACAACCATTAATCAAGAAATCAAACACAAGTCACAATGTCATAATATTACGCTTTTATAAATGAGATTTTCTGCAACTTAAGTAAAAGAAAATCTAATTTAAAATTTTGTTTGCTTGTACTCCTATATCCATTATATTATGTTTGATTGTATTCCTTCACATGGTAGTTAATGGTAAAGCTATGTTATGACGATTAAAAAGTGCTTCTAGAAGAAGTCTAATTGAATAAATGTCTGAGTTCGAGTTCACACAAAAGCATATCAACAGTTTCTCAAAAACTTAATACGTGAATAGAATTACCTAGAGTTAGGATTAACATTCTCCAATCCGTGTAAAGCAGGGGCGGGCTTGTAGTATAATATATAGTAACACTATTACAATGTGCGAACCCCTGACCAAGATTTAAATATGGCTTCCGTAAGCTGTTTTTAAACCTTTCAGAAGGTGATTGGGAGCGAATGACACGTCATCTTGAATTAGATATAATATAAAGGATTTTAGCGCGTTATTCATGGCTAGTTTGTTTGTAAATCAATGTTTGGAATTATAGTTTTATTTTGAATAAATGTTTTAATAATTCATTATTAAATTATGCGTTAACGCTCACTGATAGAGAATACTGACGCTGCTCGAGTTATTTTCCATCCCCTGCTTCAACTCTAGTATTAGCAACAATATTTACAAGGCATGGCAAATCCGTAAAGTACCTAGCTCATGTGTAAAGTAGAAAGGACAATGGAAAATCTGAAGGACAATGTTCGAGTAAATTTAACTTTTGATTTGTTGCTTGATTTCAATCGTTACCTAGTTAAGCTAGCTGTAAATAGATATTATAAAATTGTTATAGTTTATTATCCAAAATGCTCAACTTCAAATGCTATATATTTCTTACGATTTATACGACTAATATTTAACTACATAAAATAACAATGAGAATAAAATAAATAACGTGATCACCAGACTGATGTCCTAATAATACACAACATAAAGTTATTATTTTCAAATAGACATGACAAAACCTTTCACAAATTATGACGATTCTACGACATGACTGAATAATTTTGATACGACTATACAACCGATATAACTTGACCTCCCCTCTGTTGGCAAATTACAAGTCATTGTGACGTTTCACAGACCAACGTTGTTTGGTCGTGGACGTCATTGAATATCTGCCAAGCGTCGTGGCGTGGCCAAAAGAAATAAACAATTTTCAATATTATTGATCAGTTAGTCTATTATTGTAACTGAGAATTAGAGAGGTTTGATTCCCGTAAATATTGAGGGTGTTTTTGATGTATGTTTCATCATTGGACCAGACAAATGAGTAGATATTGTCTAGGAAGATAGAGAACTAGAAAATAAAAGTCATTCTTTTTCGTCAATATGAACACAGTGTTTTAAAATGTAGATATTTGGGCTTTTGGATTAATATGGTTTCGCACTATGTATAGGTACTTTATTTATTTTCCAAACATTTTTTGAAACTACGATAAATTTTGCCATTTTTGTAGCATTTTGTTGCTACATTTTTCGAGTTGCATTGCAAACCATCCAGTTGGTACTTTAAAAATATCTTCCATCTTTACATAGCTTCTATTACGAGTTTCCTCAATAAAACAAACCCTTTTAAAACATTAACATCGTGAATAATCAGTTTCCACGCCACGAACTCGGCTACGAAGGGAGAATAAAAGAAATCTCATGTCAAGGATGCTGGTAATGCCATAGAGTCAAGGTCGGCAAGACGCCGGTCAGGCGGGATGAATCTGGACTATATGCGCAATAAAAATTATATTTATTTCATATAGTTAAATTGTAGATTTTCTGGGTAGTTGGAATGTCTAAATCTTTATAGTGCTTTGAATCGAATGCAAAATTTTTAGTTTTGTAGGCGTTGCGTTTTTTTAGTATTTTGTATCTCTTTGATCAGAAACTCATAAGAAGTCTTAGAAAATTTCTTGCAAGCTATAACTATAACTTTTAAATTACGCGATTATATAAAAAAGTGGTCATGATGAAAATGGATAATTTGTCAATTTCAATTATTTTATTCAAAAAATATTCTCCTACATATTTATGTAATGCTTTTTTTTGACTAAATTCGTAAGAAATACAATGAAATTCCTCAATTCATAGCGTATATTTTTTTGGCTTGATTCATCGATAACTCAGTTATTTCTCAACTGATCGACACAATTATTTTTTGTGTTCGACAAGAAATTGCGACCCTGTGACCCCATTTTGGAGTCCCGAAGGACCCGTGCCAAAAATAAGAAAGACTTAGGTACATGAATAGACTTTTACTTGACGTTATCAATGAAACTACTGTAAAATTATGTAATATTTTCTATGAAAAAATATACACTAATCCAGATGTGTTTGTGTCATTCAATCTGTTGGTACGGGAGCTATTAACGTTTTAAAAAAAGTCATTTTAGTATAGTTGGGTTTTTGATATACTGTTTCTCTTGCTATTTCGGTTAGAGTCCGGGCTGTCTGGCTGGCGGTAGTGGTTGCGTTTATTAGTGCGCACAGGAAAATATCCGTAATTTAAAGTCATTTATTAACGCGTAATTTTTAATCTTTTGCCTTTAGATAGATCCATCAGACATAATTTTTTTATTGCAAGACGTTTTTTTCGTTGTTAAATAGGTGCCAGACGCAATTTTTTATTTCAAAATCATTAAAATGTCATCGAAATAAGTGAAATTACATCAACATGAGTCCATATATGTACATGAGTCCACATCCATGAGTCCAACATAGGAAGAGAAACAGTATATCAAAGAACCAACTATACTAAAATTCTCTCTTGTCAGTTGTCAACGTTGGTAGCTCCTATACGATGTATCAAAGTAGGCATATTATGTTTGTATTAAAATGACATGAATTTTTAGACATACTATCTGTACGTTTGCCGTTTAATTAGTTCAAGAAGCTTATATCTAATACACTGGAGATTTCAGTATGAACATTAACTTGTAACAAGAAAATATGACGTTGAATGACGCCTGTATGTTTTTTTATCCCTTTCACACCTAGGTAGTTAGTTACTGAAATCTCCAGTGTATTAGATATAAGCTTCTTGAATTAGTTAAACTGGAAGATAATATAGGTTATTTTTAGCATTTTACGAGGCCAACGAACACAGGTTTAAGTTAGTTTATAATATTATTAGAATCCTAAAATAATATACAATAACCGCACAAGAATCCAGGGCCGTTTCTTAAATCTCACGTCACGAAACAAAGCCTTCGCCTGACGTTTTCTCTAAAAGCTACTTGCAGTTAAAACTAGGTCAGCTGGAATGGAAGTCAATAAACTTATAAATTCCGAGATATTCTTGGGGATAATATCTTGGCGTAATAACGTTGTTTCTTGAACACTGACACAAAATTTCGGGTCATTTGTAACAGGATGGCGGTTCTACAGGGGTCTTAGTACGCAATGACAAAAAGAAAAATGATGGTCAGAACGCTGATACCGGATACCTTAAGATACTGTAATATTTTATATTAGAGAATCTTAACATAAAATATTATAGTATCTTCACCGTGTGTGACGCGCTTAACAAATAAATTATCCTAGAGTCGATAAAGGCGCCACAATTCCTCACAACATTTTGATAGCTCATAAGGCGCAAATATTTGATCATCTGCATAGCATTATATATTAATTGCTGACTATTTTATGGACGTAGCTGTTTCCGACTCATAAAATGAACGACCTAAATTTCATATCGCTAAATCTACGTAATAATACGCTTTCGTTGAATTTTAAAGCTTTGTACCAATCAATGAGGAATATTCATGTTTTTCTTTTTTGTCTTAAATTAATAGTTTACTATTCTATAACGTAGAAAAAAATATTAATGGGCTTCAAAATACTCTAGATATTTTTATAAATGAAATTTAAAACTTTTAAAAAATTTAAGCAGTTCAAACGCTGCCATTTTGCGCGCGCTTTGCGTGACGTCACATGACACGTCCAGTGGGTGTTCACCTTAGTGTTTACCTGTGGTGTTTACTGTGGAGTGATGAATACAATGTCTTGTCAGATGACGTCACATTTCGTTCGACCAATGGTGGCGCGTTTTGGAAGTTTGAATTTCGCTCCCTTATTTTGCACTTTTTGAATATTATTTTAGGGGTTTAAATAATAAGTAAATTAAATAAATCCTTTTCATATCATAATATTACGATAATAATTATTCGAGAAAAAAATATCTTAGGCCATTTCAAATTTTATGCATATTCCCTATTTAGTCCATTGAATGAATCCCTCCAAGGGGGGTCTAGAGTGCGTGAGTTAGTAACGTAAGATGTTTCTTCGGAAACATGTCAAGAGTCCCTAGGTAATAAACATACTAAAACCCCGGGACACTAGGAGGAGCCCCGGAGTGGGGGGAGGGGGGGAATGGGTCCATTTTTTCATTTTTCGCTTAAATCTCAAAAACGGTACATGTTAGAGAAAAACTTTCAAGGAAAAGTTGAAAGGCCCTAAAATTATCTACAAGTTGTACCTAAATCATTTTTTTCTATTCGCAGCCGTTTTCGAGCTACATCCCATGAAATGTGAAAAATTCGAAAACTTTTTATTTTACCTAACTACCCTAATAAAATTCAATACCTCCTAAACGCCTCCATGGTGGAATCTGGTTTTTTTATCAATGATAGACCTTATTATGAGCAATCTATCTGAACTGGTCACAAGTTGCACTTTTGAGTTTTTTGGAAGAAAAAAATAAAAAGATCAAGTTCTCAAACTAACCCTAATATAATATTTTGACAATCGATTCCTCCTAAAGGCTTCCATGGAGGAATGTGTTTATTTTACCAATTATAGACCTAATTAAGAGCAATCAATCTATCAGTACCGGTCACAAGTTGCACATTTGAGTTTTTTGGAAGAAAAAAAATAAAAAGTTCAAGTATCGTAACTACCCTAATATAATATTTTGACAATCGATTCCTCCTAAAGGCTTCCATGGAGGAATGTGTTTATTTTACCAATTATAGACCTAATTAAGGGCAATCTATCAGTATCGGTCACAAGTTGCACATTTGAGTTTTTTGGAAGAAAAAAAATAAAAAGTTCAAGTATCGTAACTACCCTAATAAAATTCAATTCCCCGTAAAGGCCTCCGTGGTGGAATCTGGTATTTTTATCAATAATAGACCTAATTATGAGCAAGCTATCTGTACCGGTCACAAGTTGCACTTTTGAGTTTTTTGGAAGAAAAAATAAAAAGATCAAGTTCAGTAACTCAAACTACCCTAATATAATATTTTGACAATCGATTCCTCCTAAAGGCTTCCATGGAGGAATGTGTTTATTTTACCAATTATAGACCTAATTAAGAGCAATCTATCAGTACCGGTCACAAGTTGCACATTTGAGTTTTTTGGAAGAAAGAAATATTTTTTGATCGATTGATGTGATAAACATGGGTATGTAGTATGGGGAAATTGTTTGAGCCAAAATCATTTTTTACTGCGTGTAACTCAGAAACGGTAGGATATAGGAAAAAATGATCTAGCTACAACTTGTAGATAATTTTATGGCCTTTCAACTTTTCCTTGAAAGTTTTTCTCTAACATGTACCGTTTTTGAGATTTAAGCGAAAAATGAAAAAAATGGACCTTTTCCCCCCTCCCCCCACTCCGGGGCTCCTCCTAGTGTCCCGGGGTTTTAGTATGTTTATTACCTAGGTACTCTTGACATGTTTCCGAAAAAACATCTTACGTTACTAACTCACGCACTCTAGAACTTTTTATTCAATGGACTAATTGTCAATTTGTGTTTGTGGTTGCTAAGTTGTCTGATAGATGGCGCTGTTTTTAATTTCCATTATCGTACAGAAACTTAATAATTTTGAATGGTAAAAAATATCGATTTATGTTTTAATACAATTAGATAGGTCAATAGTTATTTAATTATGTAAAACTTTAATAATGATTTCATACTTTTAACAAATTCTCCAGTGCAGCGATTATCCGAGCCTTTAATTAAATGTTCAACTAATTGTAATAAATATTATAAGCCTTTTACTATTATTAGGAGGTTTCATACTTTTGTATATTAAATTTACAATTTATTTCTATAAAGTCTGCTTAATAGGAATATAAATATGTTTATTTAAAAAATTCATACAATATCATTAATTCAAAGTTTAGTTTTATACTTACGCTATATAAAGTAAATTCTAAAATGATAAAAAAAATTATCACAAAACAAAAAAAGTAAAGAAATCTGTATGACCTAGTCAGTCTCGAACCCTGAACACCTCAATTCCAAAAAGTTTTCACAATCACACTATCAACTACCCTCCTCAAAAACTTACCAATCGCGATATCAAAGTTTTTTCCTCCAACACAACATATGAAAGTTTGTCTGTCTGTCTCTCGGTGGTCCGTGTCTACGCAGTAAGCCAGTCACGAGGAGCTGGGCGCCATCCTCGCCTGTCATTCACCAACACTCCATCTTTCTGTATTGTGTTCGAAAACATCCAAAAAAAAAACAATCATTCTGGTACTTTGACCGTTTAGAGATGTTCTCAACACCACTGTCGTAGACTATCTGATCACTTTTTTTTATTATGAATAGATCTTTTTTTGTCAATTTCTGTGGTAAAATATTATTGTTATTTTTGTAATATTACATGGAATAACTTTGGAATAAGCATTTACTGTTAATGTAATATACTTGTTTATTATTAAATAAATGTAAGTGGTGTTGCACTTTCGTCACCTATTGATTTTTTTTTATATTGTGATTTATAAAAAAAAGTAATTTAGACTTTAGATTTTAGATAAATTATACATTCCAATAAATAAGACTTGAGACTTTACACAACAAAAAGTATTTGTTTAACAGAAGAAATTACCTGCCACAAACTTTACAAAATAAGTTCTAACTATAACATATTAACTAAAATACTAATAGTTATATGAGAAAACTAAACCAACTGTAAACATAAACTAATGACTGCGAGGTTCAAAGTTAATTATGGCACGTCAAAATAAGATTAATCGTTTTGGTATACACCGTGATATCCTCCAAATAAGGTAATTCGTCTTTTGTGATTTTAAGATCTGAAATTATATACACTATTATTAAATTTCATTGACTTGAACCCAGGGCTGTGCTCAATATGAATATCTAATTATCTAGGCTGATAATTTAAATAAGTAAAGATAATTGTGTATGAAATATAAATATAAATGTTTCAGTTTGCAAAAGCTTTCAGTAAAAAATAAGAGATGTCTATTAAAAACTAAATTTCGAATTTCTAGTAGGTAGGTACCTATTATCTATTATTATGTTTCGTCGTTGAACTGAAGTACCTATTTATATACAAATATAAATGAGCTTTTTAATAGAACAACTTATTTAAGGGCGGCGCTTTTCAATTTTACTGAAATTTAAACTTCAATAAAATATTTTTTATGTACCTACGTCTGTAATAAATATGGTTTGCTTTTATCTATACTATTAATGTACTAATAACTTGATTTTCTCGACAGTAAGTATTCATAAATTTGCCAAAAAAATAATGAAAGGATTAAAAAAAAGGAAATTGAAATATATAAGCAGTAGTTCGTTAATAAGAATTATTTCTATTAATAATTAAGTACATAAATCAAAAAAGTTCATTGCAATAACTAAGTGGATTTCTTTATACATTTATAGGTACTTTAAACGTCTTATTTTCTCTCTCTACAATTTAAACTCTTATTACGTTCCTTTAATGAACATAAAAATATTAAACACTGAATATTTTGTTACAAAATAATTTTAAACATTCTACTTATTATTCATTACTTGCTACTAAAATTTACGTAGGCGTTATAAAATAGGTTTTATGAACTTACATTTTGCCAAATTGTAATTTCACGTTAATGATTATGAACTAATATTAATTAATCTTTGTTTCAGACCCAGTCGTGCGAAAGAGACGAACGATCCGTGTAATCAAAACGCCTTATATGGAGCGGGACGGGTATACGACACGTGCTTCGCCACGTATTAAAACACACAAAAACCGATTTAGGTAACCGCTTATTTAGGGTTAGCAAAAAACCTCACTTGTAGACTAAAAGACTTTGGACTTTTCGGTGCTTTTTAAATAAAAATGTCCTTCTAGTATTATTTGATATCGAATATCGTTTTTCGTGTGTGGACTGACTGTGATGAAGACTCTGAGGATAGCACAGAGGCCTCGTGTGCTTGTCTGACGAACCGCAAAGGTAAGTTTAAGTAGACATTTCTATATTAAAAAACCTCATACTCACTATACACAGAATTCTAGAACGTTCTTGCTGTATCTAAATGGAAAAGTTCTGAAAAGATTTTCATCAAAAGACTTAGAAGATTTTGGTATTCTTACCTTAGTATCCCTAAAAATATTGTGTCCACATACTATTAGGTACATATACAATATAATAAAATATTTGGAGAAATATAAAAAAATGTCTAACGTAAAGTTTCTGACTCTTGTGCTCTTGTTATCCATTATGTATGAATTCAAATTCAGTTAAATCAGAATCATTATCTAAATGGGTATCATTTAAGCTATCACCAATTTAATTAGTTTTGTGTTTCTTAAATAATAGGGTTTGTCCTCAAAATAGTAGATCTGTCACCAAAATGTAGTCACCAAACAATGCAAAATCAGTTCCACAATAAATCACCTAAAATCCTGAGATATAAGGTCTAGTACCAAATAAATGTTTTTGTATGTATTATAATAGGTGTGTCCTAATAAGTATTTAAGCAAACTAATTTAAAGAGATCACCAATAAATCATATTATGTTACTAGAAAATTGCATCAAGTTCAAATAAAAAATAGGGTTGTCATCATCGTTTCAACCAAAAGATTCTGCTACTTAACTAGACTCCCAAGGTTCTAAATTTCTACTGGTAGTATAAATTATATTTAAATAAAGTTTTTAGCAGAGTAGTAAATAAAACAATTAAAGTGAAAATAATCAATATTTATTGTTTAAAATAATTACCACTGAACAATCAGCGCTGGTTTAAAATAGCTGGCTTATGGCTAGCAGAATAGTAGATAAAACACTTAATTAAAGTTAAAATAATCAATATTTATTCTTAAAAATAATAACCACTGAATAATCAGCTTGTCGCGCCAATTTGTCTCCGCCCCTTTGATCATTTTTTCATTAAAATTATAAATTGATGTATTAAATTGGTAACGAATACTATTAATTTAATATCTGAACGAAATAAAATGTTACTACTGTATTGGTGACAAAATATCAAATAAAAAGGAGTCGCAGTCAGGGATCGATAATCGATTTATTTGGTGACAGATCTACCATTCTGAGCACAGAGCTATTATTTAAGTAACAAAACTGTTATTATAAGAACGAAGTTTATATATGAATATAATTACATAAGTAATGCAATATAATTTTATTGGTTATCGATCTCTTATTTTACACATAAGGTCAACCGGGGCAAATGCAACTATGGGGCTATGGCAACTAGTTATCATAACTAATTTATTAGAGTTGTTGTAATAAATCGCCACCTATGATTCAATAACTCAACGACTAATAAATCTTACAAGTAATAGATGGTGCCCCTACGATGAAAACTATTTAATTGATAGGCCATTGTGTCAAACCGCTATTTTGAAGTTGGTGTGCGTAAAAACAGGTGTCGAGTTTTGCAGACAAAAAAATTGTTTAGGAGTGATTTTTTGCAGGTGTTTTTGATTGGACACGATTATCACAAGCCGTTAAGCTTATTTCATTTATATTTTTAGTGCGTTAGTTGACTCTATTTTGTGTTATTGATGCAGTTACAATTGCCTCATGAAAATTTCACTGTGGGGTTATTGCAACTGTGAGGTTAGTTACAATAGCCCCTTATATTTTTGTATGAAACTAAAAACACTAGTGATGTGACAGTGTCGATATTTTTATTATGTATCCTTCTTGGTAGTCAAAATATACTTTCTTTATGATTAATTAAAGAAGAACCATCGATTATTTCTTCGATATTATACCCAGAGACGGGTTCATAAGTAAAATTCAAATTAGATAAAGCGTGGTTAAAGAATATAAGTAACTAAAAACGATAGGTAGGATAGTTCTGTGATTGTTCAAGTAATTTTTAGTAAACGGTTGATTAACTAATAAACGTTTTTTGTTTGGTTTACGTTTTTAACAATATTTAACACAAAGAATATTATTTGTTCTGACCAAAAACTAAAATTGACTTAGTAGGTAGTACACTGTTATTTTTTTTTGTTGCGATTTAAAGTGGTAAATCAAAGTAGGTACATGAGTATTTCCTCTAAATAATGCGGCGCCATCTACGATCGCAACGTTATTGTATAGATAACGTTATTGTATATATATATAGAATAATAAAAATATATCGATGAATAAGTTTTTTGCATTCCCCACACTAATTCTCTAACAAATAGTTGCATTTGCCCCACAATCAGAAAAATAAGATTTTTCCTGAAAACTCGTCCTTGCTACACGGTAATCCAGTTCAAAATCCTATGAATAACATGAAATCTCATAAATATATTCTATATTCGTTGTTTTATATGAAATAGAAGAAGAGCTATGGCAGTTAGTTGCATTTACCCCCGACTAGGGGTTAATGTAACTTTTTCTACCAATTTTAGGAAATATTCTCACTACCAGTTATTTATAAGACTACTGTATTGCTTGATTGGTTGAAAATAATCTTGAATAAATACAAAAATCACTAAATGGGTCAAATAAATGACCAAATATAAAAGGAGATAACTGCAACCGATCAAACTTGAAACTTGTTATTTTTTAGTTGCATTTGCCCCGGTTGACCCTATATTAACATTAATTTGATAATTCATACCTGGGAACAATTTTTGTTTATCTGAGAACGAAAATATTTCGTGGTGATAGATCTATTTATTAGGTGATACAACTTGATGACAAATATAAATTTTGGTGATAGAAAATATAGTTCCCTATCTAAATTATTACAAATTCATTATACCTATTATATGTAACCCAATGCATTTAATAACTAGGTAATGTAATCCAATTAACTTTTAGAATAGCTATAAACTATTCAACTATTTATTACCTTTAATCATATTATATACCTACTTAAATTTTTAACACTAAACTTACAGAAGCACATATTTTTCATGATTGTCATTTATATTTTTGTATAGGTATAAAATAGGTAACTTATATGATTTATGTTCATTCTTCATAATACCATAGATTTTTTTTTTTTTATTTCACAAGGGTTAATAACACTTCGTGTATAATCTGTACATACATAACCATAAAGTAAGTAATATTATTCGGAAAAATACAAACAAAAACCTTTTCCATTAAAATATTCCCGATCTAGCGAATTGCGGCAGATTTATCAGATCTAAGCTAGATTAATCTAACGTCGACTTATAGTAGGTATTTATTTTTAAAAGCAATCCTGTGTTTCCGATACACAGATAGTCAGATAATACTTATAAATCCTCTAATTTATAAATAACTATACAACTTCGAATGTATTTTTGTTTCAAATATTTGAATGTATTTTTGTTTCAAATAAAAGTTTCAGATCCATTTATGACGTATGTAGAGACTAGAGACTTATCATAGAAAAGCCCTGAAAAATAAACTGAAATAGTTTTAAAGTTTATCAATTTAAGCTTAAACATTTTAAATATATTATTTCAGTCAAATTGTGATGAGTTTTCAAGGGCCATCGATACGCCGCGCCGATTGGTCACGACATTCGTGCTTAAACTGACGTCATTGGTCACCCCAACATTTCAATTTGTATTCTCAAAAATGCTCTGCTAATTTTAATGCAATTCCAAATTGTAGTTTAGACATTTGGATATAAAATGGCCTGTTGCGTGATTTTTTGAAGTAAAATTTAAATGTTGTGGTAGGTAACAATTGAAAGTTGTAATTAAAATGATTTATGTGAAAATAATTTGGGCAAGGTTTTTTGTTGTATAAATATTCTTTGACGCATTGGATACTGGTATTATGTGATATGGATATTATGTGGGTAATATAATTGATAAAAAATAAAAATAATTTAATTTCCATGAATAAAAATGGGCGATGATTTAAATTTTCTCCAAGAAATCTCTCCCTATGACTTTGCTTTACTCCAATAAATTCACAAACTATACGGCGATGACGTCTTAAAAGCAGTTAATAGTGAATTGAAATAAAATATAGACTTGATATACCGTACATACTACGTAGGATTACTTGCGAGTCACAAAGCTTCCGTGACGTCACGCGATGTTAAGCTTCTATAAGGACTAGCTTTTCCGTTGACTGCACTTGCGGATTGACTTTATTTGCTGGAAGATTCTGGCAATGTTTTGAATTAGTTTAAAAAAATTGAAGTTCTGAAAATAATTTACCATTTTGAATACCATGTTTAAAGCAAAATAAAGATTTTTTTTTTTTATTTTTTTTTTTTTTACCTACTTTAATAAAACGTATAAGTACTTAAATATCTCTTGGTATGTTTACAAAGATTAAGAAAGTAATCGATTTTAATATAGCTGTAAACTGGCATAAAAGTTTCATCAAAGTCGGTACAACAGTTTACGAGATACACCATCATCATCCAGACCACGTACCAAGTTATTCAACCAACAATCATATCGTTAAATTATCGCACGGGCATCACAAAACAAACAGCTTGGCGACTTCCTGATACGAAATTTGATACAACTACATGAAGCATATCAGCTGGATCGTAAAAACCGAATGATGACTTTCAGAGAACTGAAATAAAGGCGGGACTGTAGCTATAAATCAAACGAACGTCAAACAATAAGATGCACGTGGAAGTCATAGGTGGTAGCGATTAGCGGGGCGAGTTAATATTGGAACAAATTACAGTGCTATAACCATAAGGCGGGTTTTATACACAGTTTACGATTCATTAGTGACAAGTAGGTAGTGTACTTAAAATTTTAATATTATATATATTATTAATCTCGATATTTTTTCAATGTTCTGAATAATTTCATCAATAGACAGCCTGTACCGATGCACGCTACATCGTCCACGTTATTGCATAAGATAAAATGTCATCATATTTTAGCGCACAAACTTCTCTAACATATAATGTAAATCGATATGTAAGTATTACGTAAATTACTGTATATAAGCACACTTCAGTATTATTTATACACAAAGTCCTACCACAATATTCTTATCCGCTATACGCCCATAACTTGACTCCATTTTGTTTCACGTCCAAGTTACGTGCAGTGCATGTCGCGTGTCACAGTATGTTATGCGGAATACGAATACCTCAACCACATTACCCTAAACCTCTCCATCGTGAGTTTCTGCACCATTTTGTTTTATACCCCAAATTGGGGTACCATATCACATCTGTGGGATTTTTACAAGTCTCCTTGATATGAAGAAATATTTTTGCTCTTATTTCATGAAAATACGATGTGTCTTAATGAAAAAGATGGATGGAAAATGTAAAAGCTTTGAATTTTTGTACGTTTAAAAGGGTATGTTCTTATTTTTTACAGGATTGAAAATGTAGGTACATATTCAGTGGCATTTAAATTATTAGGTAGAATCCTAATTAGCAATGCACTATAGTCTTAGATCATTAAGTTCTAAGACTATAGTAGTCTTAATTAAACATTAAATTTAATAACTAGATTATCTTTATTAGAATTGCGATACAAATCAAATAATTATAATATTAGGTAAGTAGTTACACAATTAAAAATTTAAAATTATTTATTCAAAATCGATGTTATTTCATTAGATTCAGATATCAGTATGATAACGCACATAAAAATATACCTAGGTAGAGGAATTTCCTACGTCAATATTAATTGATATATCTGATATACGTACGTAGTAATTAATTACCTAAAATAATTTTGTTTTACTCGTCGAATCGTAGGTAGTTTAATTGATGAAAGCAACGATATAATATAGTCACAATAGTGGATGTAAGGCACATAATAATCGTTATTGATGATGCCGGAAAAGCGACTAGTATTTTATATGTAACTAGCTTTCCGCCCGCGGCTTCGCCCGCTTTGTCTAAAACCTAATAAATTATATACTAAAACCTTCCTCTTGAATCACTCTATCTATTAAAAAAACCGCATCAAAATCCGTTGCGTAGTTTCAAAGATTTTAGCATACAAAGGGACATAGGGACAGAGAAAGCGACTTTGTTTTAAATACTATGTAGTGATGTATAATCTTACAGTGAAATTAGTCTCGAGAAATTTTTGCATATGTAGTGGTGTGTATATTACTCAGATCTTAGAGCGCGTTTCCATTATATCGTTCTAGCCTATACAAAAATGTTTCGATATCCTAACATTACTATTTAATTTTATACTTATCCCTAGCAATACTCTGATTTATGTTTTAAAGAAAATGGTTTTGACTTTATAAAAAAAAATAATATATCATTCAATTTTACGTCCTTGAGCCAATGACAAGGCGAATACCGTGAAACAATAAAATATCTTGTTCATAATAATTTGTTTCGTAATTAATATTTGACCATAATAATTACGAAACAAAACAAATAAATAAATCGTCACTTGATAGTGGAAAGTGGAAACACGCACAAAACCAGAATAAACCAGTTTACGCTGTCCGCAGGTGCCTCGTGCAGTCCGGCGTCAGTCGCTGCGCTTGGTACCGTTAGAACATAAAGCACACATTTCATTCGAAAATTATAATTATTACGTAGTTTAATTGTTAAATTTTGTATTTGTTGATTGTTGTTATTGTTGTTATTGTTTGTTATTAAAGTGAAACTTTTATTACATCGTCTCAAACTTTTTGGTCTGTGTAGCGCATGTCGCGTGTATCGCTATCGCTATAGGTATACCTACTCGGCAGCCGACCGTCACGCGACATGCGCTACACAAAGCAGTGTTCGGAACCGTTCGAACAGTTTCACTTTTACCGTGGTTTACATTTTTGGCCGGAGAACACCTAATTCATACACGTCTTCACTGAAGTAAAAATCGGCACTGCTTGTAATGTTTGGAACTAATAAAATATTAATAATACTAATATTATATACTTGAATAAAAACTAAAAATAAAATGTTGTTTTTTTTTTATTTGCTGACCATACACTACTACAAACGCAAAAATTTCTCCAAGCTAATTTACCTGTAACCACGTGCTTTTATAAATTTTTACTAGTACCCTCTGGAACGTAGTAAAAATTCATGAAACATTACTCATATTTCACATTGGCAAAATGATATAATTTATTATGTCGGTCATTTTCTGGGAATTATTTCAATGATTAAGTAAGTACAGTACTCCAAAAGTGATAATGCGCATAGAAATAGACTACCATGTCACAGTTGAAGCTCCACTTGGGTCTTCCGATCACTGCCTGGTGCGGTGTACCGTGCCTGTCGTACGCAAATCTCGGTCAAGACCAGCAAGTTTCCGTCGTGTCTGGCATTATAGATCTGCAGATTGGGACGGCATGCGTACCTTCTTTGCGTCCTACCCATGGTGTCAGATTTGCTTTGTGTCCGAGGATGCTGACGCTTGCGCTGACTCTGTCGCTGATGTGGTCACACAGGGTATGGAACTCTATATTCCTTACTCTGTGGTACCCGTTGGCGGCAGGTCTCAGCCCTGGTTTGGGAAGCCCTGTAAAACGGCATCCCGTTTTAAACAGGAATGTTTTCAGGCCTGGGCAGAAGCCATAGCAAAAAAGGACCCTAACGCAAAGGATCTAAAAAAAAGGTTTAATGCTGCCTCCCGACAATACAAGAAGAGCATTCAAAAGGCCAAGGCAGAGTTCATCAAGAGAATTGGCGAGAGATTAGCACGCTACCCTTCAGGTACACGTGCCTTTTGGTCCCTTGCCAAAGCTATCCAGGGGAACTTTTGCAAATCATCCTTCCCATCTTTACGTAGGGATGACGACACCCTGGCCCACACTGCAAACGAGAAAGCCGATACGTTGGCCACACTCTTTGCGTCGAATTCGACTTTGGATGATGAAGGAAAAGCACCACCTACCATCCCATACTGCAGCAGCAAGATGGCTGACGTGAAGTTCACGCAACGTGCTGTGCGTAGAGCCCTTCTATCACTTGACATTCATAAGTCGAATGGGCCAGACGGAATCCCTGCAATAGTTCTGAAAACCTGTGCTCCAGAATTGGCTCCAGTTCTTACGCGTTTGTTTCGATGCTCTTACAACTCCACTATAGTCCCAAGCACTTGGAAAACCGCCCTGGTACACCCTATACCCAAGAAAGGTACGCGCTCAGACCCAAAAAACTATAGGCCGATTGCGGTTACCTCCTTGCTCTCAAAAGTGATGGAATCCATCATAAATTCCCAGGTGTTACAGTATCTAGAGGATCACCAGTTGTTAAGTGACCACCAGTACGGTTTCCGTCACAGTCGTTCGGCTGGTGATCTTCTGGTTTATCTGACCCATCGATGGGCATCGGCAATTGAGAGTAAGGGGGAAGCCATGGCAGTTAGTTTAGACGTGGCCAAAGCTTTCGACCGGGTGTGGCACAAGGGGCTCCTCTCCAAATTGCCTTCATACGGACTCCCTGAGAGACTTTGCACATGGATCGCCAGCTTTCTCAAGGCACGAAGCATTAAGGTTGTTGTCGACGGATCATGCTCAGAGCCCTTGCCTGTGAATGCTGGTGTTCCACAGGGCTGCGTGCTGTCGCCTACGCTATTCCTTTTACATATCAATGATATGTTACAAATACGTGACATACATTGTTATGCCGACGATAGCACGGGCGACGCCGCATATACCGGTCTTGCAAATCTCTCTCAGGAGCAAGTGGATGAGCATCGAAAAAAACTTGTGTCTAAAATTGAGAAATCCCTTGAAGAAGTCTCAATATGGGGCCAAAACAATCTTGTGCAGTTTAACCCCTCAAAGACACAAGTTTGCGCATTTTCAGCTAAGAAGAAGCCTTTTGCAGTGTCCCCTAAGTTCCAGAATACTCCGCTCAAAGCCATGCCTAGCATCGGAATTCTCGGTGTCGACATTGCGAGTGACGTACAATTTCGCGGTCATTTGGAAGACAAGGCTAAATTAGCCTCAAAGAAACTCGGGGTGCTCGCAAGAGCGAGACAGTACTTCACGCCAGCTCATCGCCTGCTACTTTACAAGGCACAAGTTCGGCCACACATGGAGTACTGTTCTCACTTGTGGGCTGGAGCACCCGAGTATCAATTACTTCCTTTTGACCGCCTTCAGCGTCGTGCCTGCCGCATTGTCGACCTTCCTGAGCTCACCGATCGGCTCGATCCATTGGCTTTGAGGCGTGATGTTGCTTCTCTATGTGTGTTTTATCGCATTTACAACGGTGAGTGTTCTGAGGAACTGTTTGCATTGATACCACCTGCAGAATTCCATCACCGCACTGCTCGGCACAAACAAAAATATCATCGTCACCATCTCGATGCATGGCGTTCGACAACTGTGCGTTTTGCACGGCATTTCTTGCCTAGAACCACACTCTTGTGGAACAAACTACCACCTTCCGTGTTCCCCAACCAATATGACATGGGAACCTTTAAGAAAAAAGCCTACACCCACCTCAAAAGCCTTCTTCCACCTCAAAACCGGCAATACGTTCCCTAATGTTGTGAACTGTCATAGGCGGCGACCATCACCTACCATCAAGTGGGTCGCCTGCTCCATTGCCGGGGTTGCAATAAAAAAAAAAAAAAAAAAAAAAAAAGAAATCTTCGTCACAGTTCGGTAACTGTCATATTCCCGGAGCGTCCGAAGACGATATGTATATAGAGTGGTTAAACGCATTTTCTTCATGCATAATTTAGTAAAATTTGTTTAGTCAAATGAAATACATTTTGGAAATACGACAATTAGCGAAGATTTGCATGCGCATTATTAATTTTGGAGTACTGTACAATATTATAATAAAACTGCTCAGATACTTATATTTTAAATCAACGTAGCAAATACCAATCACACCAAGAACACTATAATTTATTATGCATGCAATTTATTATGCATTGTATTTTTGTAGTTAATTTAAGTAGGTACTTACCATGTACTTACTTACCTATAATTTTCTCGAGAAGAATCAGAAAGTACAAGTTTCAGGCGAAATTACCTACTGCATTATTTTCAGCAATTCTACATCTAAAACTAAACAATTTCAATTAAAACTACATTTTTACGAAACATCGTTAAACAACATAAGTGGCCCATTAGTTACGTTAAAAGTAACCTCAAAATTTATTATTGTTTAGTACATTCAAAATACAATGAAAGTTCGTAAAGCGCTTTACAATTATATAATACAGCGAAGCTCGTCTAGCGTGTGCGCGCTGCAGCGGCTGAAAGCGGCGAAATGGATCGATGTTGGATTGCGCGCGCATTCGATGACGTCACTGTCGCCCGGCAGACCAGCTAAACTAAAGCTTCGGCAAATACAATAATTTATAATATTTGCTCATACATCATGTAGATATGCTTCATCATATAAATCATGTTTTGTTTTAGCTTTTATTTCAGTATGGCAACTAGATTTTGAATCTGATGTTGTTGTTTCCACGTTCGAAATTCAAACTTCAGCTTACACAGATAAGCCAAAACCTTTCAAAAAATTGTGTCATAAATTTATATAACTTGAATATACGAAAAATTTACGTAGTAAACTTATTTTGTAAAGAATAATTACGAGTGCCTCAATCTTGTTCATTGTTTAATTAGGCCTATCTGGGCGGAAGTAATTATCATCCGCCAGCCCTGTCTTTGCTTGGATTGATTAAATCAACAACTAATAATATAATATTTATCAAATTGACAAAAATAAACCGGAGGGGAGAATTATATATAAAAGTAAATCCCATAGGTAGTCCTTAAAATCTTAGAAAAATATAAAAAAACAATTTTAAAAGGACTACTCCAGATGATTGTCAATGATGATTTATCGGTACTTACCTACTTATACATTTAATTTCCTAGTAACTACTGATACCTACTAGAAAATAATTTAAAAAATATTTATTGCTAAAAATACATATTTACCTGTATAGATTATATTTATTATCTTAGAGTATATATTACAGTAGTATTTATTATTTACGCAAGACGTCAATCGTTCTTGGATTTATTATCTATTTGCGTAATGTTGATAAAATGGAAGATTGAATTAAAGATAATTTTATTTGATGCAGATTAAAGCAAAAAAAACATTATTTTTAGTATTATGCTATTTCACCGCGTAAAGCACTTGAAATTAAAAATAAATCTATCTATATATCTTAAATCTTTAAATTTTAAATTTTTAGTGTTATACAATATCAATTTAGAGCTAGGGTGAACGATTTAAAATTTCAAAGTTAAAAATACAATATTGATCAGTTTATTCTTCGAGAAAAATTACATTGTTGTTAAGTCAGTCGGTTATATTCGAGTTAATTTTACAACACATTAAAAGCATTAGTTTAGTCATACAGAAAGAATCGAAGGTGATTCATCTTGAATGTTAATAAACCGAAGGTATTCTTAGCGGGAAATCTGCGTTCGCGTACTATTCAACCATTACGCTATCAATAATGTAATTTATTTTGCTGTCATGCAACACCGCTAGATTTATAGTCTGTGGACTATATGGAATGTGTTGACAGCTACGTCTGTACTCTATGACTTTTATTTTGTTTTTAAATGCTTAGTTTTGAAAAGTAATCAGAAAAATAAAATGACATTATTAAGTTCTTTGATATTGTAAAAGCTTTATATTAAATACATAATATTATGGTGATGCATGTCTTTTTATAGCTTATGAACCCTTCAGTTCTTCCCCTGATCAAAATACTAATTTAGGGAGAAACAAACCCATTGACACGATTTTAGCTTATTAATTTCCATTATCTGTACTCTGTAGTAGGTATTTTGTCCAGCGTCAAGGTCCAGCTGACGTCCTCATATTCTGATCTATACCCAACTTATCCCTGACATGACCTATTTATTGAGGTCTATAGACAATCTAGACTTCTTACTTCCATCAGCGGCGGAAGCCTGGGCCAGTGCCAGCCTCGTTGGAGGCAAGCCAAGTAGGGGGTGGTGAATTGCTATTTTTTAACTTTACCCCAATTCACTATACGCTCGTATTTACGAGAATTTCAATGGAGTTCACGAGCAGAATTATTATAAATTCTCCATATTTTAAACACACGCAACATAATTAAAACAAAAAGAGATTGTTCTTTTATGTGACAGCGAGGCAAATTAGCGCAGTAAGCTACGATCGCGGCCCAAAACCATCAACAATAATTAAATGTGGATGTTGCCCGTTTAAGGGTATAAGGGATTAGGGGGATGCAGGATGGAGAGATTGGTTTCTATTTTGGAAACGCGTTGGGTAAATGCTATGTCTAATTTTGGCTGGAAAGTTATTGTGGAATAAATTGGGGATGAATTAATTTAAGAGAACTTTAAGAGAAGTGTCGCATAAGGAATAATGGGTCTCAATGTGGGTTTAGATGATGCATTTTATATTTATTATAATATTATGTAGGTAGGTAATATAATAAGTACGTAATATGTAAGTATTGCGTAAGGTTGTGTATTTAGAAAAATAATCAGGAGGAAGCACACCATGGGTTACCTACCCGAAATATCTCTTCTACACGCTTATTTTAAAACTCTGTATTGTTCTGAAAATCACTACATAGTATAAAACAAAGTCGCTTTCTCCGTCCCTATGTCCCTATGTCCCTTTGTATGCTTAAATCTTTAAAACTATGCCACGGATTTTGATGCGGTTTTTTTAATAGATAGAGTGATTCAAGAGGAAGGTTTTAGTATATAATTTATTAGGTTTTAGATAAAGCGGGCGAAGCCGCGGGCGGTAAGCTAGCTATATAGCTTCTCACTATTTTTTTATATAACTATATGTACAACATAATATATATAACATATAAAAAAGTCTGATAATTGTGGTCAAAAATAAGTTTTTATTAGAAACTAGCTGTGCCCGCGACTTCGTCCGCGTGGAATAGTGACTGCATAGTAGTTACTACTTAACTTTTATTGAATAAACACGTACTACCATAAATAATTAAAAGAACAGTTAGTAAAATTTATTACTAAACTGAGCTAAAAAATAAAAAAATATGTGCCTAATTAATTTTCTACGTAAAATTTATTTTAAACTAGCGGTCCGCCCCGGCTTCGCCCGTGGTACATGTTTACGTTTTCTCTCCATAAGAACCATCCTCGTACTTCAAGGAATATAATAAAAAAAGAATTATCGAAATCGGTTCAGCCGTTCTCGAGTTATGCGCTTACCAACACATTTTGCGATTCATTTTTATATTATATAGAAGATAGATAATACGTGTTACAAGAATTGTAGATTTAAAAATGTTTTCGATTTTTTATATGTATAAAAATAATTAAAAATAAATTATTTGTAATATTAATTATTCTAATATAACTGTAAATATATAATAACTTACAATTTATAGAAAAAAACAATATACCGCGACTTAGAGCTAACTAAAAAACATGCGTAAATTTGACGCATGACTATCTTTCCCGTACTAGGTACTCAATATGATTATCTTTCTAGGGTTAAACACAAATAATGATAAATGTGTGCATTATGTCACGTAATGGTTTTTTGTTGGAGAGATAAGAGATATGCTAAGATTAAAAATAACTAAACAATTCATAACCAGAATTTTTTTTATGATGATGCAATTTTCGGTGGTAGGTAGTTAACAGTTATACAGTTAGAGCTATGATACAATTTATTAAATATGATATATCATAATATTATATACCTATTTACTATAATTAATTTAAAGAAAACTTAATAAGTACGTCTTATTATTTGATAAATACTCACCAGATCCTTTGGTATTATCCGATATACAAATATGTATTCTGTTGCAAAACGAAATCTTAACTTAGGGAGAAAAAAAAGGGGAATAATAAAACGAGCGACTGAAAATAAAGTGAGCGACTGATTATGAGA
Source organism: Colias behrii (assembly GCA_029959065.1). Taxonomy (NCBI): domain Eukaryota; kingdom Metazoa; phylum Arthropoda; class Insecta; order Lepidoptera; family Pieridae; genus Colias; species Colias behrii. The sequence continues at coordinate 766,763 of JARWMC010000026.1, forward strand.
TACTGATTTAATAACTTGAGCGGTATGAATTTGAGTAATCGACAAATAAACTAAACAAGCAACGAATATTGGTTGATAATAAAATACAGATTGAGCGTACTAAAGGAGGGTTGTGATTAATCCATTTGATATATTAGAATTCTAACAGTGTGATTACATTACTATATGAGCGACTAAATTACTAGTTGAGCGAATAGATTACTAAGTGAGCGACTAAATTACGCTCATCTAGAGCGACTAAAAACACTAGAATAAATTGTTCAAATAGTTATTTGATAAAATTTTCAAAAACAAATTGAACTGATAGTACCTACTCTGTCCATTATAGTATTTTTTCAAAGTGATTTTTCTATTCGAAATACCTCGATTAAGATAAAATGCCACTCAGTATAAATAAATCATATGCCAAATAATGAAAATAATACAAGACGTAATTTAGTCACTCAAACGATTAATATTAGGTCGCTCAAATATTATGAAGCTGCTCATTTTGTATTTTATGTAACGCAAATTAATGTTTGTTAGTTGCTGATCTATTAATTTTTCATCGCTCGCAGTCAGTCGCTCACTTAGTACCTAATTCTGTTACCCCAATTAATTATTTTTGATAACTAAAACTTTAATTTACAGTCACTCGTTTAAATACTACCCGAAAAAAAATACATTTCGTTTGATACGATTTAAATATACCTACACTAATCAACATAAATAAATAATTCCTGGATATGTAACCTACCTATATTGGCTCAATCCTTGGCTCAATCAATTACCATAATATAGGTAGGTATACGTCATTATGTATTTTTATTTATCTGCGTTCAACTCGGGCGTAGCTGAAAAAGAAAGATCAAACAATATTTAATTAAATTTTTTCACGAATTAGGTATTTTGAATTTTTATAATGCTTAAGCGCGTCACACACGGTGAAGATACTATAATATTTTATCATTGTGGGTCATTTGTAACAGGATGGCGGTTCTACAGGGGTCTTAGTACGCAATGACAAAAAGAAAAATGATGGTCAGAACGCTGATACCGGATACCTTAAGATACTGTAATATAAAATATTACAGTATCTTAAGATAAAATATTATAGTATCTTCACCGTGTGTGACGCGCTTTAATATTTACGTTAATTTCACTACAGACATACTTACCTCAATTTCATTTTGTTACTAAATATTATTATCTAGTCTATTCCATATTTTTATCAATAAAACTGAATGAAAAGACCAAATGCCATTATAGCCACCACGTGTAACCACAATTAAATATAAAATACTAACTGCCGATATTTATTGTTCTGTTTATTCGCAGAACATAATCCGGACCAATGCCGTCTAATTTTGTTTCCTTCGACACAATGCTGAAAAAAAAATTAGACATGCGTGTTTAGTCTGTATTGTTTCCCGCCTATTTTCGGATTTGTCGACCTGCACGTAAATGGACGGGGACAGATAAAATTGATTGATGTTGTGTGAAACTTTGTTATTTCTTTTCGCCTAGAACAATAAATAAGAAATATATAGAGAAAAAAAAGTGAAGGTACGACATAAATATTTAGTGTTACAATTAAATACTTAATTATTTCCAATCCATTCTAGAGGGCCACGCTTGCGACTACAATATAAATTATAAATGCATGTTTTATTTTTTTAAGTTACCAAGAACATTACTATAATAGGATTAATATTAAAAAAGTATGAAAATACAGAATGAAAAAATAACATAGCATTTGGACCTATTTATGCAAACAGGGACCAACCCACATTTTTTGTGAAATTGAGTTAAGTACACAGATAGTGTTAAAAAAACGTTCTCTACCTTCTCAAAAAATTTGGTAGAGTTTTGACCACGTTTTGACTACTGTAAGTACAGTTTTTTACATGTCAGTTGCGAAACCAACCCAATTTCGCCAACTTTTATTATGCAAGCTGGAACCAAAGTTGGTTGGTTCTATTTATCACAAAAAGTTTTCATGGTTACCAGAACCAACTGACTTTGGTTCTTGTTTGCATAATGAAATTTCTCGGCCTTTAAGTTAGCAAATGGCTTGGTTCTATGTTGAATTTCATTTATATGTTCTATTTATTTAACTTTAATCATGTTTTTATTATAAAACGCACTAAATAAGAATTCTCAAATTGATATACCTACTACAATTTTACAAAAAACATGTATCTACTTAAAAGTAAACAGCTATTACTTCAAAATCGGTAGTCCCGGAAAAGCCATTGATATCATCTTCTACAATATCTTTGGTCTTTATTTTTTTTTTAATTTTGAGCGTTGCTCGGAATGAGATGCATAATACTTTTTAAAACCGGTAATTTCTCCTCGGGAGTATGTATCGTTGTGGGCCAGAGTAAGCAGAGCCCCGCAGGAATCATTTCAGAGTATTAAACGACTCAACACCATCTTTTAATCTCTACGTGATCCAATTCAAACTAACGAGGATGCTTAAAACATTCATGATTGACTATCCAACAGTAAAACAAATCAGTCATATTTTTTTTTGTGTCTGGTCACAGTTTTTTTTATCCAAAGCTACCGATTTTGGCCGATTGAGTACTGAGTACTGAGCCCAATAAAACAAAGACTGTATAAATCCTGGAAAACTAAATATAAATCATAAAATATGTAAAAAGACTAAAACAAAAGACTTTGTCTTCACAAATCTCTTCAAAATAAAAAATAAATAAATAATCAAAGTCACTTTCACGAAGACAGAAGAAAGCAGAATATGGGTCTGCTGTATCTTAGTTAGATACCAAAGTAGTGTCATTAAAGTGAAACAAATATGTGTATTATTATATTATTACAATATTATCATGATCTTCTTGTCCTTAATCCATGTTATTTGGAGTCGGTATAACACGGTTTATTTTTCTATTCTCCTGACAAACATCAGGGCATATTTTACTCTTTTTTTCTTTCATAATATAACTTTGCACACTAACACCTCTTTCCTTTGGCCTTCCTCTTGTTCAGCATCCATCAACAGTCATATCCATCACTTTCTTAGTCATATGCGTGTCATCTATCCTCACCACATGTCCATACCAAGACAGACAATTCCCTTTCAATCTTGCTGTAATAAGACCAGTTTAAATCTTCTTTTTATACATTCATTCCTTACTTTATCCATTCTTGTCACCCCACACATCCATATCAACATTCTCATCTTCGCTAAATGCAATCGTTTTTCTTCCATCTTCTTCACTGCCCAGCTTTCCAATCCATAGAGTACGATAGGTCTAATCAAGGATTTTTATATATTTCCTGTTAACTTTAAGGGCATACGTAAGTTGCAATTAGTTTCAGCGAACTTTCGCTGTTTTTAGGGTTCCGTACCTCAAAAGGAAAAAACGGAACCCTTATAGGATCACTTTGTTGTCCGTCTGTCCGTCCGTCCGTCCGTCCGTCCGTCCGTCCGTCCGTCTGTCAAGACCCTTTTTCTCAGGAACGCGTGGAGGTATGAAGCTGAAATTTATATCAATTACTCAGGTTTACTGTCCCTTGAAGCTGTGAAAAAATCAAACTTCTAAGCCAACGCAATCAAAAGATACAGCCGTTTATGCCGCAAATTTTCGACACTTGCAAGGGAATCAAAACCTACAGGGTGCTTCCCGTGAACTCAGAATCTTGAAATTTGGTACGAAGCAACGTCTTATAGCATAGATAAAGGAAAAATTACGAAAACCATAAATTTTTAGTTACATCACATAATATATTTTTTTTTTAATAATTTTAAACTTACTACCCATTTCCTCATAAACGCGTAGAGGTATTAAATTGAAATTCATACCAAATACTCAGGTCTATAATACCTTTAAGCTGTAACAAAATCAAACTTCTATGACAACGCAATCAAAAGAAACAGCAATATACGGAACCCTCGGTGCGCGAGTCCGACTCGCACTTGGCCGGTTTTTTATTTAGCCTGTTTTGATTGGATGCTTAACGTTTTTCTTTAATTATGGTAACAATTAAAATCCAAAATAATTTTGCAATAAAGAACCAACCCACAAAAGTGTTTTTTTGCAATACAGAACCGGACAGTTTTTCAAGGATTATTTTGTTAAAATTTAATGAATATCCATGTATCTGGTATCCCTAGATAGGATTCAATATGATACATACGCCCAACCACTTTTTTTCTCCAAATTTTACAACGCATACTTTTTGCAAACTCTTTTCACAAAAACCTCATTTTCTCGAAATTGATTCGGTGTGGGTTGGTCCCTGTTTGCATAAATAGGTCCATTTTATATAATGTAAGAAAATATTTGGTACCTATTCGAATCTGTATTTGAATTTAGAATATGAGTCGAAAAACATTTGAATTATTCTATCATTCATAGGTAATTTGGAACATGGAGAAGAATAAAAACATTTTTTCGTGATAACAAAACTTGAAAGAAAAGAAAGTGGAATATGCGACAGTTACGCAAGTGAAGCCGAGAAAATTATATTATGCTTGCTTTAAATTATGGCCTTTTTACAGGTATGTACTTATGATGTTAGGTACAAAAAAATGAGTAGTATAAAAATATTAGACCCATATTAGACCATTAACTATATAGTAAATTGTGACACAATTATAATAGACTTAGTTAAAATGATTATCTCGCATTAAATCTTACGCTATCAGATCGTAACGATATACTTAGTTGATATATTTTATTTATCATTTCATTAAAATATAATTTAATTACTGTTTATTTGAGCTATATAAATTTTAAATCACATCACTATGTTTGAGAATCAACTATTGTATAAAGAAGTCGCTTTGTTATTTCCGTGTATTGATAAAAAGCCAAAATATAAAATAGGTACAGCCTATACGTCTTTGTAAACATTGTTCTATTAGTCAAACTAAGAATAATATAAAAACAAAAGCGTTATCTTTAAAAATATTGAACAATGATTTCCAACGTGAAATTAAAGTTTCGTATCAAAACCGTGTCGATTTAGTTTTGTAAGTCTACGTCTGTAACAAGCGGGCTGCAGGAATTTGCATACTTACGTGAAATTTGCAATTCAATCCGAATCTACCCATAAAGTTATCACGAAAAACAATCGCAATTTTTTGTCGGAAATTCATTTGAGATGTAATAAGAGGAGTTTGCAATAATGCTCGCTAGATGGCGTTGCTACTGATTTATGATAATTTGAAAAAACATTTTCTCTGGTGCAAAATCTTTGCTTTTTATACGAATGATATTGGATGTGCTCGTAACTAGTAGGATACATATTTTAATAGAAACGTTTTTAATACCTATGTTTTATATTTTTTTCTGTTAACAATAATCTAGCAGTATACTATATCTACATCAAAGTGAAAACATTTTTTTACCTCTGGTTAGCTATGATTTATATGAACAATAATTATAAACTTAAGATATAATTTTACAAATAAGTATCAGGTTTAAGGAAATATTGTACTAGGTTACAAATTGTTTTATTACATTTTTAACTAATGTTTATTTTATTTATCTACGAAATTTATTTCGTCTGCGATCAATCGATCAAATAGTTGAATATTTTTTTAGAAGATATTTTATACTTTCCTTGAAACTTAATACGTCTATATTATGTTATAACTAATCTAAGTAGTCTGTGTACAACATGTTTAGGGCGCGTATACATTGAAGGCTCATTAAGCTGCGTTTACACAAATGTAAAATTGACTTCCACGTTAAAATGTATTCTTTGTTATAAATCCGTAGTCACAAATCAAATGTGACGTCAGCAGACAATGAAGTAATCGAATCGTTCACATTCACAGCCACAGATCTAGTACAAGTAGATTTGCAATGCTATGGTGAAAAGAGATAGATAGCTACGCTTACATTATGTGAGTGAAGGGGATGTAGATACGTTTTTTTTGTCCTTATCTGCGTGGCCACTTTTTTGATGGCCTACTGTCAAAACTGGGCCAAACAAACAAAGCAGATCTGATATTTAATTAGTTTTCTTGTGTCTACTGTTCTTTTTGGTGATAAATACATTTGGAAGTTAATTATAAAAGTGTTCTGAATGTACTACGTCTACTGAGTGTTTATAATTATGGGTGGTTGCAGCGTATTAGGCTATAACAGCCGCACGGAAACAAACGCCGATGGAATTTCATTTCATTCGTAAGTAAACAATTAAATAAAGATACATAATATCAGAATCATTATAATTGACTGTTTCCTATCAACAGATCATTCTTATTGTTAATATTTCGTGGTAATTTTAGCTTTTAAGTGTAAGATAACCTCAATCACAATGTTGCCTGCAAATGGGAAAAAAAGTCCACAAAATTGCAAAAAAATGTTTGTCCCATAGTTTTCCAACGTATTCTGGCATTCGTAAAATATGGATTGATGCTAGTCGGTAAAATTGGGTACCATCTAAAAAGCGAGAATATGTTCAAAAAAAATATAAATTCTTAATTTATATTTTTTAGGTTGAATCTGTGCAGTCAGTATCGGCAACACAAAATGATGATCCAAATTCCAATACCATCAACGAGCTATAGAGGAGTTAAAAGGAATAGACAGAAATCAAATGATTAAAATGTGTCCCCAGGTGCTAAAACTCGAAAACTGGTTTGTACTAAAAAATACATCTTAATTAATAAAAATAACAAGTTATTTGGTAATACATACTTAATAATGGATAAAAATTTATAACCGGAGTAAATTAAGCATTAATTCCATTCTATTTGCCATTAATTGTTAGCATTTCGCTTTAAAAAATGTTTTTATTTCTAAAAGCAGAGTTGTTTTGATGCCATAGTTTCAAATTTAATTTATTGAAGTATTTTTATTTCTAATTATTTGCTATATATGTATATTAATGTTATACTTTGATACCAATATATTGGTATTAAAATAATTAATATAATGGCCTTGACACAAAAAAATATTTTATATTCTAAAATTTATTTTTTCAGTTGCAGAAGCAAAAACAGATATCAGCTAATCGTCTTAAGAAATTGCTTGTTAAATGCTTATAAAATATATGGAAGAAACAGGAGTTCTCCGCAGCATCGAAAACGGAAATAAAGATTTTCTAAAACTCAAGGAAACGATATTCAAGCCAATTACGCAACTTTTCCTTATGTCTAAATTGCATAAGCCCAAAAGCGTACATTTACGTACGAAAAACATTCGACATCGGGCTACGTAGATTTTGTACCTACTTGATTTTTATATTCCAATTTTTGTATTTTGTAATAGCACAGAAATTTATACATGTGTAAAATAACCTATGATAATAAAACACATTGAAACTGTATCTGAATTTAATATTCCTTTATTTGTGGTCTTCCCTTCTCGAATGTATATTATGTATATAAAAACTACAAAGGTAAATTTTCATTAAAAATACGTCCTCAAATTCACCTAACATAATTTATTTATTACACTGAATTGTATTAAATAATTAATGTAAGAGTGAATTTGAGGACGTATTTTTAATGAAAATTTTCCCTAAAATGCAGGAAAGTTTATAAAATGGCAACACTCGAAGATAGAGCGAAATGCACTAAGGTGGCCACGCATGTTCGGAATCTAGTTGTACTAGATCTGTGTTCACAGCTATTACGGCTATTCCGGACGGACCTTTACGGCCCAGATGGTTGGCGCTAATAAACGATTTTAAACGTTTCGGGTTCGATTTCTTGCGTAAATACAAAAATAATTCGTATGCGATACGAAGTTTCATTGTTTCTAAAATAAACTCGGATACTTGTACCTACATTTTTCATCGAGAAGTAGGTACTAATTAGGTAAAACACAAATTTTGAAGCAGTGAAAATGATAATTGTGTCTTAATATATTTATCTAACACTTGGAATACGTGATTTTACTTTCGACTCTTATCTGATAAGCCAAATGGCCTATACATATATACCTTATAGAACAAATAAATAAACGCCCAAAACAAATATAACCTATTTTTAAAGTTATTTGAAATAATTAATTACCTCGTGATAAATACTAATTACAATTGTACGCAAGTAAAGTCCAGGTATCCTTAATTTGATTGTTATTTATGATAAGCTTTGACGCAACTCGTTATCTCGTCCGCATATTATAGGGCTGTCACAAAATATTTTTTAAATTTATCCTAATTTTGATATTATTAAAACCATTTTTAAAATACAAAATTGCTAGATATAAGAAAGTTATTATTTATTGAAATATCTATTAATCGAATACTATAGAATCGTGGTAGATAGAGGTAATTATTACATTTCTTTTTGGCTTAGTGATAGGGGAACGTTCTTAATTACATCATTAAGTCCCAACAGTGTGTAATCAATTGCTACCCCCATATACATTATTCGACTAGCAAGCTACACGCAATAATTTATCTAAAAGTCAGGAAAATGCGCTGTTATAACAGACTATAATACACTGAATTAAACATATGGCTTAATATTTTGTTGGACATTTTAAAATTTATCCAATTTCACCCAAAACTGAATTATTCAATGACCCCATTTCAACACTGAATGCCATAAATTTAAATTTAAAGGACCATAAAAGTTAATGCCCCATTAAATTTTCATTAACTCTAACTAAATAATATGTGATCTCCCATATATAGATTTTAAAAGGAAAATAAAATAAGTACAACGTAGGAGCCCTAAATATCTACATTCTGAAGCCCAGATAGTAGTGTTTGATCAGTAATCGCCAAGGCTTGTCTTAATTATGCGACACCATCCACAAGCATAACTATATGCTCAATTCGAGCACATTTAGCACCTTACCTCAATGGAAGAAGAGTTATTATCGTCTAAAGAAAACAAACATTCATACACGTTGGAAATATTTCTATAAGTTGATAAAAATATTGTGCTTGCTTTGATAATGCTGCAATGGTTAAAGGGAATTTATTAGGCGATTATTTCTAAGAACATTTTATTGAATGTAAAATTACTCTAAATAATTATACTTATTAGGAATGTTTTTATGACGTTAAATTTGACGTTATTATAAATTGACGTTAAATTAATTAGGTAACAGCTTTCACACCACTTAAAGAAATTTTAAATGGGTTATCCGTTATACAATTATTGAAATCGTTTCTCAAAATTATTAACAAGAAATTTTTTTTAGGGCAGATGGGCGATCTGTTGATAAAGTGGTCACTTTGGCCCATAAACAGTTGTAACACTGGTTACAGGTGCTTTGCCGGCTTTTAATGGCAAAAAATATAATATCAAATGATGCAGCTGTAGATACCTATATTATAGGTATCTACTTTATACATATATCGCATCTTAAAATCATAATATAGCTTCAATAATGAAGCTAATAGAAAATAATTACTTGCATCGGTACTTGCAAAAAGAAAATATTTATAACCAATAAGGGTCAAAATTCAACTGCACTTTACTACTAGAAAATTAAAATTAAAAACTTTCAAATTCATCAAAAAATAAGAAAAATACTTATAATTACATAATGTATTGAATAAAATCAGTAATCACATTCTTAAATATCACGATAAAGCCTATTTGATTGGTATGATACCTACTAAGTATTATAAAATTTAGTAGGTGAGATTATTACACGAAGTTAATTACGATAGATACATATTATAAAATACTTATAGATAAAATATTATATTCTATTTTTAACACACACTGTGTTTGCCTCGATTAGTAAGCACCTATGGGCTATGAGTACATACCATCGACCACACAGTACATACCTACTAGGTAAATTATTAACATCCTTTTAGAGAGTTAGTAAAATATTAATTTCTGCTCCTCATCATTTTGCCATCTAAGAACCATTCGTTATTAAAAAAGCGCCTCTGTTTTATTAATTATTAAATTAGGGCGATAGTTCATTTCATTATTTTTCAGTTCATTCATTTATTCAATACTTGTCCTATTTTATACCACTAACTGTACTGCACACACACTAGGTAATTCTGTCATAAATATAATAAAAAACTTATCTTCCGCCTTACTAGGCTTACTATCTCCATAACCCTTTATCACATTTTACTATGAGGGTCGTATCTTATTCTAATCTTAGCCAATTTTATTATACCCATTGTTAGATGTTTTTAAACAAACAAACTACAAAGCTCAGAGAATGAATTGTAAATAATTAATGATATAATTTTCTAACTCCGCCTGTAGATATTCAGAATGTAATTACAACTCAACAAACATAAGATATTAGTTGTATACGTAGTATATTATTATTAGTCTGTGATATTAGCGTGGTACGTTTTAATGTCGTAAGAAATATAATAATGAGTTAAAAACAATGTTAAATAATTAATTATGTTAACTAGTTCATTACGGCGCCCTTCGTTTGAGGCCAACGTTCACGTCTTTCCGAGCTTTTCGCATGCGCTGTGCACTTTACGGTTACGGTACTAAATATAAAAGCAGTAACAGCCCTATTTCGCTCAAGACATCACATTTCTTTCAAAATCGATCGGCTAATTATACAAGCGCAGAGCTTGTCATTCACTGACGTAGTACCCGCGGCCAATTGACGCATGCGCGTCTGCCGTTCGTCTATCCCGAACAAATATAGATGACTGCCTTGCTGCTGGTTTGCGTATTCTGCTGCGATCTTTTTAACGTGGTCGTATTACTTTGTCGCCAGAATTCACGTTCGGGCGGTTATCTCATTTTGTCGCACTGAGATATAGATAACGCCGACGTTAGTCAAACATTTTGTCAATTATGAGATAAGGAAATTGCTGCTGTTTTATTATTATATATAAATGTAAAGTAAACTGCGACAAAAGTATGCCATAGCGTGCCGATTGTCGTTGAGTGTGTGGTGACGGACGAACGGTTTCGTGTAGACTCGTATCGCGGCCGGTGGCAAGGCGGCGCTGCCAGTCGGCATTTGGCAGTCAGTTTAGCGGACTCGGACCGCGCAGTAGCGCGGCGCGTTGGTGCTTGTAGTTTTTTAGTTTGACAGTTGGCGCGTTTTTCGTTTCTGTATAATTAGGTTTTTGGTGGGAAGCATAGATTTTAAGTTAGTGTAATCTGTGTTTTTTCTGTTTACCTTTTGTGTTCGACTAGTCCCTTGTGTATTACTTATTGCCGGCTGTGAATTAAGTGATTGCACGCCCTGTGTACTCTCGCCACAAAGTGCAGGATTTTGTGAATATTTCCATATCTACTATTTCCTGTGACTCTGCCATCGACCCTGTTAAGGACAAGGTAATTAGTGACTTGATAACCGCTGAAAATACATTATATTCTATGGGAACGAATCGGGCACAGCTATTTAGAGCAGTCGATTTCTCTATCGGGGCTGAAAATGTTGTTCCAAATATAGCGAATGAGGTTCTAGTGACAAAATGTATAGTTTTAGTGGCGGCGAGGAGTTATATAAAGGTGGATTTTTAATGAATTGTTGAAAATCACGTTGTCCCTTGGCCGGGCGAGTTTCAGACAGCTGTGCGTGCGTAATGGGTAAAAATAAATACGCGAGCATTATCTGTAGTAACTAGCAAGACAAACCGGCTTCGTGGACAACCGAACGCGTTTATTATTAGTGCATATTATACAATATCGCTTAATAGGTACTTAGGTTAGGTTATGAATTTTATCAAATACCTACAATCTACATACAACATTGTGGAAGTAACGTGTATTGAAATCAACTCTATTTAATGTGTAGTAAAAACGTTTTTTCGTCACAGTGACGTATGCTAGGAATATCGCGATGAAGAATGAGGTAGATACAAAATTAAAAAGTCGAAATAGCTGAGTATTTCATTAAATGTTAAATACTCTATTATCTTTTTGTTGTTTTCTTATTAGATTCACGAATTGTCAGAATATTTCAAGGATATAATATACCTAGTAGGCTTTGTATATTTGTATACCTAATCAATTTGTTTCCTATTAGGAAACAAGTGTGGATGAAACAAAGCTCATGAATTATGTTGGTTTAGAAAAGATTTTATTCAAAAATGAGATCAAAAAATATTTTTAAAAAGTCTCACTAAAAGGCATGCAACACAAATAGGCTCATTAGACCACACTTTCCAAAATAATTTGTTTTCCACAATATCACAATTATAATTGTATTTTATTTATAATTGATTAACTGATGAACATGTGCTTCAACACTACATTTGAAATGTTTAATTAAAACACAAAAACTAGCAAATATCCTTGTATTAATATGTACATCCTCGTATTACATCTACAATAATTCATTTAACACCAACTATATAATAGACCACAGAAAACAACATTTCTGTGATTGTTTTAGCAAATTGTTTACTCAAAAACTTATTACTGTTATTTCTGTAACACTATATTACAAATAACAATAAAATTGATGTAATATTTACACAAATGTTTTATTTACTATAAAATGGCTTACCGATGAAGCTATATGTATGGGTTCGGAGAACGGATTTATGTATACACTATACAATGTAAAAACATGACAATTTAATACAGTGAAGCATAATCGTCAAAATCCCACCAGAAAAATAGTCCATTCAGGGAAATGAAAGATTAATCTTGGTTATGTTGAAAAAACTTTGTGAGCTAATCTCTTAAGCAATAGAAATATAATTACAGATTAATTGTTAGAATTCAATAAAGCACTATTTATTTCTTAATCGAAATTAGCATTAAGACTACATTTTTGTCATACATTATACAAAATTTATTGTGAAGAAGTTAGAAAAAAAAAATTCCCATAACCTTGTCGCAAATTAGTTTGGGGACCAGAATTTTGTTTATAGTTATTTATGAAACTAGCTTTTAAAATCAATACTTAACCAACAAGACATGCTCCTCCTAATCGACTTTGTCATAAAATAATTTATGTATAATCTTATCACAGCTTATCAAAGCCCAAAATAAGTGATTATGCAATATTTAAAAGAACAAATTGTTAAGATGAAAGGCGAGGAAACCTCACTTCAGTGAAATTAAGAGCAACATAAGTACACCTACTTAATTAAGAAGTTGAGAGGGTTGCAATGTAGGCCTTACAGTTTTGTTCCCCTAGAAACCTTATTTTGCATCCGTGGGCACACTGCCAGGGAATAATGTGATGGTGGATGTAACCACAATTAATGTCTTCATTGTTGGCAATAAAACTTTTATATTTTTTTCATAAATGGTGTAGGTTTGCGTTTTGGCCCCTGCCTCGGTTTATATATTTTAATGGTTGCTCATATGGTTTAGATAAGTGGGTAATGAATTATTGGAATGGGTTAATGTTATTTATGTTCAAGATACATATGTGGTATGATCTGTTGTAATATATATATTTATATGCTCTATTCTATCTCTTTATAATATAGTCCGTTTTCTTATGGGAAAAGGTATACATTTTTGAGTAAAGCAATGCCATTTGGTACGAATGTTATACTCGTCTACCTAAGCCCAAATCGCCCGGTAGCCAGTCATTACTCCCCGGCAGGAGGGAGGGAGGGGGGGTTAAAGAACAGAGCGCCCGGCGCTCCGAAAAAAAATTCTGGCGGATTAATTTGGACCTTTGAGTCAAGTTTGGTGTCGTTATCAGGTAACTAGATAATGCTCGATTCATTCCCCATACCAGGTTTTTAGGGTTCCATAGTAAAATATGTCACAATCCTTAAAATAATAAACTTTTAGTAGTGAAAAAATCCAAACAAACCAGTATAGTTTTATATTTTTATATGAAACTTGGTTTATAAAAAATACTGTCTGAAAGGCCATTTAATGCAGATTATAAAAACATTAACATGTAACATATATTTTATCATTTTAAATGTAAAAAAAAATATACAAAGTACAGAAACGTTCGACAGCGCAGCGTAGGGGACGGCTAATAGACCCGAAAAACAAGCAATACTAACAAAAAACAAACAGCCAAATGCGAGCCTGACTCACTCATCGAGTGATTCGTACTTATATATCCAATACCATGTTAACTGGTCTGGTAGGACCTGGATATCTGATACTCACAAGATTTCGTCTATATAATATTAGTGTGATTTTCAATCATCTTTAAATTATAAATGAAGTCAGGTAACATTGTTAAAAATAAAGATATATAATAATAGAACGTTATAGTATTAATAATAATGACAACCACTTCCATAATTACATAATTAGGTACCTATATTTGAGCTGGCGTTTAGAACACTTCAATCTGGAACTGCAAGATTTCACGCACCAATATCTTATTAATTCAAAGCTTCTCTTTTCTTTTTATTTCAGATGGGGAAGGAATATTCAGATTTTTTTGTAGGTCCCCAAATATACACAGCCTGTAAAACTGCCCTTAAGGTTGTTTAAGGGCAGCTTCTGTGGGAGGCAAATTTTCTATTTGCTTTTATGTTAAAAATTGTTTGCGACCCTCATTTACTGTCACAGCGGGGTATGATCTGAAAAACAAACATGTACTTATAATACTTATAAAAATATAAGTTCTGGATAAGAGTATCTTTAAAATATCGTGACCGTCCTTACCTATCATGCATTGTAATCACAAACTTTTCAATTTTACTGTCTGCATATTTGCCACTGTAAAGTGCTTCATACCCTCGTGCGGCTTTAGGATATGCTTTCCATGCCTCAAATGCAGTTTATTTGCGTCTTACATACTTGGTAAAAGAATGGAATGCAGGCAAAACGTGTGTTCTTTGTGGGCCTGATACAAGAAAACCATTTCTTAAGTATTATTTGTCAAGAAATTAATTTGGGTAGTAAACTGAAACTCTAACATTTATTTATTTAATTAGTCTTCTTATAAAAGCAATTTTGAATCGTCATAACATTTTTTTAACATTTATCACCGATTCGGAAAGCAGATATATGGAGAAGAACCGGAAAAAAGAAACTCCTTATTTGCTCTTTTAAAATCGTGTCAATATTAAGGTACAATTTAATTTTACATAATAATATGTAACTACTAATAAGACCATTATTTAAACATGAAGCTAGCATTGTTACATACCAGGTATTGATGATTTCGTCCTGTGCCGATGTGTACCCATAGTTCTTTTAGACCTTCTAGCTTTGGAACACACGATATAGTAATATGTAGTAGCCAAAATAATGTTAGGAACAGTCGACACATATAGCTAGTACAGAATATCATGTGTTCCAAAGCTAGAATGTCTATAAGAACTATGGGTACATATGCATTTGAGGCATAGAAGGCATATACGAATGTCATACGAAATATGCAGACAGTGAAATTGAAAAGTTTGTGATTACAATGCATGATAGGTAAGGACAGTCACGATATTTTAAAGATACTCTTATCCAGAACTTATATTTTTATAAGTATTGTAAGAACATGTTTGTTTTTCAGATCATACCCCGCTGTGACAGTAAATGAGGGTCGCAAACAATTTTAAACATAAAAGCAAATAAAAAATTTGCCTCCCACAGAACAACCTTAAGGGCAGTTTTACAGGCTGTGTATATTTAGGGGCCTATAAAAAAATCTGAATATTCCTTCCCCATCTGAAATAAAAAGAAAACAGAAGCTTTGAATTAATAAGATATCGGTGCGTGAAATTTTGCAGTTCCAAATTGAAGTGTTTTAAACGCCAGCTCTAATGTACCTAATTATGTAATTATGGAGGTGGTTGTCATTATTATTAATACTATAACGTTCTATTATTATATATCTTTATTTTTAACAATGTTACCTGACTTCATTTATAATTTAAAGATGATTAAAAATCACACTAATATCATATAGACGAAAGTTTGTGAGTATCAGATATCCAGGTCCTACCAGACCAGTTAACATGGTATTGGACAAATAAGTACGAATCACTCGATGAGTGAGTCAGACTCGCACTTGGCTGTTTGTTTTTGTTAGTATTGCTTTTTTTTCGGGTCTATTAGCCGTCCCCTACGCTGCGCTGTCGAACGTTTCTGTACTTTGTATATTTTTTTTTACATTTAAAATGATAAAATATATGTTACATGTTATTGTTTTTATAATCTGCATTAAATGGCCTTTCAGACAGTATTTTTTATAAACCAAGTTTCGTATAAAAATATAAAACTATACTGGTTTGTTTGGATTTTTTCACTACTAAAAGTTTATTATTTTAAGGATTGTGACATATTTTGCTATGGAATCCTAAAAACCTGGTATGGGGAATGAATCGGGCATTATCTAGTTACCTGATAACGACACCAAACTCGACTCAAAGGTCCAAATTAATCCGCCAGAATTTTTTTTCGGAGCGCCGGGCGCTCTGTTCTTTAACCCCCCCTCCCTCCCTCCTGCCGGGGAGTAATGACTGGCTACCGGGCGATTTGGGCTTAGGTGGACAAGTACAACATTCCTACCAAATGGCATTGCTTTACTCAAAAATGTATACCTTTCCATACAAGCATGCCCATAAGAAAACGGACTAATAGGATAATAAAGTTATGATATACCTATACATTATGAAAGATAAATTTGAAGTTTATTTGCCGACTTTGCCCTTTTTATAACATCAAACAAATAATATTCTATGTTGTTATTGCTGTTATTTTTCATCTCTATATACATAGCGTTTTTTTTTTAAATCTGAACTCGAATAAAAAGCCAAATAAATCAAGCCATTCTCAGTTTACAAATTTTTATGCTATTCACCACTTTTTCCTTTGTTTATTTAATATAAAAAAAATTAAGGAATAAGCGGTCCTTACAATCATAATTTCATTCATATGAAGGCATTAGCCATAAAATATTCCATAAAAATGTAGACATTAATATAAATATGAAACGATAATAACCAGAGGAATGATACAATATTAAAATTGCAATTTAATGTAATCAACAATACGCAAGCAGCACTGGAGTCTGCTAGCGAGATCATTTGGCAATACATTTGGAGCTATTTGGCACTACACACCGGTTTAGGCTTGCTTATACTTGCGCGTTTATCGCGCAGTGTAATCGTTGCGATTTTTTATGGGAAAATAGTTTTTGGTTATGTTTTTAAACTGTCCGATCCAATTGGACGTAATTTGTTTAGTTTTTAATATAGCATAAGTGCCTTTGAAAGATGTCTGGTAATTCTTTTTAATGAGATAAATTTTATCATTTGTGTCTTATTAAAATACCCTTTTAAAAGTTTTGGATTAATATTATTAAGCAATTACAGGGCCATAGAGGTATGAATTATATTTTTGTAAACTTTGAATTCTGTCAGAAGTTCAATGAAAATTGAAAAAAAAAATTACCTATGATTTTTGTTTTTCTTAATCTCGCACGCGTTGCACCCGCTTGTGCTTAAGCCGCCTAAAACCAGAGTGGGTGAGGTGCTATAACGCGACGATTTCAACTAAAATATGTGGACTAGACGGCCGTTACCCCGTGACGGAGTTTCGGATGCCTTTAATTACGCTATCGGAGGGTATAAATACACATGAAAAAGATCGGATATGCGACGTCGATGCGCGTGCGTCACGACCGCGAATAGCGGGTGACCGTCGTGTGACGTCACGGTGACGGTCAGCCAGCGGTGTCGTGTCAAGGTGTGCGGCTAGGTGGGCTCATGAAATCGGAGATGATATGGCTATACATCAGGCTCCAATTATACTTCACAGTATAATATCATAATGATATTAATGTTCGTCTTAATGAGACGCGATGAAATCTTGATTCTGGTAATGTCAGATACATATTTATACAGGGTGTCCCAAAAAGTAGTGATGAACGGAAGCTGGGAGGTAGAGGACCTAGAGGGCTATCCGAATTACCCCCCATGTATGTTATGCGATTTTTCGTATTTTCGGAGTTATGACATTTTTTTCAATTTTTCATCTGTCGCTGAGTACGATGAGATTTTTATTTATGGTGACGTGAATTATTGCGCTAGATGCTTGATTTTTTTTGTGTGCTAAGCTGAAAGATAGGCCAATTCACTATGGCAACATTTTTTTATCGTTAGATCTTTGAATGGAATAAAAAAAAAAGAATTAAATGCCAACAAAGATAAAATTACCCAGTATGTTCACAACTTCAAGGGCCCATAAAAAAATAAAAAAAAGTCACATAAAAAAAAGTTTCCTATTTGGCTTTTAAAAACTTGCTTTATCTATCAGGTAGCTACCCTAAAATATTCATTTTATTATTCAGCAGGCTTCAATCGAAAAAATGAAATCTAAATGTGGTAAGTGCAAAAGTGGTATTAACATGATATTCATTAAAACCAACAAATAGGTCTTTAATTACCAGATTTTTTTAAAATAACCCCGCTCAATGCAAGTGCGACATCTCCGTAAAAAGTTGTCTTTTAAATGTTTGAATGCCCTTTTATCATTTTAAATGGTTTCTTCTGCTACTATGAATTTCCGGGTTATTTCGTCCAAATTGTGGCATTCTCTCAAGTAGCCGAGGTCTTTTTAGTATCCCCATTGAAACAAATCAATGGGGTTTAGGTCGAGGGACCGTGGAGGCCAGGCTTTAAGGTAGGCTTCACCGGCGCATGCGCAGGCTGCAACGACCAATCCATCTTTCAGGGTATCTTTGCCCTTTAGCCTGGCCTCCACGGTTCCCGGACATAAACCCTACTGATTTTTTTCCGTGGGGATACTACAAAGACGAGAGACTGCCACAATTTGGACGAAATAACCCAAAAATTCATAGTAGCAGAAGAAACCATTAAAAATAATAAAAGCGCATTCAGACAACTTTTTACGGTGATGTCGCACTTGCACTGAGCAACAGCGGGGTCATTTTAAAAATTTCTGGTAATTAAACACCTTGTTATTGGTTTTAGTTTGTTTTTATTAATGTTAATTCAATTTTTGCACTTACCACATTTAGATTTCAATTTTTCGATTGAAGCCTTCTGAATAAAAAAATGAAATTTTCAGGGTAGCTACCTGATAGATATAGCAAGTTTTTAAAAGCCAAACGGAAATCTTTTTTTATGTGATTTTATTTTTTTACAGGCCCTTGAAGTGGTGAACATATTGGGTAATTTTATCTTTCTTGGCATTTAATTCTTTTTTTTATTCCATTCAAAGATATAACGATAGTAAATGTTACCATACTGAATTTTAAATAAATAAATAAATAAATCATTTATTTTTTTTGGCCTATCTTTCAGCTTAGCACACAAAAAAAATCAAGCATCTTCCGCAATAATTGACGTCACCATGAGTGAAAATATCATCGTACTCGGCAATAGGTGAAAAATTTAAAAAAAACGTCATAACTCCGAAAATACGAAAAATCGTATAACATACATGGGGGTGATTCAGATAGCCCTCTAGGTCCTCTACCTCCCAGCTTCCGTTCATCACTACTTTTTGGGACACCCTGTATATGAACGAGAAAGTAAATGGCTGTTTCGCTTTCACGCCTTAACCGTGTAATGCATACAAGGCAAAGTAAATCACGTCTTTATTGCTATTTTGTATAACTTTGTTGGATGAAGACGCATAGGTGTCGCGTTTATTTCGTTTTTAATAGTCCTTAAGTTTGACTCCTACACCCAGGACTACCTATTATTCTATATTTTCGACTAAACACTTTACAGTTAAATAATACACATCCAACATTTTAAATAGGGTTCAACGAACGTGTTATTGATTTGTAATTCATAATAAGTTAATAAGTACACAATTACAATTTATTTAATAAATAACATAAATTCTTACTAGAAGTAATTATATAAATGTAACGCGAACTCTAATTGAACTACAAGCACATAGATAATATGAAAATGTGAATAACATAACTCCATGTACCTATTCAAAGATTTATCTCACTGTGTCAGTCATGCGTGAGGTCAAGGGTTGAAATCAAATGACATCACTTGAGCGTCACACCGAATGTCCACTTAATGAGGTCACCGTTTAATTAATGACCTTCGTCTATGATCATGTCTCGGAGAATATTAAGCTTAATATGTGACATAGTTTTTAAATATCACTTTCTTGGTCTACATTATTTGGTATGTTTTCGATGCAGTTTGTTAATTGCAGGCTATTATGTTGAATTTCTTTCATTTGTAATTTGTACAAGGTTTATCAATATTCAATATGGATGCAATATTTAATAATTCTTTATGAATTGTGTGTTATAACCACAGACATGTATCAAGATAGACTAAGCGAGTGTATGTACTTCCCGTGTCCAAACTAAGTTTATGAAACTTACTTGACGCTGGCCTACACTCAGTCCGCGCTTGCAGTTCGCCAAGGAAAGACGTGAAGCTGAATAAAGTAAAATGCCGAATTGCGCCGTTATAAACTGTAGAAACTCCACAGCTGTGAGTGGCCGAGTTATCGGAGATGTTTCCTTCCACCGGTAAGTAATTTTCTAATCAGAATATGCACTATTTATTTTAAAATCAAATAAAGAATATCTGTGGAAAACGATCGTGACAAACATGGATACCAAACCATACGGAATACATTGCGGCTTTTACTTGGCACGGTAAAGATCGCGTCGTATGATAATAAGCAATGAATAGCGTCTTCTCATTTTTCTGTTCTCATTTTTCTGTCCAATTTTGTGGTTAGTGATGTTCATTTGATGCAACAGTTCTCGATTCTAATCGATTTTATAATCGAACAGAAAAATGATAATTTGAAGGAGCAATTTTTCAGAAAAAAAGGCATAGATTTTTTTTGTCATTTAATACGACTTGACCTAGAACTTTTAAGTATTTTAATACAAAGGTACTAAAAATAAATATTGTGACATGGACGCCATTAGTTAAAGTGTCATCTTGGGAGTTTTTTAAGAAAACTCCTTATTGCTTAGACTATGTTTGTTTTTTTCAGTTTTCCAAGTAACCCGAACATAAAAGAAAAATGGATCGATGCAACGGGACATAAAGATTGATTGATTGACAGTTTCATTACTTTCTTTCGATGGCCTCTCTAGTACGTAGTACATAGGGCATGCAGAACCGAGTCCGGTTCCAAGTTTCTGAAACCCGGTTCCAAATCGAGCTCAGAACCGGGTAGAACCGGGTTACCCGGTTCTTTTATAATACTTCGGAAAAAAATATGAAATTAAACAAAAGTAACTGTAAAAGTACCTGATGGGCCTTTTATTTTACGCGGCTTGTGTCTTATTTTATTAAATTAATAAAGAAACAAAATTTCAATACTTCTATTTATTTATCAGTCTTGTAAAGTACCTTGTTATCATAATAGCACATAATATAAACTTAAACCTTATTCATTAACTGCAAACTGTAAAGCAAAAAACCGGCAACAAACCTATTTTTTATAATGTTGTATACTTTAAAATTTATGTTTCTAGCAATTTTTCCTTTATCTGTGTTATAAGACGTTACTTTTACCAAATTTAAAGGCTCTGTGTTCATGAAAAGTACCCAGCTGTAGGTTTTGAGTCCCATGCGGATGTCGAAATTTGCGAAAATTTTCAGCATTTACAGCTGTATCTTTTGATGCGTTGGCTTGTGTTTTTAGTTTGACTTTTTCACATAAAAGGGACCGAAGACTTGAGTATTCGATATAAATTTCAGCTTGATACCAAAAAAAAACATGACTGGATCATTATATGAAACAGTAAAATCAACAGCTTTTCAAATTCACGACAAATCTAATAAAATATTTCTGTAGCCAAATTTTTGTCATTTTCGAAGCCTAATTTTTTTTTTGGTAATACAACCGTAGGAAACTTATAGCATCTAAGGTTAGACAACCAATCAGAGCCACGCTTGAGGCGTGGCACGAAAATTCGCGATGCACGTGAGTCTGACGTTGCCAGATACAATAAATTTGTTAAAATAATGCAGCAAAATATAAATAATACTTTATATTTTAATATTTTGGTCGGAACCGGGAGAACCGGGTTTCATACTATTCAGACCCGGTTCTCAAGATCATCAAAAAACCCGGGTTTACCCGGGTTTTTCGGAACCGGGTAAACCCGGGTGCATGCCCTAGTAGTACATGGTAACTCAATGGGCATATGTAAGAAAAAGCTAAAACACATTAGTTTACTTGTTAGAATATTAAAAGGTTTATAACTTTATTTTATCATTCCTCTGTCTATGGTAATTATCATTTTTCTGTCTTGAATCGATTTTGTAATCGATTACGATTCATTTATTGGACTACCTCTTAGACATAGATCTAGTTTGATCTGATTTCTTTCGATTTACTTCGATGGGATAGGACGATACTAGAATCGCCGCGCGAGTGGCGTCCTAATCGATTTAGCGTAAAATGAAATTACCATCACTAAAAAGCGCTCGTGACGTCATAACGCGTCAAGGTCAGTACAAAAAATATGACACGCTTGGTTTTCATACAGATCGCGGTACTTGCATTGTCTACTTAATATATGTCTGTGGTTATAACTCTCTTAAATGACCATAATTAAAATTATTGATAAAGTGCTGCAAAGTGCAGTGTTAATACCTATAAAATAAGTAGTCAACAATAATATTTCATAAAATAGATTTTTTTTAAATGTTTTTTCTTACACGTATCTGTTAAACTGTTAAGCTGCCACAGAGTCCAAAACAAAACAAACAAATATGGTCAACTTTTATTTAAATTAAATAAACTATACAAATGAAGTGAGCACATGGTCCAACTTGCAAATGACTTAACATACCCCGCTGCGTCTCAAGTGAATAAAAAACGTTACTTATTTATTTAAAGTAAGTCATAAGAAAAACTTTTAAATATATAAACCGACGCGGTTCTTGAAAACTACGTTTTTTAACAAGCAGTTCTAGCGCAACTTAGAAACCTACTTATCTTATGGTGGGAATTGTTTCGCATTGTGTGTAGGTATGTATAAAAATTACAAAGCACAGTGAAACATTTAAAATTTAAAAACATTTAAAATTTACCAGATTTTAGTTGAAAAATTTTCGCTAGCTGAGTGTTTCTGTTGATTTTATTTTGTGATGCGTCCACTCGGTTTGCTTTTAAAATTAATGAGAATAGATTGTATCTCCAAGTAGACATTCTTCTCTTCGGCCTTGTTACAATTTCACCAAACATTTTACAAATACCTGCCACTATAGACAGAAATAAACCCGGGCCATATATTAAACAAATTCCCGATGAAATATTTATGCCAAGTGAACCATTATCACAGGAAGTTTACACCTTTTGTATATAAAAAAGATAATATACGTAGAGTACAACAAACAGACGCCGATGTCGATAATTACCAATTGTTGTCGGCCATCTTGGATCGTGAGTCATGCGCCTACGCAGACCAGACACGGCCAAATATAACTACACAATTTTTTTATACCTACGTGAGCTTTAAACTTGATTTTTTTTTGTTCATCGCTATTATGCCCTTAGCAACAGTTTTTGTATGAGCATGTACCTAACTATTTAGTTTTTATTGTAGGTACACAACTTAAATAGATTACATATTTATAGGACTTGACATACCTACATACTTAATACATAATAATTATATTAATTGTTTATCAAAATTCATGTCCTGTTTAAATAGGAGCAAGATTATTTACTATTTGATAACTGATAACGTTTATTTGATTGATTTGTCAGTATTTGCATAATTACGTGTAAAGCGTAACCTTAACCTACCTAATATGTATCTCAAAAATAATCGCTGGATTATACCTAATTTAGTTTTAATCCGTTACCGTAAACAGACTTTAATTTATATTTTATAAGTAGGTACCTACCTACTCACCTAAAATCACATAAGAAAACATACTGCATTTAGTTTTAGTAGCAACTCAACAAAATTATTATTATTGTTGTAAGTTTCAATACTTCACACGTTTTGTTACCCTATCTTAATGAGGTGCTATCTTAATAACTTTAGGAGGTACCTAATTTAAACAATAGCGAACCTTGTGCAGTGTGCTGCCTAGTATTTAAATTTTAAAGCATGTCTTATCTCTTAACTATGCCTGAGTCGAAGTTTTAGAAGAAACGTAGTTACAAATAGTATCTAAATTATTTAGAAAAATACATTTTATCTTATGTTCTTATGCAGTATCTAGAACCGACGAATAGTTACCTGCAATTTTATCTATTTTAATTACATTTAAAGCTAGCATAATTAAGCGAAAACCTTTATAAATCGTATTTTAATTCTAAAGGCATTTAAACCTCGCATTTATAAACTCGAATGTTGTGAGTAAAAATTGTTTCATTTAAAATGTATCTAAACCAGAATTTAAACATTGAATGAATTCAACATTTAGCTGTGTGAAACAACCTGCCGATTATAGTAAAAACGATATGACGTAACCCGATGGCCTCGACAGCGGAATAAATAGCCACGTGGGCAGTGCAAATAAAAAAAAACACGGCACGAGATATTTATTATTTACACAATGGCCAGATGGATACGGTAACTGTACTGTCGATTCGTCAAAATTATTGTTTATTGGACGCACGTGTTTAAATCTGGAGTCGTTTTATGATAGACGAAGGCAAATCAGCCAAGTGATTGAAAGGAAACATATTACGTGTCTGATATGTGTGTTGAAGTCGAAGTTACCGATATCCTACAAGATATAATTGTAATTGGATTACAAGGATTGTAATTGCATAAGATACCTATAGGAATAATTGCCTCTGGACTTTATTGATCTGTGGTTTTTATTTACTGTTGTCAATCACGCTTGATTGATATTAATAATGTTGTTTTGTTTAATAACCACATTCACCACCAATCATATTTCAGTCAAAGACTAAAAAAATGCTTAATATTCACAAAGAAAGGCATTGTATTGAATACAACAGCCGGCATGCTCCAATTTGAGTCCCCACATGCAATATGCTCTTTGTTGTATATCATACTTATTGCAATCGTGAATCTTTTTGCGGAATTAAATATTAACCCCTACTGCAGTTTTAATTAAGGTTTTTTTCGCTGCAGTTAACTTGCCTGCGTTATTGGTTAACCTTAGCTTGCGTAATGGTCAGGCGGAATTTTATTGTTTTGTTTGTTTGTGAGTTTAGGGGAGCGTTCGTAAATTGAAGGAAGTAAGGACTCGAAATACGTACCTCATATTTTGAGTAGAAAATTTGTGCGTTTAGGGAAGCGTAAGTAAATTCGGTTTAAAGAACTTTAAATTTAAGTAAGGACTCAAAATATACCACGTATTTTGGATAGAAAATGTTAAATCGTATTTCTAAATATGAGACATCATCAATATAGGTCATGCTGCAATATTGTATTTTTTGCAATAAATTAGTCATGTTTTTAAGCATTTAATAAATGAAGGCAATCAAAACTGATTCATATAGATAAATGAGTGACGTAATAATGATTAGCAGACGCGTTTCAATTAACATCTCGATGCTAGAGAACGGCTAAACCTTCAGATTTGGATTTTGTGCTAATAACCTTTCTAAAGTCAATGGCAACAGTGCTATTTGCACGTTATATTTGGGCGTTTTGTTTTTTGCAATATGTTTGCAATATACTTACCTATTTTCATAATATATACTCATTAAAAAGTGTTCATATTTTATGTACATGATATATCAAAATTTACATATTACTAGCGGTCCGCCCCGGCTTCGCCCTAGGTACCTACATGTTTAAACTATCCTATCTCTCAAGTTGGATCGAACTGCACATGGTGTGCGAATTTTATTATAATCGGTTTAGTGGTTTAGGAGTCCATTGAGGACAAACATTGTGACACGAGATTTATATATATTAAGATTATAAATTGCAATTAACGTAAAAACGTATAGTTAGTTACTTTCACTTTGTTCGCATAAAAATAATGTTACATGAAGTCGGTCAAAGATGTGACAAAAGTCAACATTCACATGCATTCTCTATTCACAAATGCGTGGAAAGCAGAATAATGGTTTCCTTTATATTATTTGGAACAATTCTGGTGCTATTAGCGACTGCGAAGTTTTAACAAGGGCCCGGTTGGCACACGGACACGACTCGCTTTTCCAAGAAAGTTGCATCAGCCGCGTATGTTGGAGGCCAGTTGTGTGAATATTGGATACTTGGTTAGTTAGTGTTAAAAGTTAAGTTTTATTAGAACGAGAATGGATTAAATATGAACTTGTCTGTATTATAATACAGGCGAATTAATCCTGAAGATGGCAGTCTTTTATGATTCCGGTTCTTTTAGTAGGTAGATACTAAATGGAACTGTCATGTTAGTTACAAACAGATGGCAATTTTGCAAAATACATATCGTGAAAGATTCAGTCCAATGAAATATTCAAGATCAGACCATACATTACGATCAGTTAAATTTTACGTACTTTTGAAAAATTTGTAAACACTTGATAGTCAAGTATATGTATCCCCTAATAGTCGATGGATTTAAAATTTGTTAGAAAAATGCTCGATTCAATTTCGAAGCGATACACTTAGTAGTAGATATCTGTCATCAATTAAAACAACATTATCAATGTATCATAAACAAGGAAAGCGCGAACCGTGAACAGATGACATGTATGTATAATTTCAGAGGGTAAACACATAATTGTGTAATTCTGAATGCGGCCACCAATCAGAGTGAAGCTGGGGTTATTTGAATCCGAAAATAAGTGAGATTTATGCTTACACCTTTGGTATAGATGGCGGTCGTGCTTCTCGATTATACTTCGAATAGTGTTATCGAGTTAGATGTCTGTTTTACTAAAAGTTTGAAGTGTATTTGTGAGAGTGAAATTTACTCTGAAATAACTTCATGTTATGTTGAAAAAGAAAATTATAAAATAGGAATATAATGTTGTTTGTGCATCGACGTCAAACAGTTTAATTTTACAGTAGATTTGCTTATCGTTCTGATCTGAATTCACAGTTTTATTTAAGTTAACCATGCTTTACAATTTCCGTTTTATGCATAAGGATGTATGATAGTTATAATTTTGTTGTAACTCATTAAAAATAGGTTAAATTACTTTTAACTTGCAAAAGTACCCAATTAATGAAACTGGCTATAAACTCAGTTTTATGTCAACCAAAAGTGGTTCATTAATTAAATGTTTGTTTTCATGTAACGCTTCTATCCATTCTTAGTTAGTAAACACGTATTATAATTAATTTGTACGATACAGCCAGGTGTAGAGTGCAATGGTTTTGACATATAAGTGCATAATGGCCCCTCACCTCACTTTGAGCACATGTTTATGAATAAGAATCCTTCCTATTATATTATATACTATTATAAAGGCGAAAGTTTGTATGGATGTATGGATGTTTGTTACTCTTTCACGTAAAAACTACTGAACCGATTACAATGAAATTTAGCACACATATAGAAGGTAACTTGGATTAACACATAGGGTAGGTTTTATCCCGGAAATCCCACGGGAACGGGAACTATGCGGGTTTTCCTTTGAAAATGCGGGCGAAGCCGCGGGCGGAAATCTAGTAAAATATAATTGTACAGAATATGCGAGGTATGGAGATATTTCTATAAGAACTTTGACTCGTCGTAGATATATTTCAATGAAGAAACTTTCAGAAGGAGTTTGTTCAAGATTTAGTTCAATAAACAGCTAATGACAAAGTGTTAGAAATAAGTAATTTACTTTAGAAGTTATAGAACCTTCAATATTGCCAAAGTTTCCGTCAGATGTTTTTAAACAAACTGTTATGTTTTATTTTCAAAGCAACTTATATCTGTTCTCTTTTTTTACAGGTAAATAGCAGGAAAACCTGATTTTAACAGAAGAAAAGAACATAATTACCAGACAAAATGGTGACGGTTTGTGGTAGCAACTTAAAGGTATTTGGCTAATTATTACATTCAGGTAGTTCGTGTATTAGATAAATGTTGTTACTAAACTTTTCTAAGCGCAATACAATTTCGTATCTCTATCCAGACTAAATAAATGAGACCTAAAAACACTGGAAACAATAAAAGTCGTCCAAGGATGGGCGATCGATCCGATTCGCTGGATACACAAATATCTAAGAACAAAAGCGTCTAATCGCACCTTTCGAATGCTAAAAAGCGTAAACATTTCAAAAACATCCGCGCTGAACATCAATCGGCTTGTCCAAACACTAGGTAAAACAATTCGCTGGAGCCAAGCATAACAAATGTGATGATGAATCGCTATAGGGTTGCATCATTGGAATTTGAAATAGAATACGTTAATGGTTGTCCCGTTTTTATTGGCGGAAACAGAATCGGTTCCAGGAATGGGGTATGTTTTAAAGTACTGTTCCGTGTAAAGATGGAAGAGGATCTGCTCATGGTCTCTCTTATAGTGAACAATTTTTATTTCCTTTTTATTTGCAAGAATTTGGCTGGTTGATAGTTCTTCTAATTCTGTGTTGCCTAATTCTGCTTGCGTTGCCTGTTCATTCATTTAAGCCAGAATTTTAAATCATTCTAATCTAATTAACTTGTTATGTATTTCTGTTCTATCGTATATGATGAGGTTTAGTCATAAACTTGTAGCATTGATAAAAACAGAGGATTACTTTACTAATTAGTTAATTCTCAGTAATCGCTGCTTATTCATGACTCCCAACATTAGTAACATAGCATTAGCGTTTATTCATCGCTTGGAAACGTATACTCACCCACATTAACGTAAAAACTACAAACAGCATCGGTCTGAACGTGAAAGTGCCGTAATTGCTAAGGTAAGCTACGTAGTACCTAAGTGCTAAGCACTTCGCATGTTAGCCTCTAATGAAATGCTACAATTAATTGCATCGTGATAAAATAAAATAGTAATATTTAGAAATCGTGCAGCTCAAATGGAAATACGAGTAAAGCTCCGCTCTGGGGATCGGTTGCATAATATTGTTTATTTGTACGCGTCACGTGAGTGCATTGTTTTTGCATGTGCTGGTGGAGGCATTGACCTAATAATTTTAGACCTATAACATTTACGCGTTTGCAAAGATTACAGTTTATGTTTAAATGTGAATGGAATGCCTATTTTTTAATTTAAACAAATTGCATACATATTTAAAAAGCATCATTTATCCACTATTCTTGACTCTCACTGTAAGATTTTTCAATCTCGAGCTTAATTTAAGTCACAGTAATGTGATCGTAAATCACCAGTGAATAAAGCTGATTATCCCCTTGCAGTAGGTAATAGGGCAGTGGTGTAGCAACCCTTTTCCTACAAAGCAATTGAAATATATGCGGAATGGCCACTAATATCCTCTGGGGTTTAACTCTTCGGCTATATCATCCTACGATTCTTCGTATTAGCTTTCATACTGTTTTTTTTTTTCATTTGTTTTTCGTGACATTTCTGTGTCCAAAGAATTATGAGAATCCTGCCCTACCATATCATGTTTAGGACAAACTTTCTCGTTGAATGCACTACCATACATCTCATCTAGCTGAGTTGTTTTTATTTCGAGATATTTTCATATATGTATATAAATAATTATGGCAAACCTGACCTACCATATATTTCGGACAAACCATCTCTTTGAATGTATTACGATCTCAACAAGGATCGATTGTCCGACTGATATAAATGTGATTGTCATGACACAAGTGTCCAAGCAGTGACTAGGATCGATGATATAATCTGAGCGGTCAGATATCCTACAATGGTATCAATTGCCGGCCAATTGAAGGTTGACGAGCTTGTCACACGGTTTGATAAACACCGCGATTTCATTGCACAGCCGCTTGAGGGGACCGAGATTGTTCTGTAATGATATTGTTGGTGATAAGCTTCTATTTTGTTGTGGTTGGCTAATTGATCAAGGAATAATTTGGTATTTTGCTAGCAGTTTGAAATGTGGTATCAAGGTTGTAGTGATCGTAAAATTGATTCAATCAATTAGACTTCCTTTAGAAGCTCTTGAAACATATGTCAGTTAAGCACTTGCAGTAACTATTTACTTAGGTGTGGATAACATTTAACCTTTTAAACCTTTCAGGAGTTACATATACGAAGGTTTTAGCGTGGCGAAGAATTAAGTATGAAACTTAAACTTCCATTAAAGCCTTACATTATTATAAGCATTAACACAAAACACTGCAAATAATATGAGTCACGCATTCCTCAACTTCATCAATATGTGGCACTGGCAAGTTAGACGACCTTCACAATATTACGTTGCTTTATGATCTCAGATCAAATATTATGTCCTAACTAGAATGGCATTCGTGCCTACATTCCAGCAAATGTTAAGCTTAGGTCCACTGCTCAAAAGTTGAAAAATTATGAAAAATTATGATAGACGTGTTGATTGTCAACATATCGTTTTGTAAGTGATAAAAGGTTCAATAGAGATTGTTATATTATGAATTTTGTTATGTTGTGCTAAATAGTTTTATTGTAATATGCATAAACAGTAAATAATATTTGGTCTTTAGTATTTAGTAATTGAGTGATAATCTATTTGTTATAGGATAACAAAAATATCCTAAAAAACAACCTTAAAATAAAAATATTAAATAACCTAAATGATCGATATATTTAGTTTACAAGAACATGCTCTGTCACTTTTATAGAGTGCTTCTTGCTAAATTTATACATACCTTAACAGCGCTTCCAGCTTTTCAGCCACTTCAAGATAATATTATGTAAGTGCTCTTTTTATCAAAGAGATCTTTTTGCCAATTTTTGTCAGGTCATCGCCCTGCGAGGGCTATGTTTGTGGCACGGGTTTCCATCGATACGGTGGAATTAAATCTGAATTATGTAAATATACGGTTAACCTCAGTGTCGTAGGTAGGTAAATATTTAATAGTTAGATTCTGTACGAGACCTTGTCAACGATTAAATGCCGTGATAACATTGTTATTCAGAAGTACAGTGTTGCTGGAGATGACTAGTTAGGTACTCCTTGATTTATTGTCCTATAATGATTAGATTTTTTATTTGGCTGACATACTAATGTGCTTGAATAATTAATGAGTATTATCTAGTCCATATCGAAGTAGAGCTATGGAAACGATACAATCATACATAAAAATTTTATGAAACCCAAAATGAAAAGTTTTTTCGAATAGTGGTGACTGAACCCATAATCCATACTTTAGGACGTAATATTATTTAATATTTTTATTTTGATGACACATTAAAGTAGAATCGCAATTTGGATTATTTAACTTATCACGGTTATAAAGAAGCTGCTTCCCTATGTGGCTATAGTTTTCTTGAATTCGTTACGTACGAGGTAGGCAGACGTCACATTCTAAACTATGAGGTAGTAAGTACTTACCCACTACGTAAAGGAACAAAGCAATTTTGACCAATTTGGTGGAACGCGCCTAGCATTCCCATTTAAGAACTGCGCTATGGATCGTAAATTGAACCATTATCGGTACCTAGATCGTATGCTAAAAATATTTGTAATTTACGGGATTACGCTGAAATTTTTAAACAATAGCATAAAATTTCATAGAGTTCATTTGCCTAAGTTTGTTTGTTTGTATGTGTGTATATACACATACAAATATAATAATGCGACGATGATGATGAAATAACTTATAAAACTATCGAAATATCGTTGTGAACTACGTACTTTTGTTTTTTAAATATAGTCCTTTTAGATTAAAATAAATATTACAATTTAATTCACATTCTCTGCTTTCTTAAATAATAACCCGTAAGAACGTAATCAGGCCCAAACTGCTGGACGCGGCGGGGCAATTCCCGGATGTTACAATTTATTATGATGCTATGATAAATATTTGTAATTTATGGAGCAAGGCCGATATGAATTGTTATTAATTGCTCTTTAATTTATGACTCGAAATAATTTGTGAGCTAATTTGAGAATTAATGAAGGCTACTTTTAACCATTTACACTAATCCCTATGTATTCTGGATGTTTATTGTTTTGATTTTTAAATTTAAACATGCTATTTTGAAACAGTCTCGTTGTCTAGGTATCATAATATGCAATGATGATTTATGTGATTATATCTAATAGGTAGTTAATGTTTAAATTTTAAAGTTTATAATGAACATTCAGACTGGCTACTGTGCTTAGTATCTACCTCTAGGTTAAGATATTTTCAATTACAATCTCCAATTTACTATTTTGTTTCAAAAATATCACCAATTATTTCTGACACCCAAAAAGTAGGGTATTTAAAAATCTCAAACTCGTCAATGTTATCTGAAACACGGGCAATAAATGTCCCTGTCAGTGCATGATGAATGATCTCTCCACACCGACTCGTGGATTAATTACAGCCGCGGAATAGGGGTCGCAAATGAATCACCCAATTTTTCAGACCTTTAGCCATGTACAATGTAGCGGCACATTAAATAAATAGGACCGTCGAAATTTGATTAGTTCGCTTGGTAGGGAAGGGTTCTGGAGGTGAAGTGCTGATGGTAGTAAAAGAAGGAATGTTAATGTTAGTAAGAAATTTAAATGTCAACGTTAGCTTAAAACTATTTTACATGTTCAGATTCAAACCTGAATCACCAGATATGGCACCAGAAATGTCAACTTTCAATGATGTCATACCAAAAATATTCACGAACAATCGCCATTGAATTGAACATTTACCTGGGCCCTTAGCCAAACGTCAAAACGCAAAGGAATAGAATCCGCTAGCGATACTAATTGTCATAAGCGTACGATATTTCGCTAAGGATTTGTTCACCTTACCAACGACGAAGACGACCACAAACAAAATTTTCATCCAGTCGCAATTTAACAAAATTGTGAAAAACACACTTAAAAATAAAATATTAAAATTTCCTGTCGTTCTGGTGTTTGGAATTTTTTTTTTGAGATCAACGAATGAAAAAATAGATTTTTCGTAGATAAAAATGTATTTGAAGTTTTTTATAAATAATTTTATGATCTACAATTTTGGTAAAAGGTAATTATATGATTAACTTACCGTCTCGGCGAAAATCGCAAAAAACCTATTTTTATATTAACTGTACTCGAATTTTTTTTCTTTCCGATTACCAGTATGATGGGAAATTTTAATATTTTATTTTGAAACAATTTTGTCAGGATGAAAATTTTGGTCGTGGTCGTCGTCGTCGTGGGTAGTGTGACCGAACCATTACTAAAATATCATGACCGTATGTCAAAAATTAGCGATAGCAGTTTCTATTCCTTAGCGTTTATTCTATTCTCTGCCGTTAGTCTCACCCCCCAGCTCAGTACCGTCCGCCATATTTGTTCTGACGTTACGAAATCGCGCCGAAGGGCATCGTTAATCACCCCTTAAATACATAAGCAGTAATTAATTAATGTAAATATTTTCAAACCGCCCCTCAACTGGGTCAACTTGGCCTTATTAAGTTGGAACAAGCGAATAATTATTCCAACAAAAGCAATGCATGGCCAACGAAGACGGTAACTTTTAAAATTAACTTTACGGCTATCTCCCGCTTTGTTATTTTGTCCAAAATACACAATGCTCAGTTCCTTATTTTATGGATGACCCTTTTTAACTTTTTATGTATTGTTTTTGTGATTTATTCGCCTGTACCCGTGCTGCTTCTTTTGATCTTTATTTTCAGTGAATATTTTTTCTTATCTGTGCTGAAATTTACTGTGTTCTGTACACGAACCAATCGGTTAATAAACCTGACAAACGCAGTAGTTAGTTATTCTTTTTTAAGATTGTGGTTTCTATTCAGGTGAAAAATATTGTTTAAACATAGTTATTTCAATGACTTCAAATAATATAATTATCCGAAGTATTATTATTTTGCCAAATGTCTGATTGTTATTTAAGAATAAAAAACACAGCATTGAAAATAACATTATTTCCCATCGAAATGCAAGGTTACATACTTTAAAAGCGTCCCAGTGTTCCACGGAATTTTTTCGATAGTTGCCCATTTCATTGTAAATGGTGTTCGGTATTTGCGGATAGTGTTGCACTAAGAAAATTAACTGTATCTGGCAAGCGGAATAGATGTAGGTACTACAAATTGTACGGATTTGTAGTACATAAATGACTTGTATTGCATTTTCTGACGATACGGTAGAAGCAGTTGGATTTAGGAAACTAATAAATCGTTTTAAGATTTATTTTTACAATTGTTTCTAAGTTGTGAGTCTGAGAATAGATAGGTACTCAAAATTTTCAATTTATCTTCCAATCTAGTATATTATTTAATCACCGTAAATGTTGGTAGCATAGAGATCTAGAGAGATGCCAATCGCTTGCGCTGAGTACGAAACCTAGTGTCTCATTACAAATTTACGCACACAACAGTAAACAAAATAAACACAATACTTCGCGTTGTGTGCGTGTCATCACACAAAGATTTGAGAGCGACTACTCGTTCGCACACTAGATTGTAAGTGACGTACGTATACAGCACCACTACAGCCGCAAATATGCGTTTACGATAGGGATTGCTTGTCGATAAAATGAGAAACGTTAAAATTAAAACAATTTATAGGCAATACAGTAACTAGCAGAGGCGGCTCGCCCTAAGGAGCGCTGGTGCAGTGAACTCCCATAAATAATTATAATAAAATCATACTCCTTAATTTAATTATTAACATTAATTATTACTATTTAAAATCAATCGTAATCTTTAAAACTACTGTTAATACCAATGAATATATCCATCATTCCATCATCCCATACACCTGTATAATACCTACTGTATTATGTAACGCGCGAAGCGGAGCGCTCACGATTGCGCTCCAATGAAAAAAGATTTAGTACATTTCCTAATACGAAATCCAATAGGAGTGAAAGAGAGGGTTTTGCCAGAGCCCTGCGCGTGAAACAAAAGATTTTCTATGGAAAAGTAGCAAAATTCGGAGCGCCGCACCCGCAAACGTTGCCGGTTCGTTTTTACCGCCCGGCAGGACAGCGATTGCGCGCGACGTTGCCAGTTGCCACTTCTATAATATAAACAAACACTCGAGTCAACTTCAATGCACGCGCGCGATTCATGCAATTTTCTAATTAAAATTATAAAATACGTGTTGAAATAGCCTGTAGTTATCAGTATTACTTGTGAGTGTTAAAATGAACAATAATTATAATGTGGCGTTCATTAAAAAGTGTGATAAAACGTTACAAATTCGGCTTGAATGTAAAGCTAAGGGACCGCCACGGCCTGAACTTGATCTTACGCAAAAATGTACGACAAAAACGAAAACATATACGCGTGTGTTTAAATCTGAACAATATGTGAAAACACCGTGGTTGTGTGGTTGTGATGAAAGCAACAAACTATTTTGTTTTCCGTGTCTTTTATTTAAAGCGGGCGCGGCCGGCGGAGGTGAGAGTGCTTGGACTGAAACGGGCGTTGACGACTTAGCTCATCTTTCAATCAAGATGAAAAAACATTCACAATCTCGGTACCATTTGTTGAATGAACTGCAATTGGCGTCTATCGGTCTTGTCGCTTTAAGTTATAGATATTTTTGCACACCAAAAAGAAAGACGTATCACGTATGCATTTTCTTTATAAGTAATTTTTTTGATAAATTGTACTGCTTTACACCATGTATTTTCAGTGTTTTATTTCAAGTGAACACCCATAAAATTTTGTCACGAGCCGCCTCTGGTAACTAGGTAGAAATGGACACCTTGATGGTAGCATTCATGGTGATGAAGTCCATAAAGCATTGCCTATTGACTTATTGTAAAGTAAAATAAGTATGACATAAGTGACTTCTTTTTTTAATCCATGTATAATACTATAAAATAATTACTATAAAATTATTGCTCGAGTACTTATCAAATAATAATAATACAATCAGATATTAAGCTAATAGTTATACATTATGATATAAAAATAAGGTAGTAAGGTAGTAAAATTCCGAATCTTATCGACATGGACACACTCGACCCGCATCCTTAACTTACGACCGCAAGCAGCGGCCGTACTACACGATCGAATGCTTTAGTATGTTCATTATACACTGCGGTATTCGAACTCCGCGTTTGAATAGAGTCACGTACAGAAGAAGCATTGTAAACTATTTACATCATACATTACACATTTAGATCAGAAACCAAGAAATCACTCTACGTAATATTGTTTTTGAAATTTTAGTAAGAAAATCGTATAATTTTCAGTACTTACCGATGGTATGTGATTCCATATGACTTAAAGTTGCTGGTTCCACTTCGGTTTTTACAAACTTTAACGGAACAACACGGCATTGTCAAATAATACCCGGCCGACGGTCGAACGTAAACTGAATGCAACAAACAGCATGTGTTCCTTTTTTGGACATATTGCTGCGACACCGGCCCCGCCCCCTAACCATATCTCCCTTTAGTTTCTGTGATCTGTGGTTGGTAGTATTTCAAGTCTTACATCAACAAATTCGAGTGTTACGTGTGCACTGTCGAAATTTCCTCTGTCAAGGATAGGAATGTAACGATGGAATAATCAATATCTCGATGTTCAAGCAATCAGTGCTGGTGCCAAGTTTACACATCACGGACAAGTATTTAGTATTTACTAACTCCAAGATTATGGAATTATATGTGGAGCATTTTGATGCACCCTGTATGTGATGCTTTGTATAGACAGAATTTTTTAATTTTGATAATTGCAAATGAAAGGACAATTTTTAAATACGGATTTTGAACGAAATGGAAAGGAAAAGGAAAAACACTCTGCCTATTGTGCGAAGATGACACTAGAGGGTTTTAGGTGATTCCTTATAGTCTTATTTCCAGTGAGGAAGAAGAACAGAGCTATCTCTTTCCCACACTGGAAGTAATACTGCTTTAAGACATCATGGTTTCCCGCATTTTAGATGCAAATTTTAATACTGCTTTTATATAACAACTAATTAAAAGTCTTGGTGAACTTTGAAGTTTTTAAAAAATATTATATATATTATATTAATATATATATATTTTTCCTGTTACATAAATAGATATCGCGATAAATAATAGAAAATGTTCTATTAATTTGACTTTATTCAATAACAATAGGTTATTCGATTGTTACTTTAATTTGATTTCGAGAATGAGATAATTTTATTTCTTCTTAAAAGCAAAAACGTAACAATGAAACTATTTTCATCAGATTATTT
Source organism: Colias behrii (assembly GCA_029959065.1). NCBI lineage: Eukaryota > Metazoa > Arthropoda > Insecta > Lepidoptera > Pieridae > Colias > Colias behrii. Next base: position 803,653 of record JARWMC010000026.1, read on the forward strand.
ATACTTACACTAATAATCCATGAACTCTTAGCTGTTGTGCTAAAATATTTTTCCAGACATGTCGTAATTAGTGAGGCGAATGATAGCGAAAACACTTAATTATCTTCAGGTCAAGGTGGTGAACATTTTCAGAGGGTAGACACGTTTCGTATTACGAAATTGGTGATTTTCCTTGGTTCAATACAAGTGCAAAATATGCTATTCGTTTGAATGAATTTAGTGTTGATAAATTGTGTGTGGTCTGGTTGAAATGTTGGCTTATCCTGTTTTAATTTGATATAGTATTTAAAAGAGGAAAATTTGTCGTAGGCAATAATATCAGATAATTGCTTTTGTGTTGTAAAATATTTGTTAATTTAAACAGTTAAAATATATTTATTAATGTAAAATATATTTTACCTGTTTAAACTTTTTGTGCAAAGTATTAAATAGTAGGTAGTTAAAATAATTATTTAGTATAGGCACAAATATATACTTGCAAAATAATAATTAAAAGACGATAACGAGCTATCGAATGCAAAGTTATTGGAAGTAGCAACAAACCGAATGATTCTAGGACATTACAATATCAGAAGAGTTGTAAAACATTGAATGATTTCAATATTTCACAGAGTTCAACATCTACAGTTCAACTCAATTTAAAACATAAATTTACTAGTTTTGGGAACAATATTAAACATATTGTCGAAGCTGCCAATCTCTCATGACTCATTTATTTCCACATTTCACTTTGTAACTTGGCTATTAACTGTAGTTAAACGAACGTGCTATTGTTACGTAACATTTTAAACAAAACATCATAATAAATAGCTACCATTTACGGCAAAATGTACCTATAACTTGTGAGGAATAAAAGCTAAATATTTTTTTATTTGATTATTATATGGTTTTGCCATTGCAATTGGGACCACCTTGGAAATTTAGCTGATAAATATGTATATAAATCGCAGAATTTAATACCTGAAAAAATAATATCTAAAACTATAATAAATATGAATCATATTCATGGAATATCTTAACATTTACACCAATTCCTTATTCTACCTATTTGAAAAATGAACAAATCCTGTAAATAAAAAAATTATGTACTTTATTGATTTAGGCCTCGCAAAAATACTCGGAGAAAAGGGCAAGTTCATTATTTAAGCATTGCCGAGGCTCGCTTCTTGCGATATTGTAATTCTACAAAAACATTTCAATACCCATGTTGCTCATATTTTCGGATATACCTGTGTACAAAAGAAATGAAAATTGAGAAGCGTCATTCCATTTACGATCCCCGTATCTTTTGGCAGAGGCGTATCATTTTCAGACGCGATTAGGAGCAAAGATACAGGCCGAGGCTCGCTTTCGGCAGATTAAATCGCTGCAGCAACCTTAAATGGACTGAAAATAATGTTTAATATATTCTATAGCTCGAAATATCAAAGCGAAATGGAAGGTTTGAATTCTGGAGTATTGGAACCGAATCTCGGAAGTCTTTTGATTCATTGTAATCGTCTCGGGGAGATTTCTGGCTATAAACTCTTAATTAAGGAAAATATCGAATGTTCTTCTATAAATAATTGCAAGAGGAAAACAGTTTGAAGAACATGCACACTCGGATTTTATTGCAGAAAGGTAGGTCGGTTGCGTAATGCTCACCGAAGGTTACTAGCCCACACGGTGTCGCCTTTCAAACTACGTCGAGTGTTAAAGGTTTTCAATGAACTATAACTAAAGCTGAAAGATCCGGCCGGTTAAAACTTTTGACGCGACAGTAAAGGATTACGTCCGTACGGTACGCAAGTAGTACGCTGGGGTCGCGTGCCGCGATGACGTCCGCCGCACGATGCTATCGAAGGCCCATCGATTGTTCGCGATGGGATTAGGCCGTTACTCGTGAGCGGAAATGCAGGAAGTGCAGGATAATTCGACGGTAACCTTGATGCAGATGCTGAACCGCGTCTGCCCGGGCCGACGTTCGATTTTCACTTGGAGCATCAGAGCGCCCCTCTCGCCCGGGTGGGCGTGGTCTGCGCGCCGGTCAATAGCACGGCATCGCGCGTCTCGCTCCGGCCGCCGCCCGCCGCCGCGCCGCCTCTCGCTCGCGCGAGGGATGATTGAAACGTCTGATGCCGCAGGCGCCCCCTGCCCCCTCTCGCCAAGGACGTTCAGTGAATCCGTCCCTCTCTGCCGATAGCACGTGTCCCCGTTACTATTTCATAATATGTGTGACCCCCTGGAGCCGCGCGAAAATTCACAAGCAATTATGACTCAAGTGTCTGACGAATTAGGTGACAAATTAGTCGCGTGAACGGATAGCGACCGAGAGCGATGTACGCGGCGCTCTAGTGGACGATCATGTGTGCATGTGGAGTGATATGGAGATAAGGGACGGCCCGCGGAACGCCACTCGTTTTTCGTCCTCTCTCTTCCACTGCACTCGACGCATCTTCAGGTATGCCAACATCGCTTCAAACGAAATTTTGCTAAAGACCCCCGAGTGCTCTCCGAGCCGACGTGCGAGCTGGATAAGCAACCTTTTCGGTTCAATTATGAGTACGAGTGTTCTTTTATGTTCGCTTTACTTGGAAATTGTTGTGCTGTGACGGTTTTAATTACCTACTTATTAAAGTTGAGCCGTTGAAAATGAATTAGTTAATCATAATTATAGCCATTTATGAGTGTCGGCGTAGTACGCTACTGGGTACATCATCACGTAACAGCAGTTGGGTGTCACGAGCGAACGTAGTAGTAACGTCGACTCATAAATATTCAGTCTTTATAGGGTGTGTCGGTCGGATCTAGGTTTTTGGCCCAAAAATGCGGCATCGCCGTCCCAGTTACAAATTGCCATGGCAGAAATGTCACTGCAGCATCATTATATTACCATAGACGGCGCCGGGTCGTCGCCAGTTGTCTAGACGCGAAATAATTATACATCGCGCCAAGAGAGGCAGGCTGACTCACCCCGAATTCGACACAGCATCGATTCTACTCAAGAAGTAAGGTCACAGTAATCGAATACGACCTGCTCGCTCTGAAAGCCTCAACTCGATACTTTTTCATCGAGTATTGATTACTGTATGTTGTTCCATAATGCGTACGAAAATACGTTTTATATTGGAATCGTAACCGACTAGCCGGATTCGTGTTTGGTAATTCGGGGTTGTTAAAATGTAGTGGTAGGTCAGTTGAATTTCGTCGTATGAAGTTTCAACTTGAGTATTCGAAAAGGTTCGCCTTTATGCAACCATTGAAGAAAGCGGTGCGCAAACCTTTTGTCGGCACATTATAGATGGTCTCGAAGGCTGGCAACATTGATCAAGTATCGGCTTATTTCATAAATAGCTGAGTTGCCATGTGCCGGTTGCGTAACGCCGCCGATATTTTAATTCAGTTGGATACGAGTTTCCGCTTTCAGATAATGTGCATCGTATATATGAAGTGTATTGTTGTGTAGTGTTGTGGTGCATTAATGAGATTAGCATACCTTGCTTGTGTAACAGTAATGCTTTGAATTACTTGATGGAATTGCGGTTCGTGGGTATTCAATCGCTTCATAGTTATTTGATTTAAAAATTAAGTAATTATTTTTATTGGTATTTTTTTGTTATTTTTATTTTTTATTAACAGTTTATTCAAGAGGTTACCCATCAATAATCTGGCCATGCCTTGTTTAACCATCTGATTATTTACTCATATTGTACTATGCATTTTATACGAGTTGAACGTTAGGTTAGTTTTCCAGTAAATCGGGTTCAGTCGATAGCGTAGCGTACGATTACGTAATTCTCTATAATTATCGAGCCATGTTTCTGATTATTATTTTTTGTGAACAGTCCTTTTTTATTGTAGTTTATTTTAAATTGTTTATTTGCATGTGAATTTCAGTAGTATATAATATGATTATAAAACATAACTTTCTTGCAGGGAAATTTTAGTCCACTAACAAAAGTATTTTGTGCTAAATTTGCAAACCTTCAGTGCTAATATAAGGGTGTGTTTCTTAATTGTGAAGTCCGTAGTAGTAGTAGTAGTAGTCCCAACGTAACCTAGATAGTAAATTTTCTGTCTCTCTCTTTCCTTTTACATGAAATGAGATGGAATTCGTTCACTTGAATTTGTACGAATTCATTGTTCATTAAGTGCCTATAATAGTTTTTAAAGAAATTAAGAGATGCTTTGATGAAAATACCACTAGGTACCACCTTCTTAAAATATATTTCCTAAACCATCAGTATCATCATAATCGGGCCAGCTGTTTAGTAGTAATATACAACCAAGTTCTCCTTACAAAGTATAGATCGTATAAACTGATTAGGTCACGCAGCAGTGAGCTAAGGCTTCTAATGCATGGCTCGTAAAACATCTGGTTAATTCCGACTCCCACTGGTTATAGTGTGGATAGGGCTGAAAACTGACGTTCCGTTTTACTGTTTAATAGTAATTTTGTAATTATAATGAACATATCGAAACGTTTGTTATATTAAGCCTTAGAAAGATATTAAGCATTTAAATTGGTAATTTTTATACATATTTGTTTCGTTCATTAATTCAAATCAATTGAATTAGGTAGGTGCTAAAAAAATACTTTAAAGTTCTTTCAGTAAGTACCTATGCTACATATTAATTTAGTCATAGTTTCGCCTTTTCGGGACAGTATTGTTTCAAAACATATATGCTTACTAGCGGTCCGCCCCGGCTTCGCCCGTGGTACCTACATGTTTAAACTATCCTATCTCTCAAGTTGGATCGAACTGCACATGGTGTGCAAATTTTATTATAATCGGTTAAGTGGTTTAGGAGTCCATTGAGGACAAACATTGTGACACGAGATTTATATATATTAAGATATAGCTTAAATTCATCTGACGTTATTAAAAACAACAGAAATATGAAACTCATTATCAAGTAACATAGTATACAAAACACACGCTCTTTGATATAAAAAATTACAAATAGTACTTCATGCAAAGAATAATCCCGTATTTTACATTTTAGGTAGGTCAATCTTTCTACATGCCAAATTCGAACAATCGTGATTGTTGAGTGAAAGAGCTAAAATTATTAATAATTCACACACATACTTAAACATTGAATACATTACTACGTTTACGATAATACGATTAATATAATAACCAAGTATATAGTGAAAATTAACTACAATTGAGTCTTGGGTGCCAGATTGCGGCGTGCGTCGCGGAAGCGATGTTGAACGCCCACAAAATCAGTCCCCATTAAAATGATAATTTGATGAACTGCATTATTGTATGATAATTCTGTAAGCTGTGGTTTCAGTGATAATTTTACGAGATTTACGTGTTATCGTTGCATATGTGTACCTATGGTCTATTGTTAAATTTTTGGCAAGTACTTGCTTGTTGGACAAATCGTAATTTGTATCTTACTTTACTATATATATAGGTTGTTTTGTAATACATATAGGTTTAATAGGTTTTACGTTTACTTTGGAAATTGCAATGTCAAGTGCTATAAATTCTTGTAGATATTTTAAGCACTCAATAAACGTTTTGGTTATTTTTGTCGTGGATGAAATAAAGTTAAATATTACCTACTATATTTTAAAAGTGTTGAATTTGAAAACTCTTACTAAATTTTGAACACATATAAGAAAAAATAAAACGTGCGAAAACAAAAAGTTATCAGCAAAAGCCCCTGGACCGACCGCTGAAAATTATTACAATGTGTGTATTTTTAAATAACCCGTTGGGAACAGTGAAATCAGCATTAGGTACCAGGGAATAATAGTTCTGTGAATCACATCCCAGTAACGATAAATATAGCTTGCACGTAAAGATAATTAAATAATGAATAATTATTGTGGTGCGGAAAATAGTGTGACGTCATGTTTTTACTCCATTACGTATAATTATAAAGTTATGTACAGTTTGTTGTAAGGCAAAATTGTTGGACCATTTTTTGGAGTTATAAGTCGGCATAAAGTTTGTAACATTGTAATCACTAATCAGTATGTTAAATGGATTACGTTAATAGTAAATACTTAGTACGTTTTGTTCACAGAAAACTATATATTATAGGTAAAATATAATATGTGACACCTGCACTTGCGAACCTTATCTGAAACTTTCAAGCGACTCCATTACGTAACTCGCTTCATTATTATCTACTAATACTACTACTACTATCTAAAAATTATCTCTCCGCTGATATAAAAATAATTATAACAATAAAACTGATACCCGCAGTGCTTAATTCTCGAAAATCCTAACATACTTTTACGTGATATTTGAACAAATAGTTGAATTTAAACATTGATAAAAATCGTCTCATTTGTGTTTAATTTGTATTAAATTCAATGTCACTTGAATGATATTTTTTTGTTGTCACGAATTTTTATCTTGATAGCTTTGTAAATGAAGGTAGCACTGATTGGAATCAAAAAGTAGTGAGGAGTCGTGTGGTGCGAGTGTGTGCAGTGTACGGATAAGCACTAAGTTTTAAGTCATATTTAATTAATTAAATACGTCTTCAAAACGGATTTGAAATACGTCATTATTTTCGACGTATTGTATCTCGAATGTTTGCTAGCGTGCAATCGAACTAGGTAGGTATTTTCATAATTTTTTTAACTATGAATTGACACTATTAGTGGGATTTAGAGTGGTGAATTAAGTTGATTAACTAAAATTATTTTACGATTTTTACCAGTAAAATATCGTAGTAACTAAGTAGGTTCAGGCTTCAATATTAAGGCACTAGATAACGTTGCGTAATCATTCAACGAAAAGATTGCACGTAGGTATTAGTATTACAAAATCGTTTTATTGATATAATATTATTTTATTTTATCTAGTAGATCAATCTTGATAATCAGGTTTAAATATTAAAATTTTCATCACATTTTTTTTCGAATGTCATTAATTTTTATGCAGCATAGATAAATTTACTTTATAGTTAGAGGTTTACGATTATTTACTGTTCCACCGACGCGAGTTGAACTTCGTCACAAGCTTTACTATCGGAATTTTTTCTACGGAAGTTGTGACGTCACGTCATAGATGAGGTACACGTAGATATTGCGTAGGAACTGTATGAAGCCTTGAATGCGCTTTTAGTTGCAACAAGAATTATGTTGCGGGCTTGTAAAGTCCGGTCGCGGAGCAGAAAGAATTTCGTACAATGACCTCTTTACCTACTGACAGTGGTCACAAACATTTTTGAATGAAGTGCAGTTTACATGAAATATTTGGAGGAGAAAATGTTTTTTACTAATTTATTAAATAAATGTCCTTTATTCACTTACAATACTTATTAGCTAGTTACATTTTAACTTTTTCAATAACAACGATATATTATATAAAAAAAGTGTGCGTGTACACACATAAGAAGTGAAACTTCTTTATGACCTTATTTTTCAAAAAATAATTTACTATACAGTACAATATTACAGAAATACGTTAGTCTAACACGCGATTTCGACTTAGGCGGATTTTGATTGGACATAAAGAGTTTGAGGTTTATTCTTATAAATTTTGAATTCACAAAATCATAATTGAACACCTGACACCAATGAAGCAAACACAAACCTTACGCTCTCAGGTTAAAGGTTTACAATCCCTAAGGACGGCGGTCATTGCACCTGTGCGAGCAAGACACATTATTTTTACAAGGGAGTGACAGTGACAGGTAATAACAGGTTAATGTACGAAATTCTTCCTGCTCCGCGACCGGACTTTAGTAGGAAATTGTGGAACTTTTGTTGTTAGACGTATGTAATTTACATAAGCGTACAGGAACTTGATAGTTTCTGATGACTGCTTTTACATGTTTTATGATTACCTACTCAATCCTTCTTATGTAATAGGATCGATGTTTATCTTGATTTTTATTTTAGAATTAAACTTTAGTGGCATCTCACTTGATCGTTCATAATAAAAAGTTGTATTTTTTTTAATTTATATAAAATTCTTACTCGAAAACTTTAAATTGAAATCTTAATAAAAACTAGTCCACACTTGCAGCTATGTAAGACAAATGCGACGAATTTATTGTTTCTGGGCCAAACTTGGCATTCAGTCCAATGCAAATATTTGCCCCATCTTCAGACGGCTCCCTAATTGACTATTTGTACTGGCGGGCCTTTTGTTCTGACGCGGTTCTAGTGACGAGCGAAGCGATAGCGAAAACTTACGATATAACATATAACTTCCTTTTTTATGTTCACTTTTAGTTGTTATGATGTCCTTGGAATAAATGTTATTCTATCTAGCAGGAAGTTAAATGGCTACACATTAGCCACATGTGACTCTTGTTTAAATACGTTAACCACGTGAATGACGTAACACATTGGCTTAACAGCTACCTGTGACCATAGAAATCTAAATAACAAGACACATAGAAGTGCTATAATGTCATAATTCGTATGAAAACCGCTGTCGCCAAAATCAACACATTTAAACCGATAGCTAAACAGTACACACAAGTAAACTATGCCTTTTATTGGACAGCTTGATTTTTAGTGAAAACTAACTTAAATATTATATTAAGCTTTTTAATATGTATCCTAACGCACGAATTTACGGTTTATTTTAGAATAACATCCCTAAGTATATGAGACGTTTTGTTTATTTTTGCTCCAATACGAAAAAATTCGGCTTTTCTACAACAGAGGTTGTCAATTTTCAATAGATATAACTTTGAACATAAACTCATAGAAATAAGGTTGAAATTTGTGTTAAACGTGATAATAAGAATGGTCGACTGTGTCATTCATTGTTATTTCGATTACTATGGTGACACTCGTAATACTTGTAAATATTCTATAATTTTAAGGAAAAACGGCAATATTTATAAACAAAAATACTTACCGGTGAAATTTTATTCCTTTATTAGTATAATTACAATTTATGGAAGAATTTCCGCACTGGGAAATGCTGTAACACACCATGTTTACCCACGTACATGTCAGGAACAACTGAACAAGCGACGAACAGACTTGTGGCATGGTAACCACCTGAGCGGCGACAATGTCACGCGCGCTTACGACTTCTATTGCCTTGTTATATGCCTGTGACGATAGTAAATAGTACTACACACGCTATTATGTACTAGTATGACTCAATGGGAGCAGCGCTAGGAATACTATTCTATTATCATGATATATTATTTTTTATTATTATAATATAAATTGAGAAAAAGCTAGCGTGAACGGAACTCTATGTGATAACGCTGCACGCACAGTGATGTCACTCTGTGATGCTTTATAAATTCCATACAGCTTTAATGCTATAATTGTTATAAATAAATTTACATTACAACTTTGATAGTAATAAACTTCAACGTATTCTCTCTATAGTTAGTATTTCTAGTATTTATTGATGGGTTTGAAATCAAGCTTTCCCCGTTCCGCTTCCGCTTTCGCTTCGCTTATCACTATAGTGTTGTATCCTACCTCAACACAGTACTAACCGATATTGAACTGTTAGGTTATACTTTGGCGGTTTAGTGGTGCCGTGATGGATGGTTCCTGAAGTCGAACTCGTAGTTAGGGTTAAGTATATTGTCCTTGGGGAGTTTTCAATGTATTGAGCGTCGTCGTTAACTGTTAACTAATTACATTTATGTATTAAATTTAAGTATGCTACGAACAAGTAGACGAAAAGTCAGAATACAATTATGAACTTGGACTCTTATGAACTTATGTTTTATATGAAACGTGACTTGATGATTTGTTTTTTGTTTTAGATATTTAATAATAATAAAATAATGTTTGTCTTGTTACAGGTCGCCACCTGCATAATAGGGAGCCATACGCCTCGGCGGAAAGACGGGTGCGCTACGCACTCGTGGTATGTATCATATCTGGCGCAGCCGTTTTATATATTATTATGTTTGTTTTTAAGTTATTTAATTAACTTGCAATTTTAACAAGTACTTTTGAATCATAACAAATTAAGTATTAACCATTATACATAACGATGAAATCTTAACAGGTTTTTAAATACGTTTATTAGAAAAATCTAAGACGTGCGTTTGTCACCAAATGATAGCTTCCTTAAGGCCTTAATAGGGGCTAGCGACCTTGCTAGGTGATTTACAAGGCGGGATCGGGGGACCGGCGCGAATCTACCGTAGTAAAAGTACGTATAAAAATTATTAAAAATATATTTGGATATGGAATCAAAATTTAAAACAACCATGCCCTGTGTTTCAATTTCATAAACACACTGTAAAAACACTACAATAATTGACGTTATATTGACTTAGCGTTTTGGTTTAAAGTTCAAAAATCGACCTCAGTTCATGATTTTTTTCCAAAAAACCTAATTGTAAAATAAACAAATTAAAACAACCATGCCCTTTATCATATTCGAAACTTTAATATACATTTTTTTTAGATATGTACATTAAGAATCTAAGAAGAAAAACGGTTATAACTAGAGTTAATTTTCGGTATTAAAAGGGAATTCTACCCGATTCAGGCCTTAAATTATAAAACGCGTTAAATATTTTTAGAGTGTATGTACGTAGGTAATACAAGTTAAAGAATGGTCTTGGAATTCAATTGTTTTAATATATATATTTATGCGTAGCACGTAGAAGGATACCGGTACGATGGGTCCCATACAAATGATATGGGATAGAAATGGGATGGAAATGGGACGTTTTGGTGTGGGATTGTGAGACCCACGTCTTAACGTTTGTTTAATTATTGAAAAGCGGTATGTTGTCTTCTAAATGTAGATAAGTAGGTAAGTATATACTGTTTCATTCTTACCAATAAAGATCTGTGTTGAAATCCTAGGTAGGTAGTCGATGTAAAGTCGTCCCTTAAATTGTCAGCTTCTCCTTTCTATAAATTAATTTATTTTTCTTAAAATAAAATTTTTCTCGAACACATTTTTTCCTTTCTTTTCCTTGTGGTAATTTAGTGTTGAGAAATAATAATAGTGCTTCTGTAACAATGATCGCATAGCATAATATTAAACAGGCACAGCCGGGCGTTCATCCTTGTATTACGTAATGCTGTCATCGTTTGTGGTCCGAATACATTAGTGGGCCGCGATGTGAATGTTAAATATACGAACTTGTATAATTTTTATATAATAAAAAGTTAAATGCTTTTTAAAAGTCCATAGCAGGATTTCGAACGAAATGTATGATTGTTTTAAGTATGAAGCGATTTTGTATTATGCTAACGTTTAAATTTTTATCACAATCAGCACATGTTGCTGTTAAAAATCCGTTTCATTTTGCACATTTAAAATAGGTACACTTAATTATAGTATTTTAATACGAATCTTTTTACTTCCTTCCTTCTTTCTACTTTGAAAATAAGTTATAATCTTGTATGATTAAGTGTACCTCGTAATTAATTTTTCTGTAAAAATCTCAGGTTTATAGGAAATTGGTATCATTATCGTTACATACAATCCAAAAAGACACGATATTTCCTTCCAATATAAAGTCTGACTCGACGTTTTTTACCTATCTTGGTTAACAATTGACGAGGGAAAAAATTAGGGAAGGCTGCCACGGTACGGTGACTTTCTAGAAGGTTCGATGAACTTCACGTATTAACTAAAAATGTAGTACAAACGAAATAGCATCAAGACTATTCATTCAATTCATTTCTAATATTAAAGGATAAATATCTATCCGTATGTCTTTTTGTAACGTTTCTTCTCTGTAATTCTGAACAGATTTGATTAACTTTTACTACATTAATAGAGCCATATCTGCCTTCAAAAGGTTATTTATATAGCCCAATATCGATGAAGAATCGAGAAAAATCGTGTTTCTAAAGCGTGTAAATCGAGAAATTTTACATGAATAACGTACTAACGTAACGTACGTACCTATACAATAACCGATAAAAATAAATTTTACCTCAATTTTCTTCGAACATTACCATGGTACCTATTCCTAAAGGTAATAAAAGTGAAGCAAGACAAATGTTCTATAGACTTTAGCTATCCGGGTTTGTTTATCTTTCATAACTCAAATTTCCAATTATCATATGAATATGTAGAGGTTTGTCCCACGGGAGGGTTGGCTTTTTATTTTCCCACATTCAGGGTAAGCCCCCGGGGTATATTGTGCTAGCTGCGTGGGATTAAAAACAAAGCTTATACATACATTTCACAATTTAATTAAAAAAATCCATTTTGTACACACAATAATTCGATATAATTTTTATAAATGGTTAATTGTTTTTTTTTGTTATAATTATGTAGATTGGATATTACAGTTTTTGGGAATTTGATTCACTTTTACGTTTGGGACTATTATATTAATGAACGTCAAAGAACTGGTGTTTCAAACTTAGTTAATTCATAGTTTCATGATAACAAAACTTAATCGATTAATTAAACGGGTCAACTAATTAAGTTTATTTAGGCACCAGTAATATAAGTGTCAACATTTTAATTCGCAATCCGGTAAACGCGGAATAAAATAAAAAATTCCCATTACGCATTGTCCCCGAACAATACCCTCTTATTATCCTAAAATACCTGTTTATCCCAACTTCCTTCAATTATCACACCCCAATCTTCAAGGCCTCTCGGAGGTCGGCTCGCTTGGCCCTTATAAAAAACTTTGGGGACCCAAAGTAATCCTTCTAAGTTGAAACCAAGTTTGACAATAGGCCAGTTATCATGCCAATGATCGGCTTGCTCAAAGGATTTGTCGCTTCAATACATCGACCGCTGTCGAACTCTTTGCTGACCGTGCTGCCCTGGTACTTTTGCATTGTAGACTAGAAAGTTCATTTGGCTTTACCTGCGATAAAAATATGTTGCTTTTTGTGTAAAAGAGCAACTGATGTTTTCATTGATACTGACATATTTATTATATTGGTTGAAGATATTTTATTAAAATATAATTTAAATCACTAACTAATAAATTCTATACCTGAATTGAGACTTTTCTGTTTTCACCAAGATTTTCCTGGTTTCAAGGACGAATTCGCAGTTTCGTCTGGGAAGTCATCTTATCGTTTAATTTTATGATAAACACTAAGCTGCAAATAATAATTGGTATTTTTACAGCTGCCAATTTTTAACTAATAGCTTATACTTTATTCTCGTCGTCGTTTGCCAAGATATCTAGAAACTTCCACGAGAAGCGTGCCCCGCACACTGATGGTGCGCCCAGCGCCGTATATGGCAGGTCTATGACACCATGACAGGTTTATTGGAATTCAACTATTATTTATCGTAGAAATTGCTTTTTCCACGTCATCATTAAATTAAACATTAGTTATTACAAGGTTATTTAATTACCATTATCTTTCTTAATCTTCCTAAGTTATGAAAATATTACATGCATTAGAAATAAATTGAGTAAAAATGGAAAGTACCAGCTATCCATCGGTAGTCGGTAAGTTCAAAGGCGCGGCGCGGCGCGGCGCGACGTCGTCCGTCGTCGTCCGTCGCGGCCTGCCGTCTGTCGCGCGTATGCGTCGGTTGTGTGGTTGTAACTTGTAATCGTTCATTTCACCTGCGGCCGCGTATGCGAGTACACGTACTGATGGAGTGGACGAACGAACTTATTTTCGAGTTTTTAACTCTATACCAAAATGAACCAGCGCTATGGAATTGTTCAAAACCTCAACATAAAAATAGAAATTATGTTAATGATGCGTGGTTACGAATAAAAACCAACTTAACACATGGAAATATACCTATCGTTGAATTAAATTATTGATTAGTAGGAATGACCGTCCACAGGCCTCGCCAGACGCACACAGGCCGTGGGAACGCTCAGTTCAGATCGCGACAGGTGGCGACAGGCGCCTGTCGCCTGCCGAGGCCTGTGATCTAGCGGGCCGTGGGAACCCACCTTTATCATGTGCTCGCGGCTTTACCAGGAGCGCATAGAGGGAATTTATATGTGAAAGATAAATTTTCTCTTTGATAATGGTACGGGAGCTATTAACGTTTTAAAAAAAGTCATTTTAGTATAGTTGGGTTTTTGATATACTGTTTCTCTTGCTATTTTGGTTAGAGTCCGGGCTGTCTGGCTGGCGGTAGTGGTTGCGTTTATTAGTGCGCACAGGAAAATATCCGTAATTTAAAGTCATTTATTAATGCGTAATTTTTAATCTTTTGCCTTTAGATAGATCCATCAGACATAAATTTTTTATTGCAAGACGTTTTTTTCGTTGTTAAATAGGTGCCATACGCAATTTTTTATTTCAAAATAATTAAAATGTTATCGAAATACATTGAGTTACATGTACTACGTACTAGAGAGGACATCGCTACTACACTGTTTGTAACACGTGTTAGTCAATCGTCTCAAACTCATTTTTTTTTGTTACATTGATTGGTTTTAAATTTTAATTGATAAGTTTATTCATATTTTTTTTAATAAGATAAACAATATTTATTTGTTACATTGATTAGTTTTAATTTATAAGTAATAAGAGGCAGAATATCTACAGTACTCCCAAACTGATAATGCGCATAGAAAAATTCGTCACTGTTCGGCAACTGTCATATTCCCCGAGCCTCCGAAAACGATATGTATATAGAGTGGTTAAATGTATTTTCTTCATGCATAGTTTATTAGAATTGTGAGTTTTATTGTGATTTTATGGTAAAAGAGATAAGTAACGAAATTTGTTTCGTTATTTCAATGTAAATTAATAGCGAGGATAAGCCAAACGATTGCGTATATATATAATATTTGTTGTATTGGTTTACTCAGAAAATTCTATACTTAGAACTATTAACGTGTCTTACTGAAGCTGGCGTCATGATGGATGTACGGAAGGTTAAAATAAGACAAAGTTTATATTTAAAAAAATGATTTTCAAACACTCGTTTACATTTAAATTGTGAAATCGAATCATTAAAATCTCAGTCCAAAGGATTTACAGAATCAGGGATTATCTCTATATCTGATATCGTAAAATGATCAGAACTTTCATTATGCTCTTATTAATTTTCACTTTCCCCACTGCTATCTGCTACATGTGTAAATAATAATTTTACCGGAAAATTCAACTTTGAAACAAAACTAAGACGGGTATGTAACAGCAGCTCTATATAATTCCATACAGAGATAATACGTGCGGTCACCACCAATATTTAAAGACGACTGACGGATTTTTGAATTTTTTGACTGACAGGCTACCGTCACCTATCGCCCGAATTGTTTTCGATTGTGTATGACTGTGAATTAACGCCTATTTCTTTCGAACAAGGTGCAAGATGCAAGTGCGTTGTTTAGGGCACTCACGATTCAATGATTCGGGGTGATTCGGGTATTTCTGGAAATACGATAATTAGCGAAGATCTGCATGCGCATTATTAATTTTGGAGTACTGTACAAAGTGTATGACTCACTAGCCGCCCCGCGCCGCCGCGCTTGTCTCACAGATTTTGTTCGTGGTGCCCTCTCTAGTAATAATACCTCAATGTCGAAATAAGTGAAATTACATCAACATGAGTCCGCTTAAAAGGTAAGTAATAACTTTATTACTTATATTATATTATCCTTTTTTAATACTTATATTGAATAATTAGTAAACTAATATTTTTAATAGATGGTTTCATATTTATTACACTTTTGGGTATTAATATGAATTTGATGATATTTGGTTTTTATCAAGTTTACATTAACGTCCTATTTGAGGTTCGTTGGGAAAAGGAGGCACCATGGTAGATTGTTGCTAAAAAATTGTAAATAGTAAAATGAATATTATACATAGTATATCCTTCACGGGGACTCATGTTGATGGAATTTCACTTATTTCGATGACATTTTAATGATTTTGAAATAAAAAATTGCGTCTGGCACCTATTTAACAACGAAAAAAACGTCTTGCAATAAAAAAATTATGTCTGATGGATCTATCTAAAGGCAAAAGATTAAAAATTACGCGTTAATAAATGACTTTAAATTACGGATATTTTACTGTGCAGATAAGATGCGCACTAATAAACGCAACCACTGCGGCCAGCCAGACAGCCCGGACTCTAACCGAAATAGGAAGAGAAACAGTATATCAAAGAACCAACTATACTAAAATTCTCTCTTGTCAACGTTGGTAGCTCCTAGTCCTATACGATAAACAGAATAGTATTATTTAATATGACCTTTATAACTAGTGACCTATATTATAAGTTAAATGTCAAAGTTAAAACGATTCCTAAAATTTATTTGTGGATTTCATTGAAACAATTCTATTGAAGGCACTCAAATTCTAGTAATAAATCAATTGATATCTTGATGGAGATAATTTAAGGTGATTAGTAGTTACATATCAATACGTGATAAGTTATTTATGTCAGGGTGAATAATTCCTTGCGTGTATTTCTGTTATACATATAAATAGGACTATGTTTTAACTCGCGTTTTCGTAGATTTATTGTGATTTTGACTATAAAATAAAAGCTAAAGGTCGGCAGTCATTTTCGATTTCATTGTCACATTTAAATCTGTACATAGATAACAAAAAACCTTCTGTACAATAGTAAGTAGTAAGTAATAGTAGTAGTATACAAATTGCAATCCTTTCCTATTGAGCGAAGATTCATAACCATCTACATTTTTCGTTTTCGAGCATCTGCCAAACTGGGCCTTATAAAATTTTATACTCTAATACTTGCTTGAAACTCCTCTCTCTAGGGGACTATTATAACAAGAAATCATTAAAAACCCAAGTGCACTAGGAGTGTTCAAACTATCTCTTTGTCTGTCATGCCCGAGGGTGGCAAACGAAAATATTTCACCAATTATAGGAAATTTAATGGCTTTTTAGTGTTGGTACTTGGTATGTCTACCATTATTAAGAGATGAAGAAAGCATATATAATATTCGATTTCCTTAAATGTACTTTCATAATACTTATTTATCAGCTCAAAAACTGATTTCTGTGACTTCTTAAGGGTGTGACTTTGACCTAAACTGTCCTTACTATTCATATAAATAGCCAGACTAATCGATATTCTAGGTGTTGATTAGTTTATTGACCTTTATTAATTACGAGTGCTGTCAAAACTAGACGATTTTTCTTCATCCATTGAAAAACTATATCTCCGTATTTGCCAAGCGAGCAACAAAGTAACCGTCACTAACATGCCATTAATTCAAGCAATAGTCGCCTCTAATTTGGCTGTAAATAAACGCTATTTTGTAATGTACAATTAGGGCTAATCGTCGATTAGGCCCTAAGCCTGATGTACGCTCGGATCGCGTGACCACATTTTCTAGGCACACCTTAACTACCTATTTGTTACCTAGATATAACTATTTTGCACGAAGCCCTTGTTGGTGAAGATTTTATGAATTTCTTAGTCATTTCTACACTTTCTACTTGAAATCGAAATAAATAATTACATAAGAAATTCCCATTGTTGCTTATAAATTGATTTTAATTTAAAGTAGATTTAGTTTTATTATTAATATTTATATTTTATAACAATGGAAAAAAGGATCAACAAAAGTATAGAAAAACTAGTTACTCACAGATTACTACTACTTTTCTAGAATGAGAGTTACAATTATTTTAATAAATACTACACGTGCTTACTCAGTATTAAACAACGTTATTATGCATATCTAGATGAGCCTAGAAAAAACAAATACGGAATTATAATCGCAGACCTAATCTAGAATCCCGGATAATTAGTCGGGAAAATGTTATTTAACTACCTTCGCTTTAATGTTTTGAATCAGTAAATTGTATAAAGCATACTTTCATATTATTTTGCAAAGGAATTTTTTAACTATTAAAATAGATTTTTTGGATGAAAATAACATATTTGTGGTCTATAGTGGTACATATCGCCGATTAGTAGTTCACAAAAATCTATTCAAGCCTAAATAACAAACTTAAGAATTGCGGTTTCTCTAACATATCGATTGAACAAAGTATTTCATCATCATCAGCCCATATATTATGTTGACACGGGCCTCCCTTAACTTAACTTGCTGGGACACGGGCCTCCCTTAACACGTTCACTGCGGCACCTAAAATGCCAAACTTACCGTTGTTGCGGCATGTCTTCCATACTTCACATCGGTTCACAAGTTCACCACTGTGCGTCATGAGCCATTTTTATCACATCGCACCTTCTGACTTTGAAGGTTAATAATTTCATGAAATTTCAAGATATTTCAAAATTTTTTTTTTCAGATAATAGTATATATAGTCTAGTATATACCGCATAAATAGCTTTTAGTTTGACCCAATAGTTTAAAAGATATGAGGGAAAATGTAAACCCCTGAATTTGTGAAAAATTATTTGCCATCCCGCACTGCGTTGATACGGCATGTTTACAGTAATAGAGATGGGAAACACTGTAAAATAAAACATCGATATCGATATAAATCAATTTTGTATATTTCAGTCTGTTTGTTAACAGATAACGAGATCGTCGATACAAAAAAAAACACATATAAAACAAGGTACTTGATAGAGTACTATCAGGAAATTGTTCAGTAACTTTTGTTTTAATTTGTTCAGTAACTTTTGTTTTAATGTTTTATATTATTTTCACAACTGTCATCACATTTTTGCATTTATACTACGAAATAAAAGAAAGTAAAAAAAGTAAAGCCTCTAAGGTATCATTGTCATTTAAAAAAACTCAAAAGAAAAGTGCTTCGGTCCTGGTGCATCACTATGCGAGACTGACACGCGGCGCGCTCGCAGTACAGTGCGGCATGAGGTGCTTGTCTATGGCAAAATATTTGACATGCCGCACACAAAAGAAACGGTTTCTCTTCAATGCGTTGTGTCCAATATTTTGCCATACGATTTTTAAACGAAATTGAGTCCTACTTCAAACTGTGATCACAAAAATATATTTGTCTCTTTTCTAGTCATTGATTAACATATAAAAAACCTCGCCGCACCACGGTGAAAACTGCGATTTTGGGCGCCGCACTGTGGTGTAGTCGCTGATGGCCCGATACTGGACATGCCGCAGTGAACGTGTTAACGGAAGGGAAGGGAGGGAAGACAAAGTATTTATTATTATAAAATTGTGGATAATAGGTACTAATGTACAAGATGAGAGCAGTTATTAGCGAATCAATTTCGAAGCTCCCATAGTGATAGTATTTAATAATTTAGTATCCAATCTAGACGTTCATTACGCTGGCCACTTAAACCGCAGTTAGGTTTCCCCGGAGACTGAAACGGTGCCTAGGTTCATCCAAAGTATCTAGATATTTTTGGTTTTACTGCGGTCTAGCTTGGGAATTATTTGTTCGGTTTATGGTTGACCTGAATTTTGTGGTACTTAATATAAAATATGTTTCATAATTAAAAGAAAAATACATAATAAAATATATTTTATTCTGCTCTTTTTGCTTCCCGTAGTTCTAACAATGCAACCTTTTATCTGGAGATAATTATACGGCTTCGAACTAAAACTGTATACAGTATAAAAAGTCTGCGGTTCTATACATTGCTGCTGTTCTTTTTATCTCGAAATTACGTGAACACAATACATATTTAGAGCGAGATGATTATCTATATCCTCATTCAAAGCATTTAACTTTTAAATTCTATGTCTTCTAACTTTTAAGTTATGCTACGAGGTCCCAAAATGGTAATAAATATTGGTACTCATTCAATTATGGCAGCTGAAAACTCTTTGATTACTGATTGATATTAACAAGATTGTGTCAGACTCAGAAATCAAATTAAATCGCTAATAAATAACCCTTTTAACAATCAATTAATATTGGAAAGTTAATAAGACAGGAGGGGACGTCAGCGGGCCTCGGGCCATGCGGCTACCTGGTTCTTGGCAATCGAGTGAAGACAATTAGGTCGCTCGAGCTTGCCTCTGCTGATTTCTGCAAGCCTAGTACATTGTTTGCTGAATCGTTCCTTGCTTTGTTAATAAATGTACCTGTTTATTTCTTTGTTGATTTATTATTTTTGAAATAATTAATTAATGATCAGCTAGATCCGAAGCAAATATTACCGATAAAAAGTAATTTATTTTTGCTGTTCTGAAAAGTGACACAAATCCCTACTAATATTATAAATGCGAAAGTAACTCTGTCTGTCTGTCTGTTACTCAATCACGCCTATACTACTGAACCAATTTGCATAAAATTTGGTATGGAGATATTTTGATACCCGAGAAAGGACATAGGCTACCTTTTATTGCGAAATATGTACCACGGGCGAAGCCGGGGCGGACCGCTAGTTGTTTATAAATCTACGAAACAATACAACCGATCACAAAGCATTCATTTTTCAAATTTGCGAAGAAATAATTTAAATTACAATTCAATTAGCATAACTCATTCATTTTCGAGCGTATTTTTTTGTAACAACCAGCGCTATAAGCACAGTTGACAGATATATGGGTCATTGTCAAATTTTGCGCAGGTAAACTTGTCCCTCAAAACTTTTTTACTTCTATACCATTAAAAAGTTAACTGTCACTCAAAACTTTCAGCAAATACAAACTTAATCGCATTACTAATAATATAATTAATAAAAGAAAGGCCTATTTTTAATTTTTAATTTTATTTTTTAAAGTAACATTGTGGTTTTTTCTGGTAACAGAAGGGTTTTCCATACAAATTTGACCTGTCCCAAGTAGCACTTCGTTACAGAAAATATAAAATAACTACAATTTCCAATATACCAACCCACATCAATTAAAATATTACTATAAACAGAATATTGTAAATATTTCTAAGAGTAGATTTTAAAACCGATCAGTGCTAAAATTTATTTTATAAAAAAAATTTTAACTTTGTCCCACGTAGTGTTTAGAATCGTGTGCTCTACTATGTTACTAAATAAATAATTACTCAAAATAGAGGTGGCGCTGTTTTCGACTTTCTATTAGCTTGAGCAAGGTTTCTGCAGCCATTGTGGTCGTTCGTTAGGTCGGGGGGAGGGGTACATTGAATTTCAGTCGACCGCATGGCGTTGAACGTGCCGCGTGTTTTTATTCCGCATCAACATTGTTACCTCCCTATTAACGTAAGTAAAACCGTTTTTTTCTATTATTTTACGTTCGATTTGTTGTTTAAGGGGTAATTATGCTCAATTTGAAATAAAAAAATAACTAAATGCATTATTCTATGATTTATGTCTTTTAGAATGTAAAATTTACAACTCTGTTATCATCATTCTGTTACTTAGCTCATGGTAACAGAGTTGAGTAAGCATGTATTCTTTAACTTTTGTTTGAAATTTTATATTTGTAATATTTTTTTTTCTTAATAATCGGTTTCCTAAAGTAATTTTTAGTTGTTATATGTAAATAAATCATATATAATTAAATGTAACCTTGAAGATATTGTTACAGGATATTCTGCCGTTATTAACGCCCTTAAAATGCTTCTCACGCTAGCTGAGCAGCAAGCAAGTTAAGAGAAACATATCGCAGTTATTTACAGATTATATAAAATTGAAGTAACAATTACAAACAGTTAACAAGAGATACGAGACGTATTAAAAACAATGCAACAGTGAAAAACGAAAAAAGTCTAAAAATAAGGACGGCAATCCAGTAAATCCAGTAAAAACTATTAAAAAACGCCATGAAAAAGTTAAGAATCGGAAGGAAAAGTATGCTATTGATAAAATATTTGACAAGAAGGCCGTTAAATTCTCTAGGCAGGAAATACAAATTATAAAAGAGTGTCTTGCTGTGGATCAAAGTTTCATATGAAAAAAATCAGCCCACATGTAAGAAAAATGTTTCAAAAACCAAAATCAATCTTTTCGAACGTGAAAACACATCAAGAGTATGCAATTTATTCTTATAGTACAAAAAGAACAACTAAGTTACTGTGTTACAACTCTGTTATTTTCGTGTCCCGAAGATTAAAGAACATATTTACGAAATTTAGGAAAAGCTATTCAATATAATACTGCTATATTACAATAGGTTAATTTGCCAGTTAATGAAACGGTTATATGTTGTAATTAGCTGTTAATTTATAGATATTTCATGGAGTTGTGTAGAATTTAAGGTTTGTTATTATTCATAAAGTAACAGAGTTGACTAAAACTTTAAATGAATTACTGTAAAACTTAAAAAAAGCTTGTACTTCTAATGGTGATTATAAGATATAAGACTGTAATTAATATAAAAGCCAAAATATGTGCGACTGGCTTATTTAATTTTATGATAAAAGGTAAAGTATAATGATAACAGAGTTGTATTTTTTCACCACCCTGACGCACTAAATCTGAAATAAATCTTAAATTATTAGCTAAACATCGCGGCCAACTTAAATAAACCCTACTTCAGTTGTTTTAACAGGCACAGGCATAAAGAAAAGTTCAATTTTAAAATATTTTCTTTTTCACATTTTTGAAATCTGCAGTTACGTTTACCTGCGCAAAATTTGACAATGACCCATATACGTACATACAGTTAGGAAACTAAGCCCCTGCGATGAAATTATGACGTTAGCACTGATATAGCTATAGGGCTGTTACCTTTTTGATATTTAACCGACTTCAAAAATAAAGGAGGGGGTTATCAATTCGGCTTGTATATTTCTGTTTGCTTTTTTTTCACTGTCGATTTTGTGGTAATTTTGAGATTAAAACTCGTTAAAATACAAAAATGGTGTAGCCTAAATATGAATTTACAAGAAGAAACAATCCGAATTAATACACCTTGTAAAAGTAAATACGTTTTTATCAGTGCTACTAGCGGTCCGCCCCGGCTTCGCCCGTGGTACCTACATTTTTAAACTATCCTATCTCTCAAGTTGAATTGAACTGCACATGGTGTGCGAATTTTATTATAATCGGTTAAGTGGTTTAGGAGTCCATTGAGGACAAACATTGTGACACGAGATTTATATATAATTACTAGCGGTCCGCCCCGGCTTCGCCCGTGGTACATATGAAAAATAGATGTTGGCCGATTCTCAGACTTACCCGATATGCACAGAAAATTTCATGAGAATCGGTCCACCCGTTTCGGAGGAGTATGCAGACTAACATTGTGACACGAGAATTTTATATATAAGATATATTATAAGATTAAGATATTTCGAAATCTTGTTTTGTTATGGACGCCGAAGGTTATTTAATGTACCTAAATTATTTATAATGCTTGATATTTGTATTATACATAATATATTCAATAATTATTTTAAACCAGAATTTACAATACTTGTATGTAACCTACTAAATTATTTTTAAAACGAGAAATTAAATTAAATTAAAAAACACAAAATATGCAGAAATAAATTAAAATTAATATTATACGAGCATAGAACCTCCACCTTTTTGTTTTAGGATGAAAAAGAAAATAGTTTGACAGGCTTAGTGCTTGACAAAGTGGTGACGTCACGTATCGATAAAAATACAATAATTATAATATCTATCTTTTATGTATTTATGTTTTAACATTTTGGTGAAATATATTATTTCAGTTTAATTTGAACACGTGCTTGTAGATAAGTTGATTTAATTGCTCAGTATTCGGCTGCTTGAATTCAACAAATTATACCACCAGATGATTTTGTTCAATATGTCGAGAAAATGGATAACATTTTCGTTGCTGCTTTAAGAGAGAACACATAAACTGTAAAGTGGCTGAATTAATTTACAACGAATTAAACATAACCAGTTACTTAAAAAAACTGTTCATAAGATTGAGAATATTTTACACTATAAAATTTAACAATAAATTCCGAATTAGTCGTAGTAGACGAAAGTATTTTTCAGTAAATAATTTGTAATTTTCGAATAAAGGCATATTTATGTAATGGTTATTTTAATATCTATACATTTAATAAAATCGTAGGAAAGTCAAAACTGTAGATTGAATATTTTTTTAAAAGATTACTTACAATTAGATACCGAAGCCAAAAATATAGTTAGGCTACAAACTGAAACAATCGATATTTATTTACAGTACTCCAAAATTAATAATGCGCATGCAAATCTTCGCTAATTGTCGTATTTCCGAAAACACTCGAATCATTGAATCGTAAGAGCCCTAAACAATGCACTTGCATTTTACACCTTGTTCAAAAGAAATAGAAGTCAATTCACGGTCATACACAATCAAAAACAAATCGGGCGGTAGGTGACGGTAGCCTGTCAGTCAAAAAACTCAAAAATCCGTCAGTCGTCTTTAAATATTGGTGGTGACTGCACGTGTTCTCTCTGTGTGGAATTATATAGAGCTGCTATTACATACCCTTCTTGGTTTTGTTTTTAAAGGTGAATTGAATTAATCGATGAAATGATTTACACAGGTGATGGCAATAGGGAATGTGAAAATGAAGAAGAGCATAATGAAAGTTCCGATGTATCTAAAATGTCAGAAATAAAGATAATCCCTGATTTTGATTGTTGAAGTGAAAACTTCTTTAGCGGCGTTGGGTATAAAATCTTAAACTCGCGTCAGGACACGTGGCCTGATCGAAAAAGCGTAAGACGGATGTTTTTTTTTTTTTTTTTAGCCCTTATATTTCATGCGTAAGACGGATACCATTCCAAAATATCAAACATGCTGAACGTTAATAATCAAGTTTTCACTTCTGCCGGCACTCCCGGAGTGCAACCCGTCTTTTTTTTATTTTTATTTTTTTGTAATTGTCATAATATTGAAGAATGATCAGTACTGTAAATACTTTTGAACTGAGATTTTAATGATTAAATTTATATGGTTTAAATGTAAACCTGTGTTTGGAAACCATATTTTATACAATATAAATTTTGTGTTATTTTAACCTTCTTTTCTTCCATCATTACACCAGCTTCAGTAAGACACTTTAAAAGTACTACAAAATTTTCCAAGTAAATCAATCCAACAAAGATATATTCGCAATCGTGGGGTTATCCTCGCTATTTACTTACAAGGAATTATCGAAACAAAATCGTTACTTACAAATAATTAATATTAATCTCTTTTAGCACAAAACACATAATTTGAAATGAAGAAAATGCGTTTAACCACTCTATATACATAATATCATCTTCGGACGCTTCGGGAATATGACAGTTGCCGAACAGTGACGAAGATTTCTATGCGCATTATTACTTTTGGAGTACTGTAACGTGAAGTGTATCATTGACATCACTTTTCTATACTGTGTATCTTTGTCATTCAAAATCTGTGGATGTGTCACCCGCTACTATCGATCCCCCTGAATACCCTTATGATTCTCGTAAACACGCTTGCTTGTGTGCGTGAGCCATTTCGAACGTTTTGTATGAAGTTTCCTTACTGTATGTATCTGTATATTGTGCTATAAGTCCCAGGCTACACGTTTTCGAACAAAATAAATGAAATTCTCATTGAATGGAGAGCCGTCAAACACAAACGTTAGGCCGGAGCGGAACACTCATTATTTCCACTTATTTCTTCGTTTCCCCTCTTTGCACTTTCTTGTACGTACCTACGTTTTGTAATTCTATTGTTTTTTTCTGATTAAAAGTAATATGTTTGTCGTTGTTATTCTATTGGGTATTTTGTTATTACTTTTGCTGTGATAAAGTTAATAGTTAATCTTAATTAAATTAAATTGGAATGAAGTTGGAAATTACAGCGTCATAGATTTTATTCGCTGGTGACTATGTTATAAATTTATAAAATACGTACGTGGCGAAATATCCATATTTCAACCCTAAACTTTAATCAGTCGAACCACTCCGCCAACTTACTATTCAAAATCCAATAAGGTCTTAATGAAACCACACCAACAAATAAGTAAGTAGTGCTAGCGAAATCTGCACCACGAAGCACTAAAACTAGTTTCCAGCGAAGTTCAATGCGCTTAAATTAGTGTAGCACTGTCTCCACTTCCTGTATAAATCGAACCTGGGCCCCGAGCACTCGGTGTTAATAATTCATGAGCCACAGTACCACTCCTGAGCCTATTGAGGTTCCTTATAAGAGGTGACATGATAGATTAAAGTCCTGCTTAGTTGCAAAATCGATCTGCATAAGATTGCATTGCTGAAGTTTGCTTTTAAATTAAAAATAAAATTCTGTTTGTGTTTTGGAAAATTACTTAGTAGCTTGATGGAAATTTAAGCTATCTAAATAGTTTGAAGCTTTTTAAACTGTAAACATTGATGATGTATAGAAAAAGTATTCTGCAGTCGATAACAATAACTATAAAACTTTGGTTACTCTTTAATGTCTTGGCCAATGGTCACTATATTTATTTGTGACATTGTCGTTATGGAACCAATCAATAGGTAGTTAATGATCATAAGCAATAAAATTATATAAACTCCTACTCCACCCTGTCATTAGCTACAAACTATAATAATCGACTATCCCACTTATATAAACTCATGTCTTCTGCTCTGCATAATTAAAGAGGGAGGAGGACAAGAGTCCCCCCTTCTCACATTAGGGGGGGAGGAATTCGTATCACGCCAAATGACTACATTTATTTTAAGTGCTATGCATTTAGAAGATTTACCGCTCTCGTATCTTTGGTATGCAAAATGAGTTTCGTAGTTTTTGTTGTTTAATGTGAAAGGAGATTACTCGATTTGTTTGAGACGACTTATCATCATCTCATGGCAATTGTGTAATTGAACTTTTATAAGGTATTAGGTAACGTTATTTTCTCGTTGAAGAAAAGCTTACGGTTTTGTTTTCCAAAGTTCGGTAGTTTTACTGTTTATGTCGATGATGTGATCACACTTAATTGTCCATTCAAAAGTGCTCTGAAAGCTACCTTAGGGGCATAAAACAATATTTGAATGTTTATGTATGTTGTTGCAGATCTAGAGGGAGGTCGGGCGTGGTGCCGGCGGCGGCCGCAAGCCCGGCACCATGGCTACCGTGGAAGGGCGGCCGGCGCAGTATGGCGTCACCCTTCGGCAGCTGCGCGAGCTTATGGAGACGCGCGGCGCGGAGGGCCTTGCCAAGATCAACGCGCTCGGCGGGCCGCAGGAGGTGTGCAAGAAGCTTTACACATCGCCCACAGATGGTAAGTACTGATGCAGGTCTGGTCAATCCGTGTACGATAACTTGGGACTTGGTCGTAGGGCGGAAAGGAGTAGTAAAAGGAAAGGATATGCTTACGTAATTGGTCAGAACTTGAGTTTTTTTGGTATAGCTTAATTGTAAATGATTTGGAATTAAGATGATTCAGATAGAAGCCCATAAAAGTAGCATGTTATCGCGCACGGGTTGTACATTAGAACATTATGAACTCTATTGTACTAGGTTCCACAAATTCATGGTGACCTCACATTCGCCAAAACCTACTCAAGGTCTATTCAATTAATTTGCCAAAAATCTCGAGTGTAATAAAATAAATAAGATATAGCGGTGGGTTTGTTACTCGGGCAGTAATGTCGATGTCAGACGGCGCTCACGAAACATCTTCACGGAGGATCGAAGCTCAATAGGCGACTCAAATTGGCACTCTGTCAGGCTTACAGCTTTCATTGACTAGAAATACTTTGACACATAAAAGACGCTGAAATAGACTGATTTATATGTAGGCTGTAGATATGTATAAAGTTGCTAGGAAATAGGAGCATTTGATTGTCACAAAAAAGTGGCTGTATAGGAAGCTAAGCTAAAACTTTACTAAAACATATATGAAAGTTCGTATGCTAAACTTACCAGAAAGAAGTAAATGTATGTGGTATCGTGTTAGACCGGACTCTCAGTGGAGTTTCGTTTGCAAAAATAGCGGACCTAAATCTGACTTCTGATATATATTGTATAGATCCCAGACATCCTATAGACAGATGTTGCCAACCAGTTTTGTGGTCCCCCTCTCCCCACCCCGGTAATTAAATATGGCATACAAAGAAAAAAATAAAAATTTCCAAAACATGCCGTGTGGGGTATCAAATGAAAGAGCTTATTGAGTAGATCACGAATATATGTATAGCATACTATAACATTTCTTACACTTTCTCTAAGATTTTTTAGAAAATTTACGAAAATGCTCCATTTTTGAGTTAACTTTAAACCACTATAGATTGAAAACTCATGAATATATTTTTTTAATTATTATTTTAAATAATTAACAATAGTCCATTGTTTACGATTCAATAGTTCGTACAGTGAAATAGTTGCATGGGGAAGTGGGGGTAGCATTCAAAGATGGCGAGTATATTTTCAAGTTTATGCCAAAAATAAAGGCCTAATACAAAAATATCGGTGTCAGGGCTTAGAATAATTATCTCAGCACTGTCGTTGTGTTTGACAGAATGAAAAATATGGCAGAACTTTCTTGAATCAGCCTCTGTGTGATTAGATTTGAAATCGGTAACTTCAGTGAAAGTTGCGCCTTGCAATTTATAACATTTTGTGGGGTCATCAAATCCACCACATACATATAGCTCACTTATATTATATTACGAACTATTGAATCGTAAACAATGGACTATTGTTAATTATTTAAAATAATAATTTAAAAAACATATTCATGAGTTTTCAATCTATAGTGGTTTAAAGTTAACTCAAAAATGGAGCATTTTCGTAAATTTTCTAAAAAATCTTAGAGAAAGTGTAGGAAATGTTATAGTATGCTATATATTCGTGATCTACTCAATAAGCTCTTTCATTTGATACCCCACACGGCATGTTTTGGAAATTTTTATTTTTTTCTTTGTATGCCATATTTAATTACCGGGGTGGGGGGAGGGGGACCACAAAACTGGTTGGCAAGTGGCAACATCTGTCTATAGGATGTCTGGGATCTATACAATATATATCAGAAGTCAGATTTAGGTCCGCTATTTTTGCAAACGAACATCTCCTTGGAGCCTGCTCTATGTAGCATATTGTGATAAAGTCGTACAATTATTCTAAACTCAGAAGCACTTATTAGGAAACTTTAAACTTGAAGTTATTTAAGTAGACTGAACGGGAATGCGTAATTAGCTCCCATCAAAGTTGGCGAATGTTTGATTTCGCGTAAGCATATTTGTATACTAGCGGTCCGCCCCGGCTTCGCCCGTGGTACATATTTCGCAATAAAAATTAGCCTATGTTCTTTCTCAGGGTCTAAAGATTATCTGTGCCAAATTTCATCAAAATCGGTCCAGTAGTTTATGAGCCTATTCATTACAATCAAACAAACAAAGTTTTCCTCTTTATAATATTAGTGTAGATATACCTTTTGGCGTTCGCAAGAAAATCAATAAGAAGTAGGTCCTAATGTTTTATTATGTATTTTGATGTGAGATATTTGCTAAGGAGCTGATGCGTCACTGAATATTAAACACGTGAAATGATGTACCATATTTTAAATACAGATCGATGATCTGCTAATTACAAATTGGTTCGTTTGTTCTAGATACAAAGCGAGTAGAACCTACATTGACCTATTCACTCACATACTTAACGAAAGTCGAAATCCTTAATGTTATATCACCTAAAGAAATATAAATGTATACCTAATTGTAAAGTGCTCGTAATGTTCCCCTATTAGCGATGGCCAGCAATTGTCACTATATTAAAGACGACTCGCAAAAGTTGTACCGTTTCCACTGGCTGCTATATTCTCGTTTTAATTCTTGTTTTTACTAAATTGGAGCAAACTCTCCGCGGCTATGGAAACATTTCGTTCCCAAAACAATTAGATTCTAAAACTGCTCGGAACTTGAGTTTCACCACTTCGTGTTATCTGTGTGCATAAAATAGTGCGGTGCTTTTAAAATTCTAGTATGTTGGTACTGCGAAGCTAGCGATAAAGTATGGAAATGAAAATAATTTGTCTCTTTTATATATCTGTGAATTTTTCGTTTCTATCATTTGAAAGTGCACTTTTTTGAAGGAAATGCTCAAAATAAAACTATATTCATTTTAGGTATCGTTGAAAGTTTTCCTGTGATTTGTTAACTGCGATGATGCTTTTTTTCTTTTCAAGGAAAACGTACTGAATCATTTGTATAAAATTTTGATGTGCGAGACCGAGACCGACAAGAGAATTCTACTCTAATGAAAAGACTTCAAGGATACTCTTGAAGTCTTTTCATTAGAGTAGAATTCGAGCAAAGCCGCGACCTGAAACTAAAGCTATAAAAGCGTGAGAATTAGTATAGTACACTAGAGGGAAAGTCCCTCTGCGGCCGCCTGGCCTCCGCAGAACAAATGAGAACGTCGCTATTGATCGTGTTTCACCAATGAGCTGCTGATATCCTATGGTTAGATAAAAATAGAATTGTTACTTTATGTTGTTGATTCGGAAAATAAAGGAAAATGTTGTTGAATAATATTTTTATTTGGTAGTAATTTTCAACCTCGTTTCGTCTATTTTAAGCAATCAACGTTGTTATTATAAGCGCCATGTTTGAAATATTCATGGATTTAAATTATAATAATATGAAGTATGAACGATAAAATTATAAGTACCTATTCAGTAGTCAGTTACTTGGTCTGAGTTCATATTTTGATCGAATACAATCGACACTACGTAGCTTATTTTTATTAATTACTCGTACTCATTTAAAATCTAACAACATAAAGTGACAATTATTTACAGATGATTGAATTTCAAAGTTTGTTAGGAATTTACAATACAGCAACGGTATTAGTTTCCCTCCAACATTTTCTGGTATAGATCTTGTATAGATAGCAATAACAATTGGACATACAGATAGATTGACACTATCGCGTCTCTGTCACGGCAAACACGTCGTGCGATAATCCTAGACGGGTTGTTTGTGACGTGAACAACCCTTGAGTACGGCCAGCAACGATGACGCTAAATATTTTTGATTGCATTTATTTTTTTGTTTGTTTGTTTTAATGACATTTATGTAGTAAATAGTTGATTTATAAACTACAGTAGTTTAAAAAATTAAAAACATCTGAATTATTTAACATACCTATGTCATTTCTATATTCAATAGTGGATTTATAACTACCTACATTAAATTGTTAAAGAAAATTTAAAAAATCTGAACTTAACATAGGTCCAAATAAATGATTTAAGAAGTACCTACTATTTATTACCTGTGAAACGAATAATATGTTAGATATTAAAAGCGTTGTGTTTAAATTATAGCAATCGATAGTCTATTCCTGTACGAATTTATAAATAGGCCGTCTAAAATTATTTAGATATTCCATATACATTCAAAGTGAATTATCAAAACGGATGGTTCGGATATCACTTTGATGTGCATAGATGGATGAACATTTAACAAAAAGATGGTTGAATTTGATAGCTCGGTTTTCGGCTCGCGTGAAAATTTGATCGGCCGTTGTTGTATCGATCTTACGGGTTCATTGCAGTTCGCATTTGGTGAAAATCTCGTTGAAAGGGAAGTGGGTGGATTTTTATTATTTTACCACCTACAGATATAATAATGTACCGAAGATCGTGACTGATGTAGGTATGTCTTCTTGGGAATTGATTTATCTATTTTACATATAATACAGTAGGTAGGTAGGTACTTAAAATTGAACTTATTGCAGAATTATGATCAAAATAATGACTCACGAATTAAGTTTATAAACTTAAATTCCCAATAAGTAGGAGAATTTCACTATTCAAAAGTGCGGTATTCGAATCCAGTAATAAAATGATTATTATCTCAAATAATAAAAATGTTTACTATCGACATATCAATAACTGTACACATTAAAGGTGCGTGTACACTGGGGGAAATCAATAATTTATTTAATTTTCTCGTCGCATTAAATACATGTCGTAAAGCGCGTCGCGTTTGTAACTACCGCAGGGTTTAACGACAGTCATGAAAATCGCTACTAAAACCGTAATAATGTTTCATTACTATTATTGTACTAGAATCAAACAGATTATCTACTTTTAACATAATCGATAAGAAAATATACCTTATATTTTCTCGTATGAAATGTAAAGAATTTCAACGTTTCGACTACTACTTGTTTCGATCCTGTATTATCTTTTATTCAATCTTTGAAATCGAATATAAAAGATATCGCACCTAGAATTGTAGGTAAAATCGAATCCTGTGATATTCCAAAGTATTTTTATCAGTGAGAGATAAGTTTTTCTTAGGCAATAGGACAATACTCCCAAAAACAAAATGAAAGTTCACATAAATATAGAACAATTTTTATATAGCAACGAGTCAGTGGATATTTGCGTGGGCACTAATTGCTTTTTGATGAGACGCGCAAAGACATATCTCTGGCAGTAACGTTTGGTGTTTTAATAAAACTTCCTATTTTCGTGCGTAATTAACGATCGCCTCGGATTGTCCGCTCCGAGCCTGATGGAATCTGATCCAATGAATTTTGAAGAACGGTGGCGATAACTTCGTCCGTTTTGCTTTATTAATCGATGTATTGGAGCGGTATTCATATGGGAATTGTGATCGGATATTTTGTGTTTTCAAGTTTATTCTGGAATGAATTTTTAAAGTAAAATAATTTTTGCATACAGATGATATGACAAGCTTACATGCAAAGTTTACGTAATTGAGTAACATTAAAATAATATGAATTTCACGTACAGAATTTTATTGCACACAAAATTATTTCATTTGAGAGAACAAATTTAAGCAAATGATAAAGTACTTTCTAAACAATTTTAAAGTCAGGTACAATATGTACACGGTGGAACTATTTAGTATGCAGTAAGTATGTTCTCACCTAATTTCCCCGTATCGTAGCGATCATGTTCGATTAAACTTCGCGTATAATGTAGGTCAAGTTTGCAGCTCAGCCGTGGCGCGGACTGTTTGACTGATGCCATTTCTGACATTTAGTTAATTCAGCCAGAAGCTATTGAATAGTAAATAATCATTTACCCGATTTCTTCAATGGAATAAAAGGAAAATAACTGATCTATTACTCATAGCCCACATTGTAAAGAAAGTAATAAAACATAGTTCTATGGAAAATATGCAAAATGTCGCCGCATAATCATAAAGTGTACATAGTTATAAATAATCTGGCCCGTAAAATGCAAATCTTGTTGATACAAGTGACTACACCGTAGACAAAGGCATGAAGTCACAATATTATAATTAGCGTACCTTTTTCGACTATGCATTTCAAGGGAAAATGTATTTTTCGCGGCGAGCAATTTTTTATCTTATCCGTCGGATTATAGAGCCGCTGTTTGCGCGGCTCGTTTGCGAATGATAGATGAGCTCTGTCAACGGCTGGCTGAAAAACGTTTCCAACGAAAAATGATCTTTACAGAATGTCTTTATCTAAAGCATTATGTGCATATTATTCCGCGAGAGCCCATTCATCTGAATTAAGCCCGGCTGCATTTTTGACATGGCACGATGCCAATTTTGCCATTAAAGTTGTATGATTTGGATCTACTGTTAATTTATTATTTTCAAGCCTAAATGGTTACGTTTCGAGATTATAGAATCGATGTACTTTACTATATTTTATAGATTTGACGTGATGTATTGGATGTTCTGAGATAGTTAGATATACTATGACGTTGGATACACGTTTAATTTTACTAAGGACAAGGTGATGCTAACAAATGAATTTAGAAATACCATATAGATGACGGTTTTGTATTGAGCAGTCATACATTTTAATAGCCTTCCTTATTTGTACATATGTACGGAATTAATAAACCTAGATGGTGTGTCACGTTTCGTATTATTCAGGCCTTGTGCCACAATTGAAATAAGGAATACTCGGCGTGAATGAAATTTAATCTGACTATTTAATTCAAGAGATTATTGTACGCTGCGCTATGCAATTTGCTCATATTCATATTAATATAAATTCTCGCATATTTCAGCTCTCAGCTACGTTTAGATATGGAGAAATTTAATTAAATATTATTGACCTCCTTTTAACATGACATTCAATTAATAAATGTGGTTTGAATAAGATATGAATCTAACTTAAAAGTGTTAATCGCTATTCACAGATTTATGATTGCACATCTGAAGTAAAAACAGAAAGTAATATATGAAGTTATATAAAGATTGAAAGTAAAACAGGAATGTTGAAAGAGTAGTGACACAAGAATGCACTCGTAATTAAACAAATAAAAGGAACTATCAAACAGAACTGCTCAATGCTAATCAATTAGAACTAGACATAAATCTGACACCATTCGAAGGTGATCATTAGAAGGTAAAACAACTTTATCCCTGATACAAGGTGGCGTGTGGCGAAACGTGAACATCTTGACAGAACCGGAATGGATGGAGCAGTGAAATCGCATTAACCGGTGATCGATGCAAGCGTGCTATTCTAAGCTTTATTACCTGTAATGTCGATATTTTCCTGGTGCAGAACCGTTACGAGGACTAAATAGGTCCTTCGAGCCAAACTGATTAGTGTAACTTGTATCCTGACCAATCTTTTTGATTTAAAAGTATCCAGTAGGATTTCACGTTGTCACAATATGTGCATGTGATGACCATGAAATAGTAATAAGTAAATCCGCTTTGCCAATCTCTCAGCTGATAGATTATCAATTATTATTTGAAAGCTTTTAGGCTAGAGTAGTGACACTATGACAGCTAATTTAATACTGATCGTGAATGGAGTTTAAAAATTGAGTGTGTCTAAAAGTCCTTTTAAGTTCATTTTTACAAACAATTCGTTTGTTTACGCAGTACTGTCATAATTTCATAGCTCATATTAAAATCCATTTTGAATTCCTCGTTTACTTCAGTTTTGAATTGTTTCATATCTGGACAAAGTACTGGGATTGGAGATTTAATAGTTTTTGATCGACCTACATATTACTAATTTGTAGTCCATGTATTGTTTCCTAAATTGGTTTACGTTACTATGTGCAAGAGAGGTGCACAAGATAATCCTATAACAGTATACGGCTTCCATATTTCAGCGGTGTACGTGTAATAATCTTGATTTTCAATACCGTGTATTTCATTATAGTTAACATTATAGTTAATCATGCGAGTATCAAGGTTGTTCAATTGTTACTTATATTATGAATATTATGTTCATGTTTTCTTCAATCACTTTAAACTAAAATTGGTGTCTTCACAATTTTCTTATTATCTATTCGAATTGCATCTAGTTATACAAGATTTAGTTCGTCTATAACAAACAGCATCATAATGTCTACTCGTATTTGAGTGAAGGCTGCACATAACATGACATTCGCACACTAACTTCACTCCACTAAACCTCAAGTGAACAAATGGCACTATAGACTATATCATGTGTAGCAGCAACTATCTGGTGCCTTCGCTGGTGAGAATGATAATAGATGTGATGTCATCATCCTTGAGAACACAATGACATCAGCAGATGTCGTCGACGAGAATAGGAAATGCAAAAACGCGTACTGCGTCACCGATGAGTCAAGCGATTGTCTACGGATTACGTCAGTGATTATCAAGTATTAATTAGTGGCAATCCGGCTTTAATTGGACCTCTGGATTGTGAAAGGATACTACTTGTAGTGTTAATTTTAGTTATTTCTGTTCTGTCTTTTAATTGTCAAACGCAAGATCCTAGGAAAAGTTAAAAGGGGCAGAATTTAAAAGTAAATTTGAATGAATGTCTGAGAGAATGATCAAAGAAATATTTACAAGACATTGAACGCACTATTAGACGATCGAAATAACAAATGTTTTTCCTAAAGCTGTACCCTTAAATCCTTTATACTTGCGCAACCCATCGGAGCAAAGATTACGTAACGCAGACAATGCTGAGATGAGAAATTCAATTTCACGCTATGTGCTCTAGTTGAACGCTGATATTCAATGTTTTTCAATTGCATTATCAAGAGATGTCGACTCCACTTCTTCAGTCGTATGTTACGGATACCACGCTTTGAATATAGTGCTTTTAAATTAACATTAGTTTGAAATCAAAGTTGCTGATAGTGTTAGGCAGTTTGCATAACTATATAGGTTATTAGTTTATTACTATTTCACTTCTGAATTGCTTATTTGTAATCTCTATTTGCTTAATGTTTTGTTAAACATGTTCATTATTTGGTTTTCTTATATTTGTCAGATAAAATGAAAATAAATAAAAAATAACAGCCTCGGATTTCATATAAGTTAAAACATAACCTCGGATGTGTACACAGTATCTTATTTAAGGTTTAATGTTATTTGCCATAGGCTAATTAACAGCGTTATCAAATAAGCAACCTGACTACAAGATGAGATGACAAGGCTACAGATAAAACCGCCTTGTTAAGATAAATACTTAAATATAAACGTAACAAATGACACGTTGCTAGAGGCGCCGGCAGCGTGGCCTCTCCCGCCCTCCCGGTGATGACGTCACCACTCTCCCCCCGACCTACAAATAGATGTCATTTCCGTCTAACGGCTCCGAGTCAATGCTGTAAGAAAAGTTTTCTTCGCCCCGTCTCTTCTGCTAACATCGGACGGTCGCGATTCTTAATATTTAAAATGCAAACTTAAAAATTTCTTTCGATGAGCTAATTTTTACTAAACGTTGAATTTTCAAATTTTTAATGGTGCCGCACGTTTATTTTATGTTCAGAACTTTGGAACTACTAAAATATTTAATGTGACATCAAACATTTAAGACTAAATTTTATGTGATAACAAATGCACACATTACATGTTTTATTAGTTATTTAAATAAAAAGCTATTAGTCGGCACGTGGAATATTCAATAAAGCGATAACACTTAAGGAAACAGTTATCTCGAATCGAGGAGTTAAAAAGTATTAAAAATCAAATCAATGAAATGGAAAAAATATTGTTACAAACGTCGAGTGCACTGAAAGGGCGTCGCGTCAGGGCTTTGTGAAAATATTTAAAAAACTGAAACCTTTCCATCTGCACCAGTTGAATACACAAATCCGCTGACGTGAACAAATGGACTTATTCGTTCTGTACATCGTCTACTTGCTTTTTTATTGCATCGCCACCTTTGTGTATTTTTCGAATTGACTTTCAAAGTGCTGTTTTCATTCGAGCGGTTAATTGCATGTAGTTTCACATGAAATAAAGTTGCGAACAAATTAATTCTTACAACACTTTAGCGAAGTGAAATTGTATCGCGACATAATGGTTACAAACGAACATTCTGCTTTGGTCGTCGTTTAAAACTTGAACGGTAAATTTCAAATTTATGTATCTACTTAAAAAAGTTTAATTAAATAAATTATGAAAACAATTTTACTTTTAAATAGCGCATAGAATACAACCAGTAGGACTTGAAACAATATTTGTAAACTGAAAGAGAATTAATTCAATTTAATTAAAGTTAGTTTAGTCTTATAAGCTGTAGCCAGAGCTAAATAAAAATTCAAAGGTTTCATAATCCTAAAAATAAATGAAACGGTAAAAGTTTACCATCCAGTCCCTGGAATAGTTTCTGAGACGATAAATTAAGCTATCATAATATCATTCGTGTAATGAAATTTCCCAATTCACTTACACGCTATAAAACTAATAAAAGTGTGATGGGAAGTGACGTGAAGTACGTTCAGTGTACAGTACACCGTGTGCAATAGAAACTAACCAGGTACGTGCGTTATGATTGAACACTCGCAGGTATTTCTGCCGCCTATATTAATATTGAGATTAAAATAAAACTCGACCACCTTTCATATTGACTGGATGCGCTAGATTTTAATTGCCGATTTGAGTTATTACTTTTGAATTTCATTATTCGATCGTCAATTCTTGTTCCTATTATGTAAGCATTAATCAGGTCAGATACTTCAGTACTTCGGACAACTGCTATCAATTTATTACAAGCTATTATGAAACATTTCACACGTATATTTTAAATTATGATAAGATTCAAAATTTATTTTTGATTAGAGTACTGATATAGTAACCTAAATTTCAAATCGATAAATATTAAATCATGATCGAGTACTAACTTTATTATTTTTGATTGTTATCATTCTATCCGTGCTCTTTATCTATAAAAGAACTGCTTTATGAGTTATGACAAGGACATTTATATTTAGCGAGGATTTTATAAACGTTTCAATGATAATGAAATTATCATTCCTCGTTGTATTTCCTCAGTGATAATATTAAAATTATGAAGTGACGTAGTATTGGATAAAGTACCCTTTCGAATTATTTCCGGGTCTTTCGAGTGTTCACAAATGCTTACTGGGTTGAAAAGTGTTTCGTCAATTTGTTTTGTGAACTCATTCATTTTGTGAAATTTCATGAACATTAAAATATAATGAACATCAGATTTTTGCTGTTTTCTGTTATCTCTATAATGTACATGGTGCTAAATTATATGAATTATTATACCTTCCTACACTATTATAGGTTGTGTGTAAAATGGAACAAAATACAATGTGGAAAATTTGAAAAGCAGTCGATGTGAGAGCACCTCGCCGCAAGCGAAGACGAACGGCCCGCGCGCCCATGTACGTCTTAAACAAATAACCAAAATGTTCTCAACATACGTTACCCGAGCCCGTTATTGAGGTGCTACATCATATTATTTACAGAACTTACAGGTTAATGCGGTTGCCTCAGTAAACTAAACGCTTCGGCTACACAATCTATTGTTAGGAGTACATAGCTGTCCGATAAATTTTACGCGCCGAATTCCAGATCGGCTACCTGGACATCATAAATTTCAAATGGCATTGCCTGACTTCGGTCCCACATATCAGTCTAAGGTGGAGTAACGGAGGAATGCAGTGATGACAAACTGATTGATTTATTTCGTCAATTTTGGCAGTCACCTGCCATATTCGCGTAAGTTACATAACGT
This sequence comes from Colias behrii, assembly GCA_029959065.1. Lineage (NCBI taxonomy): Eukaryota > Metazoa > Arthropoda > Insecta > Lepidoptera > Pieridae > Colias > Colias behrii. The sequence continues at coordinate 842,215 of JARWMC010000026.1, forward strand.
CATGATGTCACTCCAAGGTAGGAGCCCCGAGCGGCCTTGCGTCATTGTTTTCGCTGGAATACAAATTGCGAACGATAACAATTATTAATTCCGCCCTCGTCAATATCGCAGCGAGTTTTTCCAAAAAATTGCAACGAGCCCAGAGGCACGCCTTAATATGTACGGTTTTAACTTTAAAGATCATTAGTCACATGATTTCTGATGTTCCCAGACACATAGAACCGAATTCCGAGACATGTTTTGCGACGAGCAGAAATAGCTCACAGCGGGTACTATGTGATCTCCCTGCGTGACGCCCGCCCAGAGCTTCCGTCCCGCTCGAGTTCGCGCGCCGGCGATATGCCTTTCCTGTTCTTGCGCACTCAGTTCATTGTTTCAAAGCGTAGCTCTGTTGGCCGGCGGACTGAAATAGGTCGGGAGCGTCCGAAACACGGCGCTCGCGTTATCGAAAGCTATCGCGAGGTCACTGCCGGAAAATCATGAACAGCGCGCGCTGAATGATACCCACCCCATTACAATTACTATTATCCATTTATTCATTTGGATATTGGATAATATATTTATGGATAATATATATATTCTTAACCCAGTATTAATTATTACTTAGTGTTGACTATTATTGTTTGTTTGTTCTCCTAGAGTAGTAAACCGTTCCAGTCTATGGCGGATTATTTGCGAAATGAATGGACAGGCCAAGGAAATTTAACACTCCCGAAAAGCTTGACACAAAAGAGCACTGTAGCGCGTCCGGTGATTACAGCTGCGAAACTCAGATCCAGATTTTATTTCGGTACAATTACTACTATTTGAATATGATCTGCAGCCGTAATGATTGCTTCAAATCGACCCTACGCAGTCATAGAAATCTAAATAACAAGACACATAGAAGTGCTATAATGTCATAATTCGTATGAAAACCGCTGTCGCCAAAATCAACACATTTAAACCGATAGCTAAACAGTACACACAAGTAAACTATGCCTTTTATTGGACAGCTTGATTTTAGTGAAAACTAACTTAAATATTAAATTAAGCTTTTTAATATGTATCCTAACGCACGAATTTACGGTTTATTTTAGAATAACATCCCTAAGTATATGAGACGTTTTGTTTCTTTTTGCTCCAATACGAAAAAATTCGGCTTTTCTACAAAAGAGGTTGTTAATTTTCAATATATATAACTTTGAACATAAACTCATAGAAATAAGGTTGAAATTTGTGTTAAACGTGATAATAAGAATGGTCGACTGTGTCATTCATTGTTAATTCGATTACTATGGTGACACTCGTAATACTTGTAAATATTCTATAACTAGATTTCCGCCCGCGGCTTCGCCCGCGTTTGCAAAGGAAAACCCGCATAGTTCCCGTTCCCGTGGGATTTCCGGGATAAAAACTATCCTATGTGTTAATCCAAGTTACCCTCTATATGTGTGCTAAATTTCATTGTAATCGGTTCAGTAGTTTTTACGTGAAAGAGTAACAAACATCCATACATCCATACATCCATACAAACTTTCGCCTTTATAATATATATTAGAAAATAGAAAATTTTAAGTAAAAACGGCATTATTTCTAAAAAAAAATATTTACCGATGAAATATTATTCCTTTATTAGTATAATTACAACTTGTGGAATAATTTCCGCAATGGGAAATGCTGAAACACCATGTTTACACACATACGTCTCTAGAGCAACTGAACAGTGACGAACACACTGGTGGTGTGAAAGTCACCTGAGTGGCGACAAGGTCACGCGCGCTTACGACTTCTAGTGTCTTGTTATTTAGATTTCTATGTACGCAGTGCACTCATCAACAAGCTTGACAGCGGCTCTCAAAAAGTATTTCAAATATCGGTCAGCTGAGTGAATGATCACATACTAATAATAACGTCATAGTGAAAATAGAGCAATAACATTCAGTGTTGTGTTACATTCGGCTGCAATGAGCAATTAGCTGATTGTTTCCATAACTGTGGCACTCGTGTTTGCGCCGTGCGGCTAATGTACATTTTCCTCCCGTTACATAACAATACTAATAAAAGTCACTCGGACATTTTCAGCCCTATGCGCTAATTTTATATTACTTGTTACAATTATTATTCGTTCACCTTTTCCTTGATTTACTACTGTAAATATAATTTATTTTGTTTTCATTCTATAAACTCGCTCACTGGAACATAACAGATGGACACAATGTAGATGTTTGTTATCTCTACCATCCGTGAAATCTTCAAATAGATTTTATTGTTGTATAACAAAATGCATGCAGTAGTCTTAACTGTTATTTGAAATTGATTTCTAAATCCACTATAAAATATGTTCTTCAACATACGTTAAAATGCTACAAATGAAATAATAATCCATATTTTAATGCAGTGTTGTTCATATTAGAGCTAGCAGCGAGAGATAAATCGTTTCGTTATATTCTGCTAATAATATTATAAAACATGATCTGTTAGTGCGTTGATAACATGTTGTTTCATTAATTCCAAAAACAAATATCTTACCATTAAAATATTGGTATACTTGGCATCATACGGCATATTGACGAGAAGCTATGATCTTGTACGTGCAAACCACGTGACCCCATGTCACGAGTAACACTTTTGATGTATCATTGTTATTAAGATCTATATTCGTCAATCGCACGTCTTAGTGACATAATTTCATATCATACATAATTACAGCGAATGAGCACAAAGACGACGAAAATTGAAACGTGTAACGTTGCCAAACTGGTTCCTTCATCTACGATGGGGTACCTACTATGTTCTAGGTGCCCTTTGGCAGCCGCGGCTGCCAGTAAGTAACCAGCGAGGGAGACCTCCGATAGTTCATTGGCTTTCGGTTCGCTGAATAGAGTTAACCAGCACGAAGGGGTGCGAGGCGGGTCTCCCTCACTGGTCGCCTTGAAGTTGGCACGAACGCACGAGTCTACATCGATTAATGTTTTGTACTCCACGTTTCTGTTACTAACTATACTTGTATCGAATACGTATTACTAATAGATTGTGGCTATCTATCATTCACTATAGGAACGGTGCCAAACATCCCAGTTGTTCTTTTGAATAAGAATGTTTGAGGTTTGGTCATGTGACGACAATGGTGTCAATGCGGTATCGATAAACTGTAGAAATCTAAACAACGCAACGCTGCATTCCATTAATTGGTTCTAAATCAACAAGTAAAATTTAAATTTCATGAACAAAATCATAACTAGAAGTTGATATAACAATCGATTAAAATTATGGTAAAACTAAACAAACTCATTTACATTCTGTACTGCTTGTAAAAACAAGAAGCCAATACAGTTGGGTAACTATTTTAGTGAATCATTTGATTTACTCTTTATTCGATGGAATTTTAAAGGAAACATTAATGGTGTTTATTTAATCCCAAGTGTAGTTAAATATAAAGATAAAATGTTTGGCAGCAATGAGCGTTATATAGATTTACTTATTATAAATAAATATCACTGGATTATCTGTCTTGTGATGTTGATGAGAGATCTACAAATTTCGCCAGTGACGTCACGTTTTTTGACGCTAAACAGACGTCAATTGGGTTTGTGACGTTAAGCCCTCCAGACGTGCCCGCCACGTCTACAAGTTAAATAATATTAATTACAATAATTATTACTTGGGCTGCGTCACGTGAAGACGGTCCAAACGTGATGGTCCCACCGTGTTTATTTTTGAGTTCAACTATATTTAGATGCGACGTTTTTGTCAATATTTTTAGTGTAGGCATAGGTACGTTAACATCGTCCAAAATTGTTTTTATATTTTGCTATCTAAAGAAGCTTCATCCCCGTCTGCTAACTCCATTTAGCTTTTAATAAAAACATTTCTTATCAGAACATCTTTCGGCAACTTTTACAATATGGCTGTTCTCGCAATATGAGTCAATATAAGCAAAAAATATTTCAATTTTCTGAACTCGGTACACTTATGTAGGAGCTATTAAACTTTTTATTATCTCGATATATATAGCTTTGGTAATAAAACCTCTCGAACGGTGTTATCCTCAGTTTTATAATCTAAAGCGCGCTATTTCAGTAGTAACATTGAAAAACACAATAGTTTTTGCCGTTGATTCATAGACTGGCATTTATAGGGCACACTGAAACAATCCAGCTCGTTTGTTTTATTTAACCGGCGGTCTTTCATCGGTAACAACGGGCCTCGAAAGCAATTTAGTTTCGTAACCCTTCTCATATAGCCTACCGTGCTAGGGTTGCCACTTACCGCTACTCCGGTATTTCGTTATTGCCACTTATCATTATGTAGGTTTTAACATTTGTTTTCTTATTCAGGGTACAATATATACTAAAACATTATCGTTCTTAATTTGCTGTAGATTAAAAAAATCTAACTCTTATTTCAGTCAGAGCACAAATAAATGTCCACTTCAGTAAATTTAAATGACAATTTAAATTCAGTCTCCGATCCTCTTTGTAATTCCCAATGGTCTATCGGCAGCCCTATCGTCCACGTATGTTCCCTGTGGATTTGCCACAGTTCGAGATCTACTTGAGTGCTTCGTGTTTTGAATTCCAACTTCAGACTACTGTGTGCAATTTCATCTGTTCAGTAATTGGCTCGTGATCTCCTGTAAGCAGAATTTTAATGATGTTAAAACTTACAATGAACTCAACACAATTAAAGCTACAAGTACCATAGTTGAAATAACTAAATCTGTAGGAACATTACGTGGTGGTTCGTCGTCTCGTTATTATTTATGCTTTAGAGTAGTTTATTTTTTAACCGACTTCAAAAAAAGGAGGAGGTTATCAATTCGGCCGATATATTTTTTTTCGATAGATTTTGTGGATAGTCAAATAACTTGTTCAAAATAATAAATAAATATAAATAACATATATGAAATGTTCACTCCACACTGCATCAAGCTCCATCTCTAAATTTTCATTGTAACCAGATACATTTTCACTGTTAACAGATAGCAGTGTAACAGGAATAATTGAACACTCTGCGGTACAATGACAAATATATACCCGATATCTAATTTCCGAGTATAAATCTCATTTCTCGTAACCGCGGTACATCTGCATTGGTTGATGGTTACACTTCTTCCGCAGTTTTGCTCTCTGTTATGGGAATATGAGCGTTATCATCCAGTGTTAGAGCTGCATTTGGTTTGGGTTTGACTGGTGTTATATTGGTATCGCTGAGGTTTGCATCGACCGATACAGTTTCAGTTCATTTAGGTTCATCGTACACTTCTGCTAACAGATTTGGTCCCTATTTTTTGTCTGCTTCATTTTGAATTTCATAACTCTATTCATGTAGTTTTGGAAGGTTTATCAGTTATTTTAACATGGAAAACTGAACAATTGCACAAAGCTCTTGTCAATTAAATTACGTTAGGCCTGTATTTTTTTCTAATCAAATTTAAACCAGAAATTTGTCGGTTCTACCAGCTATTAATATAGCATTTCCCATTAAAAATTCACCTGAATAATCTTATCCAGCAGGTATAAACTTACAATGATCTTAATATAAACTCGTGTGTATCTTGCATTACCACAGCATGCGCCTGCGCCGCTGACTCACCGTGTGTCATACCAACGTCCTGTAACACAAGACGGCCTTCCGCGTGTGCATCATTAATTGCTATTGTTAATATTTGGGTTACTTCACTCGTTTATGTATCCGTGCGTCAGAGATAATTGTGAGTTTGAGTTGAATAAGGTGTAGGACAGATGCATTTTTTTTAAAGTAGGTTTTGCTTTATGGTCAGGGGGGTGATCAGCTTTCTCTCCTACAGGGAGTTAAGTAGATAGTTGGGTTGGTTTTAAATACAATTTTGGGGGTGTTCTTTTAGATGTTTCATCAAAATCATCATAAGCATTAGATTTAAAAACAAGACTGTTTTGTTTGGAAACTAAACATTTTCGTAAAAAGCAATAAAGCATTTATTGCAAAATTTTAATTTATTTGAACACTATATAACTTGAATAAGAAAATATTATCGTTAATTGTTTTCCACGTAAAAGTAAAGTGATTGGATTGCAATTATCTGTAGTTTAAGTTTTTATACTTTCAAGGCAACCAGTCTAACAAAAACAAAAAACAACCGACCTGATTATTTCTTTATTTTTGGTTTTCTTTATTTTAAATTTAGTATGTTTGTTTGCTTGCTACACTTTACATGTAAAATAAACAATCGCATATGGTTCGATACAGTTGTTGTAACCTCGATCGTGGCAGGTAAAGAAATGACATTTCAATTCAACTTATGTAAATATAATAACATCAATCTGACGTTGATACTGACCAACGTGTTCAAACAAACAAACAAACTTAAAATATGTATATTAAAGGCATGAGGAAAAACTGATGAGTCATCTAGGTATGGAAAATTATCTTTTATTATTATTTAGTAATCTTGGATTATATAACACTTTCTAAAAGAATATTCCATGAATCTCCAACGAATTATAGCTTTTCTAAATATAGCGTTGTATATAAATGTTTGAAGCGATGGCGAAGGAGAAGGTCGGTGACCCGTCGTTAGGCTTATCTTCATCACCAAATATAAAATTATGCACTTTAGAGGGCTCCATATTGAAATGAGTGACATCACAGACATTGAATATTTATTTATTTATTTTTATTTATAATCTTTATTGCATACAAAACATAAAATACAAATTTCACACACACAGACAGGACATTTGATGCAAAGGGCGGCTTTATTGCTTCAAGCAATTTCGTACAAGCTTTTTACAAGCAATAGAATACATCTTTTTACATTCACAATTTATCAACCATATAATATTATTCTTGAAAGTTTACACAGCTCACTTTCAGAATTTTAACGTTTGCAATAAAGCGACATCTTCCTGATCTTAAGTCGCGAGAGAGAGTCGTTAAATTATATTGCATCCTATTCCTGAGTTTCTACCTTTTAATTCTTTGGAAATAAGTAATAGAAAATTAAATACTAGTTATAATATAGTTTTATTAAAGTATGCAATCAGATGAGCGGTAAATGTTCTCAATTCTCAGACAACACAAATGTTTTGGACATTTTAGGTACATATCGTCAACAAGCTGAACAATTTATTTTAAATGTCTTGTTTAAACTTTTTATAAAAGCAATCGATTTAAAAGAAACCTTCTCATTTAATTTTTAATAAAAAAAAAACATTAGTTGTAATACCTTGTATTGAAATAAATGCAATTCTATTAAACTCCTTCCGCAGACGTCAGCACTCAGCGCTAATGGCCGGAGTCCCGCCAAACTATTAGCAGTGTTAATTAAACATATCGCTATGAATGTGTTTGCACGTTCAAAGAAATTGTCATTTTATGTATTGTTCCGTAAATAGAACGGTTAATTATTACATAGTACTTGGTAAGATACGAATCGGGCAGTATCATGATAGTTTACTATTGTGGAAACTGAAAATGTTTGTAGTGTACAGTTTAGAATTTGATGTAAATATTTCAAGACTATAACAATTAGACAATAGAGGGAAACTTCTGAAGTTTTTGGAAAGTTCCTTTGAATTAACAATAAATGTTATTTTTTCATTTTTGTATACGAACCGTTTTATACCCGTAAATTTATGGACTATAACGTCTTCGACACGAATTTGATACAGAGTGTTCGAAATAAATCGCTTATTAAAATATCGTTAATCTGGATAAGTTTATGACGTATTCTGATGTTTAATGACCGTGAGTAATAAGGTGTGTGTACCTTGTGTAGGTAGAAATAATTATTATAACGTCTTACACTGAAATGACTTTAACACACAGGTCCGATAATAAATCCTATAAATAGTACCTAAATTTAAAAAGAAACATGTGATATTTAAACGTTGAACTCCATTTTCTGTTTTTTTAATTACATTCGATATCTATCAATCTTAATTGACACTGTGCAAAAATGAATTAGCGAAGCTCAAGTTGGCGTTGCAGAAAACTATAACTGTTATTATTTACGTTGTATGTATCTGAAACGAGCCAATTTACGTAATCAGGAATTTCAGTAAAAAGCGAATGTCTCACGTTGTTAATATCAACTAAATCTTGATTCTCTCGTTATTTACTCAAAGATTTATGCAGATAACACATTGCACGGTTAGCGTGCAATTCGCTCGAAACTTACGCAAAAACTTTTACGTAAACCAATTTATCCTGATTTCATTCAAAAGTATATATCGTACTAGCTTACCGCCCGCGGCTTCGCCCGCTTTGTCTAAAACCTAATAAATTATATACTAAAACCTTCCTCTTGAATCACTCTATCTATTAAAAAAAACCGCATCAAAATGCGTTGCGTAGTTTTAAAGAGTTAAGCATACAAAGGGACATAGGGACAGAGAAAGCGACTTTGTTTTATACTATGTAGTGATGAGCGCAAGAATTTTCTGTTTTTATTAAAAACAATATTTGTGTATGAGCGGAGTCGTTTACGCAGCGTTTGATGGCGAACTAATATAAATCTATTTCAGTCACAACAGAGTAAAGCTCTGAATTGTTTATAAGGCAAGTTTTGCGAACGATCGATGAGTGTCGACTGCCGCGAGCGACGCGATAACTTTGTTTGGAAATAGGCTCTGTACGTCAAATACACTCACCGGCACGGAATCTTGGCCACTTCAAATTTCTGCGAAAAAATACACTATTTCTTTTCTACTACAAAATTCAATAAAAATTTCATCAAAACTAGTTAATTTAATGTTTTTACAAACTTTTAGTAATAATTTGAAGTTTATAAGAAGTTCTACCGCGTAGATATGAATTAAACAAGAATTTACGCTTTTCCTGTGAAATTTAAATGATTTCTTAAAAAATGCACAAAAATTAGAAAAAAAGCGTTTCCATAAAAAAAATGAACCTTTTAATATTGGGTGTTTCCTTCTCTTGCCTTAAACACTGTTTGCATCCTTTCTGGCATACTCTAGAAGACATTTTTGATGTCCACTTGAGCTATAGTGTACCAAACGGCCCCAGCTGTATTTCTAAGCTCATCCAACAGTGGTGGTGAGTTGGAATCGAACTTTATGTTTCTTTTAAGCATGTCCCAGATGTGATCTATTGGATTAAGATCCGGGATACGAGCTGGCCACTCCAATTTTTCAATAATAACCTCTTAAAGGTACTCTTAAACGCATCGCACGACATGCGGACGTGCGTTATAGTGTATTTGTAGCAAATTTTCTTCAATGATAAACCTGTAATAGGGCTGAACATGTTCCTGGAGAATTTCCTCGATGTACCTGATCAAATTTAAGCCATTATCTACGATAACTAACTCCGTGCGAGCATCGGAACTTACACCTCCCCATACCATTATTGAGCCTCCATGAAAAATCGCCGTTTGAGTTGTGCTGATGAGTGAAAACCTCTCTTCTCATTTCCTTTTTACTGACTCTTGTCTATCAGAAGCTCGTAAAGTGCCTTGGCACTCATCTGTGAACACCACACGAGCGCACTGGCTGTGGGTCCAGTTTTCATGTTCTCGCGCAAAACGAAGGCATGCTTCTCTGTGATGTCTGAGGAGTTCTGGACGGCGTGCTGGTCTGCAAACCTTTAAATTAACTTCCTTCATTAGTCTTCTCACCGATTTCTCACTCACATTTATTGTCCTGGTCTTTTTGAGCCGATGGCGTATCTTAATAACTGTCAGAAAGTCATTTCTGAGTATCTTTTGAACAATAAACCGGTCTTCTCGAGCTGATGTGCACCTCACGCGTCCATTTCCTGGTCTGCACGTACAGCTGCCAGTCTCCTGGTATATTCTCCATACATAGTGCATCGCTGAACGTGGTACGTACTAGGTACTTTATGTTGCGGCAGTCATTGGTCTAACATTTTGATGGCCCGTGCAGGTTGTTCAGATGTTTATCGGCATTTTGTATTGTTTTTTATGATCATTGACTACAGCACAACAATAAAAATATCTTAAAATGGCATAAACGATATCGAAAAAAGTTTAAAACGAACCATTCGTAACTTCGGCTTAACCGCAGAAATCACAAATTTCGACTAACTCTTAAAATGTGGTAAAAGATTATTCTCAAACATAATGATTTCTTAATATAAAATTAAAGAAATAATATGTTAACATATCTGCATACAAAAAAATCGTGAAAAACACTTCAAACTTTTTTTATCGGCAAATTTGTAAGTGGCCAAGATTCCTAGCCGGTGAGTGTATTTATGAAACACAATACATATACCAGCACAATGTGAACTATTTTTCTATGGTTGCTTTTTGAATTTACTTGGTAACCTTGATTTTGATAATAAAGACCACATTGTGGAAGCACTCCACATTCTTTTCCCAAATTATGTTTAGCTTTCTGATCTATATTTGATATGGTGTTACAATATCCAATAAAAATGACTAAAAAATTCAATAAAAATGAATGTTTTACCAATGTGTTAAAATGTTATGTTCGTAATGGTATACAATATTTTATCAAGAACGCGTTAAAACGTTGAATAATATGACTCAAAATGACGTATCCAGTGTTGGTAATACAACAAGCGTTCAAATGTACACTGAGAGCAAAACGGAAGAGTAAATATAAATCAATACTCGTAAAATGCCAATGAATCTTAGATCGATACACACGGGTATAAGACATGTAGTACAACGCGTGTTATAAAATTAATGTACACAAACACGGTCGTGTAAAGATGGGAGCATAAATGAAGATATGTTTCATTCAATATTTTCCATTTCTATCTTGTTAGTAGCTTTCTTATATTTCACCATAGATACTGCTAATAGCAAACACTTTGTATTGTTATAATTATTATTGTCCAAGACGTACTGCCGCTAGCCTAATTATATTAATTATAAGATTAATTACATAATTATTTTAATATCTTTATCACTAGAAAAATATTTTTGACGACGTGCCTCTATCTACGAAACCTTACGCGTCTGCACAAAATTCAGAATGTTTTTACAGTAGTAGATAATAAAAAAATATTTAAATAAACAAAACAAACGTTTATTGTTTCAAGCCTACGAATCAATACTAGATGTACTAGCCCAAGCAAACCAGTACATTTCTGCCCGATCAGTCGCCCACCTTCCATTTCTTTTGATATGCCGGCAGCTTTGATGTTTCATGATGTAGCCTACAATCCAATTTGGATTTTATTGCTCGAACATTAAAATATACTATACATGTGTCATTTTTATTAAAATATCATGATATTTTCCAACGGATGATTGATATTATTCGGGAGTCGTATAATTGTTTTGTAGATTTTACCATCGGACCAATTACTAGGGTTGAACATTTGTATTATAGTAATCAGAAGTATTATTTTTTGTTAACTAAAATATCGTTAGTGTGTAATAGTAGACATTACATATTACTAATCATGATTGGTAAGTTAAAGGAATAAATGTCTAAGTATATGTATTTTCCTATTTTTAGGTCTTAGCGGTTCGAAAGCCGACATGCAGCACAGGCGGGAGGTGTTCGGTTCCAACCTGATCCCTCCCAAGCCTCCGAAGACGTTCCTCACGCTGGTGTGGGAGGCGCTGCAGGACGTCACGCTGATCATCCTCGAGGTGGCGGCGGTCGTCTCATTGGGTCTGAGTTTCTACAAGCCGTCCGAAGACGAGAGTGATGTTGGTGAGTGTGGACAACCCTCATGTTGTCATCATACAAGCTGTTTGAATCTTTTTTGGTCCTTGAGAAACTAACAAGCATAGATAGGGTTGGCTCAAGTATAGAAATACCTGTTTATTTCATCTTTAGAAAAAAAAATACGTAGAAGTATAATATGATTACTAAATAAGGTTCTGTATTATACTTGATAGGGTAATTTTATCAGTTTAAAATCGATATTTAAAGTCCAATTAATTTCAGATCAAAAGGTAACATACGTAAATAATTATCAGAAAGCTCAAATTATTAATGGCCATGAGGGCATAAACTAATATCAAACCGATATGGAGTATTCGTACACGAAACTCATTACAAGCGAGCTTTTTATGAAGGATATCATTTCAATGAATTGAATTTCCGATACATCCAATTATATATATTATCATTTTGGCTTCTGGATTTGAAGCTGTTACTATTGTTACAAGAAATGTTGATAAACTTGATACAGAAATTGGAAATAGTAGCTTAGATGTTGTAACAGTAACCGAGTATGATATAGCATTAATATTTAGGATAATTTTTATTTTATGAAAATAGTAAAGTGGAAATTAAACTTGAATCAAGGAATTATAACTGCTATTCTGGTTATTACTGTTAATTATCAAGTAGAACATAGGCCTTTTCATTGAAAACTTTACAAATCAAAAATACCTGAACAAGTCCTAAATTATTATTTAAAATAAGACAATGTTACCAATTATGTATCTCTAGCACTGTACATAACAAATTAATAATATATGTCTTCTCTTTTATGTCTATGGAATCATTAGACAGTATTGGTAAGATGTCAACGTGAATTGGTTATTATCCTGCACCACCCCAATCCCTAACATTATATTTAGCATGGGAGTTATTAAATGAACTCATTCATTATTTAAACTCTTTGCTAAAATTATTTTACTTAGCTTCTAGGAATCCTACTTTAAACCGCCTAAATTTTAAGTATACAATTATTCATTATCATTCCTTTGAATAAAATGAATGTCTTTTTATTTTACCGTTTCTAATCTTAGCTTGTTGATTTTAAATATAGATACTACAAACGCTTAAAAATTATTTTTGAGCTCTCTCGGTTACATTGTTTGCTCACACTTCAAATAAAACTTTACAATGGCGTTCGCGGAAATTTTCTTTTTGTATTTCAGTCGGTTTTATTTTTAATTCACTAAGTTGTTGTCTTGTTTATGAATAACTTGTAAGTTCTTTAAAGATTTCTTTGTATTTACTATGATTTAAATCGATTTTTTTCAAACCAAAAGTTGATTTAAAAACTCCCATGCTCAGAATATACTGTTTAAATGTTAGTGCTTATACTAGTAATAAATAATAGTTTCTTGTCTCTTGTGTGGTGTGTGGGTAGATGCGAGGATACACTTATAATGGCATTCATTTATATATCTCTTCATATTAAGTATTCTAATGTTTCTTCATTCTTACTTTTGTTTTATCTTTACTTAGGGGATATATATTGAATGCCATATTAAGACGAACTATACAGCACGTAGTTAAAGAAGCGATATTTAATTTAAGGCATTTTGGTCTTTTAGTTATTATGATGTTTCTCGTAATATTTTTGAGAAACATATTTCACAATTCCTATTTCCGTTTTTTCTGTTACAAATTTAAATATCGCGAATCTTTAACTTTCATGAAATTTGCAAATGAATAATTGAATTTGTTTCTTCTAAAATCTAGATTATTTAAAGCTATAGTTTCGTTTATGAAACTACTTAATTCATTCTTATTGTTTCGTATTTTATTATAGGGCTTACACGAAAGTAAAGTTTCTATTTTGTAAACGGTTAAATATTACCTTATAATTTATGATTTTATCTTACTCTCAAGGTATTTTATCGCCTTACAGTTTTATTATACCTATACGAATATGTATATTAACACTTTAATATCAAAGCCTTTTCACTTCCTTTTATCCATTTATGTGTATCGCTTACCTTCCTCTTTCTTAAAAATCTTGACAATTACTATAGAGAACACCTTTTCCCCTTTCTCTTTTCCTGCGTTATAAATCTATAGCATATTGCTCGTTAATAATTTTATAAATTGTACGCGCATGGATGTCACATTTTTCCGTTAAATATTATTACATTCTTAGTACTTTCCGAGAATGTTATTCATGAAATATAAATACTGAAGCAGATATCTGCTGGTGACGACATTACGTTGTAAAGTATTCGAAACTCGAGGTTTAATAACTTTGAATGAATCACGATTCTTACCAGTTAATTCTTGGTCCATGTAATAAACTCTTGCTTATTTCTATATTATTTTAAATCCATTGTCGTAATATTAGGCTGTTAGAACAGATAATTTCATGCCAAATCATATCAAGGTCTATTTAGTACTTTTAGAAAAATATTCAAACGAACAAAAATTACTTAGGTACTTTCCAATTGAGAATTTACCCACATAATATTCCGGAGGGACGGCTCTTTTAAATACAACTTGAAGAAATCCCTTATTTCTTGCAATTATTAATTATTATCATATTGTATCGCATGGCCAGTGCACATTCTGATAAATCAGCTGATGGTCTGGTTACGCCTGCGGTCAGCGGGTACGACTAATGATCCGTGATATTGTTCCGATTGCAACCCACGGTTTATGTTTAAATGTTCGTTTATCTGTATCGTGATTGGCGTTGAAGATATTTTTGGTTATCTATGTGGTTTAAAAATTGTAGTTTAAAATACTTCAAGATAGGCTAAAAGTAAAATCTCTCCATCCAATATTTTGTTTTTATCTTTATGTTTTGACTCTTTTAACACAGTATTTATGCCCCAGTTTAATCCCCAGAAAGCATAAATATTTTTCCCCCAACATGTCTCATTAAATGAAGCGCAGTTGTAATAAGGGCGGGAGTACAGAAGCCCTCTGGTAATAAAGTGTTGTAACTGCACCCTGAGCCTCGGGCACATTTGTCGTCTTATATGACAGGAATAAGGAATTTGCAACTTATATATTGTTTCCACAGTGGCAGAGTGGTTATAAGAGACAGGTCTTTAGAGATGGTTCGGATTCGATCATGCACCACCTCATTAAAATAATAATATGTGACATATTTTGAGTTTCTCTTCATAGGAACGTTTATGTTAAAATATCGATAAATTTCATTAAATAGTTCAGGCTTTTTTATATATTTTATTAGTTGAAACGGTCGCGGTATAGGTTCCTTACCTAATTTCCCTCAAGTTAAAGTTATTATACTAGTCGCCTCCGTATGTAGGTTTTATGTTCTAAAAACTGAAATTTATATATCACAAAGTATAATGGTTTTCTACTTGATTAGCGCGCTTATCAGAGCGCATTATAAAGATTTCCCAGAGGGCTAATTTGATTCCGAATCCTGATAACACACGGATAATTTTGAGGCCTTCGTTATAATCTAATAATAATCTAAATTGGGATATCTCCTGCGATTTCCTGTTTAATTGCGGGTAGATTAACATTTCCATGTGCTATCTAGAATCTTCAGAGGGTCTAGATTTTAAAAACTAACTATGTATCTTTGTATGTTGAAAAATAATATGTCGATGTAGATGTAACTTTCACTGTATATCAAATTGACTGTTGAAGTTTTTGTTGTTGTTTAGGACAAAAATTACAGCTTATGCCATGAATACCTAAAACCTATATAAATCTGATCGATACGTACGAAAATTGAAATTTGTAAAGTAACCTTATATCACTACATAGTATAAAACAAAGTCGCTTTCTCTGTCCCTATGTCCCTATGTCCCTTTGTACGCTTAAATCTTTGAAACTACGCAACGGATTTTGATGCGGTTTTTTTTAATAGATAGAGTGATTCAAGAGGAAGGTTTATATGTATAATAACATCCATTAAATAGTGGAGAAGTACTGTTATTTTTGAGGTTTCTAATGTGATGTCGTAAAAAATAACATTTTTTCCACTTACATTGCAAACGCAGGCTGAACCCTACGAGTTTTATCAAAATAATGTACTAAGTATTGTACACATTGAAAAGGTCTAAAGAAAAGTCCGTGATGGTATATGTCTATCTCTTATGGATAACCCACAATAACTTTTTTTGTCATTTACTTTTTACGACACATAATGGCTAATTTTCGAAGCGATTTTAGCCAATACAGCATTAATCCTTAACCAATTAAATACCTTGAATACATTGTTCATTTAATATAGATCTATATGGCCCTTTACACCGTATGATTTAAGTGAATATTTTCAAAGATATTACAGATTTAAAAATTGCGGGACGTAGCTTTTGCGGCGGTACCGGCCGGCCGCCCGGCTATATATTTTATACCCGTGCGAAGCCAGAGCGGGCCGCTATGTTTTTATATATGTACAACGTTCACAGTTTTTCTGTAGTGTATTTAGTATCAGCATTGCACCCGTGCGAAGCCGGGGCGGGTCGCTAGTTTCCTTATACATTATGAATACTGAATGCTAAAGTCAAAAACGTGTTATTTGTAATCGTAAATTACGTCCGCCCCACACGACGCGGGATCACGCGAAGGGAAGGTTTTACCAAATATTAAATTGTAACCTTCCTTGTTAATTAAGGGCCTTGATACTGTCCCAATGCTGTGGACATTTTATTTGTAGTTTGCTTCTAATTATTTATTGAGAATTCAAGTTTGGCGTAATTGTTCATTTTTGTTATATTGTTTAATTGTTGGTAAAGTCTTAAATATATCTATATGTTGATAGTCTTTGTGATGACGGTGGAAACGCGATTAAAATGAACACAGTCTTAAAATATTTTTCCTTAATTTTTCGCACTATTATTATCTGTCTTCTCTTAAAACTTTCTATGATACCGTTTTTACAACTTTTTCGACACGTACCTATACTAGTAATAGTTTATTCCAAATGTTATTTGATTTAATTAGTTACACTGAAATAAAATGTTTTTTATCAATTTTTGGTATAAAAACACGCTAACTAATGATCAATTACAAATAATCTATAAGTATGTGAACATTTTATTTCGGTAAATTATCTGTGTCTTAGCTTGTATTTAATGTGTTTTAGAACTTGGCTATTATTAAGTATAACACTGTGTGGCCGCACCATATGTGTGGCATATATCACCAGAGCACTAGAGTATATTAGTCTGTAGAACATATGTGTTTGTGTGTAGATTACTGCGTAACGAGTGACTTAACTACGATTAATTGCAGGGCACATTGATGAAGAGGAAGGCCATTACCAGTGGATCGAGGGTTTAGCCATCTTAATATCTGTTATAGTTGTCGTCATAGTTACAGCGTTTAATGATTACACGAAAGAACGACAGTTTAGGTAAGTCTTATTTTGTATTATTTTTGTGTGTCAAGCATTAGCTCTTGATGTTTTTCATACTCTGGTGAAAAATACGCTACTATAAATGATTTAATCCATTTATTATTCCCGTAAGTGTCTGATATTAACTGTCCAGTTTTCACAAATTACCTTCTCCTAATATCATTTTTTCAATTTGTCTTTCAATTTACATGTACATACTTTTGTAAGAAGTTATTACACTTCTTACACAAGTATAGGATAATGTTAAAACATGACGTAGTATTGAGACGTGTGGTGGTCGCGTTGCAGAGGTCTGCAGTCGCGGATAGAGGGCGAGCACAAGTTCGCGGTGATCCGCGGCGGCGAGGTGAAGCAGGTCCCCATCAGCGACATCGTCGTCGGCGACGTCTGCCAGATCAAGTACGGCGACTTGCTGCCCGCCGACGGCGTGCTGCTGCAGAGCAACGACCTCAAGGTGCGTGCACATACACACATACACAGCACGCTACACATACCTGAACCCGCGCCACGTCTTTACACGCACTACACGTACACCCTCGATACGTGTACACCCTGCACTACACGCACCTGCGCCGGCGGTACATGTGTACAGTAGACACGTACACACGCACTACACGTACACACGCACTACACGTACACACGCACTACATGTACACACGCACTACACGTACACACGCACTACACGTACACACGCACTACACGTACACACGCACTACACGTACACACGCACTACACGTACACACGCACTACACGTACACACGCACTACACGTACACACGCACTACACGTACACACGCACTACACGTACACACGCACTACACGTACACATGCACCACACTTTCGCACACTTTCGGTACATATACACCCGCGCTACATACGCACCCGCAGTGCGTGTATACTCTCGTTACAGATCTATCTACGTATATAGTATCACCTCTAGAATTTTGTACTTGTATACCTTGAAATTCACATCACCTATGTTTTCGACGCGCTTACACCCGCACAATATATCCTATACCAAATACAATTACTCCGTAATTAGTAAACCTTCACACCTTCAGCACGTGTAGCACGAATAGAGCATTACAATTTATACACCCTTGTACACCTCGACACATACATCCTATGATGTTAACTTGCACATGCATTCTAGTTTATTAGTCAGTAGAAAAACCAACACTCAATACAAACAATCTGCAGTCAATATGACGAACGTGTCTCCGTGGCTTATCTC
Organism: Colias behrii; assembly: GCA_029959065.1. Lineage (NCBI taxonomy): Eukaryota > Metazoa > Arthropoda > Insecta > Lepidoptera > Pieridae > Colias > Colias behrii. The sequence goes on from JARWMC010000026.1 coordinate 860,434, forward strand.
TGCGAACAAACATTGTGACCTCAATTTACCTAAATTTTCTATTAATAGCTTATTTTACTACGTATAGCTTAATGAATGACCCGTTTTTATAAAGTCACCTCTAAATATCAAGTCGAAAAAAGAACAAAATTGTTGAAAATAAATGCATCAATATTGTGGATCCAATTTCGTTTTATAAATTACGGGATTTAGCACAAAAACGAAATTAATATTTTTACAGTTCCGTGATACGAGAATACAAAAAAATGTTGATTACTGCTTCTTCTAATTAAACCTTTTAATTCTGTATTCATCAAAATGTTAGTTAAGTACATTTACCGACAGTTAGGTTACATTACAAGTTATGATATAGGTAATTAATGATAATTTTTTCGACTATTCCCAGATAGTTGTTTTATTTAATTGATTATGTAACACTAGTTTGGTTGATTACAAAGAAACTGGGTACAAACTACATATGATATAACATAATAAAACTAGCTAAAACAGTTTCGTATAAATCCATGGTATTATTTTTGCATAAATTTATAAATTGAAACTTTGTTTACAAAGTTCATATACATTTACGCTTATAAATTCTTCAGGATTTAGCTTCACTCCTGCATAATAAATTCACTACTTATATTTGAAAATACAAAATCTAATACTACGATAAATAACGATTCACATATTTATCTTTTGTTAACAATAAAATCAACAAATTATCAACAATGACGCACGACGCGTCTTTAGATTGAAGATATATTTGATAAGAAGAAAATGATTATGTGATAACGGTATGCAGTATTTTTATCATTTTATCAAAGGCACTAATTGTGTCGTGAGATATGTATGTGTAGCAACTAATGATATAGTTTTATTTATAAAGAGTTAATTCGCCCTTACAAAATTCTAATCACTCAAAACGTCTCGAATGTTCTTGTTGTAATAAAACAATTAAAGAAATGTGTATGCACATTTTTTTAATTAACTTATTTTATATTATAAAACACCAAGCAAACCCGTATAACGCAACATGTAAACATTCCAGATCGACGAGTCATCGTTAACGGGCGAATCGGACCATGTGAAGAAGGGAGAATCGTTTGATCCCATGGTGCTATCCGGTACTCACGTTATGGAAGGTAATTATTTGAAAATACCTTCATTTTATGGGGAAAAAGTTATGTACCCTCATTTGTGTAAGAAAAAGTGGGTAGTTATATAGGCAATGTTTTTTAGATATTTTGTAATGTACCAACATGTGTATGGAAAAAAGCGGGTAGTTTTAAAAGTACAGAATGCGAGTTTTACAGTACAATACAGCTTTTATGATAACGAAATAAATACGCAGTCGTTTATTTATATCTTGAAAATGTTTCTAACGTATCGACTCCTATTGGATTTGTTGCAAAAATTGTACATTCCACAAGAAATATAGAAAAAATCTTGAATAAAAAAAATGCTGTTAGAACTGTTACATATCCATGATAGTCACGAGCTCCTAACAAACGAACACACACACATTCCAGGCTCAGGCAAGATGCTAGTGACCGCTGTGGGGGTGAACTCCCAGGCCGGCATCATCTTCACCCTGCTCGGGGCGGCCGTGGACAAGCAGGAGAAGGAGATCAAGCAGATGAAGAAAGGTCAGTCTCATCACCGACCTGTATAGTATGGCACTTAGAGGGTGCTCCTTTCGCTTTGGAACACCCTGTATATACATATTACATGATACAGGGTGGTAAAAATTAGTTATAATATTTTTTGGGGAAAAAATACTGTTTTTTTGTGAAAATTGAGTATTTAATCAATAAATGAGAACAAAAAATAAAAATAAAGTGAAAAAATATAATTTTTTTGTTACCAAAGCAAAGGGAATATCCTGTTATAGAAGGAATCTTGCATTGAAATAGTTAGCAAAATATATTAATAACTATGCCCGCGTGAATTGATTCGGATAACTTCGAAACGCGGTGGGCATAGCTAGGTTATGCTTCATTAGTTTTTTAGTGGACTCTGGCGGGTGATATTGAGATTTGAGATATTATTCTTTACAATTTTGAAAAGTTAAGTACATAGTTGCGATGTACAAAGCAATATAGTACTAAATAAATATTTTCTTTGTGTTTTCTAAGATAGTGCTATTTTTGTAACACAATAGAAGTCGTACCTATAACTCATAAATTTCCAATTAAATTAAACAAAGTCAATACTAAATTAATTAGCGAATTAACGAAATATCACCCGTCAAGTCGAACTCATAGCGACTCGAGTGTAGTTGCATTTGTAGCGACACGTCTGGGCCATCCATAAGTGTAGGGTTGCCAAAAAGTATAAAAAATAACTCACATTTTAGGTATTCGATTGGAAACCTAGATTGTAGAATAGTTAGAAATCGTGTCGTATCAGTATTATAACATATATTTTTTTCTTTTGCTATTTCATTACTATTACAACATTACTTTCAAGTTAATGTTATATTTTGAATTTACTTTTAGATTTTTTTGCTTACAATATACATATTATATTTTTTTATTTCAATTGATAAATTAAGAAAATGATTGGCAACCCTACCCGCCGACGCACTCCCGTCCCTGTGGGAACTTTCGTACATGATTAAATTGGTGAAAATATTTTAAAATTTACCACCACATTTTAGAACACTCTTTTTTTATTTTTTACATCGCACTATACTTCCATTCATATATTTTGCTTTAATTTGTGATTTTCCGAATTGCACCAAGTCATTAAAAATCCCTTTTGTACTGACTTTTTATGTGTAATTAAAAATTTTAATTTGTTTGTTCGTGTTTTTGTTACGCTTATTCCATCTATTTTGTTCATTATTTCGTACGCATTAAAGTCCATTTCACCAATTTAATCTCTCACGTGAGATTATTTTATGTTCCGAGAGTCATATATATTACTTTTTCGTGTTATTGTCAGTTCGTGTTGTGTTCAACTAATGGCCTGTCCTGTGAGCATGGTCCACTGTCCTGTGCCCCGTAGCGATAGTAGATGTATCCAAAATTGTCCGTATAAACTTACTCCTATAAAATAATCTCGTTTCAGTTTTTAAAATGAATTTTAAACCAACGAATAATGCATACATTGTAAATGCAATGGCTCCAGCTCGAACACTTGCGGCCATATAAAATTATCCGCTCAGTTTAATTTTTTTTTTCAAATGTCAATGAATTTTTGTTAATAATTGGGAAAAGTGAAGTGACGGTAGCAAATGTTCAAGCGTCCTAACCCCTAGAGTTAGTTCCACATAGAATGACCCGTACAATGACATCCAATGTTTTTTTCTCCACCCCGCCCCGGCCCGCCGCACACACCCATGCCGACGACGAATAAACGCAATAAACATACACATTTACTCGCATCGTGTTACTGTCGTGTCGGCATGATGTAAACCCGATATCGTTGTCATAAATGTGTATGCTTGTGTAATAATATCGGATATACGAATGACGATTGGCGCGGGTAGAAGCTAAAAAGCAGCAGCGCAAGGGGACCCAGCGCAAGAGCCTCACAGGTGAGTCGCGGCCGCAACACTCACACCTAACGCTTCCTCCACCTTGTGCTTGCATTGCCCTTTTTTTTCATACACTAACGCTCCAAACTTAACATAGTGTAACCTTGTAACATTATAAGAAAGTATTTAAATATTGACACCACTTAAAAATGCTGTAATTTTACAATACCGTTATAGTTTAATGAACGTAAAACGTAGACTAAGTTTTGGTTTCGTAATTTGATTTCTCAGTATCGACTAAATTGGCATCATTTTTATTTTAATATTATTAATTCGTTAACCTGTTTCTTTGCCCGTAAGCGTACGTCGTCTCGCACCTCGGTTCTTACGTAACTTGAAGTTGGACGAGCACGTATCTAGTATTGTCGTTGGTGTGCTTATTTGTGTCTAAATTCAGTTCTACTGAATATTGAAACAAAGTACTCTATAGTCTGTTAGTAAAATTGAAAAGAGTACAGTAATAATAGCAACAGCATGTTTGTCGTTACTTGCAAGGGTAATAACGGTGCTTGTATCGATATCGATATCGATACCGGTACTGATACCGATACCGTTATCTAACGTTACGGTGCGGTGTGCAGGTGAAGACGAAGTGGGTGGTATCGGCGCCGGTGGGGCGAACCACGCGCGCGCGGAGGACAACCACGTGGCGAGCAGCGACAAGCCCGCGCCCGAGGCCTCGCACAAGAAGGAGAAGAGCGTGCTGCAGGCCAAGCTCACCAAGCTGGCGATACAGGTGCGCAACACGACAAAAAACAATGCTATACAACAACACGACACTACACATCGTTCAACATAACACAAAGCATCGCATGGCAGACACAACACGTCACATCACAACACGTCACAACATAACACATCACAACACGTCACAACATAACACATCACATCGCAACACGACACGACAATACCACAAAACGTAACAAAATACAGCACAACATGTAGCCATATTCAGTCAGATCGTGTAATTTATAAATTTCATGTCTATCAATACATTAAACTAACTAACTACATGGCTATCAATACATTAAACTAACTTAGTAACACCAAGAAGGACACATACCTACAACAATATTTTGATAAACTTTTCATTTTTCAACAATAGTTTTAATAGAATATTTAAGTTTTCAATGTTTAGAATAGAAAGTTAGATTACTCATTATTCTTGTCAGTACATCTAATTTGACCTTATAAAAAATAGACCATTTTATGTCAATATATTTTACCGTACACGTCGACCATTATTTGACCCCATAACTGTCCACAGATCGGTTACGCGGGCTCCACGATCGCCGTGCTGACGGTGATCATACTGATCATCCAGTTCTGCGTGCACACGTTCGTGATCGAGGGCAAGGTGTGGAAGGCGACCTACATCAACAACCTGGTGAAGCATCTCATCATCGGTGTCACCGTGCTGGTCGTGGCTGTGCCCGAAGGTCTGCCCTTGGCTGTCACCCTGTCGCTTGCGTACTCTGTTAAGGTGAGAATTAATAATATACATTACTAGCGGTCCGCCCCGGCTTCGCCCGTGGTACCTACATATTTCGCAATAAAAGGTAGCCTATGTTCTTTCTCAGGGTCTAAAAATTATCTGTGCCAAATTTCATCATAATCGGTCCAGAAGTTTATGCGTGAAAACCATACATACATACATACATACATACTTACAAACCTTTCCTCTTTATAATATTAGTATAGATATCTTCTTACCATGAAAAAAAAACAGCGTTCCCTTATTTAAGGAGAGCTTAGCCTTGTGTACATAGTAATATTTGGGTCAAATGCTATTAGAATACAACCTTATAGAGTTATGATAAGCGTTTTATTTGGTTCTTATGTCGTGTGCTAACGTCATATTATGTAGCTTCATTTCAAATGATCATATTGTAGTAAACTAGTAACATTTGAACCTAATTATCTTATTGTACTAATTTCCCCAGCAGACGTTGTTCTGCTCTGTTACTCCTTTTTGTCTTTCTCACTATATGAATCTAAGGAAGGTTCTTTAAAGAAATGAATCAACGAAATTGGTCGAGCTGTTTTCATTCTTATTGGCTAGATTTTAGTTTATCGCATGAATTGTATATTTTAACTAGCTTACCGCTCGCGGCTTCGTCCGCTTTGTCTAAAACCTAATAAATTATATACTAAAACCTTCCTCTTGAATCACTGTATCTATTAAAAAAACCGCATCAAAATCCGTTGGGTAGTTTTAAAGATTTAAGCATACAAAGGGACATAGGGACAGAGAAAGCGACTTCGTTTTATACTATGTAGTGATATTTGCCTGATTGAAATATTAATAAGTTATATTGTGTTACAGAAAATGATGAAGGACAACAACCTGGTGCGGCACCTGGACGCGTGCGAGACGATGGGCAACGCGACCGCCATCTGCTCCGACAAGACCGGCACGCTCACCACCAACCGCATGACGGTCGTGCAGTCCTACATCTGCGAGAAGCTCTGCAAGGTGACGCCCAACTTCCGCGACCTGCCCGCCGCCGTCGCCGAGACCATGGTGGAGGGCATCAGCGTCAACAGCGCCTTCACCTCGCGCATCATGGTGAGTCAGCCCCCCTCCCACCACACACACACCACACGTGTGATCCTCTTCTCCCCGGTCTCCCCACACGTGTGATCCTCCTTTACCCGGTCTCCCCTTCCCCCACACATACAGATACCTACACATAGTACAGACAAAATTTTTTAAGATTTATTATTATTTTGGTAGGTTTGTAACAAATAAAGTTTGTTTATTAAGCCATTGTAAGCTTTTTTAATGATTTATTACAATTACTATATCTGATAATACAATAAAATAAAATTAAGTAAAATATGTTTCGAAACATGCTACCCATAAAATCGAATTTACCTGTTAAAAGTGATTATTTCTGTTTGTAACTTCAGATTTCGTTAGAGGACATGACCCATAATGGTATTTTTATTAATTAATTTGTTTTTATATTAGGATTTTCACAAAAATGTACAAATTTTGTACCGCGTAATACTCTTAGTCAGTTTTTTTATCAAAAAGTTTATATTCTATGCGGAGTTGTGTTCTGTTATCATACCAGTGTAATTGGCGAATGTGCTTTTCATTTCATATGAGTAATAATGTATGAACCACATTTGAGCAAATATATAAAATATGTTATTTTATATATTTCCAAATAAACATTGGCATATATGAATAGAATTGACTTTTTGAATAAAATTTTTTTTTGTGCTAAATGGAAAGATTATGTATTAGTTTTATAACAAAACTATTTTTTTTTTTTTTGCAATAATTCAAAAGTTATTTCAAAATAAAAATTAGTCTTTGAATCCAGTACCGAAGACACACCGACAACTCCCGAAGCGTCACCCGAACGCGTGTGACGTCATAATGTTAGTTTTCACTCATTGCAGTTGATAGAAAAATAATAAATACAGTATTTTGTTGGTTTTGATCTATTTAATTTTGTTGTCATATTAAAATTATATATTATTTATATTAATTATATTATTTAAATTTATATTAAAATTGGCGAACCTCAAAAGTTATCGTTCTTGTTTTGTACCATTATGTACGAATACTACAAAGGCAACTCCTGACAAAAATCGGTGATCATAAATATATCAACATCAAGAATATTATTTTCGGAACTAACTAACTAATTCTGAACCAACTAACAAATCGTATTTTAGCAATAAATTTTCAATATTATTGTCTAGTCACGTGTAATAGCCGTAAACGCTGTACTGCAGTTAATAGCTATAACATTATGACGTCACAACTATGGTGACCAGTCATGGCGCCTTTGTAGTCACGTGATTTTAATTTAAATTTCATCAATTTTTAATTGCTTATAATTAACGGAAAAAAAATTTTTTTTTAAGTTTTTTGCATTAAATATCAATATTATTAACAATAAAGTTTAAAAATACATAAAAAAAATCAATATTTTTTTTTTTATTCAAATACTCAATTCGCTGTCTTTCTCTTTTGGGTGGTTTGCATAGTATTAGGTTTTCTTGGCACATTTTGCGCATGTTATTTTACTGACTCGTGTGCCGTGTTGCAGCCGTCCCTGGACCCCGGGGGCCCGGCGATGCAGGTGGGCAACAAGACGGAGTGCGCGCTGCTGGGCTTCGTGCTGGCGCTGGGCCAGAGCTACGAGGCGGTGCGCGAGCGCCACCCCGAGGAGTCGCTCACGCGCGTCTACACGTTCAACTCCGTGCGCAAGAGCATGTCCACCGTCGTGCCGCACAACGGCGGCTACCGCCTCTACACCAAGGGCGCCTCCGAGATCGTGCTCAAGAAGTGCGTGTTTAGTGTCATAGTCGCGGTGAACATTTGCTGATCGATAATGTACACAAATTTTTAAAATACCTAATCAACTGTGCAAACACACAGTTTTGCTAGGAACTCAGCGTGTTGCTAAACAAATGTATACCATGAATATGATACTTCACTATATTTTCCATGTTTCAATCAAGTTTAATATAATTTAATAGCTCATTTACCTCATCGTCATCCTGTAATTACATAATTTAAATGATTATGATTATTTTCTAGTTATCACTATTAGATTATACAAATTACACTTATAAATTAAATTTCTATCATGATTTATTTGATTGAATGTAGTATTATCTAACTTAAAAACTCATTCACATCATCACATTTCTCTTAATTGTTATCAATTTTAACATTATGATTACTTTTTATTAACATTATTCAATTTCTATCAATATAAGAACAAATTACACTATAATAATACCCTTTACTACAACCACGTGTCCCCTCCAGATGCGCATTCATCTACGGGCACGAGGGTCGGCTGGAGAAGTTCACGCGCGACATGCAGGACCGGCTCGTGCGGCAGGTCATCGAGCCCATGGCCTGCGACGGGCTCCGGACCATCTCCGTGGCCTACCGGGACTTCGTGCCCGGCAAGGCTGAGATCAACCAGGTAATAAGAAATTAGATAAAAAATACGACTAATTTAGTCAGAAGTATTTTGTAGTGGAGTTATGGGGAAAATGTTGAAAAAGTCAAGGCGGAGATTAAGCAGGTTATTATTAGAGACTAGATAGAATAAACGAGTAAATCAGGATGGTGAATTCTGTTAGAAGAGAAATGTTGGGAAAGTCATCCCAGCCAGATTAGTAGATATTAGCTAGAAAATACGAGTAAGGTATGATTGTATATTGGGTATAGTTAGAATAGACGCCAGGTTATAAGAGATTAGCTAAAAAAAACAAGTATGGTTGTCAATTTTATGAACTAGTTATGTGAAAAATGTTGAGAAAGTCAATGTTGTAGATATTGAAGGACAGTGGGCTAAGTGTAGATCCTTGTGCAACCCCTTATGTAGGATAGCATATGAATGATTAATGTAAAAGTTATATTATTATTTATTAATTCAAAAACTTGTATTAAAATTAAATGTTTATTTTATTTATATTACATTAAATATATTTTATTTTATAACAGGTGCACATAGACCAAGAGCCTAACTGGGACGACGAAGACAATATTGTAAACAACTTGACTTGCCTAGGTGTTGTGGGTATTGAAGATCCTGTCAGACCTGAGGTACGTTTTATTTCTTTACATAAAAGTAGTCTTGTGATTAAAATTATTTTTTCTAATGTTAAAACTCAAATCACATGAAATAGTCATTCATTCTTCTATTTGAGTATTACTTATTATCATCATTACTAGAATTAATTTAAAATGGTTGATTTTTCTGTTGTATCGCCACAAACATCAATGATGTATTACGTGTACAATATCTGTTTGTATGTCCCTATACAATGTTGACAATTGTGTAATATTTGTATTTTTTTTTTGTTTTGTTTAAAATCTGTATATATATATGTGTCTGTATGTGTGTGTGCAGGTGCCCGAGGCGATCCGCAAGTGCCAGAAGGCGGGCATCACGGTGCGCATGGTGACGGGCGACAACGTGAACACGGCGCGCTCCATCGCCGTCAAGTGCGGCATCCTCAAGCCCCAAGACGACTTCCTCATCCTCGAGGGCAAGGAGTTCAACACGCGCATCCGGGACGCCAACGGGGAGGTTAGAATTTGAATTTTGTAACAATAAGATCGATAGTGGATAAATTAAAAACAGCGTGTGTGTCGAGCACACTTGTCAGAAGTGAAACTTCGTTTGGTAAGTTTCAAAGAATACCAAAATCGTCGCAGTAATATCTACATTAAATCACTGGATTATACTTTTTTTAATGTAATATAATATGTTGAATAGCAAAAAACTTAGAAGTTGAATAAAAGTAACATGCAAACAAATTAAAAAAAAAGTACTTCCTTCGATACAGTAAAATCACTGTGTTATATTCTTCCCTTCTTTTTATGTCATTCTATTAGAAAATTTATTTTAACTGCAACATTATTATGTAAAAAATACCATTACATTATCAACATACTAATCTAGCTTTTTTAACAACATATTCTACAAAAAATACTTTATTCCCCTCACAGGTCCAGCAGCACCTAATCGACAAGGTGTGGCCGAAGCTCCGCGTACTGGCTCGCTCCTCGCCAACCGACAAGTACACGCTCGTCAAGGGAATGATCGAGTCCAAAGCGTTCGACACGCGTGAGGTTGTGGCTGTGACTGGGGACGGTACTAACGATGGACCCGCGCTGAAGAAAGCGGACGTTGGATTTGCCATGGTGAGTTGGGGTGTCGCAAGGGTGTAGACTTGGTCCTGTGGTGTATATAAGCTATGACGTTGGTAGAATGGACGTATTGGGGAAAATCAAAGTTGAATTCGTGTAGTGAAGTAAATTAAAAGCTAAATTAAACTTAATTGTAAATATTTATAATGTTTTCCAGATTGTATTCTACACATTCTATATTGTATTTGAAACAAAGTATAACTATAAGCCTATTTTACTACACTAAAATTAATATCAATTATGCAATGTTTGTATTTACTAAAGCGCATTGTAACATAACCACAAAATGTCGCCACCCAGGGCATAGCGGGCACGGACGTAGCTAAAGAAGCGTCGGACATCATCCTGACGGACGACAACTTCTCGTCCATCGTGAAGGCGGTGATGTGGGGCCGCAACGTGTACGACTCCATCGCCAAGTTCCTGCAGTTCCAGCTGACGGTCAACGTGGTCGCGGTCATCGTGGCCTTCATTGGTGCTTGTGCGATACAGGACAGTCCGCTTAAGGTACGGTTTTGTAGATATTTGTTAAAATGTATAGGTAGGATAGCCATAAATGTTGAGTTTGAGTTAAGTGTCATTATAATTTGGCAGGATTGTGTGAATACATTTTTATTGATCATAAAAACACTAAACAAACTAAACTATAATCGCGGGTGTATAGATGTAAAGTTTTATTTAGATAAACAGTAACGTGTATTAAAAAAGTATTTGATAAATAATTTTTATTGCAGAAAACAGTTGACATATTATATTGGTGATTTTGACGTTTAAATTTTGTTGTCGTAAAAAGTGATGTTTAATTTTTCACATTGTATTTATTTCCATCTACATTGATAAAATATCTTTCCGGTCTCATAATGGTGATACAAATGTAACTATTAGAATATAATGTACATACATAATTTTTTATTCTTCATTTTTCAATTACTATCTGAAAATTTTTCTTGTGTTCGAACCCGTTTACCATATCCTATATTAATCTTTCAATCTCATAGATGTACACAATGTCAATGGTTATAGATGTACAAAATAAATAAACTACTAACGTAACCAATGCTGTGTGTGCAGGCGGTGCAGATGCTGTGGGTGAACCTGATCATGGACACGCTGGCGTCGCTGGCGCTGGCCACGGAGATGCCGACGGCGGACCTGCTGCAGCGCAAGCCCTACGGCCGCACCAAGCCGCTCATCTCGCGCACCATGATGAAGAACATCCTCGGCCAGGCCTTCTACCAGCTGTTCATCATCTTCTCGCTGCTGTTTGTCGGTCAGTTATCAGTTATCTAGGAGGTCAATTTTGATACCAATTGATCTATAGGTTTTCTGGGATTTATTTTAAGTATAAAACATTGTGTATGGAAAATATGGCACAAAATAGAATATTCATTTGTATTTTGGTAGTGATACGATTAAAGCAAATTCTGGTGGTAAAATACCAAAATATATTGTTTCGTTTTACATGATTTCACCTTTAGCGAAATAAAGGTGAAAGTAGTTAGTCTTACATTAAAAAGTAGCTAGTCTAGCAACCATTTTTTGCCGTTCAAAATATTAGTTCCTTATCCAACTGCACCAACGAGCATCCATAATTTGTTGGATAAGTTTTACCGTCCTGATCCATTTATTTATATTTAAATAAAGCCTCCTATATTCAAAAGGACATCAGAATCCTACATTGTTCTAAAAGTCATTAATTTTGTTTGTAATGTTTGTGTATTGTGTTTGTAATGGGTCTTGTTACTCCTACATAAAGAATTTATTTATTTATTATATTTATTAAATCACAGGTGACCGAATCCTAAACATCCCGTCCGGGCGCGGCCAAGAGCTGGGCGCGGAACCAACACAGCACTTCACGATAATCTTCAACACGTTCGTGATGATGACGCTGTTCAACGAGATCAACGCGCGCAAGATCCACGGCCAGCGGAACGTGTTCGAGGGGCTCTTCACCAACCCGATATTCTACTCCATATGGATCGGCACCGCGCTGTCGCAGGTATACATCGCTGGTTGTGTCCCGCGGTTTTGCCCGCATTGCTCCGCTCTTATTGGTATAGCCTTCTTCGGTAAATGGGCTATCTAACACCGAAAGAATTTTTCAAATCGGATCTGTAGTTCCTGAGATTAGCGTGTTCAAACAAACAAACTCTTTAGCTTTATGATATTAAGTATAGAGAATTAAGAATTTTTGTGGATTGGTTTTGTTTTGTATTTAGGCGAGAAGTGAATTAAAATATACAAGAGAAAATTGCTGTTCTCAATTGTTATTTTATATTTAATATTCGACTTGTAGGACTAATTTTATAGTGTCACAATTTTAGTGGATTATATAAGTATGCGTCTGGAAAACTGTATATCAATGGAACGCATAGTTTTTCAGACGATTGTTACGACTTAATTTTTCATTGGACTTTAATTTCCCGTGGCGTTTGTTTCTGTCTATGTATACACCGTGTTGAATTTTTATATATAGCAAGAGGAGAAATATGTGATGAAGTAGAATTCTGCATAAATTAGTCGGATATTGATCCACATCTTAATATATATAAATCTCGAGTCACAATGTTTGTCCTCAATGGACTCCTAAACCATTATAATAAAATTCGCACACCATGTGCAGTTCGATCCAACTTGAGAGATAGGATAGTTTAAACATGTAGGTACCACGGACGAAGCCGGGGCGGACCGCTAGTAAGTAATATATATGTATGGCGGTGTCCAGGTGGTAATCATCCAGTTCGGCGGCATGGCGTTCAGCACGGCGGGGCTGTCGGTGGACCAGTGGCTGTGGTGTCTGTTCTTCGGCGCCGGCACGCTGGTGTGGGGGCAGCTCGTGACCTCCATCCCCACGCGCAAGATACCCAAGAAACTGTCGTGAGTATCCTATTAATATTATAAATGTGAAAGTTTGTATGGATGTATGGATGTTTGTTACTCTTTCACGCAAAAACTACTGAACCGATTACAATGAATTTTAGCACACATATAGAGGGTAACTTGGATTAACACATAGGATAGGTTTTATCCCGGAAATCCCACGGGAACGGGAACTATGCGGGTTTATCTTTGAAAATGCGGGCGAAACCGCGGGCGGAAAGCTAGTAACACAATATATTTAAAGAAAGAAATATATTTGACTCCATAATATTAACACACACAATAAACACAAAAACACATTTTTTTTTACGACTACATTTTTTGGAGACGTAGAATGAAGCGTTGTTTTGAATTTTCAAAAACGTTGAAACTTTTTAGAAGAGCTTTGAAATCATCGTTTTACAAAAATTTGTGTTTACGGTATCCGACTCGAAGGACCATATCATTCAGATTTATAGGGAAATGTGAATTTTAAACTCTTAACTTATTTACTTTATACATTTGTATAATAATCATGTTGCCAAATATTCACATATATAAATTTTGTAACGATTCAACCTATTCACATTGATGTAAGGTTTAAAATTGCGTAACCCAAAAACAAACAACACTGATTTTACCACATATCGCCATTATTTACAAACCTTTACAAAAAAGTTGGTGCGACAAATTGCGGCAAAAAACCGGTTACCCGGAGCTGCCCGGGGTGGCTCGGTCCGACTCGCACTTGGCCACTTGTAGCCGGGACAAGCGGAAAGTGCAGTGAGTTACTGTACTTTGCGGTTTAGTGTTTAAGTGTGTAAATAGTGGGGGTATTTTGGTGTAGATATTATCGTAAGATTATTGGCGTATTTAGCAAATTGGAATTCGTACATTTAGAGACAGTTATTTGCGTAAACAATGTTAAGTAATATTTAGTTCGTTAGGTAATAAATATTTTATAAGTTTTCAGTTATTGAATGAATAATTATATTTCAAATATTTGATAGAATTGATATTCATGTCTATTGCGAGAAAATAATTATTCTAATCCCATTATCACAATAAATAATAGGTACATATTATCATATTTAACTTATGTCTCAGGGACTTGTACACTAATATACATATAAGCTGAACATATGAACATATTATGATGACTAAATAAGGTCTAGGTGTACCAATCACTAAAAAGTAATAAAAGTAATGATGAGTGAATAATAATTTTATGATGGTGTTATGCGTATACTTATTACCTACGCTACGAATTCCAGTTGGGGCCGCGGCCAACCGGACCCCGAGTCGATCCAGCCGGGGCCGGACTACGACAGCGACCTGGACAAGAAGCCGCGCGCCGGACAGATCCTCTGGATCCGCGGCCTCACGCGCCTGCAGACCCAGGTACGCGCCCCCCCACGCCCCCACACCCCCGGGGAGCCCCACACCCCCCGCGGTAGGTGACGGGATCCTGTAGCGAGGGACGGGATCCGGGATACTGGCTACGTTAGGGCACCTTTTGACTGTGATTTTTTGATAAACTATTTTTAAATGGTATTTTGACTATTGTAAATGATCTGATTGGTTTTTGTTATGAAAACTATTGGATGAATTGTAATTATTGATTTTGATTGTTCGTTATCTTTTTAAAGTGAAAAGTAATGAATGGTTAATGTAGTTAATGTAATGACAAGTTCCTATTGAATGGACGCTATTTTTTTGAAAAAAGTAATGTATTGTTAATGTAATGAATATGACAAGTTCCGAAAAGGAATGCTTATAGTTCCTATAGATTGTAAGTTTATCAGTATTAATTGTAATTTAAAGAAGAATGCAGGCTGAAATCCCGTCACTTATCCGCCGTATATGTCAGGGAAAATGTTAAGGGTGTGATATTTCGTCCGTTGAGTAAGCTTTTTGAATTTCAATTTATTATTTGTGGGATAATGTTGGGATTAATTTATTTGAATTATATATGTCCTTCCCTGGGGTTATTTGTGTAGGTTAGATTCTGACAAAATCGGTCAAATTCTATGTTAAGTGACTTGCTCGTCGGCCATTTTTGTATATTTTTTGTTGTAAATTAAATGGCCTACGAACATTAAAATCACATTATGAATATTGGCTGTGATTTAAGATTGGTAAATGAATTTCATAATGTGATCCTCGTTACTTTACGAGACCAAATGTCTTGTGGAGTAACGATAGTATACAACTAGGTATGACTTAAATACGAAAGAGGGATAAGTTTTAGTTTACAGCATATATTTGATATTAGCGGTGAAACAATCGACACGAGCGGTAACCTTGGGCATCCTGACGTTAAGTCGAATGATAAATAATTCACTTTTACTATTTTTGCATACAGAGCAAAACTTTTTCATATCAGTACTTATAGAGTTAAACGCTGATCATTCTTTTGACACATCCATTTACAGTGAGCCGGGTTATTCACGGGCCGCAATAATGTTCACATGAATATTTGCGATTATAGTAACTTTCAAATATTTCAACCGTCATTATTTTACTTTTTCTTTGTTCATATTTATTTATATATTTCTTTTCATTTTTCGTTTTCTTTTATTCTCCTACACTTCAGTCATTCAATAGTTCATTTCTACGCCTACACAGAGAAACACTTTACAGATTTAGAAGTAGTTTGCTATTATTTGGCCCATTAACGTAGCGCGCCGCCGCCCGCGCGCCCCCCCCCCGGCGCCCGGGCGGCGGCCATCCGTCTGTTGGCGCCCCGGCTGCATGACACCCCCCACTTCCCTGTAGCCCCCCCTCCCCCTCCCCGTCCCCGTCCTGCCCTCCCCCACCCCCTAGGCTCCGCGCGGCGCCGGGGCGCACGCACTAGCTAGCCCCGTGCATGCTGCGCCGTAGCGAGTGCGCTTCCCGATCTGTTTACTCTCTAATCGACCGCCCCACCCTAATACCCGTTGGCATGCGTTTTCCGTAGGCTGTGACGATGTACTTATCCCTCATTACGAATCCAAACAGTCACTATGACTACCCGAACGTAATATATAGATACATCACACGATCACATCGCGTCGAGTGACTTCTTTCTGTCTGTCTTTTATTTAGTCATACTGACTGTTTGATTTATGTTTTTATTTATTATGATTTGTCTGTTTATTTTTATTTTTTTTTTCAAGAATAGTATTATTTGCTTGTGATCCGCCCGCGCCGCCGCCCACTAACACGCGTACCGATCAGTCCGAGCAGTAACGATAATCTGTATTCAATTGTTATCCGATGTTTCACTTGAATTGATTGTTTAATTGTAAATTAAATTATCGAATTGTATGAAGTTACTGCCGGTAGGGACGTTCATTGAGTGTGGAGTGGACTAAAGCCCCGTAGAGCATGCGCGTATGCTCGACGTACTAACTCGTTCGACCTACCCTCCCCCCCACCTCCCTTAGTGTGTGTTTGTGTTTGTTTTGGTTGTTGTTGGTTTTATTTTATTTTTGTTTGTTTTGTTTTTTTATTATTTTATTTTTGTTCGTGTTCGTTCCCGAGTCGGTCGGAGTAGACGCCAGCGACGGGTGTACGTAGTGCCTTGCATTGGAAGCCTTCACTGTGTTATTTTGCGTATTTCGTTAGGCTTTTCGTAGCGTCCGTATTAGTATGTGTGTACATAGAGCCGAGCCGACGGTCGACGGTAAGTAGAGTGAATGTTTAGAGAGACGACACGAGAAAACAACTAACCAACTAACAGAGAGCGATCGCGTAGTTTCCTCACGATTGACGTCGCCTTACAATATTGCCAGCATTATTCCGATCGAAACGTCGATACTCGCGGCCGATAACGCTCGCACGTTGTAAGGTCGATCGAAGCGTACGTAGTCCGTTCGTTCCCCCGGCCCCCTAACGCCACTAACACGGCCCGCTCCCCCCCCCCCCCCCCGCCCCCGCCCCCGCCCCCGCTGACCGAGCCGTGTGCGCAGGGCGGCGAGCGGGGCGAGGCGTGGCGGCCGCGCGAGACCGAGGTGTAGCGGCGGCACCCGCACCCGCGGTAGGTAGGGCGAGTTAGTGGGCGGCGCGGGACTAACGCGCGCGCCTTGCAGCTGCGCGTCGTGCGCGCCTTCAAGTCCACGCTGGAGGACCTGGAGGAGCGGCTCTCCGCGCACGCCAACGCGCCGCTGCGCCAGCGCCTGCGCGGCCCACCAGCGCCCGCCAGCGACATAGCCTACATCGACGACGGCGAGACCACCGCCTTCTAGCGCCCCCCGCCCCCGCACCGACCCGACCCCGACCCGACCGACCGACACAGACCCGACGCTTGTAGACCGCGAGGCCGACCGTGGGGCCCGCCGTAGGGAGCGTGACGGTAAGTGCGGCCCCCCGCGCGCCCGCGGCCCGGCCTCTCAGTGGTAGAACTGCATGCGGTGGTGGTATTTTCAAAAGAGCTTCCTCCCGCGGAATTGTCGCGAATTTTTTTTAATTTTCCACCGTAAACCGCATTCGACGAGATCCGATTTTGTAACAGATTTAATAAATATTTAAAATAAATTAGACTCCATCCCGCGACGTCTTCCCTAGATGTACGTGCGGAACGCGCGCGCCGAGCCCCTTTGAAAATCGACTCGCGATACATTTCTAATACTGATTGTGCCGACGGTTAGCGTGAGCCCCGTCTTGCGCGTTGTTCGCCCTCGGGCCCGGGACGGTCCCACGCGTGAGGACGGACGCTCAGCACCACGCGTATGTGAACCTTCGCACATGGATCGTGAATGTCGACTTTGTCCCGTGAATGGCGCCTTTAGCTCGCGCGACTCCAATAACGCAAAAAAATTGATACTTTTTATGATACATGTGCGAAGTGCGACCACCCTTATCGAACGTGTGCGTGTAATTAGTATATAAGTCCAGAGTAAATTGAAGAATTGTTAGTACGTGGTACAAAAAAGTTGTTTTTAATTTTTGTCATTTTGTAATTATTTTTTTTTTAACTCGCTTCGCATTTAAAGTGTGATCATGCTTATGTTACAGCGTTTGCATGTAGACAGATGTATGTGAGTATGCACAATTTGTATTTTTTTTTAATTAGATGTTTGGTAGATTTTCATAGTTGTGCGCTGATCATATTTTAATTTATTTAGACTCGAAAGTAATATTAGTCGTAGAAATCTGTTGAGATCTGTATAAAACTACCAAACCTCTAAATTTAGATTAAGCAGCTAAAACGAGGAAATAAAATCATAATATGTATGTCTCCACTACACCAAAACTAGAAAAATAAGTACCTAATTTACCATTTAATATGCTTTTACATTTTATTTTATTTTTTGTTTCTTTTATGTTTTAACGTTGACTCGGTTGTGTAAGTACTTATTCAATAAGTTTTTTTCTTTTTGATTTACGTGTAACGATTACTTATTATAATGATTAATGATAAACATAACTTAACCGGCATATAAACGACCAGTAAAACTCATTTTAATAAAGTATTTATTTGAACATGTCTATATTTTATTTTCATTTATATCCTCGAACCGAATAGCACTTATTATCGCGTAGCTCACATACCGGAATCTTTTTTCTTGATTTTCCGTAGTTGTAGTTTTATATCACGGTAATTTTTTACATTTTTTTTTGTATATGCTACTGGATGCCCTTGAACTCCTAACCCAGCTAGTGAATGACCCCTAAATTAGATTAGGCACTTAGGTAGAAACGAAAATGCTGACAATTTTTAACAACTAACAAGCTGCCATGCTCACTTCTAGAAATTTCGGAATTCTAAAACCAAAGCTCGAGGCTCGCCCCGGCTCCGGCCGGTTGGCGCGAAGCGAGTGCGCCTGTCAGCTGTCAGCTGTCAGCTGTCAGCTGTCAGCTGTCAGCTGTCGGCTGTCAGCTGTCAGCTGTCGGCTGTCAGCTGTCAGGCGGCAGTCGGCGGCCTGGCGGTTGGTTCTAGAACGCCGCCTGTCCTTCTGTTTGCGTATCGGCAACACCCGGGGTGGAGCGGGCCGGACTGACTCGTCCGTCATTGTTTTCCAGCAAAAGGCGGACATATTGGCTGGCCGCAGGATTTTTGTCAATAATTATTTGGCGGAGCACAGGAGAATCAGCGTGCAATCCGGCGGCAGTTCCATACCAGCCCTCAGCCCAGTTTCGCATCAGAGCGATGAATAAACTGAAATATATATTATATACTAAAATAAACATTATATACCGAAATACATAAAAATAGCGCGTAAAAAAGCTTGAGACAGATAGTGAGTTAAACAACTGCCAATGAAAAATACGCCTTTTAAAATATATTCTCGAGTATAATTTTTTCTGAAATCTTTAACGTAGAATGTTACTAAAAGTATTAGACTAAGTTGCAAAATGAATATAGTGTAGTGAATAATGGTGCACCAATTTTAAAATTAACTTTTTCGCGATTCCTTTTACATGTCGTTACGAAACGTGTTTATTTTTCTACGAAAAATATATAATCGTGATAATTTAATATTAATTTTTCTGTAAATAAAACATTCTGTGGACGATTTCTCTTGTCGATGTAACGTTGTTGTGTGTTTGAAAGTTAAAATTTTATATAAAACATATAATGTGCCATTTTTATATAGAAATGATTTATAAATTCCGCTAACGAGTGCTTTTTAATGATAGGATATTTGAATTTGCTTGATATGTTCTTGTTTTCTTTTGTTTTTTGTTTCTGAATGCGTCAGTAGTTTGTGCCTTTTTAATTGTTGAATTAATGTGCTCGTTGTATGTGTCCATAGAAATAAGTTTTATGGTCGCTTTCTTGGAACAGTTTCAGACGAGCGGTCCTTTGAAAACTATGTAATTATCGTTCCGAAAATGCATGGAGTATCTATCGTTGTGTTACTTTTAGAAATGCATGCATTTTTAGACTATAGTTATAGACTATACTACTTCATTACTTGGAAATTACACTGTCTACATTTCCCACACTACATTTACCTTTCCTTCTTCTCTTTGGTTTTACCTTCTACTTATTTCAACAATTTATTTGTTTATCTTTCTACAGGTTTCAAGCAAATTTAACTATCCATCGTAATATATTCTAAGATATTAACAATTTGAATATTTATATATCTAATAATAATAATAATTAGTAAATACTTTTAAAACTTCTGCACTTCGTGTAGTGAAAACTTAATCAATGCCTGCTTATAATTAAGCTACTTAGGATCTAAAACTACGAAAACTACGTGTCTTGGTGTACACCAAAGCTAGGGATAAAATTTTGGAAAAACCAATTTTATTATAACGCTTGAATATTTCACGCAAATAGTCTATACATTGACGGACCATAGCGGAGCATGATCTGCCTAAACCACGTGGAAGCTTCATGTTTTAGTAATAAAGTATCTATACTCCAAAATTAACTTTTATTTCAACCGTTCGCTTCGCGTCGGAGAGCCGCATAAATAAGGTAATTGAAGGAAGCGTCATTTTAGCCGTTGTGTCGATATCGTCAGACGTGGGAATGTTTGTCGTGAGATAGACCTGTAGACGCTTGGCTTGTCACTGTCGCGCATGCTCAGCTTGCACTAGACCCGCCGCCCGCCGCCGCCCGCCGGCCCGCCGCCCGCCGGCCCCGGCCCCCGGCCCGCCGGCCCGGTGGCGGGCGGCGCGTAGCCGACGATAGATCTGGTATGTGAGCGACCTCGATGTGCGCTTCTAGACAGCATGCGACGCGCACCCTCGTGTGCGACACGGACACACAGTCACACACACGCACACGACAGTGTCATTGGTTTAATTAAGCTTACGTACCTCCATGCGGGTATTATGTACTTCGATGTTCAATTGGTTAGTTATTTTCTTTTAATTACTTTTATTTATTTTACTTTTGTTTTTCAAAAAATTAAAAAAAAAAAAGAATTTAAACGGAGCCCTGGATGGAAATTGTAAAATAGTTATAAGTGCACAACCCATGAATGTGCTTCTTACGGTGTAGGAAGACCCTGCGTTATTTTTTATTTTATCTGTTTTTTATTTAATCTGTCCTACGATCTTGACGCTTCGAGGAGCACTGCTTCCGTCAGTCCCTCCGAGTCTATCTTCTACACTATGTGCAGAAACTATCATCGTCACTGTCTCCGACGCTGCTCTAACATCCAAACGGTCCCCGCACAGGGGGCACCGTCGGCTCGGGAACCGCGAGTCGATTGGATCGCAAATGTAAATAGCTATCGGCATCGTGTACATAGCTTGGTTTAGAGGAGCGTCGGAGGCACGTACTGTCTGCACGGCTCGGCCACCAGGCCTCCTTCGAGACGTGATCTTTCATATTCTTGTTTTTATTTTCTTTTCCATGAATCCCCATTGCACACGGAAGGTCATAGGTGGCGAGTTACAAGAGCGCTTGATTCCTGTGCCCTACAGCAAGACATCTACCGATCAAGCTGTAAGATTTGATAAACGCCTGCTCTTTCACTCACCTCGTTTGTTTTGTCTGTTTAATTTTCCCTTTAATGTTCTGTTCGACTTACTGTACTCTAAACTTACAGATGTTTCCGTTGTTACTGTTTATCCTTTCTTGTCTTTGCGCTGACCCTTTAACTTCACCGTGTCGTGTACCGATCCTTCTCCGAGCTACCTTCTCGTTGTTTGAAATTAATCGGTCAGTGTCGCTTGCATGCTACATCGAGCACGAGTACCGTACCGCATGGTGTTCATTCGAAAAGCTTTACGTCAATGTTATTCACTGTTGTTTAGTTCGATCCCATGCAACGTGCTATTGCACGTTTGTGCCTATTTAAATGGAATATAAAAGAATACTTTTTAAAATTTTGAATATTTAATAATATTTTAAATGTTTATCATTAAATAATTTCAAATCTGAGGATTAAATTCATTCATCTTTTTAGAATATAGTTATTAATGTTATCATTAGAGGTAGGGTCGTTAATGCTAGAATCAGGCACGATCCTACTCCGTAAGTTAGTCATCTAGATAGAATACATTCCAGCTAAATTTATCAGTTAGCATCATCACTAGTCATAGTTGTATATATTTTTTTGCGACACATCTTGCACTCGAGAACCGGGGGATCGCCATGAACCATCAAACAGATAGCTTTTAGTTTAGGACTCGCTTAAAATCGGTCGTTAGGTTGAGCTTGCTTTGTCGGGAGGGAGACACGTTGCTTCGTACTGTGCTAGCGGGAGGGCTCGCTCTAGAGGGCGCGCCGCATGCGCACAGTGCGCGGTAGTTACACTGCATGCGCGGGCTCGCACAGCGCAGGTGAGCGCCCGCACGGAGCGGCGTGAGCGCCCCTCCTGCGATGTTCGTGGACCGATGTGACTCCAGTTTTCAATTTTACGCTTCCGCCTCTTTTTAATGGCTCAATGTGCTTATATTTGTTTTATTAATGAATTCTATATTAATGCTCCTCTCGATTCACCGCGTCAAATTAACGTGCGGAGCCACGAAACGTCGTCGATTTCTCAAAGACGCTCGGCGGTAGATCGAAAGGGGCCCGATGTACGGACACACGCAATCTCTGGCTCTCGCCGACTACGAACGATCGACGCATAATATTAGTCCTCTACTACTAATCCCTAGCACAGACTGTCGGCACACTGACTGTAAATTTCCACTTTCTCCGCTGCGAACGCAACTAAAATATTAAATTAAACCTCTATAAAATGAAAAATTCCATCGCTTCACCGGGTTCACGCCCACGTGGCGAGTTTAGTTGCGTCCGCGAGGCGAGCGTAGGGCAGAGTAGTCGGCGAGCAGAGAGCGCGTGTTTGGAGCGGGTGAGAGCGGGTTTGTGCGCGCAGATCCGCGTGGTGAACGCGTTCCGGCAGGGGCTGGACTCGCGCGGGTCGCTGGCGGACGCGGCGCTGGCTGAGGCGCTGCGCAAGCAGACGGCGCTCAGCAAGCGCTACTCGCACTCGTCCAGCGTGGAGTACGAGCCGCCGCGCGACGCGCTCGCGCCGCACGACCTGGACGTGGAGCGGCTGTCCAGCCACAGCCACACCGAGACCGCCGTCTAGCCGCCCGCCCCCGCGCCGCCCGCCGAGCCCCCGCGCCCCCGCGCCCCGCGCGCCGCGCCCCCGGCGCCCCCCCGCGCCCCGCGCGCGACTCGTTGTTGACTAGTGTGTTTAATTCGATTGTTTTGAAATATTTTATTATTATACGCGCGCCGCGCCGCGCGCGTCTGTTGAACGAAT
The DNA here is from genome assembly GCA_029959065.1 of Colias behrii. NCBI lineage: Eukaryota > Metazoa > Arthropoda > Insecta > Lepidoptera > Pieridae > Colias > Colias behrii. The sequence goes on from JARWMC010000026.1 coordinate 883,685, forward strand.
AAAAAATATTGTAATAATTAATTTTAGATTTAAGCGCGAGGCCGAGCGAATGGGCGTGTGTTTTTTGAAAAAAAATGGTTGCCTGTAAAGTCGGTTTTACGGGCGAAGATTTTACGTGACAACGTCTTTTTCTCGGTAGAATATTTATGTGCTGCGCGCGCGGCAGACCGCGGGCCTCTCTCTCGTTCGGTGACTCATCGTAACGTTACCGAGCGTTACACTTTTTCATAAGTGACTCCCAGCCGCAACCTAATTTAAGACGTTGTCACGTCAAAATAAAATAAAAATGTTTTCGCGTAGCGTCGTGTCGTCTCGCACGGAATGAAATGTTTTATATCGCTTTCGTCGCAGACGCGCCGCGGGGCGGCGGGGCGACGGGCGTGGGGCGCGGGGAGCGGGCGGCTCGTCCTTTTGTATAAAGTCGTTTCATTTGTAGCCGCATCGTCGTTTATATACGCATGCCGAGTGATATAGCGCCGCCGCGCCCCCGCCGGCGCCCCCGCGCCCCGCGCCCTAGCCCTGCGCCCCCGCCCCGCGCCCCGCGCCCGCACGCGCCGAGCGCTCGCTGTACGGGGGACTCGCCTCGAGTTATGACTTCGTATTCGTATTGTAAACTTTACAAATATAACACTAATTACTCTCTAGGAAAATCTAAAAAGATTCGCAAAGCGTAATCCCTTGTGCGTGCAAAGTGTGGACTTCTGTTTCGCGTTTCGCGCGCATCGTCCCTTCCCGAGGTCGGCTCGAACGGACGGAACGGTTAGTTCTTAGCGTCGAATAGATTATTGTTATGATACAATTTGAATAGTGTATATATAAAAAGGGATAAATGGTAATGGAAAGTTAGTGCGTAATTTAGTATCTTAATGATTATAGCGTATGTAAAAATTAAATTGTACCTTTTTACATCGATTGGAATTGTTAACTGTATGCAATATTATTATTACGCTAATCGCAATAAACGCAGTCGCGAGACTTTTCGGACCGAGGGCATTGAACTCGTGAGTCGTGCGCCCGACGGTTCGACGGGGTCTCATGTCCTACGCGAAAGGAACTATTTGAATATCTTCCACCTGTCGGTTCATATGTTATAAATTATTGTTAAGTCGGTTTCCAAAACTCGGCACACACTACGACGGCTCTGCAATACACTAACTGACGGCCGTAGTGTGTGTGATCTTTTATTGACTAATAGGTCCGAATAGGATCGCGTTTTTTACTCACTAAGAAGGTAAATCGAATACACTCCTTATAAAATACGTCCCTCGTATAGCCAGTCGCACGGTACGATTAACACTAAATTATTGAAGTATTAGTTAAGGTGTTTGTTATAAATTTCAATAACTTTTCTTTTTGTTTTGACGACCTTTTCCCCTATCTCTAAGTATACATTTAAGTCATATCTCGAACGTAGACGCATCCCTGGTGCGCGCTCAGGCGCCCGCGCCCCTGCGCGCGCACCGACGTAGTCCACTTTAAACATCTTCAAAATGTTTAAATAGATAAAATTGTATAGCTGAAGGTATTTATTTGTAATGCTAGTCTCTTATGAAAACATACTAACTATTCAATTATTATAACGTACTTATTGATTATTGATAAATACTTCAAGTTTATTAAACAAAGTATAGTCTACGATGTAACGAATTGATTTTGGAATTTTTTCTCTATGAGCAATAGCTAGCCGCGCGGCCCGCGTGTCCCAGCCGTGGGGCTCCGGGCCCCACACGCGATAGCGCGGGGCCCCGGGGCCAGGGCCGCGCCCGCGCTGATAGGCGTCGTAGGATCGCAGTGGCATTTTCAACTTATAAAGTAAGGAGAGTTAGTGAGAGTCGAACAGCTCGCTGCCCACTTGTTTTAGTAATAAATAATATAAATAAAGTGAAACGATGTAGCGAATCGGCAAGTTCAATTTTGTATAGAACGTTTCATAGTAGCGGTATTGAGAGTTGTTACGTTTTACCGGTGAGGCTGGAGCGCGTCGCCGGCTTGGCCGGGCCCGCTCGAGACACGCGACCATTTAACTATTGACGATCTTGTAAGTAATCGAGTATTAGCTTCGGTAAAAGCCTTTTTAAGAGAAGTTAGTTAAAATGAATCTATTGAAAGTTCATACGTTTAAATGGTAATATTAGTACGGTTACAGCGCATATAGGCCATGGTATCGTTTCGTGTATTATATTGCTGTTTCGTTGATATTCGTTACGTACCACGTGGTTTCCGATGAAAGACATATGTTAGGGAGTACTGTAAGTAGGCGGTCGCCGCCACCTACCTAACAACCAATTGTTTTGACATGACAATCTGCCACTAATCATTTTAGATAATAAGTACCATTGTTGTATTTTTCGTCTCACAATAAATGAAAATCTATTTTATTGTTTTTAATGTTGTAGTTTCATTTTTACCTTTTAATATTGAGGAACTGAGTGAGCGTAAGTATGTCATTATGAATAACTGGAATTGATGCACTTCTTAAGAAAATATAAGATGAATTTAGCATAACATGTATATTCTATGATATTGACTCCCAAGTAGACGCTACACAAAAGCATACTATTGAACTTGAAATTTAAATTTATAAAGAAATATCTATTATTCCCAAAACCACTGAAACGATTTTCTAATATAGAAAAATGTTACTACCAAAGAAGCATATACCTATCGAGTTATCGACTACCTAGGCTCAAGTTATAGTTGTTAAATATGCCAACTGCGGGGCCTTAGGACTTGCTACTCCGGCCCTGTATATTTTATTTTATTTGTATGTACATATCTATTCTAAGGCTAATGAAATATGGCTAAAATATCTAAGTATAGAAAAAATGTCAGCAAAGATTGATAATCTCAAACTGGTTTTACTAGTTAAAATAAAACGGCACTGCAGTGCCGATTTGTTGAGAATATTACTCATAGCTATATTTGTAGGTGAGGGGTTGACCAGATAAGAAGGATTTAGATAATCCGTTAGATTACATACCTAGTCAGAATTCTTAATCTGTCTAGCCCCGGAACCACAGACACAATAGAAAATCTATTGTGTCTGGCACCGATCGGGCCCCTTGGGGCTCAATGGGTTAAAGAAACTGTCAGAAAATCAATTGTCTTCTATGCTTCGCTGGACCGATTTAGACGTGAATTTCGCCCACATAAATGTTAAGAATAGGTTAAATAACTAGAAATAATAGGTAGTTATTAGCACCTGTAGAAGTACTGTAGTGGGTGCCATAAAGTATAATTTAAAATTACTAACGCCATCTAGTTTATTTTTACAGTAATTACTAATGAGTAATTGACTACTGATTTAGTTCTAAAAACACATATTTCGCCTCCGTGTTAAGCGCGTCACACACGGTCACAACCGCCATCCTGTTACAAATGACCCGAAACACTGACACAAAATTTCGGGTCATTTGTAACAGGATGGCGGTTCTACAGGGGTCTTAGTACGCAATGACAAAAAGAAAAATGATGGTCAGAACGCTGATACCGGATACCTTAAGATACTGTAATATTTTATATTAGAGAATCTTAACATAAAATATTATAGTATCTTCACCGTGTGTGACGCGCTTTAATAGCACTATAATAACTTCTCTTGACCACGGTGAAATATCTCATTCCCGTGAATTTCCTTTGCCTACACGAGCGAATCCGCATTTTAAAGCTAGTATAATCTTCTTATATATAAAATTCTCGTGTCACAATGTTAGTCTGCATACTCCTCCGAAACGGGTGGACCGATTCTCATGAAATTTCTGTGCATATCGGGTAAGTGAGAATCGGCCAACATCTATTTTTCATATGTACCACGGGCGAAGCCGGGGCGGACCGCTAGTAAAATATATTAATATTTCTTCATCGTCGTTGATACAACGCCATCTAGTATCTAACAAACTGAAGAAATTAAGCAATACAAAAGTTATGCTCGCTGACAAAAGTCAACATATATTAATTATTTATTGCAATATTAACTTACGCGCAACAGTATTAAGGCTTATACATGCGCTAATAACCTTGACCATACTTGACGGATCTCAAACCTCTCCCGCTGCACCTTCTTTTTTCCTCGCATTTTGTATTTAAAAAGATACCAATCAGTGAAACAAAAAATCCTCGTCAGGGACTGTTGTGTAACTGATAATTTATTAAACATAAAATTTTCAGAGCTCTAAGTCAGCAGGTTACGAAGTTTATAGAGTATTTGCGGAAAAATCGATGACCACGGCACATTTTTTTTCTAGAAATCTATTAACTTTGGAAAAAAGTCCTCGCGAGCAATTAAAGATCAAAGACCATCCTATTTTATATATTTTTTTCAGTATTGTGCTTTATGTTGTACCAGACTTTATAGAGGTTGAACATAGTCGAAATTGCCGGGTAACGCCTTAAGGAAAGTATCACAATCACTGCATGTAGGTGTATCACAGTCTATAGGCGACAGAAAGTTATGCACAATGTACCAATGCGCAAAGCGCCACTATTGTATGGATGATTGGATGAATAATGAATATGTCGCCGTAGGATCGGAAAAACCTTCAAGTTCATTCTCTTACTGGCGAAATTGTAAACCAGAGTAATTTCAGCGGTAATTATCAGAGTCTGGAGGTAGGTATCAGGATTCAGGTAGTAACTACCTACCTACCCGCCAGTCGTCACGCTTCGCTTGGCTCGTCATGGCGGTGCCCCCGCCAATCTTGCCCCCAGATCCAACCCACAACCTAGCAATTTTTGTGTGTCCCAGTGTTTTATGTATTATTAAAAATAAAGAATTACAAACGTACATAATTTTGTTTTATTTATTTTGTCCCCACAAACTTTTTTTTATATAAACTGAACATGATCAAATAGACTTCGCAATAGAATCCAGATCATATTATTTAAATAAATGTTTTATACGTATAGTGTCTGAGAAAACATATATTTTTTATGAATTATAGTTTTTTTAAGCATCTTACTCCATGAATAAATATTTGAATGAAAGTAATGTTTTTAATGATTTGATATCATAAAGAGCACTTTATAGAAGTTATTAAAATTTTGGTTTGTTTTAACTTCTTTCTCAATCTCCTAAACGGCTGGACCGATTTTGATGAGTGAACTCCAGTTCATAGGTTACACCTAATAATAAGGGTAGGTATCGGAAATAATATTAAAAATTCTAATTGTAGAAACTAGCCTGTGTTAGTTTAAATTGTGTGACAGGCTTTAGAATCAGTAAGAAATAATTTTACCTATATCGCAAACATTCTTAAAAAAATTATTTGCTTTTTTCTCTTTAAAACGACTCGACCGTTTTCGATATGATTTTAGCACGCATATACATATATTAACAATAGATATATTATCGCAAAAATCATTCCTGTTAAAAATAGCCCACTGAATAATTATTGTACTAACTAGTTACTACTTACCGTACTGAACAGATTTTTACAATGTCTAAGTACTTAGATAAAATGTACCCAATTTTCATTATTTACATGCAAAATTGTTATTTAGGAACTATATTGCATTTACAGCTATTATTAATAATAGTATCATCAATGGATTAAGAAAACAGAAACGACTAGGTAGGTACTAATACGCATCTTTATGAAAAGGTATAAATATGAGTATAAAACTAAAAGAATAATAGTAGTAATACAGAAACTCAAATATTTTTCTAGAAAGTGGGTTCGAATTCACCACCAAATAATGAGCAGCCGGATCGACACTATCATTTTGTATCTATATTATTTAGTAAATAGATTTTTTAAATAGACGTAACGTTGAAACATAATGCTGTTTTACTCATTTTCCCCCATGGTGATATAACGTCATTTAAACAAAAAAAATAGTTGTGTAATATTACTCCTGAATCTATAATTAAATAGGATTTTCAACAATTTAACAGCAACACAGATTCATTGTTCATTTAAATTTGTTAGGTATAGTTTATGTAATCATTTCGTTCTAGTTACTACGACTAACGGTTTCTTAAATATTTAGACGGTCTCAAACGATGCTTAAATATTTTAATGTTTGTAACTATAAACTAACTTAGGTAGGTAGATAAACCTTAATCAAATAAATTCTCAGTTCAGAAACCGGCCTGTAAATGTTTATTTATCGTACGAATTAAGTCCTTTACCAATAATAAAATATACCTACCTGCGTATCTTTACCAGTAGGTAATCAAATTGGAGTGTCTGTTTTTTTAATATTAAAATAGGTAACCGCTTTTTATTAAATGCGTAGGTATGGATGTAAGCACGGTAGTTACATAATATGGAAAAATAGTAATTTTTATATTTTTGCTGGTCTGTCTGTTTATTCCGGCTAAACTCTTTAATTTTAATAAAAAATTAATTAAAATTAATTAATTTTTATGAATTACACGTCTGCTGAGTCTAGCTTGTTTTTAACATTGCATATTCAATTGCCGGGGTATACACATGAGTGAACAGCCGCGCTGTTGACGGCTCCATGCGATTTCAATATCCACACTTATCAAATAAAAATCCTTAATTTTTTAACCTACATTGGATCTTTTATTTTTTTTTATTATGTCAGCTTCATTATGCTAAGTTATTGTACGATGTAATAGTTAATACAGTATTTTATTGATTGTATCTCACTCAATTATATATTATCGGAGTGACACAAACATAAATGTTCACCTAACTTATTTGACTATTTTCGTTAGGAGCATGAATTGGGTCGATGGTAGTACCGAGACTATATCATCGAGCTACTGACTCAAGGAATATAAACCATAGCATGGCCCGTAACCCCATGCATTTCATATCAATTCAATATCGACATTATGTTGTACATCATAGAGTTCATTGTAATAGGAAGGTATAGATAGCCACATAACAACTACTCTAGATTAAGTAGTTAGATATTATTAACTAGTTCAGATTTGAGTCAACAATAAAAATTTATGCACTGTGCCCAATTTTACAGAAGTTTGATGTCTATGGGCTTTATATGCCACTGTACAGTGTACATATTTAGTTTACTTTTTACGTTATATGGAGATTAAAGTGCGTTAATACTTACATTCAACTACATATTATGAATTTGATAATTTTGTTTTATAGCATTCAATAACGCTTTATAAATATAAATCTTTAAAAAATAGAAAAAAAATCGATTCCGATGCGGGATTCGAATGTGGCGAAACGCGGATTCGAATTCCGCCTCGTGATCGATTTTTTTCTATTATTTAATAATTTACATATACAATAATAATGAAACCAAAAGTGAATAAAAATGTTGAAAAAAGATCATCACACGTTTTACTATCGTGAGTACAAAGAAATAAGGCGAATAAAAATAAAACAACATAATACTTATAATTACGTTTATTTACAATAGACTCTCATTACACCGTGTACTACCAACACAAGTATACAAATCATACATTTTAAAGGCTTTTTCATCTTAATTATACATTTTAGACCTCTTACTTTGTTCACAGCTATTTCAGAGGAAAGAAACAGTTTTTGGGACATATTTTTCTTATATTTAATTGAACAAATCACGTGCGTGTCTGTTTGTCTGTTTGTCAGTGCAGTGCGATGAGTCCCGGCGGCGGCTCGGGCGGCATGAACCCGGCCAGCGGGAGGGATAGCGCGGGCTCTGCAAACAGACACATTCATTTATTAATGATTATTGGTTTATTAAAAAGTATTAAAGTTCCAATTCAATAAATTTTAGTGTGCGTGCTCTTACGTATGCGTGATTCTGCGTGTTCAGCACGCATGTGGGTGTTTATGCGTGTTCTAGAGTTTAATTGTGAGTTTCATTTCATTTATTTATTTTTGGTTTATGCGTATAAGTGCGTGTTCTTGCGTGCTAGTGCGTGTTCCTGTATGTGAATGAATGTTCCTACGTATAAGTAGTGTTCCTGTACGTAAGTGCGCATTCCCGCGTATTCGTACTGGCTCTTACTTATTGGTGCGTGTTTCTACGTATTCGTACTTATTCCTGTATGTATGTATGCCTGTATGTATATGTGTATCCCCTCACCGGATGGTCTGGGGGGCGAGCCGGGGGGCGGCGGGGGCGGGGGCAGCGCGTCCCACAGCGACACGTGGTCGGGGTGCGACGCGGGGCACGGCCACGCGCAGCCGAAGCGACGGGGGCGGCGACGCTGTGGGAAGAGTCACATCAATATTGGTACAGCAAATGTAAAATTGTTACGAGATGGTGCCAACAGTGGCTCCACTATTGGCACCATTTCGAAAAAAATAACGAACAGTCAGAGGACTGTTATTATTATTACAAAATAAAACTACATTGTAAAAATTTAAATTGACGTGTTTACGTACGACGTAAATATACTGACAGAAGTTCAGATGTAAAAATGTAGCAGAGAAAGTGTAAATAACTAAGAACTGGCGCCTGATCCAATTCAAACCAAAATTAAAAATTTAAAGGAAAATATACAAAGCATAAAATTACACATACCTTTGGTGGTGGTTCTGTATCTGAATCTTGTCCGGGCGCGTATCCGTCCGCAAAACGCACCCGCTTGGCCACGCCCACACTCTTACTGTAAAGTTAAACATAATCCATACTAATATTATAAATGCGAAAGTAACTCTGCCTGTCTGTCTGTTACTCAATCACGCCTTAACTACTGAACCAATTTGCATGAAATTCGGTATAGAGATATTTTGATACCCGAGAAAGGACATAGGCTACTTTTTACCCCGGGACATTGGATAGGTTTTATCCCGGAAATCCCACGGGAACGGGAACTATGCGGGTTTTTCTTTGACTGCGCGGGCGAAGCCGTGGGCGGAAAGTTAGTATGTTATAAAGTGAAAAACATTAATTGGCAAATGCTACAAGAAGTAAATTTGAAAAATGCTAAAAAAAGTCACTAATAGCTCAAAAAAATACAGAATTTGTATTTTTCGGGTAAACTTACTTCAAGATCCCTTTTTCCTCCTCCTTATCCGCTTCAGCAGTGTCCAATTCTTTCGCCACGTCTCCTAAAACTGGAAATAAATTAGATACATAAGAATAATTATTAATAAATAAAAATAAGAATAATTTTGCGCTATCCTTATTCTTCTCACATTTCCTTTCCTACCAGGTTGCCTGGAAGAGATTGCTGTGTAGCAATAAGGCCGCCTATTGTGCAAAATTTTTGTACCTCATTAATTTGTATCACATTTCCTACATTGTTTTGTACAATGAAGTGTTATAAATAAATAAATAAATAAATAAATAATTTATACGGCTTAAAGTACCAATGTTTTATATTATCCGGCTCGAAGGACCAATATTAGAAAAAGTGTTTATTCAGTATTCGTATTTTCTTTATTAATTCTACGATCTAAGGATACGGGTCACTATATTTATTATCCAAATTTATTGATTTTTTACCTATTAAATGTCAAAACTATATTTATTATCTGATCTGTGGATTATGGATGATGTTGTTGGTTGAACAGGTACACCTGTATCTAGATTAAGTTTTATGTAATATTTGTACTGTTGTACTGTTTAGTATCCCAAATAAAGGAAATAGAAAACCTCAAAATAAGTACAATATAGACCTGTATCCCTCAAAGCCTGGTTTATCCTGTCATCCAACGTGCTCCTCTGTCCCTCCTTCCTCTCCTCCCGCTCCTCCGGCTCAGTCTCCTGCGGGGTCACTTCACTGAAGGTCGCCGGTTCGGTTCCCGTCGAGAAACAGTCTCCATACTGCAGTCTGTCCGACGCGCCGTACGTGTCCATGTACGCTTCGTCGTAACTGTAAGTTATTGTAAGTGAAGTCAATCTTTTAGTGGAAACGGATTACGTGAGAATGAAGGTATAATATGAACGAAGGAAATTAAGTGCGTGTTTCTGCGTACAAGTATGTTTTCCTGTTAACACTCACTTATACGTATAAGTGAGTGTTCCTGCGTATAAGTGAGTGTTCCTGCGTATAAGTGCGTGTTCCTGCATATAAGTGAGTGTTCCTACGTATAAGTGAGTGTTCCTGCGTATAAGTGTGTGTTCCTACGTATAAGTGCGTGTTACTGCGTATAAGTGTGATTTCCTGCTTATAAGTGATATTTCTGCGTATAAGTGCGTGTTCCTGCATATAAGTGCGTGTTACTGCGTATAAGTGTGATTTCCTGCTTATAAGTGATATTTCTGCGTATAAGTGCGTGTTCCTGCATATAAGTGCGTGTTACTGCGTATAAGTGTGATTTCCTGCTTATAAATGATATTTCTGCGTATAAGTGCGTGTTCCTGCATATAAGTGCGTGTTACTGCGTATAAGTGTGATTTCCTGCTTATAAGTGATATTTCTGCGTATAAGTGCGTGTTCCTGCATATAAGTGCGTGTTACTGCGTATAAGTGTGATTTCCTGCTTATAAGTGATATTTCTGCGTATAAGTGAGTGTTCTTGCGTATACGTGAGCGTTATAGACTTAATTTTTTTACAAGGAAAATGCAAGTAGTGTCCAGTCATTTACCTAATAGGCGTGTTATCAGTCCGGTTGGCGAGGCTCTGTATGCGGTACACCGGCTCGCCGCCCGTCAGCACTATGTTCACTTCGCCCGGCTTCAGACCTATACGCATTCACACAAAATGAATTAAATATGGAAATAGTTTCGTCAAAGGTGGATAAGCTAAGGTAGATTTTATATCATGGGCATCAAAACAAAACTACACAATACAGAATAAACATGTAAAATACAAATTGAAAATTATAATGGCCACGTCAGCAAAAGTTACAGAGAAAGTTTCCGTAAAACTAGTTTTCAGTGTCGTCACCGTTAAAGTAAAGTAATAATTTGCGGCTTAAATAACGCAGATAATTTTAGTTTAAAAACAGGTTAGGTAGGAGCGTAGCGAAGACTATATTAGATTTAATTCGAACTACGAGCAAGGGAAACGGGACTTTTGGTATGTGATTCTGTATGTACAGACACACAGACACACACACACATACCCCATCTGGAGGGGCGGCTGGGTGGTGCGGGCGCGGGCTCGGCGCCGGCGCGCCAGTCGCACTTGATCTCGCCGCAGCGACCACGCACCACCGTCTCAATGCGCGACACGCCGCCCTCCACAGGCGACAGCGGCTACACACAGACACACACACACACACATTAAACACACAAATAAATAATTAAACCAAAAAAAATCCACTTTAGCCATGTTAAATAGGCTAGACAACCTTTGGATTATTTTAAGTAGAAATTAATAATAAAAATAGCGTGTGTGCCGTGCACACGTGTTAGAAGTGAAACTTCTTTGGCAAGATTCAAAGATACCCATCATTACGGACTGTTGTGACAGTATTGCCATGACGCGGCCATGAAATTTTACTCTCAACGCGCCTAGAAGTTTCCCTTCAAAAATAGAAAGTAGTCCTATATCATTAAGATCAATTAAAGACACGAATTAAATCTATGAAACAAATCAACAACTAATCTATGAGACGAGTGGAAAGTGTGGTATTATCTTACCCTCAGCGCCACGTGGTGTTGGTGCGCGAGCGCAAGCTGCTCGTACATCTCGTAGTTGTTTTCCCCGGGGGGACTCTCCTCCTTGCCGCCCGCATACCTACCCACCTCCTGCAAAATACATTAAAACAACTATTGTTTATCATAAAATCAGACTATTTGATATCCTAAAAGAGAATAGATGAAACAAAAGAAACGCGTTATAAACACATTTTGACACATAGGAAGAACAAAAGATATAAATCCATTGGACGTTGGACGTTGGATCCGGCTCGAAGGACCATTGTTCATTCGAACGCAATGATCCTTTCGAGCCGGATCAAATATATTAATGCCAATATGATACACTTAAGATCATTTACAATGAGGCACTGGGAACTTTTCAGAATAAAAATAGCTATATTCATACTTTTTCTGAAAATAAACTGAATAAAATCTATGATAAATGATACCTTAACACTACAGATAGATTCTTGGGAGGAACATTGCGAAGTTTCATCCACGGGCGTCTTCACAGGCTCCTCCGGTGTCAGATCCGCTTCTATTGATTTGTTTGGACTCTTGTCTGTTTCTTTTTCTTGCGGTTCCTATGAGAATTGCTCATTTTATTGTGTACATCGTCAGTATTTAGACAGGCAAAATGACTTGATATGGATAAAATTATACAGTGTATTTAAGTTCTAGCATTTAGTTATTCTCCTGAACTTAACTGTAATCTGATATAACAAAAGCCTTCTTGACTTTGTGCTTAATAAAATTTAGAGCTATATTTTTAATCAAATAAAATTTTCAATTGGATAAACATGCTGTAAAAAAGCCATTGTCTTGAAATTATAATATTTTAAAATACATCTAGATAACCTGTGAAGTATCCATTTCATAATCCATGGACATTTCCCCTTCTGAACCTTCGTCATATTCCTTGCAGCATTAAAGTGAACAATAGTTGAGTTAAAATACAAAAAATACACCAGATTTTACAAAACTTTCAAACACACATAAGATTAAGTTCCTAGCTGAGCCCCGCGATTTCTTTACTCCATTTGGTCTAAGCGTGATGATATAAAGTCCCTTCTTTATAAAGTCCCTTTATAAAGTCCCTTTATAGAGTCCCCTTATAAAGTCCCGCGGTTTCTAAGATTAACGCGTTATTATAGCTCTTCAGATTTATAATATCTCTATCCATTGATATCAGTATATTTTAGTTTCAGCCCATGTCTAGGAACAAGTGTGAAAATATAACTAAAAACATAACTTACCTTTATATCTTTTGGCATTTCTACGCTGCTATTTTGCGAGTCTTCCTCCATTAAATTCAGCTCACTTCCCCCTTCATTGCTTGTCTCTTTCTCTTCTTCTACCACAACTTCCTTCTCTCTTTCTATCTCACTCTGTACATTTATCTCACTCTCTTTTTCCTTAACTTCTTCAATCTCTTCTACACTCTTTACTTCGTCTTGCGCTTTCTTATCTTCTACTTCTTTCTTAATTATCATATTGTTCCCAACAAAGTCATTCTGCAATTCCTTAACGTTAATAATTTCGCGTGGTTTTTGTCTTCTCGGCGAGAACTCCATCAATTTTTGTCCCTCATCATCCGTTGTTTTTTCCGTCTTAATGTTATTTAATATATTAACGTCGAACAATTCTTCTTTCGTTTCCGATTTTTTCGTCTTCTTTTTACTCTTGTCGTGATTCTTCTTTTTGGATCTCTTTCTCCTGTCACTGTCACTGCTTTCGGAAGATGATTCACTGGACGAAGATTCGGAGCTGCTCGATTTAACCTTAGCCTTCTTCTTCTTTTTATCTTTCTTTTTCGCCTTTTCTTGCTTCTTTTTCTTAACTTTTCTTTCCTTTTTATCTAGACATTACAGATTTATATGATTAGAAGATTACTTAACGCGATAAAAATTATATAATTTAAGTGGAAGTATAATCTATAAGTATATTTGTAAAAATATTTTTTTTCAACTACACAGTTATCCATGGATATGTGAAAAGCAAAATAATAATTCTGAATTAAAACTAAATAATCCATACCACTTTCTGAGTCGTCATCAGAAACATGCCTTTCTTTCATCTTCTTAGTCTTCTTCTGTTTTTCCTTCAACTTTTTCAACAATTTCTTGCCCATTTTTCGACGCTTCGCCGATTTTGATTTCACCTTTTTCAATGCCTGTTAAAAAATATAATATGTCATATACATAGATATTTCAATTTAGAATCAACAAAGAAATAAATTTAACCTATAAAGTATCACGATATCAGTAAGTCCCAAAACTTGTATGTGGCAACAAAAGGGTTAATTTGTTACCGAATTTTCTTTAAATTAATCGTATGATAAATCTTACCTTCTTTTTAAGCGATTTCTTTTTCTTCTTCGAGTCCTCTTCGCTGTCAGAAGGAGACGACGATACTGAGGTTGAGTGTTTCCTCTTTCTGGGTTTGTCTTTCTTCATTTTCTTACTGAAACAATACCATCACATTTACTTTACTATTTTTCCGTATTGTGTTTCCTGACAAAAATAAAAAGCATATTCATTTATAATAAAAATGTAGTTGCAATGAGGAAAGCAAAGCTGAAACTCAACTTACCTTTTATCTTCCTCCTCCACCTCTGATTCCTGACTCCAGCCCTCGCTGCTCAACTTTATCTTCTTCGCTTTCTTCTCTTCTTCTTTCTTCTCCTCCGACCCTTCTTTTCTCTTCTTTCTATTCTCTTGCACGGGAGTCGTACTTCTAGACACTTCTTTCTTTGAATCCATCACCTCTGGCCATACAGCTTCCATAAACCTAATTTTACAATTGATGTTTATTTTTCTCATAAAATCCATACTAATATTATAAATGCGAAAGTAACTCTGTCTGTCTGTCTGTTACTCAATCACGCCTAAAGTACTGAACCAATTTTCATGAAATTTGGTATGGAGATATTTTGATACCCAAGAAAGAACATAGGTTACTTTTTATCCCGGGAAAATGACGCAATCCCGGAAATCCCACGGGAACGGGAACTATGCGGGTTTTTCTTTGACTGCGCGGGCGAAGCCGCGGGCAGAAACCTAGTTGTACATAAACAACTAAAATAAATATCTCTTCGTACTTCTGGTACCCAGGGAGCAGTTATGAACATTAAATAAGGTCTCTAACTTCAGTAAATAGTAAAGAATTCCACACAAGACGACATGAAATTTAATTATTTACCATTCATCTGCTCCACTGCAGCTATCAATGAAGAAAAACATAATTAAAATTTGCTAAACCAAGAATCAAAAAGCTCGACGTCACGTTACATTTGCTAACCAGTACGTGTTCTGTTAGTGATAATAAAGTTATAAAGAGGGTTATTATGGCGATGATGATGATGAAGATGATATTATGGATAATGAAAATGATAGTGGATGTGATATTTTTGATATTATCGAAAGAAATGCAGTAGATAGAGACTCCATACTTACTACTAAAATCATCTGAAATAGACGCAAATGGCCAATGATGATGTGATATTAACGGTATCGATGATGATGATGACGACATCTCACCTCTGGTACTCCCTGTCGAGCGACAGCTCGGGCTGCTGGCTGTCCTCCCCCTCCCACTCGCTGGAGGGCTGGAGCCTTCGCCCCTCCACGAGGCAGGCGCCGCTCGCCGGGTACCAGTTGCGGCACTTGGGGAACGGCTCGTCCGATATCCTGGACCATTTTGTTGGCAATTGTTTGAGAAACTGATTAAAATGATTCATATTTCTTGAAAGCATTGACAAACAATAACATCTAAACTAACAAATAACAATCGCGCTCAAATATCGTCCGACTATACTAGACTAATGAGCATGTAAAAAAGATTTAAAACATTACTACCGCGAAATAAAGTATTTATTTGAATGAATGTTTTATTTAACGATGCTCGTGAATTTTTTAAATAAAATGAAACAATAACTTACACATATTATAATATGTTAAAATCTGAATATTATAAACGTGTATAGAATTTGCTTGCACAAGTGACGCGATATACTACATATGTGAATTTAACTAGAAAAAACTATCACGATATTGTAAAAATTGCCACGACAGCAAATAAAATTAAAAATTGTTAATTTTAAACTACAAAAAAGTGAGTTACACTTTCCAAATGAAATTTAAAATATCTTCATTATAATGTTTAAAAAAAATTAACGTATTTTCCATCCGGAGTCAACGTAAAAATGTCTTCTATTTTTGTATGATGTTTTTTTTATTTCAATACAATATGTAACTGTTTTTATTATAATGTTACCTGTTTTCATTTATGATATCAAACGTCTATTATAAGATTTACGTCAAAATTAACATGATACATTGACAAAAACAATATTATTGTTCAACATTCAAAAAAACTATCAAATTAATATTATAAATAACCTAACTTACTTTTATAAATAACCTAACCTAACTAGCTAACTTTTTATTTAATTAATCCCATATACAGTAATATTTCTACAAGTAATTTGTTTTTATTCATGAAAAGTAAAATACATGTACGAATCAGATACATGTAAACAATACATGAAAAAACGATTCGACTGATGCGCGCGAAAAATTGACGTTGACGTATTTACTTTTTCACAAGTCTTATTTTTTTTAAATCGTTCAGAAATATTCATGTTTTTAAATTATGCAGTGGTGTAAAAACAAACTAAAAATTATATTTGCATATGTCAACTGATATAACTATAATTTCAATTTTCAAATTAGCATTATGACGCATTTAACTAAAATTAAAAATAATATTTAAATGTTTATGTACAGTTAGTTTATCTCACAGAACAGTAAAAACAAATAGAAGTGCTTTAATTTATATATTAGTATGAAAACCAGTGTCACCAAACCCACACATTTAAACCGATAGTTATACAGTACACTACAAGTAAACTATGCCTTCTATTGGACAGCTTAATTTGAGTAAAAACTGACTTAGGTTATAAATTCAGCATTTCAATATGTACCCTAACGCACCATGTTACGGTTTATTTTAGTCTAACATCCCTAGGTATATTAGCTGTTTTGTTTCTCTTTGCTCAGAAATTCCAAATTCGAAAACATTCAGCTATTCCACAACAGAGGGCGTTGGTTTTCGATACTTAGAGTATATATTACAATAGTATAGAGCGAGTGTATTGCACAAATTGCTTAGTGCGCATCGTAGGCAGATGAGCTATAGATACTATATAGATGTGTGTGTGACAAATAGGGATGGGTAGGTATCAATTGCGTGTTGAACTATCGATAAGTTATGTAAATAAATATGTATCATAAGTAAATTTTATGTTCAATAAGTTATTAAGGAAAAATATATGAATAAAGTATAAATATGTAATTTTAAATTTGTTTACAAACTGAATAAAGTTTGTTTATTCCATTTGAATATTAAATATTATATAAGAAATTTTCTTGTATTAATTATAAGTACTTAAAAAAAATATGTTTAATTGGAATATCAGAAACACGTGAGTACTTTTTAAATAATAAAGTTAATAAAATAAAAGATCGGGTTTAGTGCTATTTCTTTAATAATAAATCAAACAATAATAATAATGTTTTAAAAATGGTAAAAAAATATTAAGGAATAATTAATAATTTAAAATGATAATATAATAAATAATATTAATAATTTTTTTATTTAATTTTATCCATTCTACTATCAAAATCTTCAAAATCAATTTAGCGGTTCAGAAAATATATCGTAACATTACATACTTTACATTTACACTATAATACATTCGCATTCATATTATTAGAAAGTGTATCATACAAAACACACCACAAATTTATTTATAATACATTTTTAAAAGAGTTTTAATTTTAAAGTTAAATAAATAATTTGTTAAAATATAGTTCTAGTAAACTTTATATCGAGTACAGCGTTGGTCAGGTCACATCACTACGATCACGTGGCGGCAGTATGGCGCGCGAGCGACCCTGCGCGTGTCCGCCTCCCACCTCCCCTTCACCCCCGGGATGCTAGATTTATTTTCATAAAAATAAGTATAACAATCGACTTACTGATGAAATGTGATAGTGGATTTCAATTTTGTGTATTTTCTAGTATCGTTTTTGCAAGATAGAACTGCACATTTCACCATTTTATTCGTAAATATGAAAAAAATTCCAGAGCAACGCACTTCGTGAGCACTCAACCACGACTGCGAGCGCTCGCGGCGGGAACGTCGTGTTGTTCCCACCTGTGCCTACTGTTCCCACTTGGTTGTTCGCACTCTATAGATAGTATATATACTCTAAGTTTCGATAGATATAACTTTGAACCTCAACACATAGAGATAAGGTTGAAATTTGTGTCATTACGACATTGATGACATAAACTTGATATTAACCTGATGCTATGCCCTAAGGGATGTCAGACTTGTTATCGATAATTCACAAATAAATATTTTTTTGGGCATTTTTTTTTCTTTCTATTATATGAGTATAGTATAATGCGTCACATTTTGGAGTATGTTTATTACTACTAAGTACGTCTTTTCATATTATTATTATTAAATAAAAAACGGACTAGAATAGTATAAATCTATATTTACAAAATACAAACAAAAAATATGCATTATTTTAAATCTTGGAACTGCCGTAGGTTTGATGTATCGGTGGCCTTTGTTAGACTGCTTAGTGCTGTTCGGAATCCAGTTAACTCGTCACGTTGCATTTATCCATTTCTCTTTTAAATTAGCCTCTTTGGGAAATCTATAAATAAATTGGACAAATGAAAGCTAAGGAAAAACAAAATAAAATTTAATATTTATAATGTTTGTCTTTTCTAAAGTATCGATACTGTCGATATGCGCCACAAGCATCACTAAACCGACATTCGTTTGTTTATTGCAATAATATTCCAAAAAGTCTTGTTTGCTGTTCAATCTATAATAGTACTAATTTATTATAACTTAAGGTTCATTTTGACTAGATATTTGTATACAATTTTGACAAATTACGACAAGCGAAGTTATATCATAAAATATATTTAAAATAAATCAAAATAAGACTTACCGATGGTATGAAATGCCTCCATTGCTGATATTATTTCGTCTGCTATCATTTTTTCACTTTAATACCGAACAACACGTCCTAATTAATGAATAAATATGGAAAAAAGGTTTGACAGCTGACAACCAACTCAAATATTTTTCTGCGCACAACTGAGAGCAAGTTTGGTGATCTTACCTTACCAGTGACACGTGGGCCACGCCCACATCACACTTCTATTTGTTTTTACTGTTCTGTGGTTTATGTTTAAACGATTTGAATAATACACCCAAAAAGTATGTATTTCGACGAATTCTCACTCATTATTAATTCTTAAATTTACATTTAAATTTATTTTAGTATGCCATGGCTTTCACAGTTAAATAATTTTTTTCTTAATACACAAATAAATAAACATGTATACTCACTGATCACACCCATAGACCCGGTCGACGAGGCTCATCTTGCACATCTCTAGCTCTTCGTAGACCACACTCCGGTCCTTCACGCAGGAACACCCCCGTGGGTTCGTGGTCCACCATAGTTTGGGGTCTGTACGCGTTTCTCTATAAAACACGTTAAAATAATGCTTTTGAAAAAGTAAACCAATTTTTTTTGTCACTTTTTTACTATTTTCTCCACTTCTTCGACTATTTAACACGCAATTTATTTATAGACTCTAGAATGCAGTCTCAAAAATAAGAAAATTACCAAATACTATATTTATTATACATAAAATACTTACTTGTAACACTTATTCCTATCATGTCTAAATAACAACGGCTGACATATCTTCAGCACAAAACTCCAAGTGTCCAACGAATCCACCGTCGCCTTCGACATTTTGCTGGCATTGAGAGCATCATCTAATTCCTTCTCTATGGATAACCTAAATTCTGTTTCAGATTTATACCCACTTTCCGTTGTATCACTGGTCTTATATCCACTTTCGCTTGACCTATATCCATCAGAATAGTCACTCTGTTTCCTATCTTTCTTGCTAACTAGTTCTGGCGTCACAGATTTCGATGTTTTCGGAGTATCGTCATCTTTAACTGGTGATATATCATACTCCACCAACCCTTTATCTTGACTGTCATCACTGAGTTCACCAACTTTTATCTCATTTATCACCGATTCCAAAAACGTATCGTCGTTAATGCCGTCGAGAGACAAATCTCTGGAACTGTCATCTAAATCCAAACACTTTTTAATTGGAGAATCGTACAATGACAACTTCTTCGTTTTTACTTTTGCGAATTTTTCAATGTTTGAATCAGCATCGAATATGTCCAATACCTCCTCCTCATTATCATCTATTTCATATTTAAATGAATCCATAACTGGTTGAAGCTTTATAGATTGCTTATCGATTATAGAATTTTTGATTAATTCATTCTTCTTAGCGCGATTAGCTTTAACAATATCGGACGGTTCTCTATAATTCTTAATTTCTGGTAAAGAAGAGCTTTGCGAATCTGATTTATCATCAAATTTAGGGCTTGAGCTACTTGTCTTATCGTCGTTATCGAGCGACCAACTGTCGCAGACTAAATAATCACTTAAAATGACATCAGTTTCTTTTTCCACAGTCTTTTCTGACTCTTTAGATGTGGACGAGGTAGGTTTGTGTTCTGAGACTTTTTCTCTTTTTTCTTTGTCTTTCATTCTACTTTTTTCACGATCTTTGAATTTATCTTCTTTCCTATATTCAGAATATCGCTTAGAGCTGTACTTGTCAGATTTTCTTTTATCTGCATTCTTTCTATCGGATGCTTTCTTTTCCTTCTCTTTCTCTTCTTCTTTTTTCTTATTTAGGAAGGGATTATCGTAGCCGGGTAATAGTTTTTGATAATCGAATTTGAAAGGTCTTCCCTCCATTTTTGCTTTTTTAGCTTCACGAATAAGTTCGTCGACTTTAGCTGGATCTGCAAAGCATATGTTACATTGTAAGTTACAAAACTATATACTAAATTACTTAATATAAATTACAAACTAAATTACTTCCTACTCATATGGTCATACAGGGCACTTACCGGATAAAAAGTATTCAAACATAATTAATAAAAACATGGGAAAATTGATCATATTTGCCCAGTTCAAATCTACATACCTACTTCAAATACTACGATACAATAAATACTTCATAAAAATACCATAACCCTTTAGAAATACACCTATATAAAAAATACATCTCCTACTTCAATGATTTATCCTTGACTCACTATTATGTCCATTTTTCTTCGTTTTGCGGACAGGACGCGATTTTACATCAGCATACAATCGAAACCGACCTATTTATATATTTATACAGTTAAATAAAAAGCACATGCGTTAAGAAGATAGACATTTATTCAATGCAAAAACATAGATAATTTAATTACAAGTTTCTCCTTTTTCATTAGGACAAGACCGCGATTCATGGAAGCGACTTGGAGAGGCCTTTGCTCAGCATTGGGACACGACAGGCTGATACAATACAAATACAACATTTAGTACTTTTAAAAGTACCTAATAATGTTAATGGGTTATTATTTTTGTATTAATTCAAGAACTTTAAATAAATAAGCAAGCAATACTCTAATCAAAACTTAAAATTATTTACGAAATCATTCCATGTATTTCACATACATTCCAAACATACAAAATATCAGTTTATATATTTAGTTATAAAAAAAAAATTATACAAGTACTCATGTGTGTATTGTGAAAGGATAATTAGTATAAAAACATGATTGGTGTATTTATGATATTTCGAGAATCTCAAGTTTTTAAATTAAGGAGGAAAATAATCATTGAACTTTTATTTTTTAGATTCAAAAACTTAAAAACTAATTGATAACTTCCATCTTAACCCCTTGATCACCGAGCGGCCCAATGAGACCGCGACACAATAGATTTTCTATTGTGTCGGGGGCTGAGGGATTAAAAGTGAGTTAGAATGAAAATAACACCAAACTCACCAATAAAACTCTTAATAGGTGGCATAGCCTTGGTCGGCATGGCTTTTTCACTAGTGGACGTAGGACAGATCAGACCCAGTGGTATACCAAGCTCAACCAGCTCCATCTTCCTCTTCATGTCTTCTATATCTGCAAGGGTTCGCCTTTGCAACTCGGTATATGAATCTGTAATAAAAAAGATTGGTGTGTGTGTAATGTTGAAATTAAAACTTATGAGTCTAACACAATTTAACTAGTTTATTAACTTTTAGTATCAGCTAAGTTGTAAGCAATAGTCAGGTTATATAGTCTAGCTACTTAATTAAGAGTCTAGTCTGATTATAAACATTTAAAAAAGTGGCATAACTCATTGCCACAGTAATGCAAACAATGAACACTTGGTTCTTGCCTCACAATCAAGATTTTCTATATTGATTTTATCTAATAATTTATTTTAGTTACCTTGTAATGCTTTCCGTACAGTTCCTGGTTTTGGTGGTTTGGGCGGCTTTTGCTTGGTGTCCTGATCTTCTGGTTTGGGAGTAACCTTCACACTACTCAATTTTCCAATTAAAACCATTGTATCTGTAATTATTTTTATTTAAACAATTATGGAATGAAGCATATTAAATATTATTTTATTGCCTTACTTGATGGCACAACTTAAAAGGTCAACATAGTACATTTGACTGCAAAACTAAATTTGTCAAACTATTGTTGCAACAAATTCCATGAGTATAAATTTATAAATTTGAATGCCATAAAACAAAAAATATCAATTTCAAATTCCATGAGATCAGAATCAGAAGAAAATATATTAGAAAAATATAATTGCATAAATAAAACTACACTTACTTCCAGATCCACTGGGCTTTGGAGCAATAACAGGAGAAAGTGGAGTTTTCTTTTGTATAGAAAAAGCCCGGAGTCGTTTCTTAGCATTTTCAACACCTTTGGCCGACGATGTTACAGTTATTTGTTTATTTGCTGCCGTGTTATCCATGTTTATTGGCTGAAAAGCAATTTTTAATCATTAGTGTGGTTTCAAGGTGGTTTTTATTTGTGGGGTTAAAAATAAAGTTTCGGAGTTCTATCTTATATTAAAATTATGTTATAAAACTATTTTATTAACCCTAAAAATATGATAATGAAAACGTCTCACCGATTGAGATAGTTTCTTAAAACCTGGTTTCCCAGGGTCTTTACTCCCGCCGGAATCCATAATTTGTTTCAAACTTCAACGAAGTTTTGAATAATCCTAATTCATAATAATATATACGTAATCTAAATTGAACTCTTAATTTATTATCATAGGTATAGTAATTTTAAACAAAACTTAATATAAACATTATGTATTTACGCCGAGTAACAAGCGAGGAAATTTGACACATTAATTTTTATCCTGAATGACATTGGCATTTGGCAGTGACGCTGTTTGAAAGGTGTATTCTACTTGATGCTAATAGATTTTTGAAACTCCAATTTTTATTAAATGTACTTATAATAAAAACCCATATTAAAAAAGAAATTTTCCTATTCATGTTATATTACTTCATTCCATAAAATAATCTTGACTTTGCAAATATTTTGGATATCGCTCTCTTCATTTTCAATATAACACACGGTTGTTTTGAAATAAGTAAAAATAAATTTAAATTATTCATTATCGATATTATCTTTAAATCAGCAACTAATTAAATAACTAAATTATTAGATTAGGCTCTGATTCTCTTTATGGGCTAGCCGCTAGATCGTTGTATTAACCAACTAGCGAAACTCAAAATTCTTTCTACAAATAGCGGTCCGCCCGTTGCATGTTTATGTTTACTCTCCATAAGAACCATCCTCGTTCTTCAAGGAATATTATAAAAAAAGAATTAACGAAATTAGTTCAGCTGTTCTCGAGATTTGTGCTTAGCACTTACCTACTAACTTAGCGTTTTATTTTTGCATTATAGAAGAGATAGAAGATATGTTGCACTTCCGTGCATATACCCCTTATATACCCCCATAAATGTTTGTTTATTCAATATAGGTATTAAAAATATATGAAAAAAAATAAAAACCACTTTTTCTACAACTTATATTTTAATTTCCTTGAAATATATTAGATGGGTTGACATTAATAGCTGGTTGGTTCTGCGCAGCCGGTCCGCTCAACATTAACTGAGTTAGAACATCGTTGAATTTCAAGTAGAGTACTGGTTGCATTTGACCTGAAAAAAAAAACAGTTTAAAATTTTTGCACAATCATTTAGTCAGGCGCGGTCCCAGCCTGACATTTTGGGGGGGGTCACCCGGCTGGAAAGGTATGCACTCCCCCCCCACCAATCGTACTCGTTAAAAATCGTATTCAATAGAAGTTGTATGTAAAAACTTGAGAAAATTTCTGTACATTTTTTTACTTTTTTTATATTTTACAAAAAAAAACCGGTCAAGTGCGAGTCGGACTCGCGCATCAA
This sequence comes from Colias behrii, assembly GCA_029959065.1. Taxonomy (NCBI): domain Eukaryota; kingdom Metazoa; phylum Arthropoda; class Insecta; order Lepidoptera; family Pieridae; genus Colias; species Colias behrii. The sequence goes on from JARWMC010000026.1 coordinate 907,572, forward strand.
GGGCTCCGAAGTGAATCCGAACAAACCTACTTTTTATTATGTTATAACTCAATAAAATGTAAGTTTTAGCATTTTTTTTTTCTTTGTCTGTGCTATAAAACATTGCATTTAACCAAATTTCAAGTCTCTGTATGAACGGGAAGTACAATGTAGGTTTTGATTCCCATGCGAATGTTGAAATTTGGGATAATTTGCAGCATAAACGGCTGTATCTTTTGATTGCGTTGGCTTATAAGTTTTATTTTTCCACAGCTTAAAGAGACCGTAGATTTAAGTAAATTTAATTATTTTTAATTATTCGATAAAAACTTCAGTTCGATACTTCCACGCGTTCCTGAGAAAAAGGGTCTTGACCATTGAGGTCTTGACAGACAGACAAACTTTAAAATTTGGATTTTTTTATATTATGATATTTTTTATATTATGTAATCAAAAATTTTTATTTTCTTGTAATTATTCCTCTATTTGTGCTATAAGAAGTTGCTTCGTACCGAATTTGAAGATTCTGAGTTCACGGGAAGTACCCTGCAGGTTTTGAATTTTGATACCCTTGCAAATGTCGAAATTTGCGTAAATTTTTAGCATTTACGGCTGTATCTCCAGATTGCGTTGACATAGAAGTTTGATTTTATTACAGCTTACAGATATTATTGACCTGAATTTTTGATGTGAATATCAATTTAATACATGTAAGCTTTCATGAGTAAACGGGTTGTAAGTTTAAAATTATTAAAAATATTTTTTTTACATAATGTAATTTAAAATTCATATTTTTCAAAATGATTTCTATATCTGTGTTATAAGACGTTACTTTGTACCAAATTTCAAGACTCTGTGCTCATGGGAAGCACCCTGTAGGTTTTGATTCGCTTGCGAATGTCGAAATTTGCGAAAATTTTCAGCATGAAATTGATTTTTTCACAGCCCACAGCATCAAGGGTCCGTACACTTGAGTATTTGATATAAATTTCAGCTTGACCCCTCCACGCGTTCCTTCGGAACCCAATCTTTTTCTGTCCATGGCTTTCTTTTTATTTGACTGATATGGATATGTTACCTTTTATTAAATAACGCGTGGATTTATCAGACTGTTATTTTTATTGATTACTTAAATCTACCCTTGAAGCTGTAAAAAAATCAAACTTATAAGCCAACGCAATCTAAAGCTTAACAGCCGTTTATGCTGAAAATTTTCGCAAATTTCGATATTCGCAAGGGATTAAAAGCAGGTTTAAATGGAATTTTAGGTGTGCGAGTGACTCCGATTCGCACTTGGTCAGTTTTTTTTTATCGACTACGATTTTGGGGGGAATTAAAATGCATTGAGTCATAAATACTACCATTACCTGTTTCTGTGCTTGTATTTATCACAGACAGTGATGGCATAGATTCATTCTTGATTGATGTATCGTCACATTTTATTTCATTAACGTCTGCAAATACCAACTCCGGTACATTTGTGGGTACATTTGGTATACTTTCTGTTACAACCTCATCCTTCAAATTGGACATATTTGGTGTGTCCATATCTATTAAATGTGAAGGGTTTTCCAAATAATTAATAGCATTTGTCTCAAAATTTGTTGCGTTTTCTCCAAAATATGGTGTGTATATTGGATTTGACGTATTTAACGTAATTTGCATACTGTCTTTTTGCTGCTTTTCAGTATTAATTTGCTTATTTTTTAATGAAATCATAGCTCGAGATATTTCATCTTGTATTTCCCTTTTAACATCTTCAGTAAGATTTAGACAATTGTGACTATCTTTAATATATTTTGTTATGGGTTCATCGTCACTTGAATTATTTTCCAAGTCATCATAATTTGCTGTAACATGTTCTGATTTGAAGAGCTCTCGCCATTTTTCTAGCAAATTATCTGCTAATTTCTGAAATCAGATATAACGTGAATTTATGAGAAGATAGATCATAATGTACTATCCTATCCTATCCTATAAGAGGCAATTCAGTTAAAAATAAGTTTGTAACATGAAGAGCATAGGTATACAATATACATGTTGTAAAATTTTGATAAATATACGCAAAATTAATATAAAAAAATTTGTAATAAAATATGTACTGCCCACATAAAAGAAAAATATTGTTGAGCTAATAATTATACTAAATACGAGACTTTAATAAATATAATATGATAGCCTTATATGTAGTAATGTGATATTAACTTACAAAATTCAAAGATTTAGGTATCCTCAACATATAATGATCCGCATGTGCTTCCAGCATCTCGCATTTCTGGCAGAGATCATAATTGTCACAAGTTACACACTTGTATCGGAATCCCACAATGGGATCAGAGCACACGTCACATATAACCCCATCATGCTTTGTTGGTTCGTCTGTATCGTCTGAAAATATTCAAGAAATAGCATGTTTGTAAAGCTTATACATGAAAAGTAGTGTATGTAAGTAATAGTTTTTTGACAGATAATTTCTTTTTTTTAATTACACCTGTAAAATTTATAATAAGGAAAAGATAAACTTCCCACAAAAAAAAAAAATAGAAGAAGGTTACTTCAAAAACTGTAAAGTAGTAGTTTTGAGATTTTTATTTGCATATACTCTGCGAGGCATGTAGGAACTACTGATTAGTGATTACTTTACCTTGTGATAGTGATCCTGGCAATCTTAAAGAAGGAATAGCATCAACATGAAGATGCTTATTTTTTATACACAATGGTTCAAAGTGGCGGGAACAAAATCTGAGTGATCTACGTAATTTCTCCATGTCCTGATCTAATAAATCTTCCTTTCCAGCAGCCCTTAACCATTGTTTTTGACTGGAATAACAATAAAATGTAACATACAAAATAGTACTGCTAAGAGCTATGTAGGCAAAATATAAGTAATTTGCGGCGTTAAAATGTTAATAAAATATGTACATATGTATGAATGTTAATCATGCGAGAAAATTTGAATGAATTATAAACAATTTATTTAAATAAATATGTTTAAAATCACAAAAACGTACCGATGCTTTTGTTTTGGCAAGCTATAAAAATTTAAATGCTTGTTCGTTTTACTATTGCGGCCGCAGCCAACGACACAGCAATAATTAACCATTGCTTCGCACAAATACAATACAATTACAGAATTATTGTAAATAAAAATAAAAAATAAACAATAAATTGACAGCAATATTGAACAGAGCAAAGAGTATAAAATATATATATATAGTATTTAGTAATATAGGAACAGAGATTGAATTTTGACGCAGAGCCTTAAATTTGGATGCGTTCAGGTGCAAACGTGGATTGAATTTTTTTCTTGTTTCACGTGAAATAGAAAATTAATAATAATAGGGAATATGCATGATTTTATATATATTTTTTTACTTGAACGAATCCAGTAGCTGGTCACCTCTGGTCACCCTATGATTCTCTTCCGGACCTTTGAAATTACTAGGTAAATCTGTACTTTATCGGACGAGTTGAGAGACGTAAATTTTTTCACAAATCGCAAAAAAAGTAATCGAATTCCGAAACTCATAATTTGTAAACAACACAGAATTTATAACAACAAATAGAACTTCGAATGTAGACCAGTGTTACTAAATAAATATTTTAAAACTCCTTGACACCCCAGCGCATCTAAATCTAAATGAACACATTTTTGCAGCGATTAAAAACGAAAACGATATCAAAAGAAAAATAATCATGCCGAATTTTCAATTCAAAATCTCTCTGTATAGTTTCCTTCCCCTTAAATTTAGGGATAAAAGCCTACGTTGGCAACACTGAGGTTTGCTCTGACATGGCTCTGACCAATGGTATCGCATTTTATTTGACTTTTTTAGGAATTTTTAGAAATTAATTTCTCAATGAATTTTAAATTATATCAAAAAATATTTACAGGAGCTTCAATATGAAGTAATAAAGTTTATTAAAAAAAATATTTGAGACTAATTCATACATATTCCCTATAGCTGCCCTGCGGTTTCACCCGCATTGCACAGCTCCTGTTGGTCTTAGGATGATGATAGCCTATAAACCTTCCTCGATAAATGAGCTATCTAACTCCGAAAGAATTTTTAAAATCGGACCAGTAGTTCCCGAGATTAGCGCGTTCAAACAAACAAACAAACTCTTCTGCTTTATAATATTAGTATAGATTAAAAAAATTAGATAATTATTTAACTCTAAATCAATATTCAAGCCATTTTTTTCGTCTTTTTCTACCTATTCTGTGTTATTAACTTTATCGTATTTAATGAAATTTTATATTAATAAGTAACGATATAAGTATCACAGTTATATTATATATTGTGTAATAAGATCCACCGCAAGAAGACCGCAAGCCTACCTACCACGTCTTGTACATTTTAAATTTTTTGAAGAAATGTTTGTGGTCGGAAGAGATCACTAATGAAAGGCAAAAGATATAAGTAAAAAGAAAGTTTATTTACAAAATATTAGCAGTCTTGTACCATAAAAATATTAGTAAAATTAATAAGAACTCTAAGTAAGAACTATACACATTGAGATTATAAGCCGCACTTTCCGTCTTTTGCTTGGCAGGAACCTTCAGGCGCGCCGCTTTCTTTTGCTTCTTTTCGAACCGGTCCAGTCTGTGTTATGGGAACAACTCTTTCTCCCTTGGAATCGATCTGCTTTCTAGGTGCCGTAATCGAAAGAATACCATCGCTAGACAGCTGTGAAACGATATTATCAGATTCCGCTCCCTCTGGTAAAGAGTATTTTCTGACGAAGTGTCGTGAAATAGATCCATGTTCATCCTTCTTTTCCTCGTGTTTCGCTTCCACAACAACGTAGCCGTCAGATGTTTTGACGGTTATTTCATCAGGGGAAAAATGTTGTACGTCCAAATTAATTTGGAACTTGTCTTTTTCGGAAACGATCGATGAACCAAGATCGCGAGCAATTGATTCCATATATTTCCAAGGTCTGAAGTAATCCCTGAACATCCACGGTCCCATCATGCCGGTCAATAAATCATCTGGAGTTAGAGCCAAACCGAAGTCTTGATCGAAAAGCCGGTTTTCCTTTTTGTCTGAACATTTTTCCTCACCGTATATTTGGGTGAAAATTAGAGATGTCACTAAAATAATTGATAATGCTCGAGCCATTTTGTAGAGTTTCTTAATTATTGATTATTTATCGCTTCACTTGATTAATAAAATCGTATACTCAGCAGTCAGCACAATCTGTAAATTGCAAGCGTTCACTTTGATTTCAAAATATAATACTGCAATTGCCGGGCTCAGAGCTCTTTATATACCCGGTTCGCCATCTAGTATCGAGTAGATAAATCTCGAATGTACTGACGTGTTCGTGTGTGAAATGATACTACCAGCTAATGCGATACCACCACGTCAGCTTTATCAAAGTAATTAATCTATCAGAATTTTATAGTAAATATTATTGATTAAGATAAAGCCAGCATAATGCTTTTAAGAAAACTTTTACTATTGACATCTAGCGGAGAGTAGCACAAATAACTAGCCACTGACCTAGTGCAACTATCCTTGCGTGAACCCATTGCGATGAAAGAGACAACATCAAGTTCGAGGTCGCTCAATAAAATTTCCAGTACTTTCTAGACTCCTAGACATCCCAAAATATAACCATAAACTGGAATATACTTTGTACCTACATGCTTTGTACTTTGAGACTTTATCTTATGTTATCTTCATCGATAGTTTAATTACTTTTTGTTTATGGTTCATTTAATATTAATTTGTATTAAAATATTTAAAACAGTTACCTACTTTTTTAAATCAACCTCATTATTTTTAAATGCTTTCATGCATTTTTCTAGATGTTTCAAAATATAACATCCCCAGTCACTGAACTGATATCTGGCCAAGGTTAAAAATAAGATAGGTATTTTATCAACCGTACATATTTGTAGTATTTTTATGGCAATTATTGCATACGTGAATGAAGTCGCTGCTTAGACTTAAATAAATATCGACATGTTTTTGTATTTTTTAAACAAATATAACTTATTAGTTACTTAACCAGTTAACCCACTATTAGATATATAAATTAAAGCGGATACGAATAATAAAGTAATAAAAGTTATTTAAATCTGTAAACCGTAAGTTTGGCCGTTATTGAATCCCTCCTAATCCCTACTTCCCTACTATTAATATTATAAATGCGAAACTAACTCTGTCTGTCGGTCTGTTACGCTTTCCCGCTTAAATCCATAGAGATAATATGTACGTATAACAGTACTCCCAAACTGATAATGCGCATAGAAAAATTCGTCACTGTTCGGCAACTGTCATATTCCCCGAGCCTTCGAAGACGATATGTATATAGAGTGGTTAAATGTATTTTCTTCATGCATAGTTTATTAGAATAATGAGTTTTATTGTGATTTTATGGTAAAAGAGATAAGTAACGAAATTTCTTTCGATAATTTAATGTAAGTTAATAGCGAGGATAAGCCACACGATTGCGAATAAGTATATATTTGTTGTATTGATTTATTTGGAAATTTCTATACTTAGTATATATATTAACTATTAAAGTGTCTTACTGAAGCTGGCGTAATGATGGATGTATGCAAGGTTAAAATAAGACAAAGTTTATATTTAAAAAAATGATTTTCAAATACATTAAACTTTTAGAAATCTAATCATTAAAATCCTCCGCCGACCGCCTCCTTGGTACAGTGGTTGATGCGTGAGCGTAGAACCGAGGGGTCCTGGGTTCGATTCCCGGTGGAGACGAAGAAAAAAAATGTCTCGGTCTGGCAGGACACAGAAGGCTGATCACCTACTTGTCCCTAAAGAAAATCGATCAGTGAAACAGATGTATGGATAATGCATCTGCCCCTTACCCCACTTGGGGACACGGGACTTCACACACACACACACTAATCATTAAAATCTCAGTCCAAAGGATTTACAGAATCAGGGATTATCTCTATTTCTGATATCGTAGAATGATCAGAACGTTCATTATGCTCTTATTAATTTTCACTTTCCCCACTGCTATCTGCTACCTGTGTAAATAATCATTTATCGGAAAATTCAACTTTGAAACAAAACTAAGAAGGTTAGGGGGAGTCCGGGAGACTTGCCCAGGTGGGAGAGTTGAACCACTTTCAATTACTTTTTAAATTAGGCGCCAAATTACGCCAAGTAGCAAACAAATGAACGCGCATAATCTGCCAATCACAAGCAACTCGAAATTTTGGGTGATAACAGACGCGTTCGACCGTGAGTTACGAAAAAGTGTTTTCATCGTCGCGGAGTGAATTTTTTTGGATCTGTTGTTTTAATTGCTATGCTGCACGCATTTCTGAAGGTATGTATCAAACACCTACGTTATTGCATTACTAGATTATCATATTTTGTCGTACGTTCAGTGTTGTTCTCCAGGTGATAGTGGATTTGTTGGAAAAAATCAAGATATGGCCTTGAGTCGGGTGTGGGAGAGTTGAACCAGTCTGCAGTCGGGAGACTTAAACAGTGGTTCAACTCTCCCTTTGCAGTTTGTGCACTATTTTTGTTTTGTTTCAGAAAGAAAATGCCATTTCAGTATAAGCCTAAGGAAGATAGTCGTCACAGGAAACCGTTTACTTAGTCTGAGATTGAAAGTGCAGACAGAGAAATAAAGAGTGGCCAATCTATTCGTCAAATTTCAATCAAGTATGGGATAGACAGAACCATTTTACGACGGTATTACCTGTTAGGTGAACAAAAGTTAACACCTTTGCAAGACAAGGGGAGCCAATACAAATGCTCCCAGATTTTCAATGTAAATAAAGAGACATTGCTCGTTCGTTACTTATTGACCTGCAGTAAAATGCACTATGGCTTAACCAGAAAACAAGCAATGCAACTAGCATTCGACTACGCCAATTTCATTGAATTATAGTTCCACTTATTAAACCTATGTTGATTTTGCATGTGCCACATTTAATCTTTGAGACTAATAGCTATTCTTAGTTTATAGTAAAAAAAATGTCTTTAAATTAGTTTTGTAGATTTATATAGCAGTAGATACCTCAAAACGAGTATTTAATTAATAATAAAAGCGAATGTTATGTTATGCAGTTGCTCTGAAAACATTTGGATAATTATTTTCACTAATTTGTTTAGAAGGTGATTATGAATATTCTAGTTATTGTTAAACGTGTCTAAATAATACATAAATAATGTGTGTAATATGCTTTATTTGCTTCATTTCTCTTCTCTAAAAAGGTATGGGCAAGTGTCCCTCACCTTATGGGCAAGTGTCCTGCCGGTTGGGGAGACTTGAATCAAAACTCATTTTTCATTAAAACTTAGTTTACTGTCTTCTCCTTGCAATTTTTATTTTCAAAATGGTATAAAATCTTAGCCAGATAATAAGGCTTCCATATGGTATAGATCTTAAAGCTCTCAAGGTCACTAATCAGATTTTATAGAGTTTTTAGTAAAAAGCGGTTCAAGTCTCCCGGACTCCCCCTATGTAACAGCAGCTCTATATAATTCCATACAGAGATAATACGTGCGGTCACCACCGACGACTGACGGATTTTTGAATTTTTTGACTGACAGGCTACCGTCACCTACCGCCCGAATTATTTTCGATTGTGTATGACTCTGAATTGACTCCTATTTCTTTCGAACAAGGTGCAAGATGCAAGTGCATTGTTTAGGGCACTTACGATTCAATGATTCGGGGTAATTCGGGTGTTTCTGGAAATACGATAATTAGCGAAGATCTGCATGCGCATTATTAATTTTGGAGTACTGTAGTACCTAGTATATTATTATTAGTCTGTGGTAGTACATATTATCTCTATGCTTAAACCTCTCAACCTTCTCTCAACCGATTTTGATGAAATTTGGCACAGACCCTGAGAAAGAACATAGGCTACCTTTTATTGCGAAATATGTACCACTAGTATACCTATATAGTTAGGTACTAACCAAAACAAGATGTAGATCAGGGGTTCCCAACCTTTTTTTGTCTACTGCCCACTTTAAGAATAAATTATTTTTTAACGCCCCCCTTTTTAAACATACTTAAAAAACGCTAAGTACTTATAACTGATTATTGAAACGCAACTTTATAGTAGAGTATCTTTTATTGAAAATAAAACAAACATAATCAATTCTTATATAAAAACTAATGTGAAGGTTGAATCTGATGCTGTTCAATAAGTTTGTTGATATCAGGTTCCAATTTACTCAAAAACAGCCGCAAGTCGCCACGTTCGGTAACACGCAAACGATTTCTCTTTTTAGTAAGCAGCGTTGCCACAGCACTAAATCCACGTTCACACAAATATGACGATGGGAATGCTATCAAGAATCGTTGAACAATTGACCACAATCCAGGGTACAATTGTGGGATCGGTTTTTGTAGCCAAAATTCTTGATATCCATTTTTAAACTTGATTTTTGTTTCTTCGTTTGTTGTCAATTCTATAAGTTCTTCTTCCAGCTGAGGTGACATTGCTGTGTTGACATTTGAAAACGGATCCAACACCCAGTCTGGTATTTCCAAGTTTAAAATGTCCTGGTATCGTTCGGTGAAGTCAATGTGGAGGTTTTCCAAATCACCAAATGTTGGCAGTAGGCAAACAAGTCGTCGTTACTGCAAAATACTGATAAATTCGGCAAATTGTGAAACTCACGTCTGCCCATATTCTTTTTGTGCAGAAGCAGTTTGGCTGCGAAAGCAGCAACGACATTTTTTGTTTTAATTAAATTTAGTTCATCGCCTTGCAGTTGGAGGTTCATGTCGTTGAACAGTTTATACAGGTCTGTCATGTAAGCTATATCATTCTTTGATGTTATGAGATTGTTGCGCAGTTCTGTATCTTTAGTTTCCAAGAACTCTATCACAGAGTCAAACAGGTTGTAAAATCGAATCAGACAATTGCCTCTTGACAGCCAACGAACTTCAGTATGAAGCAACAAACGGTTGAAATCTTCGTCATTAGTAGCACAAAGCTGATGAAATAATCTATCATTCAAAGAGCTGCTACGGATTTTATTGACTGCTTTGATGACATATTGCAGTGATTGAAATAGTCGTTCACTTAAGTTTTTAGCAACCAAATGTTGTCTATGAATAACGCAATGTATAGCAAGGACATCTGGAATTTTATTCTTTAAGTACGCTATGAAGCCTTTATGGCGCCCTGTCATAGCCGGAGCGCCATCCGTAGCAACTGATATAATATTTTTCAAAGGAATCTCTTTCTCTTCACAAAACTTTTCCAATGTATTGAATATGGTTTCGCCTTTTGTATCTGTCTCCAAATTTCTGGCAAACAATAGTTCTTCACGTATCTTCTCATCTTTAATAAACCTCCCGTAAGATAGCAACAACGCTTCATTAGTTGGTAAAGTGGACTCATCGAGCTGAATTGAGAATTGACTAGTCCTCAGATGATTGCACAATGATTCTTCAATGTTTTCAGCCATTTCATCAATTCGTCTTTGCACAGAATTATTACTCAAAGGAATTTTTCGGATAATATCTGCGGCCGGTTTATGAAGCACAGTAGTTATTACTTCCTTTATTGCTGGCAAAATTAACTCTTCTCCGATGTTGTGTGGTTTGCCTTTTTGAGCAATTAACAAAGAGATATTGTACGAAGCTCGAAGTCCGTCGTCATCTTGCTTAGCAGCCGCCGAAAATAGTTTTGATACACTTGGCTGAGTATTATGCTTCTTCTCTAGGTCTTGAAAATATGCTACATTCTTGTCTTTCTTATCTGGATGCATTTTATTCAAATGATCTTGCAGTCTTGAAGGCTTCATTGCTTCGTTCGAAAATGTTTTTAGACATAGAAGACACAAAGGCGACGACGGGTTTGTGGGATTTTCAATAAATCCGAATTTAATATATTCCGCAGAGTATTGCCGTCTCTTCTTTTTTACTTCCGACATTGTTTTGTTTTGAGAAATACGTAAGTGTTGAAATCAAGTACTGCTTATCTATTATGCGCGAAACCGCAAATGAAAATAAAATAAATTTACGTCGTTTATATAGGATTGCATAAGCAGCACGCACCAACAGGAATAAGACATCAAACGTGCATAAACTCGTTTATCTCATTCGACGCCCAATCGTACTCGACTAGCAAGAACAAGTATTATAGAACCAGCCGATTGATACAGGAATGTACAAATCGGATTATTTAACAAAAACTTGTTAAAACATGATTGCCCGCGGTCTATTATATCGAACCGATTTTGAGCTATATCTTAATTAATATTAGTTGATGTTCACAAGATGTCGACTCTCGAAGTCGAGAGCTCAGTCGGTTTCTAAGAGTCTTCCTAGCTAGGTAGATGAAATTATAAATCGACCCCAAAGCCCTACACAACGCCCCCTTTTTTTTCTGGGTCTCTTACCGCCCCCCTTTAGGCCTGCAGCGCCCACAAGGGGGCGTTATCGCCCACGTTGGGAAAGACTGATGTAGATAATAGTAAAAAAATTGATTCAAATGACAAGCGATTTAATTTATTAAAAACTAGCGGTCCGCCCCGGCTTCACCCGTGGTACCCTTAGTTCTTTCTCAGGGTCTAAAGATTGTCTGTGCCAAATTTCATCAAAATCGGTTGAGAGGTTTGTGCGTGAAAACCATACATACATACATAATTACAAACTTTTCCTCTTTATAATATTAGTATAGATAGTCAGAGCATTTTTAAGACCTCATTGTGAATAAAAAGTTTATTTAATGTTGATTTTACGAGCACAACAGGTATATAAAAAGGCTATCAGATAAAAGTAAAGGTAAAGTAAAGGTTTAATAAGTAAATAATTAAAATATTTATTGATTTTTTGACACAAATAAAGATACGAATCGTTAGAACGAATTTTATTTGAAAATTATTTCTTTTAAGAAAACTTTATTATTTGTTAGTAAAATACGAGATTAAAACAAACAAATTTAACTACCTAGTAGTTATAATTAATTTTATTAATATAATAATTAATAGTAATTCAATAGTGCAATAAAATACAGTTGCATATCATTGTAAATAAAAGCTGATGTTTATCGATGTCGAAACAAGCCAACTACGCACCTAGTTAATTTTAGTTATTTAATCATTCCGATAATTTTTATACAAATACATGAAATGGCTGTATAGTTTAAGATTTATGCCCATTAATCTCATTCTTGATTGATGTGAAAAGCAATTTTAATTTCATTGATGTAAAAAACAATTTTAAATTAATATTAATATTGAAATTTATTTATGATTATTAATAAAAAGCAACGTAATTTTAATAGTATCAGCAAGCATATTGGATTCTATAATTAGATTTAGTGGTAAATGATACGTTACAACGAAACGCATACATAATAGTATCACCACAGTATTACAAATAATATTGTAATACTGTGGTATTACAATATTATTATCACTTCATAGTATCGATGGACGGTTTGTAATTTAATCAATGAAACGTCTGGGACAGGGCATTCGGTGCACTCACACGAACAAACAACGAATTGATCGTACGCACACTGATAAAATTCAGGTATAGGTCGTGTGGGTCGTATGAAAGGTCTAGACTCTAGAACATGCAAGAACACAAACATAGCGCCCGACGCCGCGAAGGTTCGAGATGTTTCTATTCGCTACTAGATGGCGCCCCAGCAGCTATATATAAACCGCGCCGGCCGGCAAACCGGCAAGTATTATTTGGAAAGCGATACAGAACGCGACTTGGTGCGAAAGCACTGCGATTATACGAAGTAATCACTCAACTCAGTTACAAAAGCGACAAAATGTCTCTTCTACCATTCATCCTTGGCCATGAACATCCCCACCGCATCCTGGACCAGGACTTCGGTTTGGCGCTGACTCCTGATGATTTGCTGACAGCGGCTGTTGCTCCTATGCTCTCCCGGGACTACTACCGGCCCTGGCGCCAGTTGGCTGCTGCCGCGCGAGATGTCGGTTCTACTATCAAGTCCGACAAAGAAAAGTTCCAAGTCAACTTGGACGTTCAGCACTTTTCGCCAGAGGAGATTACAGTGAAGACAGCCGATGGTTATATCGTGGTCGAGGGAAAGCATGAAGAGAAAAAGGATGAGCACGGATTTATTTCACGGCAGTTCATCCGGCGCTACGCCCTGCCTGAAGGCTGCGACCCAGAAACTGTTGAATCTCGACTTTCATCTGATGGTGTGTTGACGGTTATCGCTCCGAGGACTGCTCCAGCTTTGAAGAACGAGAGATCGGTGCCGATCGCACAAACTGGACCAGTTAGGAAGGAGATCAAGGATCAGACGTCACAGGCCAGCGCTAATGGAGAGAAATAACTTTAATATTTAGGTGTAAAATCTTATGGTGTTATGATTTTTTTGCAAGACTGATTATGTATTCTCAGTATTAATTATTATATTATGTTTGTACTTATGAAACGCTTAATATACGATTATCATTTTTTGTAAAGATATAATTGTATTTTTATTTCCCCACTAGTTACCTAGATACAATAAACAAATAATATTATATACCTATTTTCTTTTTGATAAAACATACATAGTTACCGTAACACAAAAGATTCATATCAAAATTATTGAGGTGATGCTAAAATTAATATCATCTACATTCGTAAACGTTAAATAATTAGAGGTATTATGGGCTCTTTCAATTTATGCGTTTCGTATCGGACCGCTACAGTGCCGAAGCGGTGCGTTTGTCGTACGGCGCACGGCCGGTCGTTTGTTTTCATACAAAATGCACGGTGCGGCAACAGCGCGGCGTCCGTACCGCGAACGCTCGACAGCAGGACGGCAATGTCGCAAGTCCCATAGGGATGTCGGAAATGCAATAAAGTATCGATATATATCGTATCGATGTTTTTTTTAAATATCAATATCGATATTGATATTTTTATTAAAAAATATCGATATATCGGTATGATTTGACAGAGAATATTCGTGCTCTAAAAATTAATTTTTTGATCTAATCTAATTCAATCATCTTACATTTCTACGGGTACTCAAGTACAGAAATACGCGCGTTTTGAGGTTATAATATATAAGTCAGTCGTGGTAATAATACGGACGGGCAGTTGAAGAGCACTAACAGTAATGTTTCTTCGTCAGAGTCCATGGCTTAACTGGTGTCAAATAAATTTAAAACAGCACTAGCATACAAACGCATGGCAGTCAGATACGCTTTCAATTTAAGCGTTTGGTAACGGACTGCTACCGTACTGCAACGGCACGGCAGCGGGTTATAACTAGCGGCACGGAAAACGTGCGGCAGCGGTCCGATACGAAACGCATAAATTGAAAGAGCCTACAATTTAATCTGACTCAATTCTATGATGATTTGAAATACGTACAACATTGAGTACTTACATCCTGCAAAATAAAATATTCATAACAGTCGAGATAGAAGAAGATCAAAATTATTATATCTTTCGCTTGAGCCACACTACCAATTAAAAAATCAAAATCCATTGCGTAGTTTTTAAGATCCGAGTATAAAGAGGGAGAGACAGACAGAGAGCGAGAAGCCACTTTGTTTTATTACTATGTAGTGATAATTTCATTAGGTACTGTAAACAAGCTAATAGCTAGAGAAGTAATTTTATTTAATTGTATGTCACCATAAATGATAAAAGTCATCAATAAAAAAACGTGCCCCATTATTTAGGGCTACGACTGACCTATTTTTAAATGATCTCATTTATTATACAATAAAATATGTGTAAATAAAAAATAATAAGAAATATGTTTTATTATCTATACTTAAAATAATATTATAGAGCTGAAGAGTTTGTTTGTTTGTTTGAACGCGCTAATCTCAGGAACTACTGGTCCGATTTGAAAAATTGTTTGGCTGTTAGATAGCCCATTTATTTAGGAAGGCTATAAATCATCACGCTAAGACCAACAGGAGCGGAGCCACGCGGGTGAAACAATATAGCCTGTAGGTAGGTATATAGGGCTAATTTTATCTATATTAAAGTAAATTATCGTGTAGATAGTTTACGCTTACAATGAAGACCTATTTAATTTTCGCTTAGTTATAATATTGTGAAAGCTAATTTGTTTCAAAGATACCTCTAGATTTGAGCCAAAGGATCAATAAATAATTTATTAGATAATTTAAGCGGGGGCTTCTCAAGCTAAGTATATAATATTACCAGTCTGTACATTGTAAAAATTGTGTACAAGGATTGAGTAAACCTCCAGTTTACAGAGTTGTAAGAAATAAAACAACAACCTTCTAAATATTGGTATATTTTCAAAAATATCATATTACATGACCTGCATATCTATTTACAAAAATAAAAACATAACTTAATATAATATTTCAATAGAGCTGCGTTGAATACAATTATATAAAATGTACAAGTCGAGCCGTGTGCGCGGTACCACCTATTATATATTTACAATAGCGAGCACTTTTTGTCAAAAACATTCGTTTATAAACTAAAGAATACAAGCAAAGATGTGTTGTTTAAGAATATTATATAGATAGTAAGATATAGTTTTAAACACGCGTAAAAGTTGATATCATTCCGTACATTTGTGGAAATTGTTGGATTTGTATAGTAACATCCGAAAAAAGATAAATACGACCTTTATTTGAAATGCTTTTTTTTATTCAAATTTATCTTTAAAGTTTCCTCAAAAACACATGTATACATATAGATTTTTTTATTATTTTCCTTTTCATTGTCAGAGTCGGTCTATTTTTTCTTTTAAAAATGTCTTAACATAACAAATGGTAATACAAAACTTGGCAGTTGATCCGATCGTGTTACAACTTAGTCAAAATTGGCAGCAGATTTAAAGACTAGAAATACATAGATTCTACAATATCTGTGGCAACTATAAATAGAAAAAAAATCGACCATCGACAAAAATTCGAATTCCGCAAAGAGCACAGAATTTGAACAACGACCAGACACTGAAACGCTTAGTTTTTTTTAATCTAATACAGGTCATAGATACTGCACAAGAAAAAGCGCGGAAACATACATTCAATACAAGCATTGTGTTCTGTGTATAAATTTGAACTCCTAAATAACGACATTGCGTCGAATGGAACGCTCCAATGTATAAACTAAAATGTCTATGCTCCAATGTCTAAACATATTTACATATAGGTGGGTAAGATAGTATTTTCATCGCCAAATGAGTATTTGTTACGTAGAATTTTGTTTGATTTTTTGTTCATTTTTAGGCCAAAACGCATTCCATTACACGCAACCCCGCCGCATCGTATGAAAACTAACTTATGTACTAATTTCTCATAAAAAACTCGTAACATGCCTACAGCGTACTTTTAATATAAGCTAATACACACTGTCAGTCGCACTTTTGGCCCGCTTGCATCCCGTGGTCAAGTGAACACAATTTTAAGAGATCATTTTAGAACCTTATATTTTAAACGTTGGGACCTTTATAATTAAAATATCAATAGGATATACCGATCGTGCTTGTTTCGATATCCGAATCGGACGTTGTACAAATAAATTACTAGTCAAAAGAACTTTTTGTTTATATTAATAAAGTATAGTCAAAAGATTTGAGCATAAACTTGAGTTAGATTTTTGAAGTTTTAAAATAAAATATATTTTTTGTCATTTTTACTATGTTTAGAAAAACGAATTTTACATTCAACTTATGACACAAAACTGACAATATTTTTGTCTTACCAACATGACACACGTTTAATAGTATAAAAAGTACACTTAATACTGTATACGATCCCCCCTATACGCAAATTAACAAAGATTCACGTTAATGACGCAACAAAATGGCGGTAAATCACAAAAAAATAGGAAAAAAAAAGCCTCGATACTAATACCACAGAGATACACGCAAGCCGGTGTCCAAGAGGACGCCTGTTACGTTTGAGATATCTATAAAATATTAATAATGTTTAAATAGACTTAAGAATCTACATTATATTTACGGTTTGAAGTCGAAATAGTCAATTATTTTTCAAATTATTTCTAACAATATATTATTTTCTGCCTATCATGTAACCTAATACTTTTGAAAGATATCCTTAATTTTCTTAAATAAAATATTTTTGCATAAACACTGTATGTAGATATTTGTTGATTTTTGACTAAAATACCGAAAAATCGTGGATATTTTATAAAAATCTCAAACGTATACATAATAATATCCTTAACGATAATCGTCTATACATTATTATTTATTATAGAGTGCAACTGTGATGTCATGTTTCCTATAAAACTATCTATTTGTGTTCGTTTACTTGTACTACCGTGATATTTGTAGACCTTAGGCGGTAGAAAACACTAGATTTTAGTACTTAAATGTCCCGTTTGCGTACTATAAAAGATTTTTGACATTTCTAATTATAAAAATTCTTATTATAATATACTTACGGGATATTAAGGGTATAGACTAAATTATAGGTGATACGATCTATTTTTAAAACTGTGACATATTTAATCTATCAAGACATTTAGTAAAATCTGTATTCAATATCGAGACTATAATATAGTTTATTTTTTTTATTCTTTATTTGCGTAAACATGATATTCTGCTATTTTAATTTGTGGATAAATAAGCTATTTTATTAAAACTTTTAAAATGGATCATGTATTTTTAAATGATAAACTGTGTAGTTGTCTCTTACTAGAAAAAACAGACACCAATTTCCTATTTTTATAGTAGATACCTAGTCTTAAAATTATCGTCAACTTATCGGAAAGTGTCAGAAAAAAAATTACATATGATACAACGTATTGCATATTAATCTTTTAAATATTCACTTCTTCTCGTCTTTCCAATAGTAAATAATAAAAAGAATAGAAAAGACAGAACACAACATATTTATCTAAGTATAATCAATAACTGAAAAGTGATAAAACTGAAACATGAAAGGCAATATTCAAAAACAACCTAGAAAAATTTTACGGACAAAATTTACTAAAAAACTAATTTCATTGTATGTCCGTATGTATAACATCACAGTTGCACGTTACGCTTATTTCGTATAAAACCTTAAAACTATACCTAGCTAGATTATAAACAGTCATAAAATGGCGGTTCCGTTGACGCAAACTGAAGTTAGTTAACTAAGTTCACACTAGTTCCATCTCGCTCTTACAACGTAGAAACGACAAGGACAGAAAGATACCATTAAAAAATCGACACGTCATTTTTTATACTTTAATGTTTTGTGATAAAGAAAAATACTTACTGTATTTATTTATTGAAATATCAATTGATTTTGTTACAAGATAATATGTACTAACATTGTTAGATTGAAATCAGTCTAGTAAACTGAGTCAACTGAATTCAGTCAGCGTTCACGAACTGACCACGACTAAACTAAAAATGTAAAATTCATCGAAAACTTCCGGCGTCGTGCATACTTTAGTTGTTTCATGGTTATTTACAATGCAAAAATGTATTGATATAACGTCCAAATATGTTTTTAATAGCTCTCATAGTCACTTATTATGTATTGATTCACGTCAACTATTTTAAGATTACATTTGATATAAAATTATTTCGATTGTTGCCTATTTACAAATGTTTTTCAGTACGCACGCGCCATTTGTGCTTGGGGTAGACTTTTGGCCTTAGGTTTTATAAACCCTAACACGATTTCGATTGAAAACAAACAAACAAAAATGCTATGTATGGCCGCTACGTTACCAAAAATAAATACAATATTTTTTTCTCTTTGGACATTGTTACAATTGGTAGTTTACACTAGGGATTATTAGTGGAAATGATAATTTTATAAATATCTAAATGATTAAGTTATCATGGTATACTGTATATATGTAAATTCAAACTTGTTAAAGTATTATGCTATCCACGGCTATAGGATACCCACGGCTCCTTCCCCGGGGCCGTGGGTATCTTTGGAAGATTTCCCCACTTAAAAAAAAGGTGTAAGTCAATCATTTGCCTAAAAATGTAACCATAATATTATTTCGTATTCTTTACGTATTTGACTGTTTTATATATAAATTTCACTATAAATTATAATTGCCACTACACCCCACGTGCTACCAATATAAATAATCATAATTTGCTCGTTAAACCGAACACAAAGCGTCAACAGGCGAAGCCTTACCTAGTCATATCGAAACTAAACATAAAACATAACAAAAAGTCAGATCTACGCTACATTCGGGAAACTGCTAAAAAATGGAATTAAAAAAAGCACCTAAGTTTTTTTTTGTTAATTGTACTAAACGTACCTTAATCTCAGCTATATTGGTGCATACAAATATTAAATAATTTATTAATTTTTAACTACCCACTGACAATACCCGAAGTTTAGGAATAATCGAAAGTGCAAGCGAGACAGCAGGCGGTCGTTTTATATGTCTATCCTTTACTGACACGGGTTACATTTTATTTTTAACATTTATTCCTTAGATACACGTGTATCAAAATAATTTCTCGTCAGTGAGTGGAGAGTCCAAAATAGTCAGTACAAATTGTTCGATAGAATATTCTAGTTGTTTTTGCACGAACTTCGCACTAGTCGCCATATTCACTGTGAAGTTGCTGTGTCACATATTTCAAATCCATATAAAATATGAAATACTTGATTATATAAAACCCCTTAAATAGAACGACGTATATGGTTCCTAAACACACATTTTTAAAAAAAGTTCCATGAAACCACTTTAAAACAACACCAAAATTTAATTATCTTGTTATGTGTGTTACAATTTACTTTAAACACTTTTTTCGTGATTATTCATTGCTTTTACCGATAAATGTAATTAATGAGAAATCATACACTTTGACACTAATTTAGGTGTCATTACTAGTGTGAGTGTAAGTGCTACAATGTCAACATGAAGTTATTATCTTGTGTGAATTTAATAAATTTTGTGATTTGTGATTTTCAGAACAATCGTTTAAATAGTGACACAGAAACTTGCCAGTAAAGTTATGGACGTGTTATTATTAAACATCAACAAGTTTATAGTGTTTAGCTGTCGTCGAGCAGATTGTGTAACTCCGCGTAGTTCAGTATGGCTCGGTGGAGGAATTCGTATTGCAGCTGAAACAAGATATTAAAATATATAAGTAAGTGTATGTTTTCAGGGAAACGGATATTAAATTATTGTATTGTATTAAAGTATGAAAAAGATGCTTATTGACACATGTTTAATGTTATATAGATACTTTAAAAGTGAGAAGGATAGGTGATTTTTGAAGTGAAACTTCTTAAGGCGCGTTAAGAGTAAAATTTCAAGGTCGCGTCATGGCAATACCGTCACGTCATGGAGTAAGGCGATGATTTTGGTATCTTTGAATCTTGCCAAAGAAGTTTCACTTCTGATACGTGTGCTCAGCACACACGATGTTTTTTTTATTTTTTTCAAATCAAATCAAACATGTTTATTTGCTCGTATATTGTAATTTAAAGGTATACAATGTTTAGTCTCACATATACTGCCATTTTAAACGGCGTGCAAATTTATTTTTTACAAAAAAATAGATGTTTGTGTGTGTGTGTGCACTCACCACGGTGTCGATGGTGTGCGCCCGCTGTGCACGCAGTTTCCGCGCGACGCAACTAACATCGACGCGTCGTTCAAGCCGCAGTTGCCACGTGAGCACACATAGTGCAACGAACAATGCCGACCGTTCCGTTCCCAACCTGTATGCAGACATATACTTACTTGAATTTGGGGCACTTTATCTCATGGCAATGGCATGTATAATTAATATTTCGCTATCCATTAATACAATATAGAAAGTACTTATTAACATATTGCGGGTAGACAAAAAAATAATTGAATCAACTACTGGTGAAAATTCCCAAACAGTTAAGAAGTTAGTTACAACATCGACCCTATAGTTTCAAACATATAGCAAAGTAATCATTTTACTATATATTTTTTTTATCACAAACACTTCTCGTTCTTTATCTTTCTCTAGGTTTATGTACGCATCTCTTGTCTTCCTTGTGAATAACAAACGGTGTTTGCGTTTGTGAGTGTTGCCACAAACCTCGTAAGGTTTCGCATCGCAAAATTGTATTTGAAATATATGTGAAATTTTGTTTTCTAAATAAATAAAATAAAACAAAATTGTTATTTACAACAACAACTACTACTGAGTATTGTCACTCACTGGCAGTGCACGAGCACGGGGCGCGAGGGCGCCGGCGGGGGCGCGGCGGGCGCCGGGCAGGGCGCCGCAAGTTCAGCCAGCTCACACAGCCCACGCGTCACCTCGGGCACGTGGCCCGCGGCCGTCGGCCAGCCGTGGTATTGGAGCTGCCGGACGGAACACCACTCGCCGCTCTGGAGATACAAAACATATCCTTTAATTATATAATATTAACGTACTATAAACATAAGAGCTAGCGCGCAAGAGCAACTTTTGTCTCCACAACTATTTTGTCTCTCCCATCAACTCTATGGGGAGTTGCGTCGCTACGTGCGCGTACATTCTTACTAGCCCATAGAGTTGATGGGAGAGACAAAATAGTTGCGGAGACAAAAGTTGCTCTTGCGCGCTAGCTCTAAAAGAACTCAATATACTTAATTATCATCTATTAAAATGTCGTAAAAAATGACCGAGTAGCGTTATATTATTGTATTGCGTATCGACACATGTGTGTTATGTTAAAAATCGCTTATTAGAAAAATCTGCCTACTAGAAGCGAGGGCAGAGTTTCGCATCGGACGGATAAGTTTAGTTATTTATTGTTCTCCTATAATTGATTAATACATTAGATACAATTAAATAGATAATGTCGTCCTATATATAATGTAATGTGCATTTATTGTTGTGTTCCATGAATAAATAAAAAAGACGTGTGGCACTCGGGGACTGCCGCTGTAAAGCTATTGCATGCTATGCCTTCAAGCCACACCTCCGCGCCCGTCGGAGTGGGGAGCGTGAGGTTTTTTCGTTACGGAATTTCTGGATTCGGTCCCCGCGCTCAAGGCCCGCGATAGAAGCTATGCAATAGCTTAAAAAAAATATTGATAAATATCAATTGTACCTTGCTGTTGGTGACGGTGAAGTGCCGCCGCGTGTAGTACGGGCACGACTCACTCTCCTCGTACTCGACCGCGATGTGCTCGTACTGCACGGTGCCGTCGTCCCAGTAGCGCGGGCACTTGCCTTCGCCCAACTGCAAAATTTATTTATTATTAGGTATTATTGTCGAGCCAATTTAATAGGCAACATTTGACGTCTATCAATTTTATCTTCGAAGAGAGGTAACCTGCTTAAAAACATCGATTAAACTGAATTAATCGATACGGACTTGAAACATTTGTCAATCGAACTTGAAACACATGTCAATTTTAAAATTCATCAGGCGAATCCCTGTCCCAGTAATATACTTTCTTTGGTAAATTTAGGGAGCAAAATAAGACAAGTATACTACATTATTAAAAAAAACACAACGCATTTATTAAGTTATGGTGATTTTTATTCACAAGTAATCAATGCATTCGATTCTAGATGTCAGATTTCGATTTTTAGAGTAACGTCTCTGGTATTTAAAAAGAAAAAAGGTTTATTGACACAAAATTGTAGCGACGTCAGTTCTTTCAATCAGAAATTGTTTATTATGTTGAGAATGGTTTATCAGTAAAATCAAATCTTAAAATTACTTGTATTGGTCATTATTATTATAAATATGTAATCGTAATTGAAAAAAGTTAAGCAAATGTGCAGTTCTAACAAAACGAAATATCATGTTATTCTATGTCGTCGTTACTAGGTTACGTTGTTGAATTTTGTTGAACTGTCAAATGTTGCCTATTAAAGTGGCTCTACTATAAAAGCTAATTAACATGGAAATTAGATACAACGCAGCGCACACACGATCCAGTCTTAACTATACATACACACTGATTGCATATTTTTAACCTATTTAAATAATGGAAAACTAGCTTACCGCCCGCGGCTTCGCCCGCTATGACTTAAACCTAATAAATTATATACTAAAACCTTCCTCTTGAATCACTCTATCTATTAAAAAAAACCGCATCAAAATCCGTTGCGTAGTTTGAAAGATTTAAGCATACAAAGGGACATAGTGACTTTGTTTTATACTATGTAGTGATGACATAATATAACCGCGATATTACCTCACTAAGCATTACAATGGTAGATACGTTATGTTCGGAAACCATTCGCCAGAAGTCCATGATAGTGTTCGGTAGAGGGTCCTGCGTGATGATGAAGCCTTCCGAGTTGTCGTATCCTGGGCAAATATTAATTAGTAAGCTGAGAAATAGTGTCAAATTATCTTTATTAGTATAGAAGTCACTTAATAAAGATATTGAACACGAGATCATGTTGAAGTTGCAATCTTATTGACTTAATTTTTTCTGTTGTGGGTAAAAAGTAAAAGAGTAGGAATCTAATTGATTATTTTTTTAAGAAGAACTCTTCATTTAGTAAGTAGCTTAGAGTAACTAAATTCCATTTGTTTTTGAAGGAAAAGTTAATACGTGTCAAATAGTGTAAACATTTATGTAACTACAAATTTTATGTAACTGTGTATTTTTTTTGAGTCAAATAAACTTTTATTTGTTTATCTACAAATTTTTATTTATTCATTATTTATTATGTCATTTCCCAAATGTAGAACAGCAGGTCTGACTCAATTAAGCGTCAATAAGTAAAAATCGACTTATTTTAATAGTTTGTAAAGTTTAAATTTTATGTAACCTATTAATCTGTCTGTGTATTTTTTTTAATCAATTTAACTTCATTTTTCCAAGTACCGTTTCCAAGTAAGTTTTTTGAAGGATCACGTTGCTGAGTGTAACAAATTATTTGAATTGCGACACGTGACTGCTGATGAAATTGTTAAAACTTTTAAAACATTAAATTTAAAAAAAACATGTGATCTCTGGGGTATGTCTGTAAATTTAGTAAATAATATCATAGAAAACATTGCCAATCAACTAGCGTTTATATTTAATCAGTGTTGCGACTGTGGTATATTCCCTGATATACTAAAGTTTAGCAAAGTTATTCCTTTATTTAAAAGTGGTGACCAAGAAGACAGTAATAACTATAGGCCAATTTCCATATTACCAACTTTGAGCAAAGTCTTCGAGAAACTAATTTTAAACCAATTAAGTAGTCATTTTGCATCAAATGTAAACCATTTGCACGCCAAACAGTATGGTTTCACAAAGGGGCGCTCTACCACTGATGCCGGAGTAGCTCTTTTGTCACATGTATACAAAGCATGGGAAAATTCAAAGAATGCTTTGGGGATATTCTGCGACCTTTCTAAGGCTTCGACTGTGTAGAACATTCCACTCTATTACGGAAACTAAATTTTTATGGTATCAAAGGTTTAGCTCAGGATCTCATAGCTTCATATCTTCAGAACAGGGTACAAACCGTTGTCGTTAATGGAGAGAAATCTCGCGGTGCGCCGATTAACATAGGTGTTCCGCAGGGATCTATCTTAGGACCGTTTTTGTTCTTAGTGTATATTAATGACCTACCTTATTATTTGCAGGATATGTGTGAAATAGTACTGTTTGCAGATGACACTTCATTAATATTTAATGTGGATAGACATGACACAAATGTTGACGAAGTAAACTCTGCTCTTTTACGCATATCCAATTGGTTTAATGCTAATAATTTACTATTAAATACAAAAAAAAACAAATTGTGTAGAATTTATCCTCCCAAATGTAAAAAAGGTGAAAAGGAATATTATTTTAAACGGGGAGGTATTATACCCTGTGGAATCTACTGTTTTTCTTGGTTTGACATTAGATGAGAAGCTTCAATGGGGGGCCCATGTTACCACCGCCGCTGCTAAGCTCAGCTCAGCTGCATATGCAGTTAGAAGAATAAGGCATCTCACCGATGAAGAGACGGCTAGATTGGTTTACTTTAGCTACTTTCATAGCATTATGTCCTATGGAATTCTACTATGGGGCAGGGCTGCAGATATAGAAACTATATTTATATTACAGAAAAGAGCCATACGCTCTATATATAATTTGCGTGCTCGAGACTCACTAAGAGATCTCTTTAAGAATACTGGTATCCTTACTGTACCGTCGCAGTATATATTTAATAATATTTTATATGTACACAATAACGCTTACTTACACACAAAAGTAGGAGATAGACATTGTTATGACACAAGAAACAGAAATAAAATTGAAATACCATTTATCCGGCTAGCTAAAGTTAAAAATTCATTTATGGGTCAAGGTATACGCTTTTACAACAGAATTCCTCATAATATTAAAGAGTTTAGTAGTTCTAAATTTAAAACTTATATAAAAAATGTACTAGTTCAGAGAGCCTATTACAGTATTAAGGAATATATGGACGATAAAAACCCATGGAGGGTTGTCGCGTAAAAACCACAGGACAGTTCTTTGGCATATTACTATAATATATGATGTTACATATGTAATTTGTAAAATTGTAAAACTGACATGATTAAAAAGAGCAACTATGGAGTTTCTTGCCGATTCTTCTCCGTAGATACTGCTTTCCGAATCGGTGGTAAATGTTAAAAATATGTACCTAATGACGTTTCAAAAGTGCTTCTAGAAGAAGTCTAATTGAATAAATAAATGTTTGAGTTTGAGTTTGAGTTTACCCTACTGCAGAGTTAGTCAAAATCGATCTTTTTTATTCATCGTAAGTTAAAACTTTAATAATGCACAGCGGCTAATTTTTTCCCAAGTACCCTCAATGAAGGACGCGTTGATGTACGTCGAGTAGTCCCTGGCGTAGTTCAGGCGCGTTGAGAGTAAAATCATGGCAATACCGTTATGTCATGGAGTAAGGCGACGATTTTGGCATATTGAAACCTTGCCAAAGAAGTTTCACTTCTGACACGTGTGTTTGGTAGACTTGTTTATTTTTTATTTTTTTTTCAAGTACCCTCAATGAAGGACGCGTTGATGTACGTCGAGTAGTCCCTGTTGGGCAGCGGCGCGAGTATGACGCGGTTGCGGTCGTACGGCAGGCGGTCCGGCGAGCGGTTGCGCGCACGCACTTCGTCGCCGCCGCCCGCTGCGCACGACTTGCCCGCTTCGGACAGTGGGGGGGAGATCAGCTTCTGTGGGGGGAGATGTATTATTATGAAAAAAAAAAACTACCTGACCCATGAAACGTTGTCCTGTCACGCAAATTGTCGAACCCGTATAGCGGTTAAGTGTTCGCATTTTTTTAATTTTTTGGTTTTCTTTCGTAAGATCTATCTCCTATGAATAACGAACACATCAAAATAAAAATTATCAAAATCGGTCCAGCCGTTTTATGCGTGTTGCCTAAGGGAAATATAGATTCATTTTTATATATAAAAATTATGTTACTATGACTTACATCAATTAAACAGATTAACATATTGCAAACATCGCTTTTGGTCATTTCAATTTAAAAGTAGTAGTAGTAAGTAAACTTTACTTTGACCCATGATGACCACGCCAATTAATCACTACATTTAACAAAAACACATAAAAATATATGTTATCTAATTTTAATTTATTTCATAATTTTTGTAATTCAATCTGCTTTTTTGTTTTCCTGTAATTAAGTTCACTGACCTCAAACTCCATTTCCATTAGACTCTTATCGCTTCCCTCGGGCGTGCTGCGCAGTCTGTCGATGGTGCTCTTCAGTTTGGACGCCGGTATCTCTGTGTCTCCGAAATGCGCGTACTCCACTAGTGCACGGTACACGAACACGTATTGTTTCTGTGGACATACGTATAAATTATGTTTATTAACAGAAAGAAAGGGAATTTCTGATTTTAATTTTCATATCATCTATAGTGGATCAAATAGTTGAACATCATTTCAATTAATTTAAGCTTCTTTCCAATAACCAATCATTTATCTACTTTATTTCCATAAATAACATCTCAAAGAGCACCAGATAACGCACCTTTCTAACTGAGTTGGTCGCACGCACGCACGCAAACGCATCCACATTGCGTACACGCACGCACTCACCCGCTCACATACACTCGTCCGCGACGTACTCGCTTTCCAATGGCTTTATGGTGTACTAGCTTTCCGCCCACGCCTTCGCCCGCGTTTTCAAAGAAAAACCCACATAGTTCCCGTTCCCGTGGGATATCCGGGATAAAACCTATCCTATGTGCTAATCCAAATTACCTTCTATATGTGTGCTAAATTTCATTGTAATCGGTTAAATAGTATTTGCGTGAAAGAGTAACAAACATACACATACACATCCATCCTCACAAACTTTCGCATTTATAATATTAGTAGGATTAGTAGGATGTACGCTACGTACACGCACGCACTCACCCGCACACATGCACCCTTCTGCACTTACTCACCAGTGACGTAACGCACTCACACGCGTACACACACGCACACTTACGTCCGTATTGCGTACCCACACGCACTCACCCGCACACATGCACCCTTCTGCACTTACTCACCAATGACGTCACACTCAGCGGTGACGTCACACGCACGCACGCACGCACGCACTCACCAGCGACTGCACGAGGAAGTTGCGCTGCGCGCGCAGCTCGGCGACGCACGCGAGCACGGCGACGGCGGCCGCGTCGCGCAGCTGCTCGAGCAGCCAGTCCAGCGCCACCAGCGTGCCCGTGCGCCCCACGCCCGCCGAGCAGTGCACCACCACCGAGCGGCACACGCCACATGACCACGCCTCGTTCACGCGCTGTAGTCACGATTATTAAATACATTTATTAGAATAAAAAAATTGGTTGTTTGTAAAGTAGGTTTACGATCGAGATGTTTACGTGATAACATAATGCAGTGGCAGCGCTCGAGATGAGACGGGAGATCGGTCCGTCTCTCTCTCGTTATACCTGCGATCGCGCTCGTGAGGTTTTGGTGTGACACAAGTTTCTGAACATGTCACCCGACTAAAACGATTTTAAAGACGTTATCACGTCAAAAAAAATACATTTTGTAGGTGCTGTGCTGACGCAGGATTTTCGGTCGCGTCGCACATTCACAAAGCGTCGCCCCCAGTTGTCCCGTAACTCGCGCCACCGACCCACGTCTAGTAGTTAGTATAATAAAGTAATATATTTTTGTGTAACTTAGGGCCGATTTTTCAATCCTTGTTTAAAACTTATTCATCGAATAACGTATTAAACTACCATTTCAACAATGTATTCTAATTGTCCCTATTAGACAGTTCATAGGTGACATTTTAATGTGTAATACTTTATTGGACGGATAAATTTTAACCGAGGATTGAAAAATCGGCACTAATTAGAATAAAAAAATACATTTATTAGAATCTCCAAAGTACCACCACCACATAAAAAAAACGATAACAAAAGCACTCTACTACTATTACTACTATTGTAGCTCTTATGAGCTTCCAAAATTCCAGATTTATTAACACAGATACCACTATACAATTACAATAGCCGAGAAAGACACCGCAAGACAAAAACCTCGTTCACCCTCTGCGCGCATTATACCAACGTTACTACAATATTCAACATGAAAATTACTACATACAACTTACTACAATAAATCAAAAAGATGCCGCAATATCACGCCTCGTTCACACGCTGTACCATTATTCGAATTGAACATAAATTTAATACAAAGTTTATTTAATTACAATAACCGAGAAATACGCCGCAAGATAACGCCGCGTTCATGCGCTGTATAATTACTCACGATAATTACCACCATATTCATACAAAAATTGCTCCAAAACGAAATAGGCAAAAGCTCATAACGTTGATACTTTATTTAATTAAAATAGTTCAAAAAGACGCCGCAAGACCACGACTTATTCACGCGCTGTACTATCGTACAAACATTATTAGAATAGCACATAACATATACTGGGTGTCCCACCGTCGATGTACTAAGCATAAAGAGACTTATAGTTTTGAGCTGAATACGAAAAAAAAACTTATAAAATTCCAGATTTATTAAATTTTTTAATAAATGTATTTTTAAAACGCAAGTAAATGAATAAAATAAATTTTTATATAGAGTGAGTACTATACCTTAATAAACTTGAGTATCGAGTGCGGATGCTCAGGCGCAGCGAAGTCCTTCCACATAAGGAAGTGGTACTGCTTCACGAGTCGGCTCTCACCCTTGGTTTGCGGTGATGTGGGTGCACTCACTTCACCTCCACCACAATCTGAGAAAAATTATGTGTTAAAGAAAACCTAAAAGATGGATATAAACTAGCCTTACTTTTGGGAAACTAGTTTCAAATTTGACTGCTTTTTAAAACTTTGGCAATGCAATTTCCGGCCTTGATCTAATAAGATAAATAAAATTGCGTAGCAATTTTTATTTTCAAAAATATATCATAATTATTCAATTCTATTCTATAATGCCCAAACTTTTTTAAGTAGGTAATTATAAAAATTATAAAAAATCAGTTGCAAGTCGTCAATTTGACTTAAAATTTGAATTCAATTGTTGTTGTTAAAAATCTATATTGATAAAACAGATTAAAAATAAAATGTTCAGTATTTCATTACCTCCATTCCGCTTAGCGACTCCATTATTTTCAACTATTGGCTGTCCGTCCGAGTTTAACGGTTGCTTCGATATTCTCAACTCCCGCACGATGTAATCGGAATACCTTTAAAAATTGATTATCTGTGTTAGCAACTAAAAAATAAGACATTGTTTTTAAAGAGAAGGTTGAAAAATACGTTTTATGTTATTAAAGGGCACAAGATTTTTTTAAAAGGATATGCTTGAAATTGATACGGTATAATTAGATTGGAAAATTAACTTAAAGAATTTTTGTTATGAAAATAAAACTAAAAGCGAATTATGCAAAATTTAAGGTATTGATAACCTCCTCGTTTTTTGTGACAGTATAATAAAATGGATAATTAACTTAGGATTATAACGTCGCGAAAAAATACTTAAAATGCCTAAGATAAAGTTCAAAATAGTATGACAAACAGCTATCACACATATAAACACAATAAGCAGAGCTAAAAAGCTAGTTTCCGATAACCGAATTATCACTTTACAATATTAAAACTATAATCATGTCCATTAAATATGAAAATTTATGACAAATATCTATCACATTATATCATATCATAGCAGAACCATATATAAAATTAAGTTTTTACTCACCGTTTCTCCGACACATGGTGGACCGTTATACTCCCAAAGGCCCTGGTCCCCCGCACCTCATCCGGCCAGTACTTGCTGCACTTCACCTTGCTGTACTCCTCGAGGTTGGTCAGCATCACGATCAGCTCCAGGCCATGCTCCCAGATCATACGCCAGAAGTCGTTCACGGTGGTGTCTGTGGGGCCTTGCGCGCAGATGAACTTTTTGCGCTCCTGGGTTGGGGCATTTTATGGGGTAAATATACGATTTTTGGATTATTGATAAAAAGCAATGGATATATTCCACATAATATATGTCAAAAATGTAAAAACCAACCAAATTTTATATGTTTTGACCAGATTTATAGTAAACAAACTAGATAAATGCGTTATTATATGATCAGCTTTATGATGTTGACCAGCAGAATTTAACTTGCAATTACGTCACAATCGTGACGGGGTAAAAGTGATCTATAATATATAACTAATCTTATTGCCAATAAATATGCGAAAGTACCAAAGAACAATATAGTTAAAATAATTTTAAATGACAATAGACAGAGATCTATTTTGCTCTATAACTATGTATATCTAGAGAAGTGACACAGATCCTATATTTATGAAGTCTATAGTAAGACACAAAGTCTAAACACTTTCAAAACTACCCCCTCGTGCGGAACACAAATAAAATAACACATAAGAAGCAACATGCTGTACCTGATTAACATCCGAGGGGTCCTTAGGAAGCATAGAGACAATCACACGGGTTAGAAATGTTGTGCTCAAGTTGTTTGGGAAATGCAAAACATTTTGACGCCTAAGTGCATGCACCGTGCTCTAGATTTGTGGCTAATTAGACTATTTTTGATAGAGCTAGAAGAATTTTCTTGTGTTTGATTTTACGCGAGTATTATACATTTAGAAATTAAAGACTTTTCAACGGATTTTAAACGCAATTTAATCATTATATTATTTTCCTGACGTTTCGAACACTTTACAGGGGAGACTGAGATGTTATTCGTCTTGAGACGAATTCAAGTCTTTAATTTCTAAGAGCTAGAAGAAGTTATTAACAGAGAAAAAATATCCTATTGCATCATTATTCTGCCTTGCAGTAATTAACTGCTTTGAAATGTCGAATTAGACCATTTTAATAAAGCGCGAAGAAGTTATAATGTACAGAAAAATACCGTCATAAGGTATACTATTTTGACTCGGGCAGATTTACTTTAATTATTATTAGTAAAGCAATATATCGATGAACCAATTCAATTAATTTTAATTAAATATCTTTGTACATACAAGTGCTTTTTGTGGTTAATTTGGGATAAAACAAAAAGACACACAATTCATATACAAAGACGTATACAACATTTTTTAAAGTGAGCGTTGTGGAACAGTCAATAACGCTATACAAACTGTGGTGTTACATAAACAAATTTAACACTTTTGTATTATAGAAAGAAACCCTGCATATTTATTATTTATGTTGTTATTTATCAAAAGAAATCCCAGTAAAATAATTGAACGAAACATCTTACATACAATTTGGTCCTTTTTTATAATATTATGTCATCTTATTCCAATTTCCCCAAATTTCACACATAAAGTACCTAACAAAACACTTACCTTATACCCCATAACGTAATTAGCGTTGATATAATCGCTTCCCGGCACTCCATCTATGGGGCTCAGTTTGACCCGGGTCTGGTCATACGCCTTGATATCCGGGTATCTATTCTTGGCCTGGTTTTCCCGGGCTTCAGACGCGTGTGTCGTGCGATCCGGGAAACACTCGGGCAGCATCTGCAACAACTTGGTTGCGTTTCGTTTCTTATTATAATATTTGGTGAAATGGAAGAGCGAAAATGGCATGATTTTTTAATAATGTTTAATGTGAACAGATAAACGAAACACAATTTAAATAAGGCACATCAATTATTATAACATTATTAATTTTGAATAAGGATGTAGTGAACAGATAAGGGTAATACAATAATTTTCAACAAGACACATACATTAGAAGACAATTTTATAAATAAAAAACTGAAATGACGATGATTTGGAAAATCGAATGATACGTTGGATTTTTAAAAATCTTTGAAGTATCTATAACGAAATGTACAGTGACAGATGTGAAAATTAATACAATTACTATACTATAGAACCACATATACTAATTGAACGAGAACTGCAATAAAACATGAAATAACCTCAACTTACAAAAAATGGTCCTTCGAGCCGGATAAACGTAATGTTCAACAAACAAAAACTGTTTAAATCTAAACAAAAGTTTTTCAATACTTATTCTATATCAAAACTGAACTCCTAAACAGTTAACACATAAAAAGGTTTAATTTAGGAAACATTTTCAATACAAAATTCGATTCCCTTACAAATATTATTATTACTATATAAAACATATTCCTTATAGTAAAGTTTAGTGAAATTTCTCTATACAACTTTAAATTCCCTTACACATGAAATAAACTTCCTATAAAAAAATCATCATATATCATCCTATTATTAACTATAAATACCTCAAATTCCTTCTGGAAGCCGTAATCCGAGTCCGCTTGTCGCTCAGCATACGCGGCTGGTAATTGGTCTATTGGTATTGGCGGCATGTCGGGTGGTGCAACACCACCGAGCTGCTGCCGCCCAATGTGACCCACTACGTATCTGCAAATTACATAAGTTTTTGTATTAAAAAAAAATCTAAGAAGTACGTTAATCCAAAAACGAAAGAAGTTGACATTAAAAAAAATTGGGAATGTTCTTTTATAAAATGAAAACGATATTTTATAGTGATTAGAATCGGTGTAAGATAAATGATATAATATCCACAAAACTTATGTAAATGAAGTAGTGAAATAACTTTGATGTATTATCATGTTAAAAATTGTAAGTCATACTTAATATTACAAATATTTTATGTGTTATTTATTTTGTATTTTCTATTTAATTAGTATTATATTGAATGGCTGGATTTCAATGTTAACTATTATGTGAACTGTGAAGTAGAGTAAGTAGAATAAATATACAGTGTATTAATACGCATGCGTACTTGTGTGCACTGAGTACTTATATATTTTTTCGTATGTACGTATGTGTTTGTTTGTATATCCGTGCATACCTCAACGCAGCCTGCAGCGGGTTCATCTCAAGATGCGCGTGCGGCAGTTTACGCGAAGACCGCGCCTGCGCAACGCACACGCCCACCATCACGGCCACTACTAACCCGGCCACTGCGCACGTAGCCTGCGCATGCGCATACAATACAATTTAAACAAGTATTCTATCTATCAATCTACGAACTCGTCAAATCTGATTTATACTCATTTAGAAAAATAGCAAATTTTAATTCTGAATTTAATGAAATTTCAATTGATTATTTCTATTATTCTTGTTTCCTAAGTTATTTTGATTAAATTACATTTGTCATTACATTATCGCAAGTAATAAATGCCTGTAATTGTTGGTTATATTTAGTGTATAATTTTATTAAACACGATATCTGATGTAGCTCCAAACGCAAGAAATATGAACTGTATAATTTGAATCATTGTAAAAATATATTGGAACTCTTTAAAAACATACCAGTAACGCGATTTCGAGTGACGTATTGTGCGTGGAGGGTCGCGGGGTTGCAGCCGGCATCAATACATTTACGTATTCGCTGTAAATCGGCTCGTCTTGTTCATTGCCAGCTGCAAATTTTAAATATTTAGTTCCTCCAATACCTTCAGAGATTTCATGCTTCATAAGATGTTATAAAAATGCTCCAAAATATAGATAAATAGATTTGTTTTGTATTTATCCTATAACTATAACTAATGCAGGACGGAATATTAAATAATTAATAATGTGTCATTTTTCACCCTGTTACTTTTAAACTCTAAAAAATTGTCACAACATTTGAATTTGCAAACAAATAAGTACATTTATAAACGGGATACTCACGTATCAATTCCACAAATAACGTGTAATTGGCTGCAGGGTCCAAGTGGCCATCTTTAACTATGACTTCCTCCCAATCCTGCTCCTCATCCACGAGCTTGTCCATCATCATCGGGTTCTTCATGTAATCCCTGGTGAAGAATTATTCGGTATAAATTTATAAAGAATAGAAAAAATTCGATCGAGGCATCCTTTCACGCCAATTTGAACGCCATAAAACCAAAAATATCAAATTCAATAATTCGGTATTATTTATTTCATAGATAAAATTTCATCGCTAGTGGTGGTGCAACATTATTCTCATAATTTGACCAATATCTTTGCCATGTTGTTACAATTTTTCGTCTTTATTTACTTATTTATGTAAGTAAGTATGTAAGTTTAATGAACATTGAACAAATCAATTCGATTGCACTTGAATATTTACGCTGTCGCCTGATTCACCATTCGAAAAAATATATTGTGATAATTATAAAAAAAACCATACTTAATTTAAAACATTGCTTGCTTCTTTTTAGTCAAATTCAAATTACCTTAATTTCAAAGAATGCAGTTACAAATATAGGTGATGTTATTACAATTTTATAGTGCTAATACATTCTACTTCATTCTAGCCACTATCTGGGTGTGCAAAATGCAAATATTTAAACAGAAATTCTTGAATGTCACCACAGTAATTCTTCATTGTCACAGATTCCGCAATGTAATAAATGCTTAAACTCAAATCATCTAATCAACAATCTAAACTAAATTTAACATTTCACCCACCTATCTACCTCCACATAGGACCTCCTCTCTCGCCTCTCCTCATCAGGATCCGCGGTCGTGTCCACTTCATCATCAAATAATTCATCCCTGGTCGTGGGCGCGCTCGTGGTCGTGGGCGCGGTCGTGGGCGCACGGGGGGGCACCACGGGCGCGTCTAATGGCTTGCGCGGTTTGAGCAGACACCGCTTGCAAGACGGCCGCGTGAGGGCCGGGTCCTCTTTGTCGTAGATCGATTTACCGTCGCCGAGGATTACCTCGGAGTCGGAGGGGAACCTGTCGCTGTTAAGGTTACACATTTTTATGAGCGATGTGTAATTCATTTAGTTTTAATAATCACTGATTGCAATGTACGGGGTTCAAGGAACATTTACTTTGCATCTACTATTATTACATATAAAATGAGCAATCAATTTAATTAACTGCGTTTCAAGCTTTATAATTGATCATTTTAAATTAAAAAAGGTATAGCGGATAATTATTTTATCATAATTATCTGCTACTTCTTCCCTTTTTTCTTACTAATCTTTTAACCCGCCCAATCAAATATTAGTAGAAATATACAAATACCTTGTAGCACATATAACACTGATATTGTACACCTATAATCTACATGATAAATGTCCATTATTCTCATTTGGTACATATGTTATAACTTACTTAGAAAACACATCAGTTATATATGCCCCAAGCGTGGGTTGGACTGCATGCGCCTCTTCATATTGTAACACGCTAATATCTCGAGCTGGGGGCAAGTTCGTCCAATCCGAATGGGGCAGTAGCCTCACCAAGTAGACTCTGGAAATAATAAAGTACTTTTAAATATAGAAATTGTGACATAATTTTTATGGGAACAATCATAAAACATATAGTACTTCATAGAAACATATTTAGTATTATCTATGATTATTTTTTTTAGATATACAGTCTATACAGTAATATACAGTCTATATTGCAGTAACATCTTTTATTAGATAAATAATAATATCAGGGAACATTTAATTCATAGAATTAAAAAACGAAATCAATAAATTCAACTAACACTGGGCAATAAATAATAAATAAATACAATTATATTAAGATCGTACCTGTAACAGCAGATAGGTCCATTCCTTTCTGAAATCCTCGGCAGATACATAGTGAACATGTATCTATCATTTTCCAATATCTGCAATAGAAATAAGCAATTTTATAAATTGCCATACCAACAATTATTATGCCATAACACAGTATAAAATGAGTTAAGTCATTCTGGCGTACAAAATCGAATCTATTCACAATACTTGAAATAATATAAGTGAGTTTAATTGTAATTCGTCGATTTAATCATCTGCCAATATCTGTACAATATCTAAAAAAGTATAATCATCATAATAAGTTTAATATAAATTATTTATATTCTTTAACCTCTCAACCACCGAGCGGCCAGATCCGACCGCGACACAATAGATTTTCTATTGTGTCTGTGATTCCGGGGCCTGATGGATTAAAAAAATATATGCATACAGCATTTGAATGCTTTAAAAAACTAACTACATATTCAAATAATACAGTGTAGTAAATCAACTTAAATTAAATGTTTCTCTATTTGCTATATTATTTCCTTTGTATCACTTTCTTTCACCCTAAGCACACTTAACAAACATTTCTCTCATCTCTTCTTCTCTCTCTATCTCCACTTATATTTCCTTATCTTCTATCTCTCTCCACTCACCTTTCTCCACCGTGGTCGTGGCGGGGAATCCGGCGGCGCCGGTTCAGTGGAGCAATACCTAGTTTCTTCTTCACCACGTCGACGGGTTCGAGTCATTGCGCTGAGACGCACCGTGTAGTTCGTGTTCGGTTGCAGATCTTCGAATCTATGGCGAGTTATATATTTAACTGTTTAATAATATTGTACAAAAGATACCCTATAACTGAATTGAATTTTCAATTAAGTTTCACAAAGACAAACTACCTTCAATAATTAAATTGATTGAATGGAACTTAATTAAATCGAATTTAAATAAAAGAGTACAATGTCTGGGGGACCTTATCCACATAAATGATAAAATAAAAGTGTCTATATTTATGTTTCGCCTAACTACTCAGAAGTAAAATTATAATAAAAAAGACGTGTGGCACTCGGGGACTGCCGCGGTAAAGCTATTGCATGCTAGGCCTTCAAGCCACACCTCCGTGCCCGTCGGAGTGGGGAGCGTGAGGTATTTTCGTTACGGAATTTCTCGATTCGGTACCCGCGCTAGAAGCTATGCAATAGCTTAAAAATCAACGAATCAGAATCACGCTCAAAAAATGTTTGAAGCTTATCATTCAATTCAGAATCACGGTAAAAACTGTCCGAAGCAAAACTCTGCCTACGCGTGTATGAGGCAGAGTTTTCTAATAAGCAATATAATAGACTTTAAAAATAATTGCGGCGGAATAAGGTGTTAATTTGAATATTTAAAACTACTGTCTAAACATACTGTGTTTTATCTTTATCAATATCACTATTTAAAATATATAGGTAGTTTACTTATTATTAAAGTACCTGACACTCCTAGAATCATTAGTTTTGAACTTAGTGAGCGGCCCCCACATGGCTTCCTTGATAGTTCCATATCTGTCTCTGTAAGTTGCGTTACCAGTAAGTTCCATCTGTAAATTTAAAATGTAATATAAATAGTTACTGAATGTTGCAGAGAAGTTGTAACTTGTTTTGAATGTTAAATGAATGATTGAATTTTGGGATTGAAATATAATTCTACTCTTCTAAATAAGGTATATTTTGTCTTTTTTTCGCAAAATAGAGCAGAATTATTACTGAGCTTTTTTTACACTAATTTTGGCGAGAAAGCTGACACCGATGCACTTTTAAAAAGCTCCTCATGAGGAGAGCTTTAAAAGTGCAAATTATCATTTCTCCCAACCCCAACCATATATCATTCAAAATTTTGCCATTCTGCAAATAATTAATGGCCACCACTGACCGTGTATCCCTTGATCTCCGCGTTGGGTTTGATGGGCGGCTGCCAGGTGAGGTTTATCCAGCTGCTTGCGCAGTGCACGCTCACGTTGGCCGGCCGACCCGGGATACCGTCCAGGGTCGCAGCTTGCATCTCGCTGGACCAGTTCCCGCAGCGCTTGGTGAAGTCGGAGCATGCGCACACCTGATAAATGAGAAAAATATACGATCTGTAATGATACGTGATTTTTTTCACGTATGGTAAGAAATGGTAAGAATAAGACAATGGTAAGAAATAGTATCTGAGGATACTGGATAATGAAAAATATGAATTGCATCTGTAGAGACGTGAAAATAAGTAAAAAATGGTTTGAAAATGTATCTAATGATAGTTTTTGAGTGGAAGCATTTCAAAACGATTTGAACAAGAATGTGGTGTGTATAATGTTAAAGTACTTATGAATGAACTAGGTTTTGTTAAAATTACTGCCTGATTGATTCTTAAAAAAACATTTCAGAACCATGGTTAATGTACTATTAAATCATGTGTAAAATTAGCAATTAACTACAACCGTGAAAATACAACTGTAAAAAATTGATAACTAAATCTTTATGAACAGAGATCATCCATGATATTGAGAAATAATGTTAAAGAATAACTTACCCGAAATACGTAAGTGCTGTGTGGTTCCAGATTATCAAACATATATGGCAAATTCCGACTGTCCCTGGAGTGGTAAGCTCTTCTTGGTGCCACTTCATCCATTTTCCTCGCCTCTAGAAGGTAATAATGTATTAATTCTGCAATATCTTCCGGTGGAGGAGCCCAGCCTATCGTCACCGATGTAGCGGAGAAGCCATTAATAGCAATATTAGGCACGAAAATAGGATCTTTATCCAGGGTTCGCACGGTCGACTCGTATATATGCGGTTTGCTCTGCCCGTGCATCGTGGTCACTTCTAACTTGAGCTGGTACTTCGTAGAATTTTCCAGACCTTCCATTACGAAGGAAATGTTCTTAACTCCGATCTTTTCTCTTGTGTACAGACTGAAGTCTGTGGACGGCAGTTTCCGGTACATAAGATTGTAGGTTTTGATTGGCGAGTTGTAAGATCGAACTGTCCAATTAAGGAATAGTTGAGACGCGCTGATCGGTATAACAGTGTCGACGAGAACTTGTGGCGGGGCGTAAACTATTATGTCCACGTTTCCAGAAATGTTAGTAGAGGTGACAGTATCAAATATTTGACAGACATATGTGCCATTATCTTCAGGACTCCGTATATGAAGGTCGTAGTTACTCTGTATTTGTTTGAGACCAATTTTACTCGGGGGTTTCGTTGTGAGCTCTGTTATCTCGTCATCTTTACCCCGTTTCCACCACTTCACTTCGCCAGGTTTAAAAACTGAAAAAGACAAAATAAACGTTTCCTTTACGTTGAAAATTTTAACAGTCACTTGAGTGGATTGTTGACCTAAAATGCTGTGTATCCTTAATACTGCGAGCAGTGACTATTTTATTCAAAAAAGAGGAAAAAGTTTAAAACAGCATTTTTCGAGGTTTTGCAATTAGACTAATTGACGATGACTGTTAAAAAACGTATAGGTACTGACAATACAAATAATTACCTAGTAAAGTTATGATGAATTTATGCTGACTCACCTTCAAAAACGCATTCCATGGTGACGTTAGCCTGATCGGAGACATTCTGCTTGATTGGCCCAGGGGTATTCCTTACCAATTTGCCGGGAAAGCTAAGATCTAATACCACCACCTTATCCGACCTCTTCTCGCCGAGTTTGGCAATACAAGTGAAGTTCCCGTCGTCGTCTGCTGTCGTATTTGCGATTGTAATGTTAACTAACTTATACTTCTTTTGATTGCCATCTAAATCCTTTTTGTGTAAGAGCCTCTCTTCAATGTATTGTTTTATTCTGGAACAATAATTCGACATGATAATAAACAGGAGTTTTTTTTTCTATTCAACTATGACAAGATTTTTTTTTTAATTATGTAACGGGTTTTACATGAGTGGTTATTATCGAATATGCCATAGTGAAAGACAAAAATAGAGTATGTATATTCATATTCATGAATAATATTTCATATTATGTATGAATTCACAACAACGAGAATAAATTTGAATATCATTGAAAAGGATAATGTACCTACGTAAGGGAATTTATTATTTAACACGAAAATAATTTTTTAGCTGAAATATAACGACTTTATAAGACCATCCTACTTAATTTCGTAAGTAATAGATAGATTTTTTTTAATAATTTTATTAAAATTGTGCTATATAATTGGCAGCATTGAATTATTTGTCTAAATCACATTGCTTTAAATAGAGGTTATAAAAAATAATTAATGTTATACAATTCCACACAAAAGACTTAGATAGCTGTATCGTAGACTTCATCAAGGTTATTTATTTTAGTTTCAATAAGCAATAGTTGAACTTTTTGTTAAAACCGATTAATAAAAAAAATATTCAAAGAGTTTGTTTCATGAACTAGGTATGTACATACTCATGAAAATGAATATAAAGCACTTTTGCGATTATTCTGTTCATAAATTAGTATATAAATACAATGTCTTTACTCTGTTGCCTTGATAAAACACTTTACAGTAACTAAGTATTATTTATTATAATTATTCGTATTGTCATACATATAAAATTAGTTCCAATAACGCACGGCAGGGGCGCTTTAAAACTTCCCATACACATGCTCTCGATGTCGATACGAATACTGAGACGATAGTTTTCGTGCTTGCGCCTCGACATGAAAGTATAAATGAAATATATCATGCAAAAAACCCACTCGCCCATAAAGACAATCGATAACTTGAAACAGATTCGAAATGCAATCGAAGCGGCCGG
The DNA here is from genome assembly GCA_029959065.1 of Colias behrii. NCBI lineage: Eukaryota > Metazoa > Arthropoda > Insecta > Lepidoptera > Pieridae > Colias > Colias behrii. The sequence continues at coordinate 948,162 of JARWMC010000026.1, forward strand.
CATTTTCTTAATACAATATTCATTCAAGAAATCGTAAGCCATGATTAATCAGAAAATAACTCCTCTGTTGTAAGGGAAATAATAAACATGAAATGGTTTTAGCAAATTTGCCGTAAGCTTACGCATAAATAATGTTATAACAATGGTAAATCAAAATTTTCATTTACGAAATGGTACCTAAGAATTTACAATAAATGATATATACACACGATATAATTTAGCTTAATTATAAAACACTAGCTGCGCCCCGCGGTTTCACCCACGTGGCTCTGCTCCTGTTGGTCTTAGCGTGGTGATATATAGCCTATAGCCTTCCTCCATAAATGGACTATCTAACACCGAAATAATTTTTCAAATTGGACCAGTAGTTCCTGAGATTAGCGCGTTAAAACAAACAAACAAACTCTTCATCTTTATAATATTAAGTATAGATTACTTAGGTGTATAAATACTTTTACAATCGACCTATTTTCAGTCCAATGAAACAACAAATCCTACATTCCCCTATTACTTTTCCATTCCCATACACACGAAATATGCAAGTTCTATTGGCGCTAATCGACACACCTCTCTATCCGTAGCATGTAACCTCGTCGATTGATTAAATACGCGCCCCCCTGCAACTGAGCTGAAATCTGATAACCGTCTGCAAGCTGATAGTACATGATGGTACGACGTGTATGTAATGTGCATACTTGGAACTTAGCTTGTGTCTTGATCGGAGATAGATTGCATTTTATTCGTAATTAATGAAGAATAGTTTTTAATGATGAAAGTTAAAAAAAATTGTGCTTAGTATAGGATATCACGAATAGTAGTACTGTTAATAACAGTATCTGTAGTTTTATAATACGTAGGTAGTGCAATTTCATTGCAGTATTATGGTAAGCTATAAAATGTTTAATCGCTTTTATTAAAATTGTTAACGTATAAAAGCAAAGGTAATATTCCTTGCTGTTCAACTATTTAATTAAAGTAATAAATTTACAAACTTTGTCACACGATATTATTTCAATAAGTACTATACTACAGTTTTGAATTGTTGAATTGGTACATTATGTAGTTATAATAATTATTAAAGATGTTTAATGTTGTTTTGAATTCGTTATTAAACTTGAATATAATAAGAGATTCTGAATTAGAGATATCCAAGTTAATAATCATCCTAAACGAATGTAAGAGATAAATAGAGTATTCATTCTGAAGATAATTATAATTAAGCATTGAAAACTGAGAGAGCTTTGATCAAAGATTAGGCTACTGTGTAAATTAACAAGTACAAATATTTTTATTTAAGTTTTTGTACACTTCATATACCCAGATTAACCCTACACATAAATATGTGAACATCGTCTGGGCTTATACCTACGTCACATGTATTTATCTATCGTGTGAAATAAGCATGAAATTGCAACAAATTGCGATACCCCACCTAAACTGTAATCATTATAACCGAATATTATTATAATTTTGTATCAAAAAACTGTCGCAAGTCGTCGAATTTAGTTTACCATCTGCATTATTAGTTTATTTTCCAAACGTTTTTGTCTTTATAGTCTTTTAACTCAGGACTTCTAGATTGCAACGGCTAGATATGCGATTAATTAACCTCTAAGAAATATTCTCTTTACAAATATCGTTTGATATTATAATAAAAATAGCTACGTTAAAAACAACCGCCTTCAAATACGTATACAAAATTTCAGCTCAATCGGTTACCGGGAAGTGAATCAAAGTTACTTGCTACATTTCAATTAAGTCATCGAGACATCAGACAAAAATGCTCATAAAATAAAAACTACTGGGCCTATCCGAATAAAATTTTTATGGGACCAATTCGACGCCATTCCGCGTCAAACAAAAAAAGAATCACGTGAATCGGTTTAGAAACCTCGGAGTAATCGGTGAACATACATTAAAAAAAATATACCGGCCGAATTGATAACCTCCTCCTTTTTTTGAAGTCGGTTAAAAAACTCTTCATCCCTAAAAGCAGAACACACGTTTCCCTAATCGTACCACATCCAAAACAATCACGTTCAAACATATTATACGACTCCTACATAATTCCGTAATTCCCGTAACGAATTTAGGTTAACAATGAAAATTTGAGCGAGGTCAGGTGATCTCGATTATAGCACAATGTATTCAAACGCCGGCACAATTATTTTATGTAAGTATCACAAATGTTTCTCGAGATTGTGGGTTACGAGATGAAATTTGATAACATTTGTAATCGTATTATTTGGCGGATGAAAACGTGTAATTATTTCAAGGGTTTTATTTCTATACTTGAAGAAAGACGATTATGTTATGATACATTTTGATTGTTTTAAATTCAAATAATGTAATAGTAACGTAATATTAAGGCGCCAAGGCGCACTAAAAAGCATAACTTGTGCACTAAAAAACTTTAACAAATTATTAAAGCTATTAGAAAAAGTCTATAGAGCTTATTTTAATAAAGCTGCATATAATATAGGTATAGTACCTATTCTAATATTTACGCTTACTTTTACACACGTCTTTATTGTATATTAGTTTGATAATGCATCGCAAAAATGGCTAAACGGAAACGTATGAAGCTCGTAGAATGTGACAGGAGATAAGCTTCTTAGAAGGGATGATATAGAGAGGAAACGTTTAAATATAGACACAATTCAGTTGGTCTCAAAGGCGTCTTGTTGAAAGAAACGAATAGATACAAAAATAATAGAGCATATCTTTTAGAAAACATGTTCCATTCCAAAACTAATACAACAAAATATCATTAAAATCGGTAGAGCAGGTTCGGAGGAGTTAACGACATTATAACGCACACGAGAATTCTATACGTGTGTATACTGTATAGAGATATATAAAATAGTAAATACTAAATAGTAAATACTATTCCGCAAAAAAAACCATCTAAACGCGGATGATGTCACAAAGATAAGACAATATCAAGTTTACGCGCAAACGCATTATATTAGTAAACATAATTAAACAATGGGTGACGCGAAATCTATACTATCTATACTAATATATAAAAGAAAGTCTGTATGTTCCAACACTTATAACTCGAGATCTGCTGAACCAATTTTCATGGTTTTGGATTTGTTGGATTTGTCACCGCCCAGAATAGCAGAATAAATCATAAAAACAACAAAAACTAGACGAATTGAGACGAATAAATATTTTCCCAAAATTTTGATTTTCGTACATGTCAATCATTAGTTGTCAATCCTGTCAAATACGGAATATAATGTTTGACATTCATGCGTTCAAAAATGTATTAAGTATGTGTAAAATCAAGTGTAAAATAATTAAAAAGTAAAAAGGGTGAATAAATATTGTTTGTATTTTTTAAAAATCAATTATCAAAAAGTGCAATAAAAGCAGATACATAAAAATTCCTCAAATGATTGTGTTTACGCGTGTTTTCAGAAATTAATAAGGTATTTTTGGTGAGGAATCTAACCAAGAAGGTTAGTTCGCTTAATTATTAAAAAGAAATTCTATAAAAAAATAAAAATTCTGACAATTATAATTTGTTGCAATTTCGTCGACTGCTTCAACAATATTGCGTTGACATAATAATATTATTACGTATACAACGTTAAAATTGAAACGGAGCCCCTGATTATATTGGTTCGAACCAAGCTAAATTGCGTTTTGAAGATTACATCCATTTACGCGATGCAATTAGCACAGAGAAGAAGATGCAGAAAATGTTGGTCTGTTTACTGCGACATACACAGGTCATGAATATGCGCAAGATGCAATGACATACATAATATTTTCGTCATTATGGTCGGCCAGATCTATTCATTACATTTACATGTAATCCGAAATGGATGGAAATTATTCAACTGCTGCTTCCCGGACAGATATCAAGTCATCATGTCAAATCACACATGTTTTCAAGCAAAAAATCCGATCATGAATTACAAAAGCAACACATCTTTGGGATTATTCAATGATGGATGTATTCAATCGAATGACAAAAATAAGGCTTCCAGCATGCACACATTTTAATTTGGTTAGTCGAAAGAATTCGGGCGGATAAAAATTGTATGTGCGGGGATTGCTAATCCTGTAACCGATCCAGAAGTCCAGAACGACATGACATGATGTTCTAATCACAAATATATGATTCATGGACCGTGTGGCACCATCAACCGCCAATCACCATGCATGGTTGACAGCGAGTGTTCCAAAAGGTATCCACGAAAATTGACCGCAAAGACCATCACAGGCAACGATGGTTACCCACTGTATCATCGTCGGTCGCCCGATGATAGTGGTAGAAGTAGAACTATCATAATTAAAGTGAAAGGAAACGATTTGTGGTCGACACCAGTTAAAGAACGAAAAGAGTTAATTCGAGTGCATCCCAGGCTGCAAAACGTAGTTTAATTCAATAGGTAATTTTTCTCTGACACGGGTAGGTATGAAGTATTTAAGTAATTATTTTTTTATTCTATTTGTATATGTGTTATTCATCGAAATAAAAAGCCATTATACCTATATCTATATTTATTTTGTATTATTGTATTCCGTTCATCATAGCCTAAATTAGTTCCAAGCCCAAAGGTAACACGACATTCATTGACTGCAGGGCGGTACAAAGTTCGCCGGGCCAGCTAGTTATGTATAAAGCTGAAGAGTTTGTATGTTTGAAGTTTGAACGCGCTAATCCCAGGAACTACTGGTCCGATTTGAAAAATTATTTCGGTGTTAGATAGCCCATTTATTGAGGAAGGCTACAGGCTATAATATATCATCATATAAGACCAATAGGAGCGGAGCAATACGAGTAAAACCGCGGGGGGTACGATAGGATATGATCGATTTTCCGCAAAACAAAATACATTGTCGCCAAAGCGTTTTACATTATATTGATAAGGGAACTATATTTTCTATCACCAACATTTATATTTGTCATCAAGTTGTATCACCTAATAAATAGATCTATCACCACGAAATATTTTCGTTCTCAGATAAACAAAAATTGTTCCCAGGTATGAATTATCAAATTAATGTTAATATATGTGTAAAATAAGAGATCGATAACCAATAAAATTATATTGCATTACATGAATATAAACTTCGTTCTTTTAATAACAGTTTTGTTACTTAAATAATAGCTCTGTGCTCAGAATGGTAGATCTGTCACCAAATAAATCGATTATCGATCCCTGACTGCGACTCCTTTTTATTTGATATTTTGTCACCAATACAGTAGTAACATTTTATTTCGTTCAGATATTAAATTAATAGTATTCGTTACCAATTTAATACATCAATTAATAATTTTAATGAAAAAATGATCAAAGGGGCGGAGACAAATTGGCGCGCTTTAAAAATTGATTATTTTAACTTTAATTAAGTGTTTTATCTACAATTATGCTAGCCATAAGCCAGCTATTAAACCAGAGCTGATTATTCAGTGGTTATTATTTTTAAGAATAAATATTGATTATTTTAACTTTAATTAAGTGTTTTATCTACTATTCTGCTAGCCATAAGCCAGCTATTTTAAACCAGCGCTGATTGTTCAGTGGTAATTATTTTAAACAATAAATATTGATTATTTTGACTTTAATAATTGTTTTATTTACTACTCTGCTAAAATTTTTTTTTAAATATAATAATTTATACTACCAGTGGCAATTTAGAACCTTGGGAGTCTAGTTAAGTAGCAGAATCTTTTGGTTGAAACGATGATGACAACCCTTATTTTTTATTTGAACTTAATGCAATTTTCTAGTAACATAATATGATTTATTGGTGATCTCTTTAAATTAGTTTGCTTAAATACTTATTAGGACACACCTATTATAATACATACAAAAACATTTATTTGGTACTAGACCTTATATCTCAGGATTTTAGGTGATTTATTGTGGAACTGATTTTGCATTGTTTGGTGACTACATTTTGGTGACAGATCTACTATTTTGAGGACAAACCCTATTATTTAAGAAACACAAAACTAATTAAATTGGTGATAGCTTAAATGATACCCTATTGATAACCATTGACCTATTTCGTCGAGTGCAATTCGTTTCATTCTTTCATCGAGTGTCGAACAGTTTTGATAAATTGCGAGCTTTTGCGTTTCAAAACAATGGATCTAGTTTTCGCGTATTTTCTTTTTTTAGTAGGATATGTGGGAATGTTTGTTATTATTAATTTAGCTGAAACAAGACTGTACGTTTTATATCATTTATTAACAGTATAAATAGTCATGAAAATCACATTATTAGATGCGTCATTTTAGAACAGCCGTATAATACTAAATAGGTACCTACTTAGGTAGTAAAAACTATACTAGCGCATCGCTTCGACTGCGACTTTTCATGTGATCGGCTTCCTATACATTATACAACATTTTTTTTAGAGATAGGTCCGTAATTAGCTTCGATCATTTCACAAATAAGTCCGTACAGGTATTAAATAAATACACCTAATATAATGCAATAAGATAATAATCTACCAAGTACACATCGCAACCGACCTTTCGCCAAAAACGACAGGTTCCCCGTTGAACAGCCAGTCCACTTCAGCCTCATTCGGTGACATGCTGCAGCTGACGTTCGACTGGTTGCCGAGTGCACCACGCGATGATATGTCGAAGATCTCTGGTGCATCTTGACCTGTGACGGAGGATTATTTTTAATATTGACATTATGTTGATTCCCTTGTTGTATGCATCATCATAATTATTATACTATGCCCTTGGTTATACTTAGTGCTAATTAACAATTTAATATCGTAATCATTGTAAAATTTGTACATAAAATTGTTAAATAAATGAATTTTGTGAATATTACAATGCCAATGTGCTGATTGAATTAAAAAAAAAATACAAAATTTAAATGACTATTACAATCTATTTCTTGGACCTTTTGCTGTCCCAATATCCAATAAAGAATTGTATTTATCATGGTCTACTGCTAAAAATATATATTTATAAATTGTATCAGATATTTAATGCTGGGTTGACTATTTGTGTCAATTTAAAGTTATAAGTAAAAACAAGAAAAATAAAAAAAAAAAAACAATAGAGTTCCGAAACCTCCACATTAAAGACTTAAATTATGCCTACTTTTTCAATTTCCCTTCATTACTCTTCCTAGCTAAAAAATTGGTACTGTCTGTACATTTTTGACAGAACATGCACACAGACACATATCTATTGAGTGCTGAAAGTCAAACACTTTGCACCTCCACTCGAGAGGCTCCTTACATCCACCCCTCGTGTGGGGTTGAAAACAACACTTAAAACAATAGCTTAGCCAAAACAAATAGGGTATTATGTAGGTACATGCATTTACATGTGTGCAGACTGACAGACGCAAGTATTGTATAATGGTCTAGAAAGCAGATAATTTGGGAATTATTAAGAGTAAATAGTGTCCGGTTATTTGATTTTTTAATATCATAATAAATAAACAGTAAATGAATCAATTTTGTCATTATAAGATGAAAAGAATTAACCAATGGCAGAAAAAACAACAAACCTGTGTATAATCTAATTATTGATAATAGTTCTTTGAAGAGCATATCTGACTTGAAATTAAAAATATATAAAGAAATCAGCATAATTTTAAAAACTAATTGTAATTCAAACATTTAAAGAATTTAATTTATACCCATGTATATTAGAAATTAACACCAGTATTTAAAAAAATCCATATTTTTTTAAATACTGGTGTTAATTTCTATAGAGATTACAGGATAAATGTCAAATGCACATTCTTCATTTTTGTATGTTCAAATGTTCAAACACAGGATGTATATTGCTTAGACGAAACATCTGCAAGTCTCCACTTATCAGAATTTAGGCCATAATTCTTCTTACTGAGATATGAGTGGGCTACATATTTAACTTTGTCAGACAGATTATTAATTAGCCAACAAAAATCACACCAGGATATCTTGATACAGTTAAAAATTAATAAACCAACCAATCTAGCTAGATTTTTCTCTAACCTAATATTTGTTTCTATATTTGCATTTTCTATATTCCTATTGTAGTTTAATGCTTTGTAGTTTTTTGCCTTCCTCAATAATATGACTATTCTTCGAAAATAGATTTTATAAATAAACTAATAGTTCACGAGGTTAGAAAGTTTAACCATAGAAACAAAGTCTTAGCTTATAATATTTTTACAGATATGTGCACACTAATACAAGTGTTGCATTTCCCCTACCAATTCTCTTTAGTATTCACTAATAACAATTTCATGGAGCTGGTTACAATATGTATATATATATTATAAAAAGCTCATTTATAAATGCTATGTAAGCTTTCAAAATACAGAGAATATTATTATGTATTTACTAATATTGTAATTTTCACATTAATATAATAGATGTAAAAGACCATTAATTTATAAAGTAATGCTATTGGTGGGTATTCCTATTCTTAAACATTCAATATTAAGCCAGCATATTGAACATTCTATGTGGGTTTCCCTATCAGATGACGGAATTATTTCAAATGCTATAAATATATTTTTAACTATATACTCGCACCTGAAAAACGTTTACACGTCCTACTTTATTATTCATTAAGTCCATAGGATGTTTACAAACGAGAGCTTTTACCCAAAGCGTGTGTTTATAGAAAACGTAGTTTGTAAATGTAGCAGGCTAATTTATAAAATACATACAAACAAAACATAAAATGCAAATATATTTTATCACGTAAATACTGTAATACTCACCCAAAACCGGATAACATAGTGCAATACAGCCAAAATAAAGCGCAAATGTTACGGAGCACTTCCTGGCCAAGTGAACCATTGTCATGGCGGAAGAAGCTGTCTTTTACACACAATACGCGAAACACCACGATAGTAAACTCATCACTTGTTAATTAAACCATGTTCTATTCACTTACACGACGATATCACTGATTATTTCTATATTTATCACAATAAAAAATTACAAAGCGGCTGACACCCAAAGCCGAACAAACAATCCTAGTTAATGGTGTTGCCAGTTAATATTTATAATTTCGATTACATACACTAATTTGAAAAGCTCTAGAATTATAATAAAGCATTCTCATGACAAAAAATATTTGAACTTGCAAGTTACTTTTATAAAATTAAACTAAGAGTACAAACTATATTATTTCAAGTATAATTAAAACAAATAAAAGAATAGTTACAAAATATGATGTTCGAAACATTATTGTAAAAAAGGAATATGGGATGAGTTTCAATTTAATAAACTTATGAATAATCATTTTTTTTATGAAAATTAGAAAATTATGTAGATTTTTAGTCAAAAAATTAAGTTGCAATTTACTTTTTATCACTTGTAACATTCATAGACTTGAAATAGTAACTGGTAACATTTGTTGTTTATTGACAAGATGAATGACAGACGGCGGGGTCCTAGTTCGATGGCACTTTGATTGAAACAATTTAGACGAAATAAATGACTTGTTGACGAGATTATATCCGCCTGCATATTAAATTGTAGTAAAAATGTGGTGTATGAACAATTTTTAGACTATTTTCACGGCTATGTACCGTGTGTTTTGTGATATAAAGATGTATATTCAGTGCACGTTAGGAGCCATTTTTGTATTTATTTTGTGCGTTCATTGTGATAATGCTGCTATTAACAACGAAATTTTGGAGATTTACGGTGAGTAATAATGTTTACATTCCATAATAAGCGAACAATTGACACTAAAACCATTGCACGAGTCACAGGATGTAACGCCTCGATTGTCAATGTATCATAGAATCCCATTAAAAGCGGCAAAAGGATTAAAGCTCGGATTACGCCTAATTCTAGGCTTAAACACTAATTCTTTTAAACTGCACATGTTTAACATACACGATTCTACTCTTATAAGAAATTGACAGTATTTTCAAAGAAAATATATTGAAAATTCACTTAAAGAACTAACTGGTCCTAGCTTCTTAATATTTACGTGTTTAGTTGATTAAGCACAAGCATTGACCTATGTATGTTAATTATTTCAGTAATTCAGTGATATTTTTAACAATCGAAAATAGTTTATTTGCTTGACCATAAAGAACAAATTTGTTTAACATGCTTCCATTGCCTTCTAGTCTTTAAATTGAAACACTTTTAAGAAACTAAACTCTTAAACATCTTAATTATGTCCGCCACTTTGCACCAGAGTAATTAAATATTAAATTATATATGAATAAACATAGACTGTTGACCTTGTTCCTTAATTACCTATATTAAGAGCATAAAAATCTTATTCATACATTGCTCTATTAACTCAGACGGGCTTAATAAATTGATGTGTAAAAACATACTATAACGTACTAAAGAAGTTGAAGAGTTTTTGCCTGTAAAGTTACCTTTAATTTTCGTTTTTTAACAGCTTTAAGTCATATAATGTTTCAGCTAAGTTGAGGCGTAATAAGCCTACTAACTATATGCATAATTTAATTTGTAACAATTGAATGAAATGCATCCAAAACATATAACAACTTTTAGACATAGTTACTACTTTTCGTGTAGTGGTTTCAGTGTCCTAAAGTTCTAATCAAGAGATGTTTCGCTTATTTCCATATCTAAATACTTTTCATTCTTGCTATATTTGTATCCTCATAACTCACATAGAGATGAGGTTAGGTAAAGAATAAGATAAATAACAATCTAGTACTGTAGGATAATGGGCTTATTAACACACTTTTATTAGCTTCATCTATATATTTGTATGAAACCAACCTATGTAGACTCGATTTTGACCTACTCTAAACAGACAGAATACAAGTCTGTTTTTTAGTTTTCTTCAAAATATGGGCATTTCTCTGTAAACTCGTATTTGGCTGTCCCGACCGACTCTTTCAATAAGTACTTTAATTATTTACTAATAAATCATTCCTAAAGAAACTCTAATCCCGAAACTTTAAGGGCTGATTGTTTTAAGCACCATAACTATTTTAATTTTTTTTCTACACATGTTAGAAGCTCTAAAAACACAGTCCCCTGGCTGTCCCCACCATTGATTTGTTGACTAGATATGGGATTTACGAGAAAGGTATTATAGCTACATACATTTGTCAGTAATTATCATAAAGCAAACATATTAAAATATATTATTTTCATAAAACTAGATCTCATTACGCATTTTATTATTTAGTAAACACCTGCAAACTTTGTCCCCAAAATTTTTATACAGTCCCCTGCCAAAGATTTAAATCCATAGAAAAAAAAAACTGTAAGATTAAAAAACATTGTTCTAAGTGAAACGAAACGCAATTGATGTGAAGTTAGCTACGATGCCGAAAGCGGTGACGAGACGCCATCTTGTTTAGTTTCAGAGTGACATTTGTGTGGTGAACACGTGTTTGTTCCGGTACCCCGCACAGTCCTCCGGTAAGTGATAATATCATGTTAATTACTTTAATTATTTAAATCATATAGTTTATTTTTTTATATTTATGTCTAAATTGATCGGTAGGTTCTTAAACAAACTAATCTGCATCAGTTTTTAAGATATTGTGATATTTATTCGAAATACACAGTCCCCTGGCAACAGTCCTCTGTCAGAAAATGTGGCAGGGGACTGTTTTGTATAACAGGGGACTGTGTTTTTGACGTATTGGTATTGTGTTTATGTATTGTTTGTGTAAATTTATACGATAATCTGGTTTATCAATAGGTATCATCAATGTATCATTATATTTCTTTATAAAGTTGTATTATTTTACACAGGCCGAGCGAAAACACAATAATATGGCTCCGAGAAAGAAAAAGTTATCCCGAGAGGAATTACTACAGAAGAAGAGAGAAGCAGAACGACTACGTTATGAAAAAAGAAAAAATGACCCACAAAAGAGAGAAGAAATGAGAGAAAAGGAAAAATTAAAGTACCAAAAGAAGAAAGAAAAAGGTTCACGAAAGTTGGTAAAGGATATGACACCTCGTGAGCACAGAGCTGCCCTAAAGAAGTGGAAAGAACATTGTACCGTGTACCGAACCAAAAGATTAAGACTGAAAAGTGTCACTAATACTTTTATACGAGACAATACGCCAATATCAGATCTAGAAGCATCTCCTCCGCCTACAAGACCCACCACTCCAATTCCAGAGCAGTTTTCTTCAGCTCCAAGCCCAGCAGCTTCCAGTGCTAGTCAACAACAAAGAAAGAAAGAAGCCACGACTCGACGAAAGAAGTTTAACAGGAAAAGAAATGAAAAAATTGCACGTTTAGAGAAAAGGCTTGAGAAGTACAAGAAAAGGTTAGCTAGATTTAAAAGTAAAATGCAGAAGAACGTTGAAGATACACCTAAAACAAAGATATTAAAAATGTTAGAAGAGCCTGATCAAAGAAAAGAAGTAGTAAAGAAAGCGTTGTTTGGCGACGTCATTAGTAATCAGTTGAAAGAAAATTATTCTACATTGAAACATACGAAGGAGAGACAAATTTTCAAAAAAGTTGTTACTGGTAGTCTTGTTCGAAAGTATAGGCAATGGATACCTAAAGAAATTAAATCGTTGTCTAGACCCGGAAAAAAATCCAACCTCAATGGCTTAGATGTACCTGTATTGAAACGATGTAAAATACCTGAAAGTTATAAAAGAGCTGTTCACAATTTCTTTGAAGATGATAGTAATAGCCGTATGGGAGCCGGTAAAAAAGAATTTATTACTAGGAAGACTGTAAAGAAACAGAAGAGGTATCTTCTTGACACAGTTATGAATCTTTACAAAAAGTTTATTACAGGCAACTTTAAAATTAGTTACCAAACTTTTTGTCGACTCCGTCCATTTTGGGTTGTTAAACCAAATGCTCAAAACCGCGATACATGTCTTTGCATAGTTCACAGCAACATAGACATGAAGCTCAGCACACTTCATACTGCAAATATATTGGGTTACAACAACCACCAGAAGTTACTGGAAGAGCTATGTTGCGACCGGTATAATGTGAATTGTTTGGCGAGATCCTGTCATACTTGCCTTAATAAGAACCCGAAATATAAAGAATTTGATAACAGAAATGTCATAAAATATAAAATGTGGATTTCGGAAAGGCAACAAATACAAGATTTTAAGACTAAAAAGCCCCGACTCGTGACTAAATGTTTGAAAAAAACATTTGAAGTACATCCAAGACAGCTCATAACGCAATTACAGAAAGATTTAGACAAGTTTTTTGAACACCAGCGAAATATTGTTCACCAATATAAAGCCATAAAGGATTTGAAATCAAACCTACACTGCGACGAAGTCCTGATACACGTCGATTTCAGTGAAAATTATTGCACTAAGTACTCTGAAGAAATTCAGGCCTTTCATTTCGGTGGATCTCGTGCACAGCTGAGCCTGCATACCGTTGTAGTTTATCTACAAAATTCAATCCTTTCTTTTTGCACAGTCTCCGAGAACATAACCCATTCACCTGCTGCCATTTGGACACATCTACGACCAGTTTTCAGGGCTCTTCCATGTAACATTAAACGAGTGCACTTTTTGAGCGATGGCCCTGTAACGCAGTATCGCAATAAAACTATGTTTTTTATAATGGCAACTAAACTCTCTGAAGAAATTCCTGATATTGAAAACTTTACATGGAACTACACTGAAAGTGGCCATGGAAAAGGTGCACCGGATGGAATCGGAGCAACATGTAAAAGGACAGCAGATTTTGTAGTTAGTTCTGGAGGTGACATCAACAATATTGATCAGTTTGTTACAGTTATCCAGGAGCGATGTCTTGGCATCACATGTATCGCGATTGACGGTAAAGACATTCAGGCAATGGTCGATACAGTTGAAGAGGAAGCAGCCGATCAGAAAGGGTTTAAAGGTACTCTAAATGTACATCAGGTCGCAGGTGTTTATTCCAGCTCCATCCCTGGCCTTCCCACTAAATGTAAAACACTTACAATGAAAACTCTCAGCTGCTTTTGCAACCGCGGATCTTGTGAACATTATAAGATAGGCAGTATCAACTTTGCTTTAAAGCCTAAATTGACAGTAGAAGAAGTATTTACAGAGTCCGAAGCCGAAGATCTTGAGCCTGCTAAGTCTGAATTGACACCTACACAAACGAAATCCCTTCAAAGATTGGATGATGCTATACCAGGAACGAGTGGCATTCAGAATTCATTTTACAATACAGGAGATTATGTTCTTGTGAAATATACAGCTAAAAATGTGGAATATCGTTATGCTGCTGTAATTAATGGGATTGACGATGAAGAAAATGACTTACGTGTTACTTTCCTCAAGATTTGTGACCAAAAAGCGCAGCTCTTTAGAATAGATGATAATGACATTTCAGACGTGTCATTTGAACAAGTTGTCCTAAAGTTGGATAATCCTGACTTGATTTTAAAAGGAAAAAGAATATTTTATAAATTTCCTACTGAAGTAAAAGTTTTTGAGCGCTAACTTTTTAACGTGTTAAATTAACTGTGATTTATTTGTGCCTTATTTGAATTAATATTTTTAAGGTTTTTGGAGATTTCAGTTTAATTTAATTTGAGAGAAAAGACTTTCTTTATAACCTATGTTAATGATGTAAAGATAGTAGGTGTTTCAATTTAACTGCATAAATTTAATTAATGACTGATATTATAATACTAACTTACTGTTGATCTCAAAAAGTTCAAAATATTTCTAGCACATAAGTTTAATTTTTGATACGAATACTTACATTTTTATATTACAAATTAATATAATAAGTATTTAAATGCATAGCATTGAGCAATCCATATTATAATAAATAATATTATATTGATCTCTTAGCAAGTACAAAATGTTTCTAGCACTTAAGGTTGATTTGTGATATGAATGTTTAAAAAACGTTATGTTTTCTGTTATTTTTCATAAAGAAACTTAGTTGATTATCGTTGCGAAAACATGTCATTTAAATAATAAATGATTGATTAATGTAAAATGACTTTTCTTTCAAACACATCAGTCCCCTGTCTCACTTAACAGTACCCTGTTACGTTCAAAACAGTCCCCTGACGCCCGAAACAGTCCCCTGTCATGGTTTTTTAGAAAATCGCTAATAACTCGAAAAATACGTATAAGTTCAGTGGGCCACCTTATTTTATTAAAACAACAGTTAAGTTTCTTCGAAATAGGAGACTTTTTATTGGCAAATATTTAAAAAAATCGCCAGGACAACATTTATATGGAGCCTGTACGAGCTTACAGAGAAATGCCCATATATTAATTATTTTTAACAATAGGTTCATGTATTTAAATTGACTTTAAAGTATGCACAAATTACATAATTATGTTTTTAATAAACACAGTGGAATATAGTTTATACAAAGACATCTGTTTTATCCACTTGCTGAATACATAATGATTTTAGAATAATTAATTAGTTTTCAATTAGTATTATTCATAGGATTCATAAGTACAACTTCATATTTGTTTAATACATTTAAATTCAAAGTTTTCTGAAACATAACAAATGGAAATGAATTTTTTAAGAAATAACTGAAATAGTGTGTTTGTCTTTATCATTCTTGAAGATGGTGATTAAAATAAACAGTTTAATTGTTATGTAATTTGTGCCGTTGCAATATTCCATTCTGGATTCGTCAAATTATGTAAACATATTTTTACTGGTAAATATGAGAGGTGTATTATTATTTTGTTTGATAGTATGAGTATAATACACACAATTCATTCATATTTTAATTCAAAGGCACAGCATTATACATAATAATATAAAAAAGAAACGGCTAAAATATAATAAAAACAACAACAAAACAAAAAATAAGCTAATCAAGTAAATACGCATCTTCATTGTTCCCAAGCTTTTATCCACAAACATTTATACAGAATTTCTTTGAGAGTCATTTAAATAGAAAAATGTGGGGCAACATATAACAGATTAAGATTGCACTATTATAACCTAGAAACCCCATTATAGTTGCAATTGCATCTCTTGAACCTTTTAATGACACAAAATATTAAACACTTGTAGAGTCCGAAACATTTTTTAATTACGCGGTTCAAAAGCCGCGCTGGAAGTATTTTTTAAGTATAAAAGATAAATTGAAACGAATTTGTTAAAAAGGTTTAACGTTTTTCTAGATTTTTCTGCATTCGCTTTTTTTAATGTTTGAACCAAGGTCGTGCTATATTCTATATTCGTATTATGGAGATTGACTGCATTTGTAGTTAGTTAGATTTGAACTAGATTGGATGATAATGTTAGTTCCATAATTAGATTTCATTAGTGACGTTTCGTACCTAATTAATATCGTAAATTTATTATAATGATAGTGCAGTGGTGGCTCGGGGGTTAAGGCTTCCGACTTCAGTCATACAATCGGAAGTTCGTGACTTGACGAGCGTGCGGGAATTAAATAGATTTTTCAGTTTAATCTTTGAATTATCCACGTAACCATTGCTCCAATCGGTATATCCGGCATGTCGTAAAACTAAAATAAAAATGAATATTAAATAAATACTTATATTGAACTAGCTGCGCTTCGCGGTTTCACCCGCGTGGCTCCGCTCCTGTTGGTCTTAGCGTAATGATATATATAATATAGCCTATAGCCTTCCTTGATAAATGGGCTGTCTAATACCGAAAGAATTTTTCAAATCCGACCAGTAGTTCCTGAGATTAGCGCGTTCAAACAAACAAACAAACAGTAGTTTAGATAAAAAAACAATTAGTCGACATGTATGGAAGACTGGTGGTAGATTATGGCTTATACCTGCAATGATAAAAACCTAATGATTATAAGGCTATGTAATAAAATTTTGACTCATTATTATTTCTTTATAGGTTGTTGTATCATGTGTTTATTGGTCTTTATAATGTTTTCTAAATTCCATTTCTTTGTGCATTAACAGATTTTATTTTACTTGGAAACTGTACGATTGAAATGAAGATTGTCAGGCTTTTAGCGTTAAATATCGTATCTTAGAACTTCGATTTGAAGTAAACCGATTCCCTTAGATGTGATTAATTGGAAAACTTCACCGATTGTCTGTTACGGTTAGGTATATAAGATGACTGTGTACTTTAAAACAGTTTAATAGGTATGTTAAAATTAAACATTGCAACCAAATTCTATTGGCGTCTGAATCCGTTTAAAACAATATTTCTAAATACTCGCCTAAATTAAACGTTTAGATTTCAAAAACATTCTCTTAAAATAAATCTAATGATTTCCCGAATAATAATAAATATTAAATAAATATTATAATAAATATTATTATAGGACATTATTACACAAATCGACCTAGTCGATAAATATAATATTTATAAATACATATATAGATAACACCCAGACCCAAGAACAAATAATTGAGTTCATCACACAAATATTTGCCCTGACCGGGGATCGAACCCGGGACCGTCGGCTCAGTAGGCAGTTACTTTACCACTGCGCCAACCGCGTCGTCAAATATATATAATATAATAGAATAAAACATTAATGAAAATTGACCCCATTATTTTCATTGTCCTATTAAGCTCACTAGCAAGCTTTTAAACGTCCAAATGTTAAAGGGAACTTGTAAATTAGACAAGCACGGGTCTGTAATTGTAAAGGTCTGAGGTATCGTAAACAACGCGTTTACTCTTCGGCCTGTCACCATCAATAGTGGGGTCAGCCCTTCGTAGTTCCTGTCCTTGTAGCGGTCAGTGTTGAGAAAAATACGTTTATGGAATGAACGAAAATTTGTCAACGGATACGTTGCAAACGATTGGTGTTAATTTGATGTTTATTTCGAGTTTAAGTAATGTTTTTTGTTATTGTTACAAAAGATAAACTATACGCAAATAGTAGTAGTCATTGTTATTTGTGACTTTTTCCAAGTAACCATACCGAAAACTACAAAAAGTTTGAGGGTAGGAGTTAAAAAACATTTTAAATAATAACATAAAAATTCAAAGGTAAATAGTTGCCTATATTTTAAGACAGTTTTCCATACGAAAGTTGTTTCGTATTATTTCTGAGGCATGAATAAAACTGAATGAAGAAATATTTCAAAGCTTTGCAAATGTATGCAGGAAAGTTATACATATGAATTTCGGTTTAATATGACATCGACTGAAAGTGCAATGCTCGGACGATAGGCTTTTCGGGTCAAGCGGCTATATTAAAGTATTGAAAACGAAGAAAAAACGTTAACAATCGATAACTTGGACTACAATATATAACTTGTGTAAAATAAGTTGTACAAAATGAGGAACGGTACATCTTTTAATTACCCATTTCGCTTCGCAAACGTTTGTCTTGTTAGGATATTGGATTTTACGCGAGATTTTTAATTATTTACACTAACAACGAATAAAATATTCAATTTGTATATTGTTAAAGCTCTACAACTAATTTAAAATATATTTTTCCTGTTGACAGTAGGAGGTTTTTTTATTTAAAGTTGTTATTAAAACTAACTCATTAAGGCACATTAAGAGCATCTTTGATATTTCTGATGTCACCACACTTGTGTGAAATAATAAATTTGCGGTATTAGTCATCAATAGGCAATATCGGGCGTGTTAACAGGGAATTTATGGAAATTCAAAGCATGCGGCTGCCCCATTTCCCGTCTGGAAGAAACTGTTGTATTGTCTGTGGCCTTACGCTGCTGGGTCTACAATTTTGTCTCTGTGCTCGTCTTTGTATTGGGGATATAGGTTATTTATTATAACAAAGCTTTAGATTAAGTTTAGTGTGCTTTCAATGAAAACTTTTACTATTTTTGGATTCTACATCATTACATTCCATAAGTTGGTTGTCAAACTAATAAAACTTATAAAACAGAATATACTTTTTCTTACTTCTATCTTTTTAATGGCCCTACGAATGTATAGTTTAAATACCAGTAAAAACTACTTACTATATTTTCGTCTAAACGTTAAGATGCGTTTTGTCATATTTTATAGCGATCTTGTAGGTATAGTCGGAGTTAAGTTTACCCGTTTTCTACAAAATTCGGAAATTACAATTATTACTTGTGTATAAATTAATTTGTAAAATATTGAGAATCACCGTTCTCACTCTCATTAAAAGTTTTCCTTTGAATGCAAACGTTGGTACAGTCTGATGGTTGCGCTAGTTACGTATATTTTTTGAAACAGTAGTAGTTATTGATTTTTTTGGAATATTTGATTCCACCCTGTTCTGCTTGGAAAAATCAGTTTTTCTTTATGATAATTTTTGTTTGAATTTTTTGTATGTAAATATTTAGCCGTTAAATTGGAAATTTTGTATTGCTGAAATTAATACTTACTTTTGTTAAATGTTCAATTTAAATACACGTTGAAAATGCTACAAATAACAGTAATGTTAAATCGATAACAATTCTAAAAACTTTCATTACTCTATTTTGCGAAGTAAAGAACAATTAAGTTTCTAAAGATCAATGAAATAAAGTAAAAAATCTACTAGTTGCGCTCTGCGGTTTGACCCGCATAAATCCCGATGTCTTGAGCAAATACAGCCCATTTTACTGTTTGATTATTCTGTTTTCCACAAAAGAAAGGTTAAAAGTTTATATTAAAACAATAAAAAACAATTTTTATTGTTTTAATATAAAATTTCTTTATAATAATACTTAATAGTTAAGATTGGTAACCGATAAGCACGCATAAAGAATCTTGATCCTATCACGTTTCCCAAAAAAGGAAGCAGGTCCAGAATACGATTTAAATAGACGTAAAAGTGTCAAGATTGTAAGGGTGCACTGTAAGGTCATATCCATCAATGAGTCACCGGTACCAGTCCATATAGAGAATATCAATGATGCGACTTGCAACGCTCTCCTTTTGGTATTAAGAAGGATTTTTCCTTGACGGTATTATGTACACAAGTGTGACCGTAAATTGTAATGGATAAACGAAATTCCGTTTTTTTATTCGTCTATTTTCGTCTAGTTGTACGTATGTGTGAGATTTTATATTTGTGACTGTCTGGTAATGAGTATAGTTGGTACGCGATGCGTGGTAATATCCTGCTTCCTGCTTCTATTATGAGTGTGAAAGTTTATTAGGGTAGACGGATGTTTTTTATTCTTTCGCGCAAACAGCTGATCGGATCTGTATGAAATTTTGTATACGTACATTTTAATCTGGATTAGCACATTGGTGAATGCTAGCTACAAGCGTAAAGCTGACGCATGCTAGTAGGGATAAAAAATATCGTAGGTATGTATGTTTTATGTCGTGTTTCACCTGAATTTGTTCTGCCGTTTAGGCGTAATACAAAATACAAATATAAATTCTCATATAAGTTAGTCTTAAGTTTTAAACATAATTATTAGCTGCAACGATTTTCTTCAACAAATACAAGAAGCAATAAATTAAAGCTGCAACTGTGGAGAAAATAAATTTATTACAGGAACTGTTAGCGTAAATTATTTCTATGTTACGTAAAATTTATTTATTATTTCTTTTAATTAATTATTATATGTGAGGCGAAAGTGTTTGAATGCAATTTCCGGAACTAGTGTACTTAGAACAAGAGTTAGAATATCGCATCAAGATGTTTAAGTGACGTCGCGGTCGCCGTGATTCATACTATGAATGTGAAAACTTGGTCTGTCTGTCTGTTATCGATTAATCGATTGCGATGAAATCCGGTGGAGAGATAGTTGACACTTTGAAGTCTTAAGTAGTTAGGTTATATACTAAAAACTATACCATAATTAAACATGGCTGGTAATTGCGATCATAATATGAATTTGCCAGTTCAATTCACGGCGTAAACTGTCTTTAAATAATAGGTCATAACTCATAATACAGCCAAAGTTAAGAAAATTTTAAAGTTGCTTTTAGAACCCACGTCTTACGCTTTCGTATGTATGTCATATACATATACCCTGTCCTATTTTAATATGTTAATCTTCATTATCTTAGTTAATACAAGAGGAATTCTTTTTAAATCTGTCGACAGCACTTGTATAGCATTTCGTATTAGCTGACAAAACAAAGAAGAAATAATGGGTCAATGACACAAATGTATGGTGGCTTCTGCATAAAGCAAATGTTGAGATTCTCAACTCGGGGACAAGAAGCGTGGCCTCTATTTATTATGTATTATATTATATAAATTATAAGGGATTGTATTGATTTTATACGATTACATCTTAGATACTAATATTATTAAGCTGCAGAGTTTGGTTGTTTGTTTGAACGCGCTAATCTCAGGAACCAATGGTGCGATTTCAAAAATTCTTTGAGTGTTAGATAGCCCATTTATCTAGGAAGGCTATAGGCTATATATCATCACGCTAAGACCAACAGGAGCGGAGCAATGCGGGTAAAATCGCGTGGCACAGCTAGTTATTTTATTATATTAGATAGAGGAAAGTGGTAGAAATTCATTTATAATATGAAGAAGCTATTTAGACCAAAGTTGTACTCTCAATAATGATACGAAAATTTTATGGTTATATTTCATTTCTATGTAATATATTATAACTAGTACCTTCTATTGTAATTTTTACCGTCCATGCAAATTATCTTTATGTTATCTATTCATCTAGTTATCTATGCAAATGATACTGTTATTTAATGAAACTGCCCACAATGCTATAACGGTTTACGATTTCTTCTGATCTCATTATAAATAATAAACAATTGAAGGAAACTTAATAAAAATAAAAGTAGTGAATGGACGCGGGTTGCACAAGTAATTGTTTATTTTTTATGCTATTAGGAAGTTGCTGACGTCAGCATTGTGTATTGTCGCTTTTTTAGTTACCCAACTGTGGCAAAAGGGTTATGGTTTACGGATTTACGTATTTAGTATTTACTGTTACGTATTCCGTAACGAAAAAACCTCACGCTCCCCACTCCGACGGGCTCGGAGGTGTGGCTTGAAGGCATGCTATGCAATAGCTTTACCGCGGCAGTCCCTGAGTGCCACACGTCTTTCATCTCTATGTCAGTATGCAATTCTGTAGCTGAATGTGTTAGTTTTAATTTAATCCACGGGTTTCGTTTGTTTGGTTACGGTTTGGTCTACCAACGCATGTAACTTATATAATTCTAACTGAAAATAAATAATGATTATTCCTACTATAATGGAATTCCGCAGCCCTAAAAACCTTGGTTCGCTATTTTCCCTTTTATATGAAAATAGTTGTATAAAATATGATTTATTTATTTGCTTTTGTACGGTGTACCACTTCAGAATAAGAACGTCTAATAATGTTTAATATAGTTTTCGACGAAAAGCTCCAATTAGCAATTGATTGCTCCTTGAAAAGCATTACATTATAATAATACACTACAAATATATAAACTTAATGACATGGGCTCTAAAAAAAAGTTTTTACAAACAAAAGTATAAATTTTTCCATTTTATTTTTTTCAAAGTGGGACAAACGACTCTGAATACGACTGCTGGCCATATTATGTATCTATGGTAATTACTGTGATAAGCATTCCTCGTTGTTCTATGTTTTTTATTATTTTTTGTAAAAAGTAATACACCTACTAGACTAATTTGAATGTTTGATTAACATACATATCAGAATTCTCAAGTATATATCCAATCATTTCATTTTCACAAAAAGTTAAAGTTCATTAATTAGTGCAGTGCCTGGAGCATACAAAACCGTAAAAGCTCGGATTAGAGTTATAGTGAATGAATTAATACGATCGATGTGGGATATTGTTTCTTAAACTATAAATTGCAATGTTTACCCAAATTTTTTTTGTGCACTCCATTGTTTCGTTGTTTAAAAAAAAAAATGTTATGAAAAATTAATGTTTGACCATATATTTTCACTTTAAACAGTATTTCTTTTTTTTATTCGAGTAGACATATTATAGGAATATTTTTCAAAGATACCTGTGTATAAAAATAGCAGTAGGGATCTCAAACAGATAGAAAAACGTGGAGGGGAGAGCGGAGCCACAACTGCTATGTACAATGGAATTTCTCGGCCGGTTTAATTATAAATTAAACGTACTCTATTGAGTAAATTTAAAAAAATAAGGTAATTAATTACGACTAATGAAAAGAAAAAAAATTATTAGTACCAGATCTGTTTATTTAAATATATTACAATTACCTACATTGTTGCCTACATCAAATACTTAGTTGAAATGATAATATCATCGTGAAAGCGTTCTATTAGTCGTTTTTTAATAGTTTTTCTACCGGGATATGCTCTGTAGTGATGACGTTTTTCAACTTTTGCATGGTAAATTGGCAATCATCATTCTCTTCTATGTAGGTACTTGTATATTTGCTCCATTGCTGCATCTACTTAGATTAATTTTCTTTTCAACATTACTGAGGTGAATTGAATTTTTCAGCAAATTATAATAATCCGAATGATATTTTGCTGCAAGTGTCTCTAAGTCGGTTATACTCGATATAATCTCTATAATAATCGGTTTTCTGGACGGCTATAAAATTCATGATGGATTCATTCAAAGTTGAAGTGTTGATGTATGAAATCTGACTACGCCGGCATTTTTTTGTATGGAGATACTACAAAGACCTCGTCTACTCGAGAGAATGCCGCAATTTGGACGAATTAACCCGGAAATTGAGAGTAGCAGAAGAAACCATTAAAATAATAAAAGGGTATTCAGACGTTTAAAAGACAACTTTTTCCGGTGATGTTGCACTTGCAGTGAGCAACAGGGGGGGTCATTTTGAAAATTTATTGTAATTAAACACCTTGTAATTGGTTTTATTTTGTTTGCATTAAAATTTTGCACTTACCACTTTTAGATTTCATTTTTTCGATTGAAGCCTTATGAATAATAAAATGAAATTTTCAGGGTAGCTACCTCATAGATAGAGTAAGTTTTTAAAAAGCAAAACGGATATTTTTTATGTGATTTTATTTTTTACGGGCCCTTGAAGTTATGAACATACTGGGTAATTTTATCTTTCTTGGCAATAAATTCTTTTTTTTTATTCCATTCGAAGATCTAACGATAGTAAATGTTACTATACTGAATTGGCCTTTCTTTCAGCTTAGCACACAAAAAAAATCAAGCATTTACCGCCATAATTCACGTCACCATAAATCAAAATCTCTACGTACTCGGCGATAGGTGAAAATTTGAAAAAAACGTCATAACTCCGAAAATACGAAAAATCGCATAATATACATGGGGGTGATTTGGATAGCCCTTTATGTCCTCTACCTCCCAGCTTCAGTATATCACTACTTCTTGGGACACCCTCTATGGTCAAACATGAATTTTTCACAATAATTTGTTTAAACAATGAAACAATGGAGTGCACAAAAAAAAAAATGGGTAAACATTGCAATTTATAGCTTATTTAACAATATCCCACATCGATCATATTAATTCATTCACTATAACTCTAATCCGAGGTGAAAACCCCCAGGCGCTCCACTAAATATATTTCTGATGAAGAAAAGACTAAGGTTAAACGCCAAACAATTTGGACAGTTATCAAAGCTATAACAACAATTGAAATCATACAAAGCCTGGTTTCGCTTATATTACAGTAAACGGTTACCCATAGAAATACTGACTACTCTACATCACTCATCTGAAAGTTTACACATCATTGAGTACAATCGGTTATAAGTCCAGTTATATTAAACCACTATGAAAAAAGATCAGCAATAAAACAAGTTTGCTAAACGCACTTGTCGTTCATTGCCATCTAATTTCAATAATTGGACAAAAACGTATCATTTTTTATTATTACTATGTCCGTTCGGAAACAAGTTTTGCTATTCATTCACAAATTTAACGGAGCATTGATCTCGGGTCAAACTGGTTGCATTATTGAAATGTGCAAAAATTCCTTCGTCATTCCATAATATCATTTAATATAGGTAAATATAAGACGAACAATCGATAATGAAGGCAAAAACTGGCGAAATTGAACGACTTTATAAATACTCCATAACGATATACGAGCTCATTATAATAAGAAAACGTCCATATATGTTTTGGTACTTTTCATTTTTATTTTTATTTCGTTGGGAGCACATATTGTGCTTTAATATTTTCCATATTCGTACAAAAACTCCAATTTTTCCGACGTAAACAACTCATTTAATCCTGCTCCAATTAGAGGCTCTTTTGAATTTTAATATATAGGTATTATATTAAACAAGGTATCGCCGGGTCGATAAATAGATTCATAAATTTCAAAGTCAAATTTCCGTTAAAATTAGGCATTACATAAGTTGTGACTTGGTAATCTGTACATTTCAATTACAATATTAAAACCAATTAAAATTAATATGTTATTTTCTTTCTCTTTCCAGTTCCGTCCGCTCCACAAAACCTCACAGCAAACAGAGTCATATCAGACGAAATACATCTATCATGGGCCCCGCCAGCCACCTACACTGTTCACATTCTAGACACATCCACAGACCGCAACGAAAGAACCACGCACCACCAGCCAGACCTTCAAGTCATACCAAAAGACCTGCAGGGTGATGCGCCAACGACGGAAGATAAACAAGATACAGACGCCCTTATCAAACAAGAGAGACTCAAAGATGACTACGCGTACAATTTATATAAGAACGACAAACTTAAATATAACGATGAGTTCTCAGCGTCAGATATACTAACAGATGAATATAGGAATAAGAGGGAGATTCGATCACATAGACATAGAAAGAGGCGGCAGGATAACACGACGGAAATTAGGTCACACGAGAATGGCATGGAGACGCATCAAGCTTTCGAGTTACCAATAGAAGTGGTCAAGAAGTCAGCACCTGCCAAAATCGATATAACCCAGATCGCATACGTTTTGTATTATGAAGAAGGTGTGTCGATTAGGAAAGGTGCGAGTGACTCGGTTGTTGTCATGGGAGTGCCGTCATCAGATCAGGTGAAGAGGAAGAATGTGTTCAGGAGTGATCTGGGTATGGAGGACTATTTGAACGCAACCAGGAATCTCACGCTTTTGAACACGTCCGGCGTGCCGACTAAGGTGGTTGGGTTCAGGTTGAAGAATTTGAGTAAGTAATGTTATTACATATTTCTTCTTATACGAATTGTGGCTGCTATTAATAAAGAATTAGTTATATATATTTTAACTAATGCACAATTTAATGTGTTGCAAAACAGTAGAAATTTCCATTGCCACAATTTAGCATACCTATCTTCTGCAGATACTGTTTGTTCATAAATTATATTTACTTATATGATTTTTAGCATTTATAACTGTTACATAATCATGTAATTTTCCAGAACCATTCACGCCATACAAAATTTGGGTGCGAGCGTTTTACAATTTCCAATTAACTGGTGTGAAGTCACATGACCTCATACAGCGGCTCGGACCGCAGTCGGAGGCGTTGTATGTGCTGTCTGATGTGAAGCCGCCATCTGCGCCGATTATATTGAACCTTACCTGTGATCTGCCTAATGGTGAGTATTGTTATACGAGCATAACGTATTTTTTAAGTTGTAAAAAAATGAAGTAATGTATACGGGTACGTTTTGAATAAACTAAAAGTACAGACGAGACATATTTAATACATTCTTGGGTTGTTGAGGAAGTGATTATGAGGAAGAGGAGGAGGAAGAGGAATTTTCACGCGCAAATTTAGGGGATGCGGATGAGGATGAGGATATTTTTTTGAGGAAGAGGATGCGGATGAGGAAGCGGAAGAGGAAGCGGATGAGGACGAGGATGATAGGAAATTATAATCAAAATTAAAAATTATAAAATTTGAACAAAACTCCCACTCTCCTGTCTGTACATATTATTGAATATTGATATTTTAACTACTAGGAAAATTGCCCCTTTGTCATAAAAAAGCATCTTACTCAGTGTTCATATTCAATAAATATATTAATTGGTCCAACAGTTTTCGAGCTTATTAAAATTGCAAAAAAAATATTATATGCAAAAACAGGCAAGTAACAGCGCGGGTGGCATGGTCTCGCTCGCCCGATCGCGAATTTACAAAGCCTAGCCTATACTATACTATTTGAGTCACGAGTCGGACTCAGGGGCCTTAGACAAAGTAACAATTAAAAAACGATAACGAAGTTAGAAAAGGCAAAAATGTATGGGATTGACATACGCCGCGTTAGATCACGTGGTCTATCTAATGTCAATCCCATACATTTTTCCTTTTTTGCCCCAGGTATGATTTTGTTTATGCATATTACTCGACAAAACCTAATCTATCTCAGTAAAAAAAGTGACTCAAATCGATTAGATTTTGTCGAGATATTTGCATACATTACAACGAACTACATTTTTATTACAATTGTACATACGAATAAAACCTAGTCGAATAGAGTCTCCGCCCGATCGGATCGGCCCGGCATCGCGCTGCAGCGTGTGCGTTGTCGTAGATACGGCATCCTCATAAATTTCCTCTAAATTTTGAGGAAGCGATAGCGGAAGAGGAATTTTTTTATTTAATTTTTGAGGATGCGGTAACGGTTGAGGAACCCAAAATATTGCGGAACTTCCGCATTATGAGGAAGCGGAAGAGGAATCCTCAACAACCCTAATACATTCATCTGAATGTTTTCCTTGGAAAGTTTTTATAGAAGTCGCATAAATGGGTAATAATTGAGGCAGGTTACTTCTAAAATATTTCTGAAGCATCATCAACTTGTATAGTATAAAAAGATTAAAATCATACAGCTAATGTCTACAGCTGATTTCAATTATCTATGGTATTTAAAAACGTAGTGTTATATGCCTCTACTTAAACTTGAAAAAAAAAAAACTTTTTCGTTTTATATTTATTCAGCATTTTAAAAATATCCGTAACAAGAATCTAACCTGAAATTTCCAGGTATCCTCTACTTACAATGGCGACAACCGCTAGAATACAACAACTCGCTCGACCAGTACGTGGTGACACTTCGCAAGATACCGGAGCAACAGCCAAGGACGCGTCTCACTCTGCCCACTAATAAGGACGATATAGAAACAACTATCAGTGTGGTGAGTTGGTTAGGGGTTGTTTTAGTTGGATGTAATTGAGGGTAGTTGGATAATTCATGATTGCATAGGCTTTTGAGCTCGTTTAATTTGTTCAATTTTGTGGGTACTTTGATTAATGGTTAATGGTTGTTTATTATTTTGAATGTTTTTGTTTTGTTAAATATGGAGGTACTTGGATAATAATTATAAGAAAACTGTATGTTTGTGTTTAACTGAAGTGCCATTTCAATTCTTTATGTGGACATTTTTTATTAATTTTTTAGAAGTCCGTAAATTGTGTAATCATGAACACATCTTTAAGTTTAATGTATTCCACATGATTTGCATATCAAAAGGTTTGGTTAGACCCAGTCTATAACTATTTTCGCTTACATAAAATTAACTTGAAAACCACCGCTTTAGTGGCTTTGAGGTTAGCAATTCATGTCAGTGATTATTGGCTTATGTTTCGTTATATTGAAGCCTACAAGACATATTTAGTTTTAAGGAATTTTACGCGTTAAGTCACCCTCAAGCTGTCGGAAAAGTTTTTCACTATAATCTGATTAAGTAATGTAACACCGTCAATGGATACTGTATTTTTAGAAATTGTCCTGTAATAATGGATATTTAAATTGACCGGTTAATGTGAGGTTTTCTTACTTTGGTAAAAAGTAATTGTTTTCATAATGTCCTTGTGAGGCTTTGTGCCATTAAATAAAGGTTTTCTTTCTTCTTCTTTCTTTCTTTCTTTAATTGGGTTAAGGAATTACCATTGGGTTTTTTTTTGTAATTTGCTGTTATAGTTATTATCGTAAAGCTTAAATTATTTCTAATTTAAAGTGTAAAAAGCATAGTTAGAGCCCAAGTCACAACTAATCGTAATTTTACAATGTAATAAATATCAATTCTGTTTCTAATCTTGCAGAAAGTTGAACTATGGAACGTTACGCGTTATGAAGTTAAAATCTACGCAGTTACGCTGTCAGTGGCTCGACCTAATGCTCTCATCAATGGATCCGAATCGCCTCCAGAGGTTGGTACATACATTTAATCGAGCATTAAATTTTGAACATAATGTGCTTCAAAAAATCTAAATCTACCAATGTTTTGTGTTAAAATGTGATTTATAGCAAACATAAATTTTTTGTAACATTTTTTGCTATTAATAAAGGATCTTAAAGACTTATATAAATGGAAAATTATTAGACCAATATTTTTAAGCGCTCTTACTATGATTATAAAACTTAGAATACACTATATTTTTTGTACATTTAAAAAATGTATTATTTATAATTTTTGGTCATTTTTAGTTCACCATCTCAAAATTGGGATAGATATTTAGATTCAATTGTGAAATTCATACTAGAAATTGCAACAAATTATTTTTCGTTTACCTTATATTATGTACTAGTAGGTAGCAAAAAACTAAAAACAATGTCTAAACAGCTTTTCTAACTGTTTCTCCTTCACAGACGGTATCAAGCGAATGGTGTACCGCGCATTCAGAAGCGATGTCCCCAGCTGAGATGGGCAAAGCTATGCGGGGTGCGAACGCGTCGGTAGCGCTTTTAGCCGCTGCTTTACTGACCGTTCTAGCCGCTGTCAGCGCTGGATTGTTGTATTGGAGGTAAGTAGGATATGTAACGTAGGATATGCTAAAACACAAACTTATAATTTTATGAAAATAGTTTTTGTGTGAAGGAGTAAATAACAAACATACAAACTTTCGGATTTTTAATATTATTGTAATATGGTAGGATTTGTTGGATCCGGCTCGATGGACCATTTGCGAATAAAATATACATGTAATTTCTAATATTACTTACAGATGCAGATCTCGTCTCAGCAAATGCATTAGTGCGGCTTACAATTATTTAGAAGAGGGTGGCGAGAGAGCAGCTAGAGCGCCACTTAACACTTATAAAAAGCCAGGTTAGTAGTTTTTTTTAATAAAGTTTTGTTTCGAATTTTTGTATCTTGTGATCCTTTTAGCCTGTAGGTGGTAATTATATGTTAATATTTGAAATACCTTGTTGAATGTCGAATAATTGTCGAATATGTCGAGTATCTTTTGAGTTTCGCTTTAATTAAGTGGAATACGGACAGTAAAGATAAGAAACAAAAACAAAGTGTAAGCGTATGCGAGTGCGTGTTCGTGCGTGCGTGCTTCAATATAAACATGTAGGGCTGTACTTTTTTTCCATATTTTGGACAATTTTTAAATGTATCATATAATATGTATGTACGACACAAGTTCTCTTAGTGTGGGAGCTACAGCAAATTCTTATATTGTTAATTTTGTATAGTTATTGTGTTTTTTGCTGAAATAAATAATTTTTCATTTTCATGTATGTATATTATTGCACACACAGTGGTGCGCACGCCGGTGAGCGGCGCGGGCGCGGCGGCGGGCGAGAGCGGCGGCGGGCGGCCCCCGCGCATGGCCGGCGCGCACTGCCCGCTCGTGCGCGCGGCGCACTTCCCGCGGCACGTGGCCGCGCTGCACGCCGACGGCGACATCGGCTTCAGGTGAGTGGGGTGTTGATGCTCTATATAGTACTAGCGGTCCGCCCCGGCTTCGCCCGTGGTACCTACATGTTTAAACTATCCTATCTCTCAAGTTGGATCGAACTGCACATGGTGTGCGAATTTTATTATAATCGGTTAAGTGGTTTAGGAGTCCATTGAGGAGAAACATTGTAACACGAGATTTATATATATTAAGATATATAGCCTATAGCCTTCCTCGATGAATGGCCTATCTAACACCGAAAGAATTTTTCAAATCGAACCAGTTGTTCCTTAGATTAGCGCGTTCAAACAAACAAAACTCTTCAGCTTAATAATATAAGTATAGATAATTTAAGCTATAGTAATTCGAATAAGGGTGATTTTATAAAACATATGCTTATTAAAATTTGTAATAATAATTAGAATAAGTTATGCATCGAATACGAAAAATATAGAAAAAAAAAGGAAATTAAATGAGATAAAATAATGTTGTAAAAAAAACTGACTCTAAGGATCAAATTGTGCGTATTATTCTTCTTTATTTCTTTACTTTGTATTGCCTTTTCCAAAAAATACAAAGTTCTATAAAATAATAATTCAATTTATGTTTTTACAGCAAAGAATACGAAGTAGTTGTAGCAAAATCGGCCGCGTTGGGCCACACTAGTCACCACAGCTACAGACCGGAGAACAGACTGAAAAACAGATACTTGAATATAACTGCATGTAAGTTTCACAATACTCTATTTGTTGGCACACAGACCACTCGCGCATGTGCATGTACCCTTATTATCTGTACACACACACATTATGTCACAATTACTAATTATTATCTATGTACTCATAGAAGACCACTCGCGCGTGTTCTTGTACTCTTATTATCTGTAAACAATCATTAGAATAATTATTATCTACGTGCACAGACGTCCACTTGCGTACGTGCGTGTATAACTATTATTTGTACACACACAAATTATGCTACAATTCTAAAAATACATTTCTAAAAAAAAAAATATGCTACAATAATTATTATCTACGTGCACAGACGACCACTCGCGCGTGTGCATGTATTCTTATCATCTGTATGATATGTCTCAATATTTAATTATTATCTATGCACACAGACGACCACTCCCGCGTGTGCGTGTATTCTTATTATCTGTATGATATGTCTCAATATTTAATTATTATCTATGCACACAGACGACCACTCCCGCGTGTGCGTGTATTCTTATTATCTGTATGATATGTCTCAATATTTAATTATTATCTATGCACACAGACGACCACTCCCGCGTGTGCGTGTATTCTTATTATCTTTATGATATGTCTCAATATTTAATTATTATCTATGCACACAGACGACCACTCCCGCGTGTGCGTGTATTCTTATTATCTGTATGATATGTCTCAATATTTAATTATTATCTATGCACACAGACGACCACTCCCGCGTGTGCGTGTATTCTTATTATCTGTATGATATGTCTCAATATTTAATTATTATCTATGCACACAGACGACCACTCCCGCGTGTGCGTGTATTCTTATTATCTGTATGATATGTCTCAATATTTAATTATTATCTATGCACACAGACGACCACTCCCGCGTGTGCGTGTATTCTTATTATCTGTATGATATGTCTCAATATTTAATTATTATCTATGCACACAGACGACCACTCCCGCGTGTGCGTGTATTCTTATTATCTGTATGATATGTCTCAATATTTAATTATTATCTATGCACACAGACGACCACTCCCGCGTGTGCGTGTATTCTTATTATCTGTATGATATGTCTCAATATTTAATTATTATCTATGCACACAGACGACCACTCCCGCGTGTGCGTGTATTCTTATTATCTGTATGATATGTCTCAATATTTAATTATTATCTATGCACACAGACGACCACTCCCGCGTGTGCGTGTATTCTTATTATCTGTATGATATGTCTCAATATTTAATTATTATCTATGCACACAGACGACCACTCCCGCGTGTGCGTGTATTCTTATTATCTGTATGATATGTCTCAATATTTAATTATTATCTATGCACACAGACGACCACTCCCGCGTGTGCGTGTATTCTTATTATCTGTATGATATGTCTCAATATTTAATTATTATCTATGCACACAGACGACCACTCCCGCGTGTGCGTGTATTCTTATTATCTGTATGATATGTCTCAATATTTAATTATTATCTATGCACACAGACGACCACTCCCGCGTGTGCATGTATTCTTATTATCTGTATGATATGTCTCAATATTTAATTATTATCTATGCACACAGACGACCACTCCCGCGTGTGCGTGTATTCTTATTATCTGTATGATATGTCTCAATATTTAATTATTATCTATGCACACAGACGACCACTCCCGCGTGTGCGTGTATTCTTATTATCTGTATGATATGTCTCAATATTTAATTATTATCTATGCACACAGACGACCACTCCCGCGTGTGCGTGTATTCTTATTATCTGTATGATATGTCTCAATATTTAATTATTATCTACACAGACGACCACTCCCGCGTGTGCGTGTATTCTTATTATCTGTATGATATGTCTCAATATTTAATTATTATCTATGCACACAGACGACCACTCCCGCGTGTGCGTGTATTCTTATTATCTGTATGATATGTCTCAATATTTAATTATTATCTATGCACACAGACGACCACTCCCGCGTGTGCGTGTATTCTTATTATCTGTATGATATGTCTCAATATTTAATTATTATCTATGCACACAGACGACCACTCGCGCGTGTGCATGTATTCTTATCATCTGTATGATATGTCTCAATATTTAATTATTATCTATGCACACAGACGACCACTCCCGCGTGTGCGTGTATTCTTATTATCTGTATGATATGTCTCAATATTTAATTATTATCTACACAGACGACCACTCCCGCGTGTGCGTGTATTCTTATTATCTGTATGATATGTCTCAATATTTAATTATTATCTACACAGACGACCACTCCCGCGTGTGCGTGTATTCTTATTATCTGTATGATATGTCTCAATATTTAATTATTATCTATACACACAGACGACCACTCCCGCGTGTGCGTGTATTCTTATTATCTGTATGATATGTCTCAATATTTAATTATTATCTACACAGACGACCACTCCCGCGTGTGCGTGTATTCTTATTATCTGTATGATATGTCTCAATATTTAATTATTATCTATGCACACAGACGACCACTCCCGCGTGTGCGTGTATTCTTATTATCTGTATGATATGTCTCAATATTTAATTATTATCTATGCACACAGACGACCACTCCCGCGTGTGCGTGTATTCTTATTATCTGTATGATATGTCTCAATATTTAATTATTATCTACACAGACGACCACTCCCGCGTGTGCGTGTATTCTTATTATCTGTATGATATGTCTCAATATTTAATTATTATCTATGCACACAGACGACCACTCCCGCGTGTGCGTGTATTCTTATTATCTGTATGATATGTCTCAATATTTAATTATTATCTATGCACACAGACGACCACTCCCGCGTGTGCGTGTATTCTTATTATCTGTATGATATGTCTCAATATTTAATTATTATCTATGCACACAGACGACCACTCCCGCGTGTGCGTGTATTCTTATTATCTGTATGATATGTCTCAATATTTAATTATTATCTATGCACACAGACGACCACTCCCGCGTGTGCGTGTATTCTTATTATCTGTATGATATGTCTCAATATTTAATTATTATCTATGCACACAGACGACCACTCCCGCGTGTGCGTGTATTCTTATTATCTGTATGATATGTCTCAATATTTAATTATTATCTACACAGACGACCACTCCCGCGTGTGCGTGTATTCTTATTATCTGTATGATATGTCTCAATATTTAATTATTATCTATGCACACAGACGACCACTCCCGCGTGTGCGTGTATTCTTATTATCTGTATGATATGTCTCAATATTTAATTATTATCTATGCACACAGACGACCACTCCCGCGTGTGCGTGTATTCTTATTATCTGTATGATATGTCTCAATATTTAATTATTATCTACACAGACGACCACTCCCGCGTGTGCGTGTATTCTTATTATCTGTATGATATGTCTCAATATTTAATTATTATCTATGCACACAGACGACCACTCCCGCGTGTGCGTGTCCGCGGGCGGGCGGTGCGGGGCGGCGGGCTGCGTGGGCGCAGGTCGTGGGATCGCTTGCGACTACGTGAATGCCAACTTCATAGACGGCATGCTGCCTGTGCTGAGTGACGCGGCTGTGGCTCGGCTTGAGCGGCGGTTGGAGAGACGGAAGCGACCACATAGGTGACTCAAACTTAAACAATTATTCATTCAATTTAAGAAATGCTGAATCTTCAAAAGAGTTACATAATTTCATATTTGCCACCGGTTCAAAAAGTTTCTACAGAGAAGAGACTAATTGGACTGTATCTCTTCGTTTTTATTTTCTCTTATCTGTGTATCTCTGCCTCATTTTAACAATTGAATTTGTAATAGCGCTCACTTGTAGATTTTTTATTATGCTAGTATATTAAACGTAAAGACTAATGGAGAAGAGAATAGAAGAGAGTATAATTGTATAATCGCATATAATATACACGATTTATCTTCCATTATTACCTATCATCAACTTTTCATGAAAACTTGTAAAACAAACTTTCCGCATTGAAGTACGCTTAAATATTATAAGAAAAACGTTCAATAATAAATAATGATTCCCTTTTCCAGACAACCATCAGTAAAAGCATCGAAGCCACCACCAAATCTGGCTGAAGGGATAGAATCTGCGTTCCTGAACATAGAATTCTCTGGAATCGTCGAGTCGGAGGAGCAACGTGATTCGGACAGTGATACGAGTGATGATGATGATCAACTGGATGATGTGTTTGTGGAAATCAGTAAGTTGATGAAGAAGTAACTTTAAAATACGAATTGTGTGGTGTGGTAGGTTTCAATAAAATTCATTTGCCAATTTAATTAATGCGTAAAATTTTTTACTTATTTTTCTAGTAGCAATATTACACAATTTGAACACGTTTAACATTCAATTAATTGTATTATTTACTAGTAACTAAAAATCATTTTGTGGGTTCCGTATTTATGCTTAAAAAAGGGCAGATTGTTTGTTGCAGATAGGAGACATTTAGAAGTACACAACATGTTTAAATCTTCCATAATCTATGTATTAAATAATAATTTTAATGCTATTTTTACAGACGGTGTCCCACGACAAATAAAACTGGAGTGGGTGGTGTGGAAGCGGCGGTACATAGCGACCCAGGGCCCCACGCCGGCAACACTGGACGCGTTCTGGCGGATGATATGGCAACACCGCGTGCGGACACTGGTCATGATCACTAACTTGGTGGAGAGGGGACGGGTAAGTGCGCTTGTATTAAAAAAAATATATTTTTAGGGAACGAAATTGTTGGAATGTCCAATACTAATTGAGCGAATTGAAGTAATTAGGTAATTCATAATTTTTTATCTTGAGATATAGATTAACCAGAATAAATTCCTAGTAATAAAGGGAATTCCAGAATAAATTCCTAAATTTTACACATATATAAGTTTCAATACATAAATACATATTTGTGATTTTCTATTCTATTTTTTGTACAATAAAGTGTTGTTATTAAAAGTTAAATCTTTAACATAATATGTACATTCAAACTGCGAACATCTTTTTATTTCAGAGACATATAAACACACATATTATACAAGTACAATGTATGTATGAGTGTGTACGATCTGGCAACATTGAGTTCGCGAAAGTCAGAGAGTACCTCGTCAAACTGCTAGAACCGATCTCGGAAGACGAGCTAGCGGTTATGGACCTTAGCCCAGTTAGGAATAAGAGCGTTAAAAATTTTTGACGTGACAACGTCTTAAATTAGGTTGCGACTGGGAGTCACTTATGAAAAAGTGTAACGCTCGGTAACGTTACGATGAGTCACCGAACGAGAGAGAGGCCCGCGGTCTGCCGCGCGCGCAGCACATAAATATTCTACCGAGAAAAAGACGTTGTCACGTAAAATCTTCGCCCGTAAAACCGACTTTACAGGCAACCATTTTTTTTTCACGTTTTCTTTGTATTTCGCAGCGGAAATGCGACATGTACTGGCCGTCGGGCGGGCGCGGTAGCAGCGCGGAGTTCGGCGGCGTGCACGTGACGCTGCTGTACGAGGACGTACGGGCTGCGTACACGATACGACACCTACGGGTCACGCCCGAGGTTAGTTGTTTTGTTTTTTCCTCGAAAATAGAAAAATCTTGAAAGAAAAAATGTTTAATTACAAATACTTTTACAAGATTTTCACTTATAACTAAACACTTTACATTAAAAAAAAATGTTGTGTAGTTTTATGAAACCACGGTAAAAGTGAAACTGTTCGAACGGTTCCGAACACTGCTTTGTGTAGCGCATGTCGGTCGGCTGCCGAGTAGGTATACCTACTCGGCAGCCGCGATACACGCGACATGCGCTACACAGACCAAAAAGTTTGAGACGATGTAATAAAAGTTTCACTTTAAAATTAAACCTTAAAATACAATAAATATATTCGAATATCTTAATATCGTATTCGTGATTAGGTGGACTACTCGGCATTCGCCTCTCCGTATTAGCGGAGAGACGTCGGTTTGGTTCTCATATTTTATAATAATCCATACTAATATTATAAATGCGAAAGTAACTCTGTCTGTCTGTCTGTTACTCAATCACGCCTTAACTACTGAACCAATTTGCATGAAATTTGGTATAGAGATATTTTGATACCCGAGAAAGGACATAGGCTACTTTTTACCCCGGGAAATAGATTTTATCCCGGAAATCCCACGGGAACGGCAACTATGCGGGTTTTTCTTTGACTGCGCGGGCGAAGCTGCGGGTGGAAAGCTAGTAAATAATAATTTCTTAGTTTTATCATAGTCGTATAATGAAAGGAAGGAAGGGATTATGGTAGAAATGTGAAATTTTAATTTGAAAATACCTGAACTAAAGTTTTTATTGAAATTCTATAAAATTTCCAATTTGTGTTATAAAATGGGTCAATTTTACAGTTATTTGAAGAAATAACTGCTTATTGCATTGTTTTTGTTGTTTTTAGGTTAGTTTAAAAAGTTTACATACAATTCTTGTTCCATAATTTTTTTCATATCTCCTGTCAGGTGACGGAAAGCAACGGCGCGGAAGAGTCGCCCGAGCACAGCCGGCACATAGTGCAGTACCACTACACGGTGTGGCCCGACCACGGCACGCCGCGGCACCCGCTCGCCGTGCTGCCCTTCGTGCGGGCTGCTGCTGACCCCGGCACTGTGCTCGTGCACTGCAGGTACCCACATATGACATATAAGCTAATAAGAAGCACTGTGTGGCCGCACCATGCCACGCTAAAGCTCTGTGTGGACGGACCATTATAAATCATTATTGCATACGTCACACGACACAACAGGAAGATAACTACTTTCTAATAGGGTACAGGTAGGATGCAAAAATGTTACAATCTATAATTAGTTTAGATCCGGCTCGAAGGACCAGTGAAGGTACATTTCAGATGAGACAACAATGAAATACGGATAACATATACATATATATTATTTATTGATTATGACATATTTATTTATTTATTCATAAGTGATTAATACAATTTCCGATACTGTCTTATAAGTTAACACGTGCCACACACAACAATAAATGGTAAGAAAATGTTCTAATCTTACATACAAGTTTTAATTTATTAAATTTATGTTTCAGCGCTGGTGTCGGCAGAACGGGCACGTACATAGTAATAGACGCACAATTAAACCAATTGAAACTAACGGGGACGCTATCCCCGCTCGGGTTCCTATGCAGAGCGCGCACACAACGAAACCACCTCGTACAAACCGAAGAGCAGTACGTATTCGTACACGACGCCTTACTAGAGTACGTACGCTCTGGCAACACTGAAGTCGAATTCGCTAAAGCCAGAGAATACCTCGTCAAACTCCTAGAACCGATCTCGGAAGACGAGCTAGCGGTTATGGACCTTAGTCCGGTTAGAAATAAGAGCGTTAATGACTTGACAACTGTTGAGAATGACGTCACAAGTGTGAAATCGAGTAGTGACAAAGATAAGACTGAAGTTATGGAGAATGGCAGTGAAATGTCCATAAAAACAGATGAACTGAACAGCGAGCCGAGTAAATCTTCGGATGGACAGGAGAAAGAGGTGTTGGTTAATGGGGATGAAAGCGAGGGTGTGTATGACTTGGCGCCAAGGTCCACGGATACATATAGCAAGAAAATGGCGGCGTATAATAGTATGAGTGAAGAGGAGAAAGAAGAGATTAGGAGGTGAGTTTAATTTAGACTATTATAGACACTTGTAAGAAAGAATGCGACTGACGTAGATAAATTAGAAGGAGACTTTTATCCCTTGAATTTTATAATTTATAAATGAAAATAAGAAATCATTCTTTAAAAAAATAGATTTTATAGTTATAGTAAATTTTTATTTTGCAGAGCAAATCGTGCAGAAAATTACGCACTATTAGAGCGAATGCGTTCGTTGGCGAATCGGCAGCCTACGTATCAAGGGCCGCCGCCTGTCAATTTGTTGGAAAAACAGTATCAGGTACGTCGAATTTAATTTAATTTTCATTTTTAAACAATGTAATATAAATACATTTGTGGGAAATACATGTTCTTTTAAATTTAATAATTCAATTTTAATTGACAGAATTAAAATCTAGACAATCCAACTCGAAGGACCAAATGACATTACTTATAAATATATTATATTTTTCAGTTGATAACTCGTTCATGCGTCGAGCCAAGTGTATGCGCACGCGCACCGCACAATGCTGAGAAAAATCGGCCCGGTGGCATTCTGCCTTCAGATTCTGCTAGAGTCATGCTCGTTCCTAAACCTGGTGTTGAGGGTAAGTTTATATTATACTAGCTTTCCGTCCGTGGCTTCGCCTGCGTTTAAAAAAACCCGCATAGTTCCCGTTTATGTGGGATTGCCGGGATAAAAATTGACCTATGTCTTATTCTGGGTCTTCAGCTACCTACATACCAAATTTCATTGAAATCGGTTCAGTAGTATTTGCGTGAAAGAGTAACAAACATCCATCCAACCTCGCAAACTTTCATTTGCATTGGTAGGTTTTATAGTATCAGCAGTAGCAGCAGTATAATATTTAGGTTTGTATTATTTTGACATCGTGTATTCGATTTTAATCAATCTAAAAGCGTTTTTCGAAATTTTCATATTTTTTGAACCATATATTTTTCGTACCAATTATGTATTTTTTGCACTATATTTTCACTTTGTTTTCAACGTCAATCTTCTTTGAATTTGGTACCTGGGCGACTGTCCTCTGCAGCAGGCTGCTAGCGCCGCCCGTTTATACGTTATTTTGGTATCTTTGAATCTTGTCAAAGAAGTTTCACGTCTGACACGTGTGCTCGGGACACATGCTCTTTTTTTATTTTTTTTTTAGTATACTACCTTTTCACCTTGTTTCTGCCATCTGCCTTTTCTGCTCATCCATTTTTTCCTATTAAATTTTGAACTTGTTTTTAAAATCAGATTTTTTTAAATTTATATATTTTTTTTTTCTTTTTTGCGCAGGCAGCGAGTACGTGAACGCGTCGTGGGTTTGCGGCAGGCGGCGCATGCGCGAGTATGCAGTGGCGCAGCACCCGCGCGGGGCGGGCGAGCTGTGGCGGCTGCTGTGGGACCACACGGGGCAGCTGGTGCTCGTGCTGCCGGAGCGCCCGCGCGGGGACGAGGTCTGTAGCCCGCGGGGCGCAGCACCCGCCCATATGTTTATTTATTTATTTATTTATTTATTTATGGAACACACAACAATAAATACACATTACATTATATATAAGAAGACATTATCTAATTAATCGTATCTAATGTATTTATCAATTGTACACAACATTCGCATTAATAACACTTGTACAATTAAACATAAACGAAAGAAAAACACAATCAATATACTACATTTTTGTTGTAATATACTACATGTTTACACAAATAAAAAGGGCAGAATTTATGTAACAGTGAAATAAACAAAGTGTTATTACAACCAAAAACAATAATTACACATTCCATTTTTATAACTTGTAATACATTACAGGATTGCGACGTGTTCTGGCCGACGGAAGATGACAGGGAGCTGTTCATCGCGAACTTCAGAGCGAGTTTTGTGTCAAAAGAAACGTATGTAGCACATCGGCGGCCAGATAGAAAGGCCGCTGACACACCAGTGGAGGCACAATCGCCTGAAGTTAACGGCTACAGGCGGCAGGAAGGCTCGGAGTGCGCAGACGACGAACGACTCATCCCAGAGAGCAATTCGCCAATCACAGATCCGGAACCGGCCTACCGCTTCGACAGAACGGAATTACGCCTAGATTCCTTAAACGGCAGCAGAGATCTATCAGCGCGCAAGTCTATAGCGAACGGCGATCTATTCTCTTCCCTACAAGAAAAGAAAAACGGCCCAAAATCGCCTAGAAGTCCGTCAAAAATGTCGCTGAAAAACTTCAAATTGAGTTCGCCAACGAAGTTTAAGTTCCCCGAGTGGGGAGCGCGGTCAGCTGGCTCCCCACCGGAAGAAGCACCGCCTCCCCCTCCCATAGAACCTTCTCTAACCGTAGAAGAAGAGATGGAACTCCACAGGCCGTGTTATTATTTCGAGCGCGTCGACAGTGTCAGTGACGATGTGCCCGCGGACAGAGTGATCGAAGTGACGAACGTTAGTGTGCATTCGTTGCAGGACGATTATCAATTAAGTGTTAAGTTCATACGGTGTTGTGGCTGGTTGAATGGAGATACTACAGAGTATACTCCTGGTTCGCCGGATGATAATGAATTTGTGAGGGCCGTGAGGGAGGGGAGTGGGAGTGAAAGGGAAAAGGCGTTGGATAGACTGGTCGAGCCGTATAAGGACTCGTTTGCGCTGATAGAGTTCGTGGCTGGCTGTCAGATGGAGTATAAGAACGGACCTGTGGTTGTTGTTGACAAGTGAGTATAGGCTTTACTTATTTCGGAAATGTTCTTCTTCGGGTAAAATATAGATTTTCAAATGTAATTTAATTTCTCATTAATTTAACACATAGAATAAATAAAAACTGATTTTAAGTGTTAACTTCTCATCAATTAAACTAAAAATAGCGCATATTTATCTAAATTCAACTATTTTTATACCAAAGTCCAAAACGCACCAATCAGTGTTCAGTGTTAGTTATGAATGTGTAACATACATAGACAAATTGTTCGCATAGAACATAATATTATATACTCAAATAAAATAATGTATTTTAACACTTATGTATACCATGTTTACTTGCAAATAAACGATTTATTTATTTATTCACTTATATTTCTGTCAGACTGGGCGGTTGGCGCGCGCTTTCCTTCTGCGCACTAAGCGCAGCATGCGGCGGCGCCCGCAACCCCGCTGTACACGAGCCGGGAGCCGAACACGCGCCCCCCTGCCACACCGCAGACGTGTACTGCGCATGCGCACTGCAAGCACACGCGAGATCCTCCCCCCACCCGTCGCAGCCGGCCTTCCCCCCCCGGGCGTTGTTGGCCTGCTACTGTGCGCTGGCTGTGTACGGCCCGCGGCTGCCGGCGATCAGCTGAGCCGGTAGATACTAAGGTAATGTAGTGTGTGTAGTGTGCACTACAAGCACATGCCCCCTCCCCCCACCAGTTATAACCGCAATTTGAAATTGAGTAGATAAACTATAATTTGATTTATAAATGTTAAGAAGCATATATTGATCATCAAACAAGCCACTTGAATCAACATTTGAAAATATTACCCAATCGATCTTACATAGAAAACTTGCAAGAAAACACCATAAAACTCTAATTAATA
Organism: Colias behrii; assembly: GCA_029959065.1. Classification (NCBI taxonomy): domain Eukaryota; kingdom Metazoa; phylum Arthropoda; class Insecta; order Lepidoptera; family Pieridae; genus Colias; species Colias behrii. The sequence goes on from JARWMC010000026.1 coordinate 990,481, forward strand.
TAATGTTACTAATAGCTTTCAATTTTAACAAATATTTACAACATCAGCAAAATTATAATAGCATTGTCCCCTCCCTAAGTTAAGGTTGATGTTCCGACCGTCCCTCCATACATTTTTGATTACCTCTAAACACTTAACACAGACACTATTTCTTTAAAACTAATCATTTTATCACTTCTCTATAATGAAATGTGTGCGCGTTCGACCTTTTTAATCAATAATTTACAATATTTACTTAGAAAAACAACAGTAAAATACCGGAAAAATTTGACACTTCTACAGTAGTGTGCGTGACTTTTGCCAAGCGAAACACGACATAAAGCACGACATCTAGCGCATAGACTATATACTTATTACAGATCTAGCGCGTCAATGTCTAAACGAAAGGCGATGTTTAGACATTGACGCGCTAGATGTCGTGCATTCGCGTTCGTTATCTTATGCATAATGAGCATAATTCTAATAAATCAAAGTTCTGTGTAAAAATTGAGTAATTTCATTTCCAATCGTTCAAAGAAAATAACAATAAAATAAAATAAAACTAATGACCTTAGAAACTATGTTTTTTTTTATTTATTATATATATACATTATTGTTCGTCCGTCGTAGGTCTGTAAACTGTATTGTACACTGAAGGTAAATGGTACTGTAGGTACTTTAGTTCGGCGTCGTCGCTCGTCGGCTTGATATAAAATTACATTCTTGATTTCATTGACACGCGCTATGATTTGCGCGCGGAATTTCTTGTGTTGTGAATTTATTTTTGTATGCTATGCATTTTAATTGATTCAAATTGCAATGTTTCTCTAGTATGCATTTGAGACTATATTGTAAATTGTAATAATTGATCGTGGGTATAGTAATTAATTATTCTAATAACGCAATTAGTAATATATGTATTTTCGGTGGGATTCAAAACAAAAAATTGGCCCGTGATTTTTATGAAATTTCACCACATTGCAAATCACATCAATCATAGTTCATACACATGTATGACGAAAGTGATTAGTATTGTGGCTAACATTGACTCATCAGTTCATCACTGAAACCAGTGATAAATCAGTACCTATATCATATTGTGTTTGAATATTTTTAAACAATGATATAAGTATACAATTATTATAAATCGGTAAACTATCAAAGTAATCACAAACTTGCAAACATTGGTAAAATGTCCAGTAGTTTATGAGCCTATTCATTACAATCAAACAAACAAACAAAGTTTTCCTCTTTATAATATTAGTGTAGACAAACACTATGAATACGATCACGAATGCAAATTCGGGGATTTTCTAATTATTGCTAAATAATAATTGAATTCGTTTTGAAATACTCTATAATTTTTAGTGTATAAATAGACATTTATAATGTGGTGCTCATTTTTTTTGTACTGCTAACGCTATTGTAGGTACCTATTTTCGTTGTTTTATTTCAAGTGAACACGGCCATACAATTTTGTCACGAGCCGCCTATGATTGTAGGTACTTTTGTTAGGCTCCTTCGTCGTCCGCGTCGGCTCGAAAGTTCTTGATTTCATTGTCACGCGCTATGATTTGCGCGCGGATTTTCTTGTGTTGTGAATTTATTTTTGTATTATTATTATTTTTTTTTTTTTTTTTTTTTTATTGATTCAAATAAAATATTTCACTAGTATGCATTTGAGACTATATTGTATTATGTATAATTTATCGTAGGTATAGTTATTCTTATAACGCAGTTATATTTTCGGTGGGACAATTTGACCCGTGATTTTTCTGAAATATCACCACGTTGCAAATCACATCAATCATACACACGTATGACGAAAGTATAGTGGCTATAATTGACTCATCAGTTCATCACTGAAACCAGTGATAAATCAGTATATCATATTTTATTGTGTTTGAATATTTTTTAAACAACGATATATACAATATTATTATAAATCGGTAAACTACCAAAGTACTTCCGAATTTTCAGACAGACAAACAAGTAGTTTGAACACGCAGTTTTCTTATACTAGTAGCAAAAATCAAAACCATAATATTATGTTTACCTACTATATTTTACTAAAAGTCGAGTGCGTCGAAATCGTAAATAATAATATGTTTTTCACCTTCCTGGTTATTTTCCCATAGTAAATAGTGTTTTAGGTTTGTTGTTGTAGGTAGGAATAATAATAATTATTCTTACATGTTGGTTATGAAATGTATATTGAAATAATTTACTTTTACAAATCATTAGTGATATTAGTTTTGAGTGAAAATGCTTGGATCAGCATAATATTATATGGTACTTCAAATACATGTTTTGATAAAAAAAACAATAGTGTAATAAAATAAAACTGCGTTTTATTGTAATCAATGTTGACAATTTTAAATTCCAAAATTATTGATCAATAAAATAGTTTACACCAACAAATATAACTTTTATTTTTATAACAATCGTTCATAATATAAACCGTAGCAGGTGGCGTTTTGAAGTTCTGTCTACTCATACAGAAAAATGGAAAACTTGTTTTTTTTGTAAACAATTTATTACTCATGTTGTTTGGCAACTCGAAGCGTGGTCGTCCGTCGTAGGTACTTTTGTTCGGCGTCGCGTCGTCGTCCGCGTCGGCTTGATATAAAACATTCTTGATTTCATTGACACGCGCTATGATTTGCGCGCGGAATTTCTTGTGTTGTGAATTTATTTTTGTATGCTATGCATTTTAATTGAATCAAATTGCAATATTTCTCTAGTATGCATTTGAGACTATATTGTAATAATTGATCGTGGGTAGGTATAGTAATTAATTATTCTAATAACGCAATTATATTTTCGGTGGGATTCAAAACAAAAAATTGGCCCGTGATTTTTATGAAATTTCACCACATTGCAAATTATATATTATACAATTACAATTACAATTATTATAAATCGGTAAACTATCAAAGTAATTACAAACTTGCAAAATATGCTTTTCCGAATTTTCAGACAGACACACAATTTTATTAGTTTGTTTTAGCAAAGTAGGTACCTATACCTATACGCTTACGTCGCGCGTCGCGTCGTCGTAAACGGTGCGCCCAGAAACAAACATACCTAATTCAGTTACAATCCTTTTTTTGTTCCGTAATTTATTGTATTTATTCTAATACGATTTTTTTTATTCGTCGGCCAGTTCTACTAGGTATAAAAAGATAAAATTGAAATATAATTATTGTAGCGACAGCCATATTATGTTACTATGTTTTCGTAAATATGTTTTTCACCTTCCTGGTTATTTTCACATAATCTTATCTTATATATAAAAATGAATCGCAAAATGTGTTGGTAAGCGCATAACTCGAGAACGGCTGAACCGATTTCGATCATTCTTTTTTTATTATATTCCTTGAAGTACGAGGATGGTTTTTATGTAGAGAAAACGTAAATATTATGTACCACGGGCGAAGCCGGGGCGGACCGCTAGTATATATATATAAATGAATCGCAAAATGTGTTGGTAAGCGCATAACTCGAGAACGGCTGAACCGATTTCGATAATTCTTTTTTTATTATATTCCTTGAAGTACGAGGATGGTTCTTATGTAGAGAAAACGTAAACATGTACCACGGGCGAAGCCGGGGCGGACCGCTAGTCTAATATAAAAATGAATCGCAAAATGTGTTGGTAAGCGCATAACTCGAGAACGGCTGAACTGATTTCGATAATTCTTTTTTTATTATATCCCTTGAAGTACGAGGATGGTTCTTATAGCTAGAGAGCTAGTTAGTTTAGTTTTAGTGCAGTGGCAGTGTAAATGTTGTTGTTGAGGTTATGTAAATTTAACACTTTAGTTAACTACCAAGATATAAAGAAATGAGGATAGGACACAATAACTATTGGTTGAGGTATTTATAAACTCATAATATACTTTTAAAAAAATCACGTTTTAATAAATTTCTAGAATTAAATTAGAACAGCTGATTCAAAATAGCCTAAAAAATCTTAATAATAATAATTACGCTTCACAGCAAGAAGAAATGTACCATATGTACCCGCACAAAGTCGATATTGTGTTGCCTACCGTTCGACTCAATGGCTAGGGTTGTAACTACCTTTAATAATTATTACCAAACTAATAAACCGAGTGATGCGAAATAACCATAATTCTTTTAGAGTTTGATAAAATGATCAGGCAGGTATTTTCTTTAATCCTCTGAATTCTCGGTTACTAAATTGTATCGTTGAAATTATTCTTAATCGCGTAAATTTAATAAATAATCATATGGAAAACACTTTTCATTTGTTTTTTTACTTTCACGCCCAACTACTATACAATAATTACGTTGTTTCGGTATTTTGACGAGAAAACGCAGGAAACATCCGTTGTATCATTTTAGATAGATTGTATATTTTGTATCTGTAGAATTGAAATCAAAGCTATGTATATGTTGTCTCCATTCTTTTCTTATCGGATTGTTGATCCCAATGCGAATGCGTCACTTAAATTTTATAAAAGACAATTAAGAACATCAAAAATAAAGTGATACGTAAATATTTCACAGTGCAATATATTATGTAATTAATAATAATTATATATTTATGAAAAAATAATTACATCAGATTTAATAATAGCAATTGTTTTGAATGTACATAATATGAATAAATGATTACATCATAATAGTAATAATCACAATTGTTTTATTTCCCATTTGTTGCAACCCTAGCATATTTTCATGTAGCAGCAGAAGTACCTACACTGGCGGCGCGGCGGCATCGTGCGACATCAAAGGCATTGCCTTACTAGGTAAGTTTATAATGACTCATTTCTTTTATTATATAATTTACGTTTTACTTTTACAGAATCCGATTCAATGGATTATGAAGACGAGTCACACAACGCCATACGATAGTGATGATGAATGAACATTTCAATAAATGCATGCGTGTTTTTTTATGTTGTTTTGTAATTGTTAATTGTTTCTTAAATAAAGAAATAAACTAAATATTTAAATGATGATTTGTTATTTGCAACACAACTTTATATTTGAGATTCTTTACAAATGTATATTTAGTTTTGTATCATCAAATTTATAAATTTTATTCCATAGTTTTCAAAATTAAATGTAAATGACCATAAAAACATTAATAAAGTAAATCATTGATGTAAGGTCAGGGAACGTAATACATATATACATCTGACCATGTAGAAGCTAAGTCTTGTTGACTGCTGAAGTCTGTAAAGTTTTGTTGTCTGCTGAAGTCTGTACGCAATGAAAATGTCTGCCGTTTCGAAAATAAGTTTTTAAGACCCTAATAAATAAAATATATGAATGGCAGATCTGGTCAAATACTTTCAAAATTGTATTTTTTTCAGCACTTTCATAAGTGTCTGCCAGAATGTTATCCGCGTGATAATGGTCTGCCATTGTTATTTTCCGATAGTAATAATAATCTATTTTCAAATATCAAAATGGCAGACGTGGTCAAATGGTTTCAAAGTTCGCCAAAAATTTCCACCTGTCTTACCTAAGCGCGCGCCCCGTCCACCACTCTGGGCTTAGTGACTCCTCATCTCATGTATAGTAGGTATAGGGGAATCAACACACAAAAATCCAGGTCTGGTCAAATACATACAGGTAGCTTTGCGCTAGCTCTCTAGCTATTACTTCTTATGGAGAGAAAACGTAAACATGTACCACGGGCGAAGCCGGGGCGGACCGCTAGTAAATAATAAAATAATAAATAGTGTATTAGATTTGTTATTGTATCTTGTATACCTACGAATAATTATTCTTACGTCTTGTTGGGAAATGTTCAAATACCTACCTATTGAAATAATTTACTGTTACAAATCATTAGTGTTATTAGTTTTGAGTGAATAGGCATGGATCAGAAATTCAGAATATAATATGCTACTAACTACTCAAATACATACATGTTTACACAACAAACACCACTGACCTCTATAACTATAAGTTATAGAGGTCAGTGACCGTCAGTGACAAACACTATGGATACCTACGCTCGCGAATGCAAATTCGGTGATTTACTAATTATTGATACCTAGTCATTGAATTCGTTTTGAAATAGCCTGTACTTTGTAATTTTTAGTGTTATAGACATTTATAAAATGTGGTGCTCATTTTTTTTTGTAATAAATTATCCTGCTACGCTATTGTATTTTCGTTGTTTTATTTCAAGTGAACACCCATACAATTTTGTCACGAGCCGCCTCTGGCCTCTGGGTGAAATCAACCAGTCAAATGATTTTTGTTCTAATTGTATTTTGGTAGTAGTTTGTTTAGAATTTACATTACCATTGTTTAATTTTTATTTTGTATTTGCAGTAAAATAAAAAGATGAAAAACTTCATTAGGTATATTGTACGACACCTCACTCTGAATCGCGCTAGCGAAATTTTTTCGTTACAGAGCACATATACAACTTTCGGACAATCTTCATTGAGGCCGGCCGGCAAATCGAGTATGTCGAGAAACTTCACTTATTCGATGGAGGTATTCTACCTTCCTTCCTCCACAGTTGTGGGACCCCGACGTGCATTGAACACGCAGCTTTCTGATACTAGTAGCTAAAATCAAAACCACAGATATGTCTGTGATCAAAACCATAATAATATTTTTACCTATTATTTTACTAAAAGTCGAGTGCATCGAAATCGTAAATATGTTTTTCACCTTCCTGGTTTTTTTTCCATAGTAAATAGTGTTTTTGATTTGTTGTTGTATGAATAATTATTCTTACTTGTTGGTTATGAAATGTATATTGAAATAATTTACTTTTACAAATCATTAGTGATATTAGTTTTGAGTGAAAATGCTTGGATCAGCATAATATCATATTTGCTACTTCAAATACATGTTTTGATAAAAAAAAAACAATAGTGCAATGTAGGTAATAAAATAAAACTGCGTTTTATTGTAGGTAATCAATTTTGACATTATTTATTTCCCAAAATTACAATAAAATAGTTTACGCCAACAAATATAACTTTTATTTTTATAACAATCCTACTTCCTACTAATGCGAAAGTTTGTGAGGATGTGTATGTGTGTGTTTCACGCAAATACTACTGAACCGATTACAATGAAATTTAGCACACATATAGAACGTAACTTGGACACATTGAATAGGTTTTATCCCGGAAACCCCACGGGAACGGGAACTATACGGGTTTTTTTTTGAAAATGCGGGCGGAAAGCTAATCGTTCATAATAATATAAACCGTAGCAGGTGGCGTTTTGAAGTTTTGTCTACCCATACAGAAAAATGAAAACCACAGGAGATTGCCCAAGTGACTATGGCACTTGGTATCGCAATCAAACTTATTGTGTCAAGATGAAATATAGCTCAATTTAAAGCTTGATGTTAGTACTTTTAGATATGATTAAAGTTTTTATGTAAATAAGCCGCAGTTCGCGACAATAAAAATAAAACAATAGTTTTATTCAACACTTCAAAAAACTACTTAATCGAGTTTAAACTAACGATGAACGTTAAGTTTTACATTTATTACATAGGTAATATTTTAATTTACAAGACAAATGTGAAAAGTAAATCGTAATTTAAACATTATTTCAAAATAACATCGAACAATGCGTCGAACACATTCATTTGACATTTCAAATAGAAACTATGACATATGACGTTTGCAAGAGAGATAGATATAGGTATGTGTCAAAACAAAACTTTTACTTTTATTTCTATTTATTCGGTATAATTACAACTTAATAGTGATAAATATGATCATTATAAATACAAATAGGAATTAACAATATCACGAACACGTGACACAACTAGTATTTTACCGATTCCATACGTAGTCATACATGTTTCAAAAGAAAAACTTTTACTTTTACTATTATTTCAATTTATCCGGTTTAATTAAGACTTAATATTGATACATATGATCATTATAAATACAAATAGGAATTAACAATATAACGAATACGTGGCACAACTAAAATTTTACCGATACCACCCGTGGTCATTCTCCTTTGTGGGTCATTTGTAACAGGATGGCGGTTCTACAGCGAAAAAAGAAAAATGATGGTCAGAACGCTGATACCGGATACCTTAAGATACTGTAATATAAAATATTACTAGATTAGATAAAATATTATAGGTAGTATCTTCACCGTGTGTGACGCGCTTTACATTCACGCCATCTAGAGTTAAATCTTTATCATTTTTGTATACGTCTGTGTGTGTAAACGACCCTGTATGCAATGACAGATGTTAAAACGCATAATTTTACCGAATTGGGTGGATTTTAAGGCAATGATATAACATATTTCAATAAAATATAATATTCAGTAACCGCCATGACTATTCCTAGGTTTGATGACTATTCCAATTACGCAAAAACTCAAATAAACTAGAAATGTAGAATTCAGCGCCATCTAGCGGGATATTGGCTGGGAACAGATCGTAGCAATCACCTTAATCGACTTATCCAGCTAACATCTTGGTCCTTCAAAACAGAATCTTATGTCACAATAAATAACGTCCATTTTCGTTTGCAGGTCACGAGCGCATCACAAAGAGTCTGATACGTAGTGTAAATACTCAGTGCGTTGTGCGGTAGCGAAGTATTATTTGACCAAACGTTGGTAATGCCGTATCCATAGTGTGTTGTAAAGCTCAAATGTTCGCCCACTAGTTGGCCAATGTTGGCCAATGTTTGTGATGGTTTATGAAGAACTTGTGTTGATGTAATTGAAAGTTTTATCAGTATGTTTAAATATTTATATGTCAAAGTTATTGTTCTAGAGACACATAGAAAAAATTGCGTTTCTATACAAAGCCACGTATTACGAAAGTAATTTGAAGATTATTATCACGTTTAAATATGTCTCTGATGTCCGTTTGGACCTTATTTTATCAAGAAAACGAGTTGTTCGTTGAAATAAATAAAACACATTTCAATTCAAAAGTTTATTTCTAAGCAAACATTGGCGATAACATTGGCCATATCCTATATACATATAAAATATACGTAGTTGATGTAATTTATTGGCAAATAACCTAGATCGAGTTTTCAAAGTTTCGTCTCTTATGTAATAAGATGAGGTTGTGTGAGTAATGTAAACACAAGTTAGTAGGTTTAGAGCGGACAAACATACAAAAAATGGGGGTAGAATGTTCTATGAAAAAGCGTATTTAGAAAGTATAAAGATTTGTGAAAATATAACTGGAAGCAATATATTTATTTATTTTATGAATATAATATTTCTTAAGGTTTATTGTCAGCTAGATGGAATATATATTTCAATTATATATTTTACTTTATAAAAAGTACCCATTTGGTATGTTGATTTTTAAAACTTTAAAATTACCATAAGTGTGTATGATACCTACAGGAAAATAAAGTAATAAATTTTTTAAAACATTCTCCTCCCATTTTAAAAGTGTACTCAGCTGTATTTTATGAGATTTGTTTATTAAACGTGTTCAAATTTATTAAAAATTGCTTGAAACATATAGTTTTCCCAATTTATCACAAACGGTTCAGCAGTTCAATCTTAGAACCAACATACCGACTGCAGCTATGTCAACGTTCATTCATGTGAATTCTTGAATACATATAATAAATATATCTTATATAGTATGTTTGTTGAACGGTTAAATGTATTGTTAAAAGTGAGATTATTCAATATGTAATGGTTTTTATTAAAAATCTTAAGTCATAATTGGATTAACAGGTCAGCATATGCAATTATTGTCGAGATAATATTTCAAAATTCATCAAATACTGTCCAGTCTTTCCAAAGTGAAAACACAACACACATACGAGAGTTTTTTCTCTATTTTATAAGTATGTTTGTACATGCTGACCTATTTAATCAATGTAACAGACTACCCTCAAATAAAATAAAATACACTATTACCAGTTAGATGCATCACTAATGCTATATTCCTATTTTGTAAAATATTTTTCTTTTAAACGGTTGCGATTTGACATTACTTCCAAGATCAAAACGTCAAAATTCAACAGTCGGTAAGAAAAAAATATTTTACGTCAAAGGAATGGAGTACACATTTGTAACTGTTGTATTTAAAGATATTTATATTATATCGGATGAAAATTAATCGAAAATACATTGAATGTCTTTAAATGGGCAACACTTAGTTCTGATTTTAATAAAAAAAAAAAAACATATATCCAGGGTTTTTTATCTAGACATATAATAATATCCTAGACTTGTTTTGCTATTTTTCTATACTATGAAATTAAAGGCCCATTATAATCCAATAGAAAATATCGTAATTAGTATTAGTATACAGCTTTGTGTAAAAAACAACGCTATCTAAAAAAACTAATGTCTAACCCGTGCCAATAAAGTATCGAAAGAAGATAGTGTCTTCTCTTTTACGCTTTAGTAAAACGAGATTATCTATCTCGCTCACAAGCACACAAGCTAATATATGCCTTCATTTATTGGCACGAGTTATACTCTTTATACATCAAAATTTACTCTTAAAAATAGTGAGATTGTCAAGTTGTTAGAGCAATCGAAGGAACATATAACTTTTTGGATATAAAAGAACAACAACTATTTGTTGTTCTTTTATACCTATGTATTAAAATTATATACCTAAAGATAAATGCATGTTGTCCTGACTGATCTATCAAAAGTTTACTTGATTTGATAATATCACATAAATAAATAAATCACATTACTCATTCTAAATATTTGGATTTCCAGAGTTAAAATTAGAAGTACATCGCGTTTAACTGTCCAAAATTACTAGATCATTAAATATTTAAACCATATATGGTCGAAATTCTTTCAGTCACATATGATAAGTGAAAATCGACGTTATTCCTATTAATATATGGTCCAGTATTCGTTAATCTATTGTATAAGGAATGCTTTTGATTGGTCAATTATGTGGTTTTGTTCGATGTATGATTGGATAAGGCTTTTCCAAGGAATGGAGACGAAATTTTTGCGTATGTAATGTTATTCAAAATTAACTTCTAAGTGCAAAGAATAAAGTCGTAATTCAATCGATGTTAACGCAGATATGTATATAAAAACGATGGCAGCTTTTCAGTCACTTTGCATAATTTCCGGAGTAGGAATTATATTACAAATGTATATAAAATATAGATTATTATAGTTTCAAGTTATTTTCATAATTCTTATAGGTGTTTATCATGAGTTATCGATTAGATCTTTATTATTATTAGATCTTAATATTTTATATTGCAGTTTGCAGAATAGACCTATATACTCTTTTGCCTTCGATACTAGTTTTCCGCCCTTGCTACACTTGTGGTTTATATAACCATAGCAAATATATAAATGACTACAAAATTTATAGTAGTCTGGAAGTTAGTGCATAGTTTTAGTTTGATAACATGCCTAATACTCGATAATAGTGATTTTTTTATAAGTTCGTGTTATTCTCGATTAAGGAATTATACAAAGTGACTATTTCTGGACTTGAAAAAGTCGAGAATTTAAAGGAAATATAAGGATTACCGATGACCGTTGTGAAAGGCTATAGGTGTATATATGATAGGTGAAAGCGCAAATTTATATTGAGATTTTCATATCATGGGAGGAGACTTTGTTTGTATCACAGTGATGTATGTTTTAAAGTCTTTTTCGTCTACTTATATTTGTTGCATCGGCTGTAAGTAGTCGTTCTCCGATAAAATATAGTCTAAACATATCCCCTCCATAAAGTCCTCCAGAGAATGTTAATTTACAATGCTCCTTTTTTACTTCCGACATAAATTTTTGACAGACTTCCATGGATCCAGGATAAATTTTAGAACAACAAAACATTGGAGTTTACCTTCTGGCCTGTTCTGAAACAAATGTGTAATTTTACCTATATTCTGCACAAATTTAAGTAGGTAACATCTAGAGTCTAGACCAAAAAGGCTTTAAAGAATACACTAGTTTTTTGCACTGTGATACAGCTAAGTAATTTAACAGACTGGGCAAGGTCTCTGCATTGAAAGCTCTTAAATGTGCCATTTTAGGCTTAGTATATACGTAGTTAGTTTGAATTTTATTCCGTATACAATATAGATGTTTCGCTTAGCTCAATTGTTTTTATATTAACGCATTTTGTATTCGTATTAAAACTTCTAAACTTCATAGTCAGCCTCTTCGCCTTTTGGCAGTTTTTTTATTTGTTACAGGATTTTGATACTTATCTCACTAATGTATAAGGGTGATTATTGATTGTCTTGTTTGTCATTGATGTAAGGTTCCAGATGGATATTCGATATATTAAGGGGGATATACAATAGTTGATGCATGATATGAAAGCTAGTGGGTGTTATTTTGTTGAATATGAATTTGTAACTTGATTTACGATAAATTTCCATAAGAAGAAAGTACCATAACTAATCCAAATAAGGCACAAAAATCTTCCCGCCTAAATAGACTAAAAATTGAATAAAACATTTAAAAAGGTCCCTTCACATGTGAAATTCTATACATTTTCATACAATCAACTATTCGTATATCTATCTCTTTCATATACAAGGAATCTTATATCAATTATCACAATAAGAGTGAGATAAAAGTATAAACTGTCACCCTGTGGCGAGATAATTCCACAATCTTTTTATTCTTCCGTAAACCGTCTTGATAAAGTGCCAATAACAGTTCCGTATATTATATGCATTCCATTTTACTGGAAAAATTGAAACTCCTATACCCCGAACCTTATAGTGATTTTTTAATTATTGTTATATCTCCTCCCCCATTTTTTTGTTTCGTCTGGTTGCGTTATATACTTCGCTACTTAAAAATGACAGTGATTTATTGCAAGGGTTACAAGGGAATACAGTTTTATTTATTTTTCTTAAACAGCCTTTTTGTACTTTTTGACATTAAAAACACCTTTTCCTACTTTTTGCGTTATAATTTTTGACATCAATCGTGTGTCGTTTTTTTTTCGTTTAGGAATAGATGGCATTTGAATTCTAGTGGTACCATCTATGATCGAGTTTGAGAGAAAACGATGCTGCGCAACGTATTTTCACTTTTTTGTTAAGTAAAGCACAATTTGAATTAAGTAGACACTTTAAGTTTATGTTTACTAACTGCATTTTATATACCAACGATGTTTACAATTAGTTTTACACATTACTAACTTTGGTTGATTTTCGTAATTTTTTAACCCACGTCGAAGTTGGTGAATCAAATGTAAGTAATTGAATTTTAAAGTTACTTTTTTTTTGTATTTTACACAATATGTGTACATTTATTGTATTTAAATATTTTTTTAACATAAAATTAGAAGTCGCGTTAATCAACCACGATTCTTTTTATAATTTATACATAGGTAACTAGTAACTTTTTTATTTCAACACTATTTTTACAAAGTTAAGGCTGACACCCTGATGTATAGTGCAATATGCGATCAGTATTCTGGTCTGATACCTTTATTCCATTTAAAAAATCATGTTTTTTTATTATTCGTCCTTTTTGATCACATTTATAGGCTAAGTATAACTCATGAACTCGTAATGTGTTCATTATTATAAATTCGCGGGAGGATTAATTAAAAAATGTCTAGTTGTCGAAATATGCACGTTTCTTTCTATTTTAAAATTACATTAAATTGGCTTTTGTCATGTGATACGTAAAACTTTTAATTTATAGATGTTTAGTGAATGTGAAAAGCGATATTATTAAAGTTTCGCGGCAACATTGATTGTCATTTGTCACTAATATTTCCCGCCAAAAATTTGACGTTTTGTTTTTCCCGCGCACATGATCGGTCCTGAATGTAAAAAAGCATGTGCCCAAATCTTCAATATATTATAATCGGAAGTGTTTCGGGCTGATGCTGTCGTTATACTTGTGTAGTGATATTTTTTTTTATTTCTATACCCTATGTACAGATTAGTATTATAAAACTCCTAGTAGTTATAACTTTAATGTTTTGTACATCACATTTGACTATGTAAATCGTATGAAGACCTATTTATTTTATGTAACCGCCTGTATTATTTGAAATGTAAAAATATATAAGAAATTGTATATGTGTTTGTTGTTTTATTTTATTACCTAAAAATATGAAGTACTTACCTTATCTGGAAATTAAAGAGTACAGTGATTCAATATTTATTATTTGATATTTCTATCCTATTATATGAACAATGCACAAGCAAATAATATCTTTTTCGGGACAATATCTATGCTATCCTTTGCTATCTATAGTGACTAATTGTATAAAGGTAAGAATTGTGAGGTCTGAATCTACTAAACTGATTTTTAAAATAATTTTACCGATACTAAGCCATATCATAATATTTTAGTAACATAAGCTATTTCTTCCCGTGTGTAACCAGACGAAGCCGGGGCAATCGTAAAGTATTACATCGTTACTTTTTACAAAGTCGATAGATTTTTCTTGAAAAGAGTATTGATGATTCTAGTACAAAATATAAATAGAACAAAGGAATGGTTTCCCCTCGTCCCTTGGTAAAGTTATCGATAGAGTCTACCCACGCTATCCGTAAGAATTCACAAGTTTTTGTGTTGCTAGCTTCTAAAAGTATAGGAAAATAAATGTCATCTAGGTACAACTTTGTAAAAAGCAATTAAAATATACTGTGATTAAGAAAAAAATCCTCTAGATCTATAATGCCTAAATACAACGCGTTCACGTTATGATGTAGCAGCCCTTCTGGCTAACATCGAGAAACACCACAAAAAAGCCTAAGTACAATTCAAATAGGTACCTGCAACCTATTGTTTAGTTTAGGTTATTCATATAATTTATTAACACGTAGTTAGTTAGTTACGATATAAATGCAAAATCAAAGATGTGAAAAAAACAATTCTTACACAATTATAAGACTCGCCACTTGTAGCCATGAGAAAACAGTAAGAAAAGTTGTTTCAAAATGATTGATGAGGAAACCTAAGTACTTGACCTGAAATGAAATCCTATCCAAGACGAAGAAACGTTATGAAACCCTAATTTACGAACAATCAGGCGAAATTCCGATAGGTATTTAATTTACAAGTACAGCTGAAGTATTGCGAAAGTCAATTCCCAAAGTTCCGAACTTCCTAATATTTCAGTTTTCCTCCAGTGGAGGCGGATTGCGAAATAATTCGTCCCAATACTTAACTACATTTTGTGCCGGCGAAATTTCTTGCTAGTATTTTTGTGTAACTTTCCTGTTGGATATGTTGTAAATACGTTATACTGATTTTATTTATAAGCCTTTATGAGCATGTTAATAATTAATCATAGAATTTAGCTCAATACCTATTTATTGTATAAATTCTTTTCGAACGCTTTTAAAGAAGTGTTGTTAGGTATTATTTATAAGGGCAAAAATAAGATCTGTAAAATAAGAGTATTTTTGTTTCCTCTTTCGTTCAACCTTCATTGTAGTAATGAACATGTTGTACCTATGATTTATGCTACTCAGGCCAATAAATGAATATATAAATAAACCAGTGTTTTTTTGCATACCTAACTACCTCTTTATTAACACATACGATATACCTACCTACCTCTTTATTAACATACTTATATAATATATTTAACTTTTGTCTTTGTTTCGACAAACTTACACCCTCTAACGGTGCATTTAGATCAAACGAGCGAACTCATTCTAACCCCACTATGTCAAATTCTTTTGGTGTAACAGGCGTAGAGCATTCTTTCGTTGTTCTTAGTGCGTTCGTTATGATTCTATGCAATGTTCTAATACTGAACAACATTGAAAACGACTTTTCGTTTACACTAATAAGATCACGAAATAATGCTCTTGCTCTAGCTCTAACTCTATGTTCGTGTGGTCTAAATGCACCTTAAGAAAACAGTTACCTATACAGGTAAATTAGCTTGGAGAAATTTTTGCATATGTAGTGGTGTGTATATTACTCAGATCTTAGAGCGCGTTTCCACTATATCGTTCTGGCCTATACAAAAATGTTTCGATATCCTAACATTACTATTTAATTTTATACTTATTCCTAGCAACACTTTTGTTTTCAATAAAAACAAGTTTTTATTTGAAAGAAAATGGTTTTGACTTTATAAAAAAAATATATCATTCAATTTCACGTACTTGAGCAAACGACAAGGCGACTACCGTGAAACAATAAAATATCGTGTCCATAATAATTTGTTTCATAATTAATATTTGACCATAATAATTACGAAACAAAACAAATAAATAAATCGTCACTTGATAGTGGAAAGTGGAAACACGCACAAAACCAGAATAAACCAGTTTACGCTGTCCGCAGGTGCCACGTGCAGTCGTTTGGTACCGTTAGAACATAAAGCACACATTTAATTCAAAAATTATAATTATTACGTAGTTTAATTGTTAAATTTTGTATTTGTTGATTGTTGTTATTATTTGTTATTATTGTTATAATATTTGTTGAAGGGTTTAATTTGTGTGTAAGTGTTGTAACTTTATATTGTTTATGGGAGACATGCATAGAGTATATATATATTATCATATTGTGTACAAGCCGGCGCATTCTTTTTCTTAATCAGAGCGCATTCTAAATTTCAATTTCAAAATTAGAATTCTGATTGGTTTTGTTTTTGGTCGATTTGGTCTAAATTTAAAACTTATATAAAAAATTAGTTCAGAGAGCCTATTACAGTATTAAGGAATATATGGACGATAAAAACCCATGGAGGGTTGTCGCGTAAAAACCACAGGACAGTTCTTTGGCATATTACTATAATATAATATGATGTTACATATATGTTTTGTAAAATTAAAACTGACATGATTAAAAAGAGCAACTATGGAGTTTCTTGCCGGTTCTTCTCCGTAGATACTGCTTTCCGAATCGGTGGTAAATGTTAAAAATATGTACCTAATGACGTTTCAAAAGTGCTTCTAGAAGAAGTCTAATTGAATAAATAAATGTTTGATTTTTGAGTTTTGAATTAAAATTAAAAAGAGAATCTTGGAACTGTTTAAATTGTGTACTAAAGTTAGTAAATTAAACTTTAAATGTCGTTTCTTTTTCAGGTTAGTAAATTTTTCATTTTAGTAACATTGTTAATGTAAAAGTTATACGTATGTTAAATGTGCAAATATTAAAATAAAGTCTCATCTTTTTCAGAGGAGAAACACATATAGTTTAATTTAAAATCCCAAATATATATATATATATATATAACAATAAAAAACAAATATATATATATAATAAAAACTAAAAATAAAATGTTGTTTTTTTTTATTTGCTGACCATACACTACTACAAACGCAAAAATTTCTCCAAGATAATTTACCTGTAGTGTTCTTTATAGTCTACAGTCTACACCTAAATACATACTTGTAAAAGCACACACGCTTATGCATCTAAATATTTCACTTTATATAAAATCTTATATAGTTACTTACATATTTTATATTAAATTTAAAAAAAATCATATAGTTAAGTACCTAGTTACCTAAGTATTTTTTTCATTCTTACATTACTTTTTCAAATGGAAATTGTACCTGACCCGTAGGACTGCTAATGTTTTGAGTGTCTACTTACCTATAAATTCCCCCTATAGTAGGTCCTATATCGTCATATTTTGTTTTTGTATTATTTATACTTGTTATTTTTTTCCATATCTCACGTCGCACAGTGGGTCGAAACTGCTATTTGCGGACAAAGCAACTTTTTTTGTCAAAATCAATTTTAAAAAATGCCCATCGATAGATCTTATCTTACTTATGAAGACATGTTATTAAAAGTTTTTGTGTAAGACTTGCGGTTTCTCAGAAAAAAAATGTTTTCTAATTTTGTTGTATGAAAAGGGACTTTAAGTGGTCGTTTTCCAGTAAGTCTTGCGAGGTCTTGCGTCGAAACCATTTTAGTATCATTGTTTGGCTCACTGACTATAATCCCACACTATGAGCGCGCACCCAAAGTTGCCCGTTCGTGAAATATTTAATTAAAAAAAACATTCAAAAATTTCAATTAAAATTCAAACTTTTTATTTCTTAAATCATTAATCTGCACATATTTAACAAAAATAAATATAATTAACATAAATTTACTAAGAACTTATTATCTTAATATATAAAAGGCAAAAGTGACTGACTGACAGATCAACGCACAGCCATAACTACTGGACGGATTGAGCTGAAATTTGGAATAGTAGTAGCTTATGTAGCGTAGACATGCGCTAAGAAATTTTTTTTGAAAATTTACCTCCAAAGGGGTTGAAACAGGGGTCCAAAGTTTATAATCCACGCGGGCGAAGCCGTGGCTAAAAGCTATTTTATAATCTATTTGTTACAAATAATACATAACACTTACATAAAAATTAAACATCGTAACAAACTTAACATACATACAAAATTGTTAATGTTGTATATTAAACGCTTTCTATAAAATTAATTACATCTAAATATTAATAAATTATAAATATATCACTTTTTGGTATTCTATTCGCTATCATCACTGTCTTGTAATTTATCAATATCAATGAATTCTAATTCGGGCTCCGTTTGAATTGGCACCAAAAGGTCGAGAGCTCTTGGTAGAAGAGTAACTTTTTTCTGCTTTGTCATTCTAGGTCTCAGAGCAGACAGTTTAGGATCAGATGATAGAAGAAGATTGTGCAAGATATCTTCATTTGTTGCTAACCTACTTGTTTTTCTTGCATGGTGTTCTCTATAATTACGAAAATCTTTATTACGAGCCTCTGACGCTTCTTCTGACAATTTCCCTATTGGCAATAGCCCAAAATGTTCAATTATATCCGATCCGTGCATAAGTAGCTTATGTACGCTAGAGGGCATATAATACCAAGGATATAATTGGACATAGAGTTTTGCTGTATTTTCACAAAATTGTGAGAATTTCTGAATATCTACCCGTTCTCCAGATGCAATTGCTTGCAAAATAATGTGAAATCGCTCAATCAGCTCTTCATCAATTCCAGTAATGCAAGCGGACGTCTTCGCATCACTAAAAAACCGTCTTGCAGTATTGCCATCGTTAGTAGTGCCTGACCCTTGTTTTACAATATCCACAAGCAAGCCCTTCTGTTCCTTAAAGGCTTGCTGTATTTGTTTTTTTCGTTGAGCCAACTTGTTTTTGTCCTCTCCTCTTGCACTCCACTTTTTAAAATCCAAGCGGTAAGCTAAAAAATTAATATAAATTTTTTAAATAGAACAATCACGATGAATTCTATAAGAAATAATTAATTATATGACTTATTATACAAAAATAAATACTATATCATATTATAACTAGGCAATAGGCATGTAGACATATTATTTTTTTGCCACAAATGAGTACTCATAGCATAGATGTTTTTTACCTCGTTAGAGGTGTTGTAAACGTTTTAATTATTTAATTTATCACTGACAGTCATAAATGAATTGATTAGGTACTTACCTATATGAAGCAAACATTCCATACATCGAATCCAGGAATGCAACGAAGAGAGTCCGTATTTGTACATGTCTTCATGTTTTACTCTACGATGTAAGTTATTTAAATTGTTCATCTCAGAAGGTTTTGCTTTGCATATGTCACACACAGCTGCTGAAGTCTCTGATATGTACGATGTAATCTTTCCATCGATCATTGTCATCATTAGTTGATGTTTAACGGTGACTTCCTGTAGTTGAAAGGGTTCGAGAGCTTCTATTTCATTGTCTATATCTGTTTTTTCAAGAAGTACTGCCTGCTCACTTTCTTTCATGAACTTAAATCGGATTGGGCGACAATAAAACGTAGAGGAAGGTCGGTCATTCTCCCATGTTATACTTTCACCGTGTAGAAGTCTAATAGGAACTAAGCTCGCCATAAAAACACTCGAATCGTCCAACTCTGTTTCGCTTGATTTTTGCTTGTAGTTGCTCTGGCTTGAAGCTCCATCGAAACCCCATTTGCAGATTAGAGTCAAATCAGATTTTTTTAATAAATCAAATTCTAGTGCTTCCAATAATCTGTATACAGTTAAATCAAGTAAGGCCTGGAGTTTGATACAAGCTCCATCTTCTGTTATTGTGACGTCCTCTTTTGAGGGGTAACAACTTAATTTTGCTTGCTTTATCTTGTGGTATGAAGGATAAATATGGACACCTTGTTCACTTGCAGAGTCACGTAAATTAATATACTGCCACTTTGATAAATTTAATGAAATTAATAAAGCTAAAGCTTTTTCAGGCGTATAACTGTTATCTCTATTTTTGTGATCTAAGCAAGTCTTCACTTTTTCAATATCTTCGGGGTTGCTTAGTAAATGAGACATTATTTTTCCTAATTCTTCATTTCCGCAACTTTTAAAACTTTGCAAAGTAGATTTTTGCAGTTCTTGTGGTGACAGTGACTTGCTCAATTGCTCAACACGTCTTCGTTTTTGCCTATCACCTAACTCTTCAAATGGTTTTCGTGGTGAATAGAGTGAAGAAGAAGTTGAAGCTACTGGCTCTATTTGAGAGGGTGCCAAATTTTCTAAATTTTCATTTGTATCATAATTTTGAGGATTTTGCTCTTCTTGGGGGATGATATCTTTAGGCCATATAATGGCGCTCTCTAACCAATCTCCATTTCTTTTCACAAAATTAGAAAATGTTCTATGTGACCTTTCCCATCTACCAGAAATATTTGAACAAAATTTACGACAAAACTTCAAAAGCGTTGCACTATTTTCTTCCGTCCAATTGAAATTTAACGTCTGCTTTAGATATTCACATAGTTTTTTACTATCAGAAAAGGAACCAACTTTTTCTCTTAGCACCATGAACAAATCGATATTATTCACTAGACTTTCCATAGCACAAAAATTTTTATGAACTGCACGAGATGCCTTGGTAGTAAGTACGTATCTCTTACTGATTTGATTTAAATTAAAATTCTTTATATATGCTACAATTCTTCCCTTTCCTTAATAACACGGTAATTGAGTTGTTTGTCACATAAAAACAGAAGAATCATAACAATGTAATTAGACAAACTGTGATTACCTATCTGCTCATAATACGACATATACTTACAGATCATTAACAAAGTTACCAGCCTAATAACATTGCAAAATAAGATAATCACCTGCATATTTTTGTCTTTTTGGTTTTTTCATTTCATTTTATAGCATCATTTTGAATAATATTAAAAAAAAATTTCTATATTTTATTAAAAGCTTAAATTTTATACATATATTTTGAAATGCTGTTTGTATTTATTGATAGTGCTAGTTACGCTTCATCCTGACTTTTTTTATAAGAATGCTTCAATATTTCAGTTTATAATTGTATATATTTTATGTCAAAGTTATTATAAGTTTCTAAATTTAAAGTAAATTTTACAAATTTGTATTAAAATTGATCAAATTTAGCATTTAAAAAACAATAACATTGATTTTAAATTGAATTTTTTATTAAATTTTTGAATTTAAATATTGATTGAACGGGCAAGTTTGGGTGCGCGCCCATAGTGTGGGATTATAGTCAGAGAGCCAAACAATGATACTAAAATGGTTTCGACGCAAGACCTCGCAAGACTTACTGGAAAACGACCACTTAAAGTCCCTTTTCATACAACAAAATTAGAAAACATTTTTTTTCTGAGAAACCGCAAGTCTTACACAAAAACTTTTAATAACATGTCTTCATAAGTAAGATAAGATCTATCGATGGGCATTTTTTAAAATTGATTTTGACAAAAAAAGTTGCTTTGTCCGCAAATAGCAGTTTCGACCCACTGTGCGTCGGTGCTAAGTATGAAATGTCATGAAAGGCGTTAATTGCAGAGGCGTTTGAGGAACGTGTATTGATTGTATAAACGACTTTTATATCATTGTAATGAAAAACAAACGAAAGGAAACATTTCATGAACCACGCATTATTATCTAGCAGCAAATTATAAAAAAAAAAACATATGACAGTGTGTTTATTTCAATTTGTATATCTACTTTTATCAATGCCTTCAAAAATGGGGTTCACAATTCGACTGTATTTTTTTTTAATTTGTTAATTCAAAAGTCAGAATGGCCTGCGACCGATTTTGATGGTTCATTTCTTTTTTAGACCTTTAACCAGTTCAGATAATTTGAAGGCGGTTTAGCTTTTTTTTAAATTGAGCAGAGTTCTGTTTAAATGGCAGCTCAGTGGGAAATTACATTCCTACGTTTAGTATATTCCTATTCATAAAATCACTACAGGCTTACTACAGGTACCTATCAGCAAATTGCTGACAGCAATTAGGAACCATCGATTCAGAACGCAATTTATACTACAGAGAATTTACATAAAGTCAATCTTTCTTAGGTGGGTACTACTCGGAAAAATAAACATTTACCTATCAAAATAAAGTTGGTTCCCAAGGTATCTCCATAGGTGGAAACTCATGATTCATACCTTACATGATTTACTAACTTATTTAATTTTAGATGAATTTATTTATGTGCTGATATAATTTTCGAAATTTGTTTTGGACGTGCTTTATTTGTAATTAGATACCTAGACACATTTTGTTTTTTGTTTTGCTGTATGTACTTATTTGTTATTGATTTTTTTTAGTTTTAATTGCATGTAAATTTTTAATTTATTTTTGATTTTATTTAATTTTTCGTGTCGTGTAACTGTAAATGGAAGACACAGGCTCCTGAAAAACAGTTCTTACTATCTTGGGAGCCTGGGTCGCTCTAATTTGTAAAATGTTTTAAGTGGAATAAATGATTTATTTATTTATTTATTTTATACCGACATTCAAAGGTATTTAAACCTACACTCTATTATTATTATATCTAATTTAATTAAACCATTATTGATAAGGATTTTAATACTGTTGACTTGTCCTCGCTTCTCTGAGAAGTTTCCTATTTTTATTTATTTATTTATTTGTTTATTTATTCATCTTTGACTTACAGTACAAAACATACCAACACGCACAAAGATAACAATTATTACAAAGTTTGACTTAAAAATAAGGTACAATTAGAGACAAACGATACAATATTAACATTAAACAGGTCAACTTCAGATTTAGCACGTAAGAATTTATTTAACAAATTGAGTGCATGATGGGTGGGTGCACTCCAGGCGGCTCGCGTCCGGAGTAGGCTCTCCGCGAACAGCGGCCGCGAGCGCCACTGCACGGAGCAGCTCGGTGCCCACACACCACAGGCCCCCAGTGCCACGGGATTGTCAATTTTGTTATTTAACAGCAGATAATAATGAACCATAAGCGCGCGCTCGCGTCGTAGCTCCAGTGTATCCATTCCAACCATCCCCGTTACGTACAAGGGTGGATATAAGTAGGGATAATATCCATACATCTTGCGGAAAAGGCATCTTGAGAATTTGCGTTGGATTTTCTCTATCATTAACGTGTAAATTTTTTCATGTGGGCTCCACACGATAGCGTTATATTCGAGTTTACTACGTACAAATGCATAATAAAGGCTAATGATAACAGTTTTGTCATTAAAACGAGCAGTCTGCCTAAAAATAAATCCAAGGGCTTTATATGCATTCTGGCAAAGATCAATTATGTGGTCATTAAAACTTAAGGTACGATCGAATAATACGCCTAAATCACGTATCGAATTCTCTCTAGCTACAATCTTATCCGAAACTTTATAGCCATAAAGATGTGGGGATTTACTCCTAGTAAAAGTCATTACTTTACATTTTGCCTCATTAAGATCTAAACGGTTGATTTTACTCCATTCACAGACGCTATTTATATCGTTTTGTAATGCCTGACAATCCTCAATACTTCCTATAGCCAAGTATAATTTGAGATCGTCGGCAAACATAAGACACTGGGAAGAATTAATTACATCTGGAAGATCGTTGATCATTACCAGAAATTGAGTAGGACCGAGGGTATTGCCTTGACTGATACCAGAATTTATTGCATATGGATCTGAACGGTAACTTCCAAGTTGTACAAATTGAAAACGATCCCGGAGGTAGTCTGCAAAATATTTTACCAGCCTGGGAGTGAAACCAATCATAGAAAATTTACGCAAAAGGACGGCATTATCTACGCGATCGAACGCTTTTTTAAAGTCGAAATAACTGACATCGATTTGTTTTTTCCGATCTAAGTTTTTAGAAGCGTAGTCGACGAAATTTATTAAATTTGTTGATG
The DNA here is from genome assembly GCA_029959065.1 of Colias behrii. Taxonomy (NCBI): domain Eukaryota; kingdom Metazoa; phylum Arthropoda; class Insecta; order Lepidoptera; family Pieridae; genus Colias; species Colias behrii. The sequence goes on from JARWMC010000026.1 coordinate 1,014,529, forward strand.
TTGATCTACGGGCACGAAAACCGTGCTGACAATCCGATAATCGAGAACTTATTTGTTGTGAGACGTGATTATTTAAAATAATTTCAAGTAGCTTAGCAAAAGTAGATAGCACCGCGATAGGTCTATAGTTCTCAATGCTCACTTTGGAGCCACTCTTTGGAACTGGTGTAACACGCGAAGTTTTCCATACGGTAGGATACGTATCTGTTTGGAGTGTCAAATTAAGTATATAGTGAAGAGGTTCAATAAAAATTGATATACAGTCTTTAATAATGAACGGAGGTATATTATCCGGACCTGCTGCCGAATGCGGTTTAAGGCGCCGAATTGCAAGCTTTATATCAGATTTTGAAATGTAATCAATAGAAATACGTGATGATGCAACGCCGGATACAAGAGAAGCCTCCTTATAATCAAGTTTTGGTTTTTCATTTAAAAATACTGATTGAAAATATTTAGCGAATGCATTTGCGGCGTCAATACCACTTACTTTAACACCATCATAGTCGTATTCGATACGCAACTTACTAGATGACCGCTGCTCCTTTACAAATGCCCAGAATTTCTTGGGATCATCTTTAATATTGGCTTCAATTTTTGAAGTGAAAACTTCTTTAGCGGCGTTGAGCACTTTTTCTGTAATGGGTATAAAATCTTAAACTCGCGTCAGCGTGTTCGTGTTCGTGTTCGTGTTCGTGTTCGTGTTCGTGTTCGTGTTCGTGTTCGTGTTCGTGTTCGTGTTCGTGTTTGAGTTTGTTTGAGTTTGAGTTTGAATTTGAGTTTGAATTTGAGTTTGAGTTTGTGGCCGCAGCTTAGAGTTACCCTCTTCATCATCACACTTTTTATTTGGTGAACTCAAATGTACCGTCGGATCTCGCATTTCTTTACTTTCAACAAATTCTTTTATAATCGAATTCTGTTCTAGAATAAGCGTTTCTAGTGAAGTTACTTTATCTTGCAGATGTAACACAGTCTTATTCAACTCACGAATAACATTTTCCAAAGTTTTGAACGACATATTCACAAATTTTGTAAACGTAACAGCTGTGCGAATGCGTTTAACCCTTGATGATTTATTGAGATGGAGAGAAATACCTAGTTAAAATAAAAAGCTAGGTAGGTACGTACTTAGTTAAGGCAGTATCTTGATACAACAACGTACATAGGTAAACTGCTTGGTATATAATGGCAAAATCCCATGGATGTTGATCATTAGATTTACGTCACATTCGAACAAATAATGTTTACGTAGATAACATTGAAAGTTGTAAACTTATACGTAGATGAGTACAAAATTGTTTTTTTAGGTCTTCTTATTGTTTCTTTCTTCCCTTTTTATACTGTGAACGCTAACTGGGTTGCAAATTTATTTATTTTATTAGTGTTACTTTATTTTTCTTCTATGCATGTGTCTATCACTGAATTCCTCCTAAACGACTGTTTTATTTGAATGAAATTTCCTGTGCCTCTACGTGGATTTGATAATTATTTTGATTTGCGAAAGCGAGTGAAGCGGCGAACAAATGCTGCTATAATTTAAACGATGAAAATTTGCGTATATTTTGCGAGATAATCGGTTATGATAATATAAATAATTTGCGATAAAATATTTTTCTCTGTTTCAATATTCGATATAGTTACGTAGGCGATTGTGAAAGGAATAGGTACTCACTTATTTCAAATTTACATTTATTTATTTTATTTATTTTATTTAAAAAACATCACATGCCATTACAGGACAATGCCCAATGCGACACAGATACAATTTTATTTTACAAAAGAAACTTATCTAACTTAAATACTAAATTAAAATTACATACATAACTTAACATAGACATAGAAAAATTTAAAGAACTTACTAACAATAACAGATTAACTGCAATATCACCCTTGCGAATTCACTCATAGGACAATGAAATAAGTCCGCTCTTTCGTGCGCTTCATTTATTATGCGGATGGCCCGTACCATTGGTGCTTTCGCAAGAAGGTTGGTTCGTGCTGTGGGCACTAGCAACAGTGGTGAACGGTGCCGTTTCCACGCGAATCTGGTGGGGACGCAGAAACTCACACATTCAAGTAGTCTTGAGTTCTGTTCCCTACCACGAAGAAGACTTATAATATAAACGGCAAGCGAAAAGTCACGCCGTACACTTAATTGATTGTACCCCACCATACCCAATACAAATAACATAACATATTATTAAGAAAAGTTATACTTGCATTCATGTTCAAATGAGATATTCAGAACAAGTCTAATATTAGGATCTTTTTAGTTTTACATTACTGTGCCTTAAGTTTATTCCAGTAATTTTTTTCTTTGAGTAGGAAGCTATTTCAACTAGGGTCTAGGGCTTACAAACTAAAGTTAAAGTTACTAAAGCGAAAATTATCGCAAGCATGTGATAATTGTTGCTTAAGGCCGGTTGCAGAGCTTCACCGACTATCAGTGCGTAGTGCGTACGTCCGCGTCAGTCGCGCTTGTCATATGTATGGAACTTCGCGTGCGTATGGTCGGTCTAGCTATTATGAATTTCCATACATATGACAAGCGCGACTGACGTGCGCACTGATGGTCGGTGAAGCTCTGCAACCGGCCTTAGGCATATTCACAGCCTTTAATAGTCTCCTCTTGATATAGAGCAAAAAAACGCATTTAAATATTTCACGGAACATTTATTAATTAGATACCCTGGGGCCGTATTATGACCTCTTATTTCCAGACAGTTTACGCTCTGAATTTAACTGACTGGCAAATTCATATTATGATCGCAATCACTAGCCATGGTTAGCGATCATGATCTGACTTTTTCAGTCAGTTTTATTAGTTAGTCATCACTACATAGTATAAAACAAAGTCGCTTTCTCTGTCTCTATGTCCCTATGTATGCTTAAATCTTTAAAACTACGCAACGGATTTTGATGCGGTTTTTTTAATAGAACGAGTGATTCAAGAGGAAGGTTTTAGTACATATATAATTTATTAGGTTTTAGACAAAAGTTTTAGCGGTAAGCTAGTAGGTCATAATAAGCTTTATTCGCTAAACCAATACCTACGCATTTTGTCTCCATCGGGCATTGATCCCATTGATAACTAGGTTCTACAGTCTACAGCTTTTGTTATGCTTTAGTGTTGTAAAAAGAGACGTTTCCGTCTTTTAAAACTTATGGTGTTTTATCTTGTGTATAATTATAATAAAAAAATAGCGTGTGTTTAGAGCACACGTGTCAGAAGTGAAATTTCTTTGGCGAGATTCAAAGATACCAAAATCGTCGCCTTACTCCATGGCGTGACTCTCAACGCGCCTAAATAAGTTTCACATAAAAAAGACAAATAAGGACATGGATAGGATATTTGGATAAAATCTTGAAGGGGATAAATAAAAAAACATTCTGCTCTGGAGTATGTGACTATTTTTATTTCGAAAAACGAAAACACCAATTAAAATTTTAAATATTAATACTATGGATAATTACAATATGTATCTTAAGTACAATTATTTTTTTCCTCTCTAAACACTTTATTGTCAAAGATTCCTCTTATTTATTGTCGACGTTTACAATTATGCCGTATTATATTAGCATACATTATTGTCAATTAATTAAACTATGATTTGTGAAAGCTACGCGAAACATCTCTATGGTATCCATTAAATATTGTAACATTTTCCAATCGAGAACGCCACAGGACTTTGTCGTAGCTTCCACAAATTGATTATCAAAATTTATTTTTAAAATTTTGATATGATATACCATATGTATCGCTTACTGCAGATATGTAGCGCACGATATAAGTACACCAATTATTTTTTTTAACATTTAAGTTTCAGAATATGTATGACATGCTAAACAAGATCCTAAACATTAAATCGATAATAAAATAAGTTTGTAAATTTCTACAGAATATTGTTAAAATATTATATATAAATAAATTATATTGTATACAATAGTAATGTAGGATAGGACGTGCGTCCATTAATTAATAGAAGGATAACGAATAGATTGACTAGCTTAAAGCTGTAATGTAAGTAATACAATATTTTAAAGCCAAATTTTATAGTCTGTAAGTTTAATATGCCGACGGTGTACGTCGTTATACAAGTCGAAAGATTTGACACAATAAATACATAAGTATAATATCTAATAAGTAAATAGTTAACAACTTCTCCTAGCAGCCTATTTCAGTGAAAATCAATAAAAAAAATATCGATAGCCGCCATTGCGCGGCCCTGTCAATGTATAATTCCATTTTCAAAATGATTCCTAGTCTATTTTTTTAAACGCAACATTGTTTATGGACTTGTTACATTAGGCTGCATACAAACCTACCACCTAGCATGATTATCGATAAAAGAGCGCGTGTCGCGCTTTGCTAATTTACAAATAATCTATTATAAACATGAAACATTTAAATGTAGTTAAAGCATTATTTGTCGGGATCCGGTTGTGCAAACCATTTATTACCCAAAAATTGCAAATTTCTTTTCGCGCGCCCCGCACAGCCGAAACCGACTTAGCCGTCTCGAAGGCTTTTGAAAAACACAATATTAATTATTATGGTAATAATCTTAGCGACTAATCACAACAATAATTATTTATATAAATATTCAAACAAACTACGGAATTAATATTTATTCATGTTATATAAATGCATGTAAAATCAATTTTGTGCTAACAGTCGTTCTTTCGAAATTATTGACCAGGATTGACTAGAATGTACCTCCATAAACGTTATATTTAATAAATAAAATAAATGTACAGACTTAACATTTTGTGTATTATTGTCGCGGAAAGGGAATTCCACGAAGTCGTCGGGCTCAGACTAAACCCCGTGGAAGATTCGCGCTCGAAGTCGAGACCACACGATGAGACAGTAAGCAAGCTTAAAACAGCGACCCGCGGGCCGATAATTTAATTATTCTAACAAACATTTTATTTCTTAATCTAATAAACACCGATTGTAAAACTCTAAATACGATTAAATTATTGTCTTCGCCGGCTGACCGGCGAGAGTAATTGATCGTGTATACGTTAATCAATCAAAAGGGAATTATTGTCATCTGGAAGTCCTAGAAGATACTAATCTTACACTATAAAAATATTCTTCAAGATAAAATCGCGTCTACGTCAAAATTCAGTTTCACGTATATATAAAAATAATGCAAAAGCTCGCGTCCGAAGCATAAGCGATATGGTGTAGATAGTAGATATGGTAATACTGATATATCGTGTTTAAAGCCTGAGAAATTGTACGTGGGAGGGTGTCCCGTGGAATGTGTCGGTCCTCAGCGCGAGGGTTCAGTAGTAGGGGACGAGATCGGGCAGCGCGAGCGCCAGGTAGGGGTCCGGGCGGTACAGCGCGCGGCGGGCCGGGGGCAGCATCACGTCGGAGTAGCGGGAGAACTGCGACACCTGGCTGCGGCCTCCAGAGGGTTTTCTGCAAGAGACAACTCGATAAGAAAAAGATAGAAACAAAAGACATCGGGTAGAGTTTGCTCTGCCTGGCTCTGCCATTTATTCCTTTTCATGCATTTGCATGTTGTATTGTGTAGCGTATTTCGACGGAATAAACATTAAATCCTATTTAAATAGTGTCATTCTGTGAGCTAATAACTAGTAGTCCAGTAAACAGTAAAGGAAAGAGATTACAAAAGCTCATTTGTTGAAAACATAATCTAAACAAATGAACGGAACTACAAATACAGAAAGCAACCGCTATTAAAAAAGAACTTTCTAGTACATACACTTTAGTGTGTCTGGTAGGGTCATCAGCGGGGTACTCAATGGGCTGCAGACCACGTGGTTCCTGCTCTCCATACACGCCGTAAGCGTAGTCGTCACCACTGAAACAAACATTTATGATTTAATAATTTTCTGTCAATCAGTAAAATACTTTTTGCAAAGGTGACCTTTACCAATTATACAAAACCCTAGCAAGAAGTCACAAAAATAAAGGATTTTTTCACTGTTAAAATTCTATTTGAATCGATAAATATTGATTATAAAAAAGGAATAGTAGGAATAAAGTTCATAAACACATAATAATATGTTGAATCTTCTTAACTCAATTACAATATGATGAAAATTCAAAGATCGTTGTGTCAATTTGTTCTTAATTGTTAGCCAAATTTTGGGTTTTACAATATTTTTCTGTAAAACTATATATCAATATTATATATTTGACCGCCTCCTTGGTACAGTGGTTGACGCGTGAGCGTAGCACCGAGGGGTCCTGGGTTCTATTCCCGGTGGAGACGAAGATAAAAAAATGTCTCGGTTTGGCAGGACACAGAAGGCTGATCACCTACTTGTCCCTAAAGAAAATCGATCAGTGAAACAGATGTATAATGCATCTGCCCCTTACCCCACTAGGGGACATGGGACTTCACTTATATATCAATAAAAAATATTATATATTTCTGTGCCGGCTGTATGTTTTGTATTATATTGTTATATTCATAATATGTATCTATCTTTTATCGATGATTTAAAAGAAAGATGAAGAAAAGAAGAGAGAAGAGAAAATGATTTTGAAAGTGTAGTTGAATGAATATTAATAATGCTCTTGCTTCAAATTTTACAAATTCAGTGAACAGGAAACTCTAGTCTGTCTAGACATTTAATGGAATACCGATTAGAGGTAGAATCATTTTAGTATCTATTGTTAGAACTTGGATATAGCACAGATAATATAATACTACCTATACTACGTAGATATAGTGTAAATTTATTATTGACTAGCGGTCCGCCCCGGCTTCGCCCGTGGCGGCGTGTATTTACGTTTTCTCTACATAAGAACCATCCTCGTACTTCAAGGAATATAATAAAAAAAGAATTATTGAAATCGGTTCAGCCGTTCACACGTGATGCCGTGACAACGCGAAACGGGTGTCATTTTTATATATATATATATAGATGACATAAGTGTTGGGAAATTAAATCCACATTTTTCATTTTCTTTCTATTTAGTACCTAGTTACTCTTTTCTTCTTACTTTCTTTGAATTGTTTTCAATTACTTTCTTTATACTTTTGACGTGATAACGTTTTTAAAATCGTTTTAGTCGGGTGACATGTTCAGAAACTTGTGTCACACCAAAACCTCACGAGCGCGATCGCAGGTATAACGAGAGAGAGACGGACCGATCTCCCGTCTCATCTCGAGCGCTGCCACTGCATTATGTTATCACGTAAACATCTCGATCGTAAACCTACTTTACAAACAAGCAATTTTTTTTTAATTTATTTTTGTTATAAATATTGTTTGTAGTTAAATTTATTTGTGAAAACCTTGCGTTTCTTTTTTTCTGAGTTCGCTAGTTCGAGATCTTTGACGCTTTGTACGAGCTCCTTATAGGTATCTACTTAATATGTGATTAAATCCATGACCTAAATAAACAAAGTTACCGCTGAGGTATTTCACTGAAACATAGGTACCTAAGTTACATAGGTACCTGAAACATAGGTACCTACCTAAGTTATAGTTAGAGAGTAGGATAAACCCAAAAGTTACGCCCCCATATCAAGTTAGTAATATATTCCACCTAATTAATTCTAACTTGACGTTCACTTGGATTGCGAGGGATTATACATAAGTGAATGTATTAATAGAGAATCTAATTAAATGCCAGGTATATCTATACTAATATTATAAAACTGAAGAGTTTGTTTGCTTATTTGAACGCGCTTATCTCAAGAACTACTGGTCCAATTTGAAAAATTCTTTCGGTGTTAGATAGCCCATTCATCGAGGAAGGTATAGGCTATAATATATCATCACGCTAAGACCAACAGGAGCGGAGCCACGCGTGACGCGGGTGAAACCACCGAGCGCCAGCTAGTGTAGAATAGGTATCTTTGGTGTTGACCAAATTTTGTGTAAGATACTGATCGAGAATGGTATAATATCATCAAGGAAAACCGCCGCGGGCTTAAGCTAGTAAATCGACAAATAATGAAAGCACAAATAATTATTATATTACTATATTTACTCGTGACTAGTGAAAATAATGAACTAGTAGGTACATAACTATTTTACATCCAATCTGCACTTTTAAAATCTATATTGAAATTTAAATTCGCACAAAATATAAAAGTTAAAACACAATATCCCTTACGTTGAAAGTTGGTTAAATTGAATAAGCGTTTGTAGCTAATGTACCTCGAAAACTTTGCGAGATTCAAACTTGATAACTCGGTCCAACTTTAAAATTTAATAACATCGTTTGTGGCGAAACTACCATGTTTCAACTTAAATATTTATGATAATAATTTATGAATTTTAATATCTTTGTAGAACGTTTTAGTGTTCTTTGTAGAGTAATAATGTGCTTCACGGAATGCGTTTAACCGACTTCAAAGACAGAGGTTAGTAGGTAATTTATATTATTTTACAATATGTATGTTCTATGATTTACTACGAATTTTTCCGTAACTATACATTATATTGTTGAACGAAGTAGCCCTAAAATACATTATTTTTTATGAAAACCTTCTTCCTGCATTTTTATACATACAAAGAATTCGGATGGATGGATGTTTGTTACCCATATACGATAGAATAGGTAATAAATCTGGCTTTAATTTGGTACAGTGATAATAGAATAAAATAATAAGAAGAGCTAAACCATGGGCTGATGCTTGTAATAATTATCAGCACTAAGTTATGATCAGATAAGATCCCCTTCTTTTGGTAGAACTATAATACTCCAAAAAATAATAACAAAACTTAATAAACGTTTAGAAAACGGCGAGAAAATAGGAAATAAAGCCTCTCAACAATCAGTGGAAGATGTCGCATTATATTTTTAACGTCGACTGTTTTTAACTGTTTTCTCCTTTATAAAGGTCTTTGTGAAACTCTTAAGCATTTTGACATTTGCACAGTCCTTTCAACATTTCCAAGAAAGTTAAAAATTTAAAGGAAATTTCATTTAATAATGTGAAATTTAGAACTACCGTCTCTCGTACTCTCCGTTGAGATTTTTTCCTAAAAAAGTCTTATAAAAAGTTGAAGGCAAATGGTACTGAAACTATAAATGTATAAATACTTTTTTTATGCAAAATTTAGAAGTTTTGGCTTTACTGACTCAATCTCCTGGAACCTGTGATTTTTTTACATAATTAACATTATAATATGAAAAATTGCGCGTTGATTTAAAAAATAAGTCTGTTAGGTATATTGTCGTTCAGACAGCCCTCTTTGAAAATGTCTAATTTCGATTTTTTTTTTATCTTTCTAACTATTCAACAACGGTATTCAGGCTTAAATTATTCTGATAAAATTTTATTCGTTCAACTTCAGAAGCTCTTACGAATCGTTAAAAATCAAAATACATAAATTAATGTTTATCATCGCATCGGTTCGAAAAGCAGTAGGTAAGTACCTACTCTATCCTAAAGCTAGTAACAGAAGCTACTTCACAGGTAACTGAGGAAACATAAGCAGAAAGCTTATAACTAACGATTCGTTTGTCTGTTTGTGGATTAATATAAATAGAAATCGCGGAACTGCGATTGAAAACTTCGCTGAAGTCATTAGGTACTAGGTACAGCGTATGCAAAATTCTATGAAACTGACTGATTAGAAAATTCTATATAAATATTAAGTATTCCAAGAGAACTACACCTACAGTTTCTTCGAATCTCTATGCCTAGAAATATATTATGTTTGATTAATAACTTTGATGTGGAGTAAATTATTTGAAGTAAATCTTCAAAAAAAGTTATTTAATAAAGAAGCACTATAAATCTTCACAATATGTACATCGCAATATTAACGGTATAATATAACAGTTTATTTTAGTTAAAGTAATTTTGTCCCTAAGAAAACAAACTTAGTTTTGGTACACATTAGAATTAACATAAGTTTCTCTACCGGAAGGAAGTTAGCGCGGAAAGTTTTTTTTTTTTAATTATTAATATCTCAAAAAATTGCTCCTTAAATGCTCCATCAGAAAATGTAATTGCTCCACTTCTATAATTATTAGTTTATTTATAACTAGCGACCCGCCCCGGCTTCGCACGGGTGCAATGGCGGCCGGCCGGTACCGCCGCAAACGCTACGTCCCGCAATTTTTAAATCTGTAATATCTTTGAAAATATTCACTTAAATCATACGGTGTAAAGGGCCATATCGATCTATATTAAATGAACAATGTATTCAATGTATTTAATTGGTTAGGGATTAATGCTGTTTTGGTTAAAATCGCTTCGAAAATTAGCCATTATTTGTCGTAAAAAGTAAATGACAAAAAAAAGTTATTGTGGGTTATCCATAAGAGATAGACATATACCATCACGGACTTTTCTGTAGACCTTTTCAATGTGTACAATACTTAGTACATTATTTTGATAAAACTCGTAGGGTTCAGCCTGCGTTTGCAATGTAAGCGGAAAAAAATGTAATTATTTACGACATCACATTAGAAACCTCAAAAATAACAGTACTTCTCCACTATTCAATGGATGTTATTATACATATAAACCTTCCTCTTGAATCACTCTATCTATTAAAAAAACCGCATCAAAATCAGTTGCGTAGTTTCAAAGATTTAAACGTACAAAGGGATATAGGGACATAGGGACAGAGAAAGCGACTTTGTTTTATACTATGTAGTGATTAATTTTTAAAAAAATCCAAATACTGAAAACTTGATTTCCCTATAGAATGAAAAATATTCACTTTTCATAAAAAATTTTTTTACAAAAAAATTGCTCCCGATTTGCTCTATCAAATACAAAAAAAATTATTTAATTTTGATAATTTTTACAATAATTAACTGAAAAACTATGTTTGCATAGTTAACTACCTACTGCGCTGTGACGTCATCAATTGTCGTTGCGATGCATAAGGGCCATATTTACATGTATCAGCACTGCAGCGATATCTATAGACCTTAATGTTTATGTTTTCTTATTTATATTATTTACTAGATTTCCGCCCGCGGCTTCGCCCGCGTTTTCAAAGGAAAACCCGCATAGTTCCCGCTAACGCAAACGATAGCAACTTGACACCGAAACATGAAACAAGCGACTGAAACACAAATTAATTAAACTCAAACTCAAACTCAAACATTCATTTATTCAATTAGACTACTATTTAGTAGCACTTTCGAATCGTCATTACATTATATTAAATATAAATATTTCAGGACAGTTTTCACACACGGCACAATCTGATCCCATACTTAGCTTTCGCTTGTGTTATGGAAACCAGATGGCTGATAAACATACATTGTATAATTTTAAATAAATACTTATTAACACCCAGACACAGAGCAAACATTTATGTTCATCACACAAATATTTGCCCCGGGTGGGAATCGAACCCACAACCTCTGGCTTGGAAGGCAGGGCCACTATTATACCAACGCCAACCGGTCAGTCAAAGTAATTAAAAAAAATTACTTGAAGTTTTAATATTACGAATAAACGTGATATGCGAGTTTAGGGATGGGTAGGGAAATGTTTATAAATAAGAATGATTTTAAATACATACATAATAATATCTGTTCCTTTCAACATTTGCTAGATGAAACTAAATAATTAAAATATTATGTCGCATAGATATTCTTAGCCTTTTAAAAATACGGTTCCGTTGTTTATTTAATATTCTATTTTACTTATCTTTCTAATATAAAAATAAATAATTAAATAAAACACAATCATATTACAATCTATATATATAAAAGAAAGTCGTGTTAGTTACTCTACTTATAACTTAAGAACGGCTGAACCGATTTAGCTGAAAATTGGCAGGGAGGTAGTTTAGAGCCAGGAGAAGGACATAGAATACTAAATATATACCACGGGCGAAGCCGGGGCGGACCACTAGTTTAATATAAAAGTACCATGAAATGACATTAATAAGTTTTATGCTGGGAATAATATTATTATTTAAAACTTACCTTATGTTGCTATTTATACTCTACTAGCGGTCCGCCCCGGCTTCGCCCGTGGTACATAATATTTCGCAATAAAAGGTAGCCTATGTTCTTTCTCAGGGTCTAAAGATTATCTATGCCAAATTTCATAAAAATCGGTCCAGTAGTTTATGCGTGAAAACCATACATACATACATACATACATACAAACCTTTCCTCTTTATAATATTAGTATAGATATCCATGCGACATATTTTAATTATTTAGTTTCATCTAGCAAATGTTGAAAGGAACAGATATTATTATGTATGTATTTAAAATCATTCTTATTATAGGTATGTTTATAAACATTTCCCTACCCATCCCTAAACTCGCATATTACGTTTATTCGTATTATTAAAACTTCAAGTAATTTTTAATTAATTTGTGTTTCAGTCGCTTGTTTCATGTTTCGGTGTCAAGTTGCTATCGTTTGCGTTAGCGGGAACTATGCGGGTTTTCCTTTGAAAACGCGGGCGAAGCCGCGGGCGGAAATCTAGTAAATAATATAAATAAGAAAACATAAACATTAAGGTCTATAGATATCACTGCAGTGCTGATACATGTAAATATGGCCCTTATGCATCGCAACGACAATTGATGACGTCACAGCGCAGTAGGTAGTTAACTATGCAAACATAGTTTTTCAGTTAATTATTGTAAAAATTATCAAAATTAAATATTTTTTTTTTGTAATTGATAGAGCAAATCGGGAGTAATTTTTTTGTAAAAAATTTTTTTTATGAAAAGTGAATATTTTTCATTCTATAGGGAAATCAAGTTTTCAGTATTTGGATTTTTTTAAAAATTAATTATAAATAAACTAATAATTATAGAAGTGGAGCAATTACAGATTCTGATGGAGCATTTAAGGAGCAATTTTTTGAGATATTAATAATAAAAAAAAAAAAAACGTTCCGCGCCAACTTCCTTCCGGTAATTTCTCTTCATGAATTTATGCGTAGACTGCTTAATTTATTTAAGACCTTTCTTTATCTCAAGAAATTTAAAATACTTAGTGTTATGTGAATAATAAACAGTTGAATCGAAAATAATTGGCAAAAAAAATACTTTTAACAACTGAATTGGCCTCTACTTTGCTTCATATACAAATCTTTAGTATCTCTTTAACTCGTATAATTGGTAGAAATATCTTGAATCAATATACTTAAATTAATTATGTATATATTTTGGTATAAATACTTACCCTCGACCAGCAGCGATCTCTTTAATTTCTTGCTTTTGTTCGGTTTCATATTTTCTCTGGAGTTCGCGGATGTGCTCCTGCCTTATCAACTTCTTCAGAGCCTCGAACCTGTTGAAAATTGGTAGTTTAATTTAAGTTTCTTTTTTATATAATTTAAATCTTAATAATTATATTATGTAGTATATTGAAATTGTAATAAATGATGCTGCATTCGTAAAATCAGTATCGTATTGTTTAAAATGTAAGGTATGTAGGATTTATTCTGCCTCTGTAATCCTTGAAACTCAGCTTTATGACAAAGATCCGATGAAAGGCTCCCAAAGTTTTAAATTTTTAAACATAAAGATTTAAAAAGTTGTCGGGAGACTCATAAATAAAATAACTATGAGCTTAGTCCAATTAATTTTCTTATTAAATAATCACATAATATACTACTTATTTAATACTTGTATATATTTATTACTAGCTTTCCGCCCGCGGCTTCGCCCGCTTTGTCTAAACCATAATAAATTATATACTAAAACCTTCCTCTTGTAACACTCTATCTATTCAAAAAAACCGCATCAAAATCCGTTGCGTAGTTTTAAAGATTTAAGCATACATAGGGACATAGGGACAGAGAAAGCGACTTTGTTTTATACTACGTAGTGATATATCTCAATAAAAATATAACTAACCTATCACGTTGAGGGGGCACCATGAAAGTAGAAGCACCCCGAGGTCGCGAGGGTCCCGGGTACCGCAGGATCTTTCCAGAAGTATGGGGTACATTTAGCATTCCAAACATCTGCAACAAATTATTACAATTACAAACTTGTACAACAAAATAATGTCAAATTAAAGTTAAATATACGATTTGTAGGATTTGGTTTTTATTGTTAAAGTTGATCCATAAATTGTTTGAAACACAACTTGAATTGAAAAAAAAAGAAACGCAACATAAAAATGGGATACTGTCGCCGAGAAATATTTCTTTAAAATGTCATAAATTAGCTTAATCCTAGTAATATATTGGGCATAATATACCTCAAGTATTCTTCTTTTTCTCTCCGTTTTACAAAACGTAATTATCTTGACAATGATATTATATAATATAAATACAAACTTGAGAAGGATTTACCAAACTATGTTTTTTTCTTTATTCTTTAGAGGTATCAGAATAACCGCGTAGGCGTAAATGTACAGTTTTACAAAACGTAATTATTCAGTTCAACACCAAACTCTAATACGTTTTTCATTTTTCTTTAGAGTTAAGAATATCAAAATAACTGCGTATATAAAGAGCCTACATATGTTAGTACGGATGAAAAACGTTGGCGAGTCGTAGTTTCAACTCATTGATTTGGAAGTTTAAACAGACTCCACGGCCATATATCGTTGGTAAATTGCATTTTTTGCTCACGACACGTTACTGTATTGAATAAATGGAATATATTTTAATCTGTAAGTGATTTATCTGCCAGTTGCTAGTAGTAGTAGTAGTAGTATACCTATATGGTATGATTTATATAATTTGTTACTTTATTGTTGTTGTTATTTGATTGAAAAAAAGATGACGTTTATCTTTAAAATATAATGATGACCTACTTAATTTATTTACATCTTTTTAAATCCTATCCCTAATAAAAAAAATGGATGTACTCGAATTATCATCATAATTAGGTACTTATTATCATAAAAGTGGCTCTATTTATTTAGCAGAAGTTTTTATTAGAAATGCCACGTATGCAGACTCACTCACAACTCACGAAGGAAATTTAAACTAAATAGCCGCACGCGCAGGTTAGATGCTAAAAGTGAGAAATATCTTCAAGGGTTTAGTTGCAAACATAGAAAAATACACTACAGAGATAAATATTGTATGTTACCCAAGATGAAATGTTTTGTTGGAGATATTACCTTCTTTTTTATGAATTTTATTTAATCGTAAAAACAAGATTTCAGTTCAGATTTTTCACAAGAAACTGAAATTAGTTAGAGAAGTTTTCTGAGTTTTGTGTAGATGTACTAGTGTTGAATGAATATTATTATTCATCTAATTTTTTTTTGCAATCAGTCAAACAACTATAAGCAGATCGGTTGAGTTTATTTGGACGAAATGAAATGAAATGAAATGAAATGAAATGCCAGTGCCTTAGTTCGTCTAAATTAGGAAGCACATCAGCTCTCTTCAGTCTGTGTATACTTTTAGGCTGTAAAAGTATGTGTGATTATCACGGTTATATATCAGGGTTTGGGTGTGATGTCAAAAGATCTCTGTATTTAGCTGTATAGCATTTTGTTTCATCAGTGACTGTGGGGATTTCCAGATATTCGTGGATTTGCATATTTATTGTCAGCTTCCGAATTATTATCAAAACAAATTTGCACACAACACAATATCATCACACAAATCCCCTTTTCAATTCCAAATAACCACACCACATAATAAAGTTATTTCCAATTCAACACAAACATAACCAAATCATTTCCACAAATAGAAATGAATACACAAAAGCCATATCCAAATTTGAACACGATCTAATTTGACTTAAAATTCATTTGCGACACATCATCTAATTATGTGATGCAAATGTACATTTCGGTTCGGTTTATGCAAATTTTGTGCATAATGTACTTAGTACTTGGAACAGGGCCGTAATTAGTGTGGGGGGACCCGGGCAATGTGACTGCATTTCAGAGGCATCACAGATAAATAAATTACTGTATTTCAGCGGCCACACAGATAAATAGGTATTTTTAATGTGTAAATCGTTTTGAGAATAAAAATCTAGATTTACTCATTACATAAAACTCATTACATACTGTTACGTTTTGATAGTTATCATAAATTAAACTTTTTTTATCGTTTTAACTGAATGGAAATATACACCATAACTTTGCCGTAATAAACAGTTAGTTATTATTAAGGACAATGTTCAAGGATACATTAAAACCAGTGTATAGGTGCTAGAGGCCCCGGATTTTGAGGCCCCACAGTTTAGGGCCTACACCTGCCCTGCTTAATTGAAAAGCGAGGTCGGTTCGCAGTAAAGGTCGGAGGTTTGATGACGTATTTACGTAGCTAAAACTACGTGGGTTGAGAGTGCACTTAATTTGAATGTGGGTGTAAAATAGCGTGTAACAAACTTCATTCAGGAGGTTTTTGACGTGATTTAATAGAAACATTCATCCGTCTAAACATGCATAGTAATTTTATACTTCAAGCTGGTGGCTGAATTGAGAATTGATTCCCTTAAGGCGTGAGAGAGCTTATGTCACATACAAGAAAATATTTAAGCAGCATTCAAGTGTGTTTTGAGAAATACTCAATTCAGAAATTAGCCGATCTATTGAACTATTCTTGTATAATAAAATGAATCGCTAAATGTGTTGCTAAGCGTAAAAGTCGAGAACGACTAGACAATTTTTTTAACGTTTTTGTTAAGGCACTATGGAGAGGTAAAACGAAAAAGGGGCAATATAAGGGCAGAACAACTTCAACCGGAGCTAATAAAAGCATTCAATATTATAAAAACTTCATTAGGTAAGAGTTTTTTGTCAACGGCCCATTTTATTCACCTTATATTTAAATTTAGTTCAGAAATAGTCAAAGTTTTGATTGATTTACACATTTCATGAATTAGGCAAGTACATAGTTTTAATAAATAAATAGTTTTTGTTAAAAAGTAATTAGCGAAGTGAGGTTTAAATAAAACGAAATTTTGTTACATTCCATTATAAAGTAACATTCAAAACGTAATTAATTACCTATTCATTTAATTAAAAGGGTTTAAGGAGTAATATTTCTAGGTCGTCTGGTTTATTTTAACGACTCTGCCCTGAGTAAGTACCAAAGGCAATCTCCATATACTCCATGTACCTATTAAGTAGTTATATTTATATATAACTAGCTTTCAGCGCGCGGCTTCGCCCGCTTTGAAGAAAACATATCAAATTATAATATGCTAAAACCAAGTCAAGAACCACCCATTTATTAAAAAAAATCCGATGCGTAGTTTTAAAGATTTAAGCATACATGTTTCTATGGATAGACGGCGACAGCGACTTTGTTTTATACTATGTAGTGTTATATCTTCGGGATACGCGAGGGATACGCTAAAATATGTACGAGAACTAAACTGAATACAAGCTTTTCTTTAATAAAAGCTTGTAACAAAAATATATCAATAATTTCGCACTTACTACCAACCGGCCCTGTGGCGCAACGGATAACGCGTCTGACTACGGATCAGAAGATTCCAGGTTCGAATCCTGGCAGGGTCGCATATAACAATATTTTTATTTTATATGTAATTTTTATTTTTTTTACGAGGAAATCTTTTTTTTTCTACTAATTACCATTTATAAGGCTTATTCGCTCGAAACAATTGTCAAGAACAATATTGTCAGCTGTAAAAAGGAAACAGGATAAAATCTTTTGTATAGGAAAATAAAGGAAAACGTTCCGTTGCAGTCGCTAATCGTCTGTGAATAAATTAATTTGTTCACTTCAAAGCTCGGCCATTTGTATTGAATGAAAAGAAACGCTTTGGAATCCCGTAATGAATTTATAAAACCCATTAATAGATTTTCAAAACAAATTATGCTAATTGAATTCTATTTTAGCAGAAAAGTAGTCTATTTTAAGTGTAGTAGACACTAATGTTTTTAAGCTTTTGAAGCAAGTATTTTCCATTTTGTATAATTGTCTTTAGCGAAGAAGAAAAGGTTATACTTTTAAGTTCAACTTTTAATTTGCATAGTTTACGCATAACTACATAGTATAAAACTAGGTCGCTTACTCTGTCCCTATGTATGCTTTAATCTTTAAAACTACGCAACCGATTTTGATACGGTTTTTTTAAATAGATAGAGTGATTCAAGAGGAAAGTTTAAGTATATAATTTATTCGGTTTAGGACAAAGCGGGCGAAGCCGCGGGAGGAAAGCTAGTTTTGTATAAATGATACTCCGTGTAAAGTTTTATTTATTTTTATCTTCTATATAATATATCATGAATAAACATCTATCTCTGTTTTTTATTCTATTATATTTTCCAGTACTGTGCATCTAAATATATAAAAATGAAACCCGTTTCGCGTTGTCACGGCATCACGCGTGAACGGGTGGACCGATTTCGATAATTCTTTTTTTATTATATTCCTTGAAGTAAGAGGATGGTTCTTATGTAGAGAAAACGTAAATATGTACCACGGGCGAAGCCGGGGCGGACCGCTAGTTGTCAATACAAAAGTAACCTTTATAGTTCATACAATTAAGGTCACACCCACTATACTCTCTATCAGACTAATTTCAAGAAACTTATTAAACAACAATGAAATCTAATTTTAAACCAAAGCGAACTTCCTATTACCCCGACTCTCGGTTTCGGCTTCCTTTGAGCAAATGCTTTGTTTTATTTCCATCCTTTGTAAAAGCCTGTCTTGTATTCGCCCACACTATTTGCCACTAAAAATATATTGACCGGTAAATGTTGACTTTGAACAGTATTGTTTCCCGAAAAACGGGGAAAAAATTCCACATCGAAACCCTGTGATGTGGGTTGAGAATAATTCGACAAAGCGTGTTTTATTGTTTCTAAAATGTGAAAATTGCATTTGTTTAGTTGTTATCATTTAATACGAATTACGTTTTTGTTTCAAGGAATTGCAACAATCGAATTATTTCATAATCTATACCTACTAATATTACAAAGCTGAAGAGTTTGTTTGTTTGTTTGAATGCGCTAATCTCAGGAACTACTGGCCCGATTTGAAAAGTTATTTCGTTGTTAGATAGCCCATTTATCGAGGAAGGCCATAGGTTATATATTATCACGCTTAGACCAACAGGAGCGGAGCACTGCGGGTAAAACCGCGGGGCACAGCTAGTAAAATATATTTATTAAACCGCAGACACTAGTAACAACATAGAATGTATTTAAATATTTAAATAAACTTAATTATGCTGATAATAAATCTTTTAGCTTGTACGTAATATTTGTATTGAATTCTGTTTCAAATAAGAGAAGATATTTTAAAAAATAACGACATGATGGCGTATCTTCAAAGAGATGCTGGTTTCTAATTTAAATTCCAAAGTTAGTTAGGAATTCTTATGAATTTATTTAATATTAAAATACCTGACACCATTTTAAAATTATTCTACGCCAACTTTGAAAAAGTTATCAAAACAAATATCTCAAACAAAATTCTTATAACTCGGCTAGAAAATGTTCTCTATTTAGACATTGGAACGAACATTATTTATACCTATACTATTATAGATAAAAGTCTAAATTTTCATGTTTGTAAAAAAACTGGTAGCTCGTAATGTAATTATAAGGTACGCGAAATTTACAGTCAGTATTTTTAGTGGTCTCTGTAGACCAAAACCATTAAACGAATTTGGATGAAATGTATGTTCTTTAAAAATGAATCGGGAATATCAAAGAGCACATAATATAGAAATAAAGAAAGAAAGAAAATACATTTATTTGTACCGATGCACATTAATACATAAAAAATAAATAAAATTAACTTATAACTAGTTACAACGGCACAAAATGGATAATATCCACTCAGTGGTTTGAGAATCTAAGGACATATAAGACACTTAGATTCTCCACTGATTTTCAGTGGACACCACATTGACATCCTGACAGTGGCAGTGTACATATTATGAAAAAAATAAAGAATTATATATTTTTATTTTTAAAAATAAAAGCAATAATATAATTTAAAAGAATATAATATAGTAGATAGGAAACATATATATATTATAAAGAATTATTACTTACATAACAGACAATAATACATTCTAAAAGAAGATACAATACTAATACGCGATACATCATATAATTAATAAACAACAACTACGAATAGAATTATCACCAGAGCCGTACCGAGTCACGTGTTTGGAGCCCCGACCTCAGAACCTTTTTGTAAGCAGAGCAAATGGGACTTCAGTTTGTTTTTGAAGCCCAATACATTGTTGCTATTGCGGATCGGTGGTGGCAAGTCATTCCAGCACTTAGAGGCACTAAATTTAAAGCTACCCCTAAATGCTGCAGTTCTGTGGAGGGGCACTTCCATCAGTACGTTCCTGTACCGTGTTGAGTGACTCGTGTTTGACTCCGACAACCACTTCAGCTTTTTGTACAAATAGGCTGGTACTTTGTACTTAACTACGTTAAATAAAAGTGTAGCTAGTTGTATTTGCTGTCGATACTCCATTTTTAAAGTGTTACTACTGTTCAAATACGGGGTGACATGGGCTCGTGGTGGAATATTGTGACAAAAGCGAGTGCAAGCATTTTGTACCCTCTGCATTATTTTTTTAGTTGATGCTAATAACCGGGGACCTATGACAGTGCTAGCATAATTAAATTTTGAGAGGATCAGCGATTCACATAATAGTTTTCGAACGTTTACATTAAGATAATTTCTTATTCTGTACAATAATTTAAGACGATAGAAACAATTTTTTGATATATTAATTATGTGATTATGAAAACGTAAGGATTCGTCAAAAACTACACCTAAATTGCGTGCTTCCATAACCCTTTCTATTTGTTCTCCGCTTATTGACAAACATGGTTTTTGGCTTGCGATGGCATTAACTTGGCACCTGGTTCCTAAGATCATGTATTTACTTTTACTTGGGTTTAAAACGAGGCAGTTAGTTGTGTGATATTATATCTAATAATATTGAAAAACATTTATATTCTGATGATCCATAAAACAAATTATCATTTTATCATTTGCTTCAACCCAAAGTAAGCGAAACGGGCGGAATAGTTAAATAGAATTAATAGCCACAACAAAAAACAATTAATTATTTACTAAGCAGATGTTTCAAAACTTCCCCGTGAACTTAGGAAGTTAAAATTACAAGTCACGATGAAGTAAATTGTTTTATTCAAAAAGTATTCTCACGAAAGTATTTGATTTTGAACTTTGTTGTTTACAAAGTTTTTTACGCAATACTTTGAACTTGACTGAATTACATAATAGAAGCCAATGCAAGACAAACAAACTGAAACAATGGACTTTTTCACTGTTTCGAGTTTAATGCCTCGAGAGTTATGAATTTTATGATGCAATTGTTAACAGTAACCCGCATAGTTCCCGTGCCCGTGAGATTTCCGGGATAAAACCTATCCTATGTGTTAATCCAAGTTACCCTCTATATGTGTGCTAAATTTCATTGTAATCGGTTCAGTAGAATTTGCGTGAAAGAGTAACAAACACACACACACACACACACACATCCTCACAAACTTTCGCATTTATAATATTAGTAAGATTTATTATATTAAGTTTTATATTAGACATTCCGTTCAGATTAAATTACAATAAAACATGTATGGTACCTACAATCGAAACTAACGTAGCGTTCTCAGCTTGAAACACATTTTTAAACACTTAAAAATCTAATAATTTATCTTTATAAGTTTAAAGCAAGATTACGTAATTACAATGGCGAAAGCTTTAAGCCTTTTATCGAGAACAAAACTGAAATAGGAGATTTAATTCAGTTGAATGTCCCTGATAAGCTTAAAGATTAAAGTTCATGTGTATAGTGTTTCATTATTGAATCACGGATAAAGGAAAGTCAGACAACATTACAGAGAAAACTACTTTCAAATAACGCTAACGTTAAATAAAAGAAAATGGATATTGCACTAGGGCAGCCTTTCCCAACCTTTTCCAAAGGCGGACCCCTAGAGTCAGCTTACCATGATCCCAACAAAAACACTTATTCGCATAAGTTTAACTAAATTATTAAAAAAATTGATTGATTTCTTGCAGTGTTTTTGTATGAAATAGCTTAGCCACCCATCACTTGATAAATTATTCCATCTTTAAACTGAAAAATACAAAGTCCGACCATCAGAATAGTTTGGTCACTAAGGCTTTCGTAATTTTCTTGATTTGTCTGCGGACCCCCTGGGATATGCTCGCGGACTCCAAGTTGGGAAACGCTGCACTAGGGAATCATTTATTGAGATCGACGTAAAAGCTGGAATGGAAACTAAATTCAACCTGACTTCTTGGACGTTTTAAAGTTTCACTTCAATAGTGTTATAAGTTCGGTGAAGAATTGAAATCGGGCTTTGAAAATTTCAAAAGATTTAAAGTTAGGGAACGGTGTCATTTACATCATTTTAAAGTTTTCCGATGGATTTTAGTGGACGTGATCTTTATGCAGATCTTTTATAGGGAATTTAGCAATGTATGCAATGGTTTTAGATTGTTCTAGATAAAAATTATTACAAAAAAATCAAACACTAAATTTTAGGATATTCACCCAATATGAATAAGTACAGACATTAACTAACTGTTTTTATAAGTTATATGAATAATATGATATGTATTATGTACATATACATAATGTAAATAATATTTTACGCCTTCCTTAAAATAACTGTAAAATCTAGGTATATTCATACAAATTTCGTCCAAATATCGTTGCATTTTCACAATACCCACAAATAATTAAAAAAATCAAAGCAACATTTTCAATGTAAATTAAAAATCTTTAAATAAAAAAAAAACTAAATAACTAAACAGAAAATGATGAAACACTCACCTCTCCATAGTCAGGGGTGCGCACAGCGTTGGGGGGTGCTTTGGTGATCACGCGGCCGTAGGCTTCGCGGGGCATCGGCGGGTATTGGTATCTGAACCTGGACAAATATTAATTATAAATAAAGGTTTACAAAGGTAAAAACGAAATCAACGGGGAACTCATTAAATCGTTTTAATGCGTGTATTAAGATGAAACATAACTACATGATGTGATGAATCTACATTATAATATATAAAAACAAATACATACACATTTAGGTTTATGATAAATATGTAGGTATCATCGAGATACGTAAAGGGAATGCTAAAATTGTAAAAAACGTACGAAGACCCACAATGTTAATAAACCATCTGCTATTCGGGCGCAGACGAATTTAAAAATGTCTAATGGCTTAAGTAATTAACCCTTTTAAAAGTCGTTACTTTTAACTACGGCATGTTGCTTTGAATTCAATTTATGACTGAATTATAAATGTAAAATAATTTAATTTAAAACAACCACAACTTTGTAAACTTTTCGCATTTATTATTATTGTGTTTTCACTACCACAAGTTTCAAAGTTTAAAATATCAAACGGTTCACAGAAATATAATGTTCCAACTTAGTGGAATTGTTCCACACAAAGGTATTGTGGAACACTTTAATCAGCGGTCGGAACGCTGACCAACAGGTGTATAATGCAGCAATGATGAATACAACACAATTTGTATTAACTGGACAGAGAATGGTGTGGAGTCGATTCAATTTGCATATTTTAATTTTAATTCACTTAATGTAACACCATTTAAAGAATGGATAGTTCCTTTCGTACTTATCTTGGAAATAAAATGTTGCCATTCATTTTAATCAACACTATGTAGTAGAATACTTTTATATAGTAACACTTAGTTTAATTAAATAGGTAGTAAATACATACACTGTGTTATATTACAGTCGTCAGATTTGTAGATTAACATTACTTAACATAGTGCTGATTAAAAACCATTTTTGCATAGATAGCAGCAAAATATCAGCAACGTTCCCGTTACTTAAAAGTAAGAAATAATAATAACTCATTAGATAACTTTGCTATCTTATTTAAACCCACCCACCTTAAAATACAAGCAAAATATCAAACCACTCATAATTCACTGTTTTACAAAAATCTTTATATTCAAATCATAAAATTATGTACAAACCAAAGAATGTGTACCTACAGATGAAATAAAATCTCCCTGTCCTTTGCGCTTTGATGTAACAATCGGTAACACAATGAGTGTTTTAAAATATAATGAAATAAGTTAACAGGTAGAGGGGGTGGCGCACCCCATCCCTCCATCGTCTACTACGTCTCATTCAACCCCCGTTTGAGGTAAACGGCGTTCTTAACTGCTATGAATAACCATTAAATGTGTATGCGTAAGAAATAAGAATATTTTGTCGTCAGTAGTTTTTTTTTCTCGTTAATATATCTGAAATGATTTGACTGTTATTATTTGTTGAGATATGAAATATTGAATGAAGTGAATATATTTGTAAGTTAATTATACTATCTACTGTCTTTCTGGAATCAAAATGCCTATTTATTTTTTGAATGTCTATAGGTATTGTGTCTCTTTACTGTATTTGTAGATTTAAGTTATTTTTTTCTATGACCAAATAGTTCTCATTAATTTCTTTATTTTTTGATATAAAATAAGGTATTTTAAATATGTACACTTATAACCATTTTCTTTTACTTATGAATTGTAGAGCCCATTGACCATCGTGCTTCTTTAAGACACAAAGGGCTTTATGGCCTTAAGGGTTCCTGATATTAGCAAGCGGAGAAACTGGCGCATAATCTCCTTAATATTTTCATAAATAATTATTAAAAGCGTCTCCACGCATTTCTCTGTTCTCTATACAATTATACAGAATTCCCAGGTCTCGCGGGGCGAGGTCAGGCCGTCTGTTACACCGATATTGCCATTCGGTTTATCCGCACCCACGCGAATTTCAGATTTAAATAGAATCCAATATATCTAGTAAACGTTTTAAATTCACGGAATTGTTCATATAACTGTGTTTATTTTCGGACATAGTGAAAGTGGAAGTTCATTGTAAATCTATAAATATATTTTTATTTATAGATTATTCTATATTCATTTGATAGTATTGTTAGTGGTTTCGAAGTTATAAAAGCTTTGTCATGTAGGTACAGAAAGCTCTAATGGTATGTTCAGACCTGTGGCAAATAAGCGGGCAAGTAGCCCGGCAAGTAGCCCGGCAAGTAGCCTGGCAAGTAGCCCGGCAAGTAACCCGGCAAGTAGCTCGGCAAGTAGCCAGGCAAGTAGCCCGTGCGCTTACGATACAAAAAAATAAACACGGGCGCAAGCACAAACAACATGTTAACACGGTTGTGCCCGTGCTTGTGCTCGTTGAAAGTCACATTGAACGCAAGCGTCTGAACCCACCATAAAACAGCTATTATACAATATATTATCTGTCCCAAATGTGCAATAGTCCTCAAGTGAGTGTGGATTTTCAATTTTAGATGGAAATATGTATCTAAAAAGAAACCCTGTGCAGTTTGAATATGAAAATTTTGTGATTGTCAATAAAAACAAAGATGAATTAAAGATTTAAGAATCTGACTTCTACTATTTATTTTACGTTTGATCTAAGTTTAATTAAATTGCTTAAGTTTAAAATATCGTGATACGTGGGTAAAAATCGTTTCAGAATCTAAATGATATTATTTCGATAGCTCAATCAATCAGTCACGTTAATGGCAGCGCATTGGAAACCTAAAAATCAAAGGTTAACCACAAAATAAATGTGGATTCGAATACATTGTTACTAACGGAAGCGGGTACCTATACTAGTTGACAAATGGTTACGATATCTTGAAAAAGAGAAATTCTACAGATAAAAAATAATAAATGGAAATGTCGACGAATATTAATAAGTTTTTTACAAACATTTAAATCAGTCTTTCCCAACGTGGGCGATAACGCCCCCTTGTGGGCGCTGCAGGCCTAAAGGGGGGCGGTAAGAGACCCAGAAAAAAAAGGGGGCGTTGTGTAGGGCTTTGGGGTCGATTTATAATTTCATCTACCTAGCTAGGAAGACTTTTAGACGCCGACTGAGCTCTCGACTTCGAGAGTCGACATCTTGTGAACATCAACTAATATTAATTATTAAGATATAGCTCAAACTCGGTTCGATATAATAGACCGCGGACAATCATGTTTTAACAAGTTTTTGTTAAATAATCCGATTTGTACATTCCTGTATCAATCGGCTGGTTCTATAATACTTGTTCTTGCTTGTCGAGTACGATTGGGCGTCGAATGAGATAAACGAGTTTAAGCACGTTTGTCTTATTCCTGTTGGTGCGTGCTGCTTATGCAATCCTATATAAACGACGTAAATTTATTTTATTTTCATTTGCGGTTTCGCGCATAATAGATAAGCAGTACTTGATTTCAACACTTACGTATTTCTCAAAACAAAACAATGTCGGAAGTAAAAAAGAAGAGACGGCAATACTCTGCGGAATATATTAAATTCGGATTTATTGAAAATCCCACAAACCCGTCGTCGCCTTTGTGTCTTCTATGTCTAAAAACATTTTCGAACGAAGCAATGAAGCCTTCAAGACTGCAAGATAATTTGAATAAAATGCATCCAGATAAGAAAGACAAGAATGTAGCATATTTTCAAGACCTAGAGAAGAAGCATAATACTCAGCCAAGTGTATCAAAACTATTTTCGGCGGCTGCTCAGCAAGATGACGACGGACTTCGAGCTTCGTACAATATCTCTTTGTTAATTGCTCAAAAAAGGCAAACCACACAACATCGGAGAAGAGTTAATATTGCCAGCTATAAAGGAAGTAATAACTGCTGTGCTTCATAAACCGGCCGCAGATATTATCCGAAAAATTCCTTTGAGTAATAATTCTGTGCAAAGACGAATTGATGAAATGGCTGAAAACATTGAAGAATCATTGTGCAATCATCTGAGGACTAGTCAATTCTCAATTCAGCTCGATGAGTCCACTTTACCAACTAATGAAGCGTTGTTGCTATCTTACGGGAGGTTTATTAAAGATGAGAAAATATGTGAAGAACTATTGTTTGCCAGAAATTTGGAGACAGATACAAAAGGCGAAACCAAATTCAATACATTGGAAAAGTTTTGTGAAGAGAAAAAGATTCCTTTGAAAAATATTATATCAGTTGCTACGGATGGCGCTCCGGCTATGACAGGGCGCCATAAAGGCTTCATAGCATACTTAAAGAATAAAATTCCAGATGTCCTTGCTATACATTGCGTTATTCATAGACAACATTTGGTTGCTAGAAACTTAAGTGAACGACTATTTCAATCACTGCAATATGTCATCAAAGCAGTCAATAAAATCCGTAGCAGCTCTTTGAATGATAGATTATTTCATCAACTTTGTGCTACTAATGACGAAGATTTCAACCGTTTGTTGCTTCATACTGAAGTTCGTTGGCTGTCAAGAGGCAATTGTCTGATGCGATTTTACAACCTGTTTGACTCTGTGATAGAGTTCTTGGAAACTAAAGATACAGAACTGCGCAACAAGCTCATAACATCAAAGAATGATATAGCTTACATGACAGACCTGTATAAATTGTTCAACGACATGAACCTCCAACTGCAAGGCGATGAACTAAATTTAATTAAAACAAAAAATGTCGTTGCTGCTTTCGCAGCCAAACTGCTTCTGCACAAAAAGAATATGGGCAGACGTGAGTTTCACAATTTTCCGAATTTATCGGTATTCTGCAGTAACGACGACTTGTTTGCCTACTGCCAACATTTGGAAAACCTCCACATTGACTTCACCGAACGATACCAGGACATTTTAAACTTGGAAATACCAGACTGGGTGTTGGATCCGTTTTCAAATGTCAACACAGCAATGTCACCTCAGCTGGAAGAAGAACTTATAGAATTGACAACAAACGAAGAAACAAAAATCAAGTTCAAAAATGGATATCAAGAATTTTGGCTACAAAAACCGATCCCGCAATTGTACCCTGGATTGTGGTCAATTGTTCAACGATTTTTGATAGCATTCCCATCGTCATATTTGTGTGAACGTGGATTTAGTGCTGTGGCAACGCTGCTTATTAAAAAGAGAAATCGTTTGCGTGTTACCGAACGTGGCGACATGCGGCTGTTTTTGAGTAAATTGGAACCTGATATCAACAAACTTATTGAACAGCATCAGATTCAACCTTCACATTTGTTTTTATATAAGAATTGATTATGTTTGTTTTATTTTCAATAAAAGATACTCTGTCCGAATACTATAAAATTGCGTTTCAATAATCAGTTATAAGTACTTAGCGGTTTTTAAGTATGTTTAAAAAGGGGGGCGTTAAAAAATAATTTATTCTTAAAGTGGGCAGTAGACAAAAAAAGGTTGGGAACCCCTGATTTAAATCAACAAAACCATAAAATCTTCCTTAACTTGTTACGCCATAACTTGAGAACGACTTCACGAATTTTATTCATCTTTTTTAAGTTTTCTAATACTTTGTTGAAGGTTCTTACGGAATGACAAATTAAAGAAATTGCCCAGAAAATTGGGAAATTTGTGAAAACTTAAGGACTATTTAAGGTTGCCGCCTTTCAGAGTTAAAGTATTTACGCAAACCATATTAATTAGTAAATACAATAACGTAAAAGGCGAAAAACGTGGGTTCGAATTCCACCTCATGATCGAATTTTCCTATCCTTTTAAAAAATATATTTATAAAGCATTCGAATGCTAAAATCTAAATAAAAAGTCAAGTAGTTCTATGTAATATAATAATTTAATATTATTATAATATAAACCGCTAAGTACTCAAACGAGCTGAGTATTCGTATTCAGTCTACTTACAACCCACTCGCTTGGGGAAATAATTTTATCATCACTACATAGTATAAAACAAAGTCGCTTTCTCTGTCCCTATGTCCCTTTGTACGCTTAAATCTTTGAAACTACGCAACGGATTTTGATGCGGTTTTTTTTTATAGATAGAGTGATTCAAGAGGAAGGTTTATATGTATAATAACATCCATCAAATAGTGGACAAGTACCAGCATTGCACCCGTGCGAAGCCGGGGCGGGTCGCTAGTTTCGTTATAAAGCACACTCAACGTCTGTAATATGAGTTAGTGAATTTATTATGAATTATACGTTACTAGCGACCCGCCCCGGCTTCGCACGGGTGCAATGCTGAATGCTGATACTAAATACACTACAGAAAAACTGTGAACGTTGTATATAAAAACATAGCGGCCCGCTCCGGCTTCGCACGGGTATAAAATATATAGCCGGGCGGCCGGCCGTTACCGACGCAAACGCTACGTCCCGCAATTTTCAAATCTGTAATATCTTCGAAAATATTCACTTAAATCATACGGTGTAAAGGGCCATATAGATCTATATTAAATGAACAATGTATTCAAGGTATTTAATTGGTTAAGGATTAATGCTGTATTGGTTAAAATCGCTTCGAAAATTAGACATTATTTGTCGTAAAAAGTAAATGACAAAAAAAAGTTATTGTGGGTTATCCATAAGAGATAGACATATACCACCGCGGACTTTTCTGTAGACCTGTTCAATGTGTATAATACTTAGTACATTATTTTGATAAAACTCGTAGGGTTCAGCCTGCGTTTGCAATGTAAGCGGAAAAAATGTAATTTTTTACGACATCACATTAGAAACCTCAAAAATAACAGTACTTCTCCACTATTTAATGGATGTTATTATACATATAAACCTTCCTCTTGAATTACTCTATCTATTAAAAAAACCGCATCAAAATCCGTTGCGTAGTTTCAAAGATTTAAGCGTACAAAGGGACATAGGGACAGAGAAAGCGACTTTGTTTTATACTATGTAGTGATACTATGAAGTTAATAATATTTAAAATTAGCATTTTTCTATTCGTTAATGGCTTCATTTTTTATTCTGTCTGATATAGGAATAAATAATAAATTGTCAATTTTGTAAAGTGAAGTCCCGTGTCCTCTAGTGGGGCAAATGCATTATACATCTGTTTCACTGATCGATTTTCTTTAGGGATAAGTAGGTGATCAGCCTTCTGTGTCCTACCAGACCGAGACATTTTTTTTCTTCGTCTCCACCGAGATTCGAACCCAGGACCCCTCGGTGCTACGCTCACGCGTCAACCACTGAACCACGGAGGCGGTCACTCAAGTCAATTTAGTAAGGAATAAAACAAATGGGAAAATCGTTAAAACTTTTATATTGACTGGCACGTTATGAAATATGAGGCAGATAGCATTTATTAGGTAAATAGGTAAACACAGATATAACCTTTATATAACCAAATACAAAAATGCCATCATTAATTTTCTGCAATCACAAGTCAAAAAAATGTTACTAAACAATCTACAGATAATTATTTTATTGGTTCCATTGAGATAGAACCCACAGCCTCTTCGATTTTCATCCTAAACTCACACATTTACTACTGCTTATTAGTATTTTAAAACATTTCAAATCACCAAAAAGATTTCATGTGCTTGTTTAAACTGCCATGAAAATTGCTATATTAATAATAGGTCTATTCATCATCATCGCCAGCAGCCAAATCTTTTACACCACGAACTCGTTTTTTTTTTGTAAAAAAAAAAGTTTTCCAACCTTTACAATATTTTTTTGCGCGCCAACATTTTGACATCAAATTTTTCAATGAGCCACCGCTGCTCAAAGAATAGTTTACCTCATTAAAATCATTACAATATCTCACCTCGGGGCAGGTCGGGGCACAACAGTGTAGGTACTACACCATAATATAATGGTAGTTCCTCATTATACTGTACTCTACTAGTATCATTATACTATACTAGATATAATATATAGGTACTAGATTTCCGCCAGCAGCTTCGCTCGTGTTTTCAGAAAAAAAAAAAAATCGCATAGTTCCCGTTCCTGTGGTTTCCAGGATAAAATGTAGCCTATGCCTTATTCTTCAGCTACCTACATAACGCATTTCATTAGAATCGGTTCAGTAGTATTTGTGTAAAAGAGTAACAAGCATACATCCATCCTCACAAACTTTCGCATTTATAATATTACTAGCCTTCCGCCTGCGGGTTCGCCCGCGTTTTCAAAGAAAAACCCGCATAGTTCCCGTTCCCGTGGGATTTCCGGGATAAAACCTATCCTATGTGTTAATCCAAGTTACCCTCTATATGTGTGCAAAATTTCATTGTAATCGGTTCAGTAGAATTTTCGTGAAAGAGTAACAAACACACACATCCTCACAAACTTTCGCTTTTATAATATTAGTAGGATAGGAATAGTAGGATACTATAATGATGTGGAATATCTTACCTCGGGGCAGGTCGGGGCATCGCAGTGTATACCGGCCACTCATTATACAGCAGAGGGTCGCGGTACGAGTTCACTTCGTTCATTATCTCTGGAGCTCTTGCCTGCCTCTTTGAGAACCTGTTGCAATACAATATCAACTTTAATTTTTTGCGAGTAAGATAGAAATTTGTGTGAATGTTCTTAATTAAAAATGTTAAGAAATGTTATATCGCTTTGAGATTTAAAATTTGGATTTGTGATGTCTGTTTACAATGTTTTCCAGTACATTTATAAATTTATGTATAAAGGAATAAATAAAGATGATTTTATCTACTTTCAATTAAACGAAATCAATAGATTTTTCAGCAAAAATAAAAACTTTTTGTTTGTACCTCATGTTTAAGATATCCGCACATAGGAGGACAAGGACATAAATTTTCAACATCTATTTCTTACTTTTTAGGGTACTTTTTAACGAAAAATCATTACTAACATAACAGACAGAATTTCGCATTTATGTTAGTGTAGTTTGCTAAAAGACAGCTAAAATATTATATCGTATTTTCAATAGCACCAGACACGGGGTATAAAATGTCTCCATTTTATATTCCTTGACCTTCATCATGTGTCAATTTGTCAACGCTATGTATCGTCTCGACGCAATACTTATAGTCCGGGATCCATCGCCCATTTTTGCAAGTGATTACTATCAAGCTAATTTTTCGTGAGTAGCTTTATTTTGATGAGACGCCCAATAATTTCATGTACGAAACTCTCGATTGTGGTAGCTAACAGAGGAAACAAGGATAAAATATTTTGATTTGATGGTTCTCAAATATTAATTACTAACTGAATGTTTTTTTTTGTTCAATCTCAAGATAATTATCTAAATTATTCGAAAAAATATTTGTCCTACAAAATCTATGGTTTGATCAAAGAGTCCCCCTTTCCAATGTGTATCGATAACGAGGTCATCATAAATGATTACTAACCAGCTGATTTTTTTATTTTCACTTATTTAATACTTATATAATTCAACAGACATATTGTCCTACAAATTGCGTAATAAATATTTGAGAACCGTCAAATCAAAAATTTTTATCCTTGTTACCTCTGTAAGCTACCACAATCGAGAGTTTCGTACATGAAATTATTGGGCATCTCATCAAAATAAAGCTACTCACGAAAAATTAGCTTGATAGTAATCACTTGCAAAAATGGGCGATGGATCCCGGACTATTATATTGGTGTGAATTCACAGTGGTAAAGTTTTACTTGAAGTTTGACTAATAGATATAGAATTATCTTTAAAATACTTTTTGAATGAATAAAAGAAAAAGCTTAATTGCTTTGAAAATAAATACATAAACCAAAACAAGACTTAACATAATACAGCAAAGGGTGGCCTTATCGCTATGTAACGATATCTACCAGGCAACTCTTACAATAAAAAGAGATAAAACAATCTGGTGAGTGAGCAAAAATAAGGCAATTGTTCTAACACAATGATAAAATTTATGAATTAGTTGATAATATAACAAGATAACTTAATATTCAGAAAAGTTATTCAGAAGCTTAAATTGATAAAAAAGCTTTCTTTAAGCTTGTAATAATACTAGCTCTTCCCCGCGGTTTTACCCGCATTGCGCCGCTTGGTCTTAGCGTGATGATATAATATAGCCTATTGCCTTCCTCGATAAATGGGCTATCTAACACCGAAAGAATTTTTCAAATCGAACCAGTAGTTCCTGAGATTAGCGCGTTCAAACAAACAAACAAACTCTTCAGCTTTATAATATTAGTATAGATTCCTACAATATCCTTCCAAAAATAGTTGTTCGTTTTATACTTTTGTTGTCTATACCCTAAAATGTAATATTATTTGCTATTACAAGTTGTCCCGGGAATCTTTGTTTTACCAGGACACCCTTATCACTTAGGAGTATATAAATAGTTTACGACCTTTCCTCATACCGAATTTACGTAAAAATATCATAAAAATCGGTCAAGGCGTTGCCGAGTCTGGTTAGAAACAATGTGACACGAGTAGTTTATGTCTTTCTATATAATATAGATACATACATTCTATATCTATTTATTTAGGAAAAGGTATAAAATTCTCAGAAAATCGTGTTTATATACATGCTCATAACTCAAGAATGGCAGAACAGATTTTGATGAATTTGGTTCGTTGGTTTTATTCCGTTAGGATTAGAAAAATATATATTAGGGTACTGGCACCAGTAGTCAGCCTTTTAGTGGTAAGTTTGGGTTCAAACTCATATATGAAAATATTAGAAACAGTAAATTAAAAGTCTTTTGAATGAATTGACTTACTCATTTATTTAACTTTATCACAAAATTAACAAAAGTTACAAACTTAATCTTTGATATAATGAAAAATACGTTTTAACAAAATATGGCACTTTTTACCAGTGTTCAGCCGCCAAAAACGAATACTCAGCCGTATTGCAACCTAGTGGTCAGCCTCTCTTGAGATCAATAGTTTTAAGCTTAAAGATTAAGAACATTAATTAACAATTAGTAATAGGTACTTAGTTTAAAAATAAATTAAATAAATAAGAAACTCTTTAAGAAACAATTTAAATTTCATTTAATTTAATAAAATTCACCAGTACTCAGCCATGTAACAAAATTGAACTATTGAAGTGGCCGACTATAGGGTTTGTGATAAAAATTGCGTTAAAACCAGTAGTCAGCCGGGGGTGGCTGAGTACTAGATAATGTATATAAAAACGGGACGCAGTAGTCGGCCACTTCATTATTTAATAATTCTTAAGAAAAATAATATACTTTTTAATTGGTTACGATGCCTAAACTCTTGATAAATATAAATTCGAATACAACGTGTCATAAATATTATAGAAAAATTAAATAAGTTACCATTTCTACGAACGCTTTCCACTAACGAAAAAATAGCGCTCGCATCGCTTGTGGCCTCGTCAGCTGACGACGTCAGCATAAACTCATATTTAATGTACTTCGCAGCCACTTAGCAAACATGTTTGGAATTTTTTCAACCAATGAAAAGTCACAGAACCAATTTAAAATAAATTGATTGGTTAATTTCGAATTAAAAACTATTTCTATTGGTTTTAAACCGAAAAAGGCTGAGTACTGGTGCGGGGCTGACTACTAGTGCCAGTACCCTATAAATATTTGATATTTAGTGTTATAGCATTGAAATGCTTTATAAATCATATTTTGTTTAATCGTCCTCAAATTGATCTTTTCTAAAAGAAGAGCGTATGTGCCGAGCACACGTGCCAGAAGTGAAACTTCTTTGGCAAGATTCAAAGATACCAAAATCATCGCCTTACTCCATGACGTGACGGTAATAGTATAAAGAAGTTTCACTTCTAAACTGAACAAGTATAAATATTGAAAAATTTCCAGGAAAATGTCTACCCGGGCGGAGCCTCAGCGAGCAACTAAGTATAATATAAGTAACAACAGATGTAGTTGCAAAACAATTACTTAAATGCCACAGTTAAAAGGTAGAAAATTGTGAACTATCTAGGTAACCTCACGTGGGAGGAAGAATACTGTCTTTTACTTAATGACTGGCGTGACCCAATAACCTTTGTTAATAAACGGCGGGAAAATCAATAAATACATTATTTAAAGGTCACATTTGTTAGAGTTTATTGTTTTGTTTCTTTGGTTGTGTTTCTGTTTGAGCTTTTATGTGCTTTAGATTTGGTAAAAGTCTGAATTTTTTACCTTTAAGTTTGATATTGTATATGGAAGATAAAAACCCATGGAGGGTTGTCGCGTAAAAACCACAGGACAGTTCTTTGGCATATTATGATAATATGCAGTTACAAATTTTGTAAAATTAAATTGTAATACTGAAATGATTTAAAAGAGCAACTATGGAGTTTCTTGCCGGTTCTTCTCCATAGATACTGCTTTCCAAATCGGTGGTAAACGTGGTAAATGTTAAAAATATGTATTGACGTTTCAAAAGTGCTTCTCGAAGAAGTCTAATTGAATAAATAAATGTTTGAGTTTGAGTTTGAGTTTTATTTGAAATCTATCGTTTTAATTTTAAATGTAATACAACATTAAAAATGAATAAGTGTAATAATATGTCTAAGAAGGTAAGTATGTGTTTATTTTCTACGGATAGACACATACACTTTCGAATCAATTTCAAACATGTTTTATCCTTATCTTTACCAGTTTATAAAAAAAGTAAAAATTTTCAATAAGTTCATTTCTTTATAATATTTTTGCATACTTAAATTTACAGATTTTATTCGCTTATACTTGTATGAATCGAATGAATTAGGTATCTATCGGAAGCAAAATAGACATCTTTGCGAATTTAAAGGAAAATCCAAGTTCTTGGTCCGTCTCGAGGGAAATTTCGTCAACAAAAGTTATCTGAGGCTTTCAAATTGGGAAAAGGATAATATGAAATGTACAAGAATTTACTTAAATGTCACAGGGATATAATATTAATATAACCTTGTTTGATTTAAGCGATAGCGGGATTAATTCTTGCTAAAATATGAACAAGTTATAAATATAATACACTCATAGCTTTAGATTTAGATATTTTATTGTTTCAATTTTAATAACGCAAAAAGAAATTAAATAAGGGAAGAAACTAGTTACTGCCATTATTCAGTTGATTTAAAAAACCGGCCAAGTGTGAGTCGGACTCGCGCACGAATGGTTCCGTACCTTGGGGACCCATCTTAATATTAATTTTTAGTAGTTGTTGTAGCGGAAATGGAAATACACCATTTGTGAAAATTTCAACTTTCTAGCTATCACGGTTTATGAGATACAGCCTGGAGACAGACAGACAGACGGGCAGACAATTAAGACTCAGTAATAGGGTCCCGTTATACCCTTTCGGTAGGAAACCCTAAGAAAATACTGGTAAAGTTCGTTTGTATGCAAAAAATGTGGAGAAAATTAATTACGCCTGTAATATTTCTGTCTCGATAAATCAACATTTTTCGATGAATAAACTACATTATAATAGAGATAATTTATTTAATGTATATATAC
Source organism: Colias behrii (assembly GCA_029959065.1). Taxonomy (NCBI): domain Eukaryota; kingdom Metazoa; phylum Arthropoda; class Insecta; order Lepidoptera; family Pieridae; genus Colias; species Colias behrii. Next base: position 1,050,618 of record JARWMC010000026.1, read on the forward strand.
AATATACAGTTCCGTTGACTCAGAGATTTTTTTGAACAGAGCCGGGTGCAAAACTAGTTAGCTATAAATACTGGTATTGAGTAAAGTCCATCAAAACTTTATGAGAACGTAATTAAGCTGTGTCGTTTGTTTTCTGAAACTGTATCGGCCGTAACATCTGAGAGCTTAGAAAGTTTCTATTGAAATATATTTATTTCTATTTATATATGGTAATTTGTTTGAAATTAAACAATGGATGAAATGAGGTTTGGAAGTTTTGGATATAAATGCTATGATAAAACTACACATTATATTATGTTACGATAAATATTAATAAGCATTCGTTTCAAGTTTATTATATTAACTGACGGCTACTATAAAGGCTTACTATACAGGGTAAATTCCTATAGTAATTACAGTTTAAAAACTTATTACGTTTTTGTCCGATTTGCTACAGTATGTAAAGTGAGAAAAGAGTGGAAATAATTGAGCAGAAAAATAGTATTAAATTGTTTTTTAACTGTTCGTTATGTTATATTATTATGGAGCGATAATCTATATTATTATTGTAAAGCTGAAGAGTTTGTTTGTTTGTTTGATTGCGCTAATCTCAGGAACTACTGGTCCGATTTCAAAAATTCTTTCGGTGTTAGATATCGAGGAAGACTATAGGCTATATATCATCACGCTAATGCCAACAGGAGCGGAGCAATGCGGATAAAACCGCCTAATAAAAGCCATTTATAATTTATCACAAGGAAAGTCGCGTCGATACACTAACTTGTACACTGTACAAAATACTTATAAAGGAAAATAATTATATTAAATAGTGTCTAAATGTCTACACGTGAAACATATTCGTTCTAATGCTCCGAAAATGTCCGGTATTTTAGTCTGAACACGTGAAATAGTTGTTTGTCTCTTCAAAATATAACGGAACGGGTTATTCAAGCTATGTCGGGAATGGCGAAACGAATTCCCAGGATACCGCAGGGAATTGAGTTTTAAGTTTAATTTTTGGGGTAAAATTACGTTGTAGTGGTATCTAATAATTACTTGGAACATGTGTTTTTATTAATAATTATTATTAGATTAGATTACAAATTGCTTTATTTTGGTCGCTTTTACAAAAGCTTTTGATAGGTTGTAGGTAAAATATATTTAACGCTTTATACGCCAAATTGAGCCTTTGACTTGAGGGAAATTAGCAATAAATTGTTGAATTAGTTTTAATTCGATGCTGTAGGTGTACCTATTAACAATAATAAATATTTTTATCAATGTACTAAGCAGTTATTTAATTGTAATGTATGTCTGTTATGAGGAATCCACTTTATATTCAAAATTTAAAGAGTTTTTAACGTAATCAATAGAGTGACTATTGCAAGTCATAACTGAGTTTCCCTGCATATAAGTAATATATGGCAGAAGATGGCGGTCTATCCGCTAAGTTAGACAGCTGCTTGTCGTAACTTATAGAACATGACGTCACGTAGGTTTCTTATTGACGTGTTGCATTTGAAATGAAACATACTTTTTATGTGTTTATGGCCGGTTGCAGAGCTTCACCGACCATCAGTGCGTACGTCAGTCGCGCTTGTCATATGTATGGAAATACGCGTGCACGGTCGGTCTAGCTATGAACGGTTTTATGAATTTCCATAGATATGACAAGCGCGATCCTATCTGTAATCTGTCTGTCAGCGATAAGACCAATTTTGCTATTTCAAGAACTATTGTACGCCTTTTTTATTTATTTATTTAGGTCATCCAACATCTGTCACAACAATACTTATAGCTAGGGTACATAATATTATTACAATTAAAAAAAATTGACAATTGTGACAAACAATTATATATATAACACAACATGTTAAATAATAATTAAATCTGAGTAAAGTCACTAAGTGATAGACAAAGCAGAAAAAAATAAACAAAATTAAGACTTTAAATACTTACGGATTTTATTACAATTGTCGTGAAAAATATAAATAATGTTTAAATACTAGATATGCATTTACTAACACAAAAAAAAAAAAACATTTCTTCACCCGTGGTACATGTTTACGTTTTCTCCATAAGAACCATCTTCGAACTTTGGGATTATTTAAAAAAAAATTTCGATTAATTTTTATTATGTCGATAGATCGCATTTTAAATTCATTTTTACATAATATTTTGATACTTACCTCCACATAGCCTTCAGCTGGTCGCACGTGGGCTCATCAGGCTTGAGCTCCCGGTCTCGCACGCGCGACTGTCGCGGCGACAGCACCGGCTCCTGGTCTATGCGTTGCGCTGCGCACGCGCACACGCTCGCCGCGACCAACCATGTGCGCCAGGTTATCCACATTCTGATAAAAATAAAAAGTTTTTAAGAAATTGTTCAAAATGCGGCTAGTGTGGTGAGGAAAGTATACGGACGAAGTTTCTTGCCGGTTTTTCTGCGTAGAAACTGCTTTCCAAATCGGTTGTTCGGAATAGATAAAATAATTAAATGGTCACACTGATAGCGGAAACGCGATGTATTCAATTTCACCATTAATCGTTACCAGTTGATTTTGTGGCGAGAGAAAGAATCAGATCCTATTTCGGTTTTTTGAGTTGAATACTAATACGTATGGACTTAGGTCGAGTCCTTTTAATCACGTTAAATCGACGTTAGGTCAAAATATTAATATTAGAAGAATTTTTGCTTGGACTGATAGTCAGATTGTTCTTGCATGGTTGCAAGCATCAGTTCATGCGTTAGAAGTTTTGTTGCGAATCAGGTTTCGCAAATTCAGCAATCGGTTGCTGTTTTAGAGTGGAGACATGTGCCAGGGGACATTGATCCCGCTGATTGTGCATCTCGCGGTTGTGAGGCTCCAGTTTTATTGAATCATTCGTTGTGGTAGGGTCCTGGTTGGCTGCTCCAACCAGAGAATTGTTGCCCTCAAGCTTCTATTAAGCTTTTTGAGTCTCTCCCGCGTTTGAAGGTCCTTTCGGTTATAAGGGAGCCTGCACAGAATTTAGATTTTTATTAATGCGGTTTCGTTCTTTAGATAGGGAGTTAGGTGAAACGGTTCTCACCTTCGGTATTTTGTAAATTGAAGCTGTACTTAATTCCAGGCCACTATGTCCTATTTCATCGGACCCAAATGACTTGGAGGTTTTGACTCCAGGACATTTTTTGATTGGGGGTCCACTTAATGCGCTCCCTGAATATCCATTTGAGAATACTTTTGAGGCGCGGACGGTTTTCCGCGAGTTGCAGAGGTCCTGGTAGGAAATTCTGTCCTTAAAAGAGCTGTTGCGGGCTTGTCGCGGCTGCCCGTTATGTAGGTTCTATCCTTATCCTCTGGTTTTGGACTCAGTCAGGTTTTGCCTGACTGGGACGGGGGAATGTTCGGAATAGATAAAATAATTAAATGGTCACACTGATAGCGGAAACGCGATGTATTCAATTGGCGACGGAGCGGGGTTCGCATTCGGTTATTGTCGCATTCTATGGGAGTCCGCTAACCGCGCCGCTAGTGTGAAGTCGTGTATTTAGTGTTGTTATCGGTTATAAGTTATTTACGCGCGCATCGGAGCGTGTCGTCGATTGTTTTACGTGCTGACCACGTAGTAAATTAGTAAATCGGCAGCGGAATTGTTAATTGTACTTTTTATTGATATTAATAATCACGCGCGGACGCGAGTTATTTATGTGAGAAGAATTTTAATGGCGACGTAGTGTGCCTGGCAGAAGTGGTGACTATATACATTAAATTGTCTCTTTTCTTTTTATTTTATCTTATGTAATTTAAATTATTCCCGTAATTATAGTTTTTCCTCCCCAAAAAGGGTACCCTATTGTTTTGACTAATTGACTGACCGACACACCACATATTTATGGAAGCAGCGCACGAGATTTCAGGTATGTACTCGGGATGTATTTAACTATTGTTATTGTATTATGGTAGCAGAGCAAAATAAATAACAAACATCGGTGGTAAATGTTAAAACTATGTTATGACAATTCAAAAGTGCTTCTAGAAGAAGTCTAGTAAACGCTTTTGAATCATATGTAGTATTCGAATATATAAATGTTTGAGTTTGTAATATTTTGACAGTATATATTCATGAGAGCAACAACATAATAATAATTGATCGGCGATATTTCTTTTTCATTTAGATTTATTGGATATACTTTCATTATGTGCTCTAAAACAAAAGAATTGATAAGAGCTTGGTGTAGAAAGGGCTGTTAAAATTAAACCTTTAAACAACGGTATAGATTAATTTTTCGTACGTTCCAGTTTTATTAAATGTTGGAAGAGGAATACTTAAACTAATTTAAATTAATAATTGATACGTGAGTGGAGTAGAAAATAATACTGAAACATTAACAAAAAATTCGAATTCTTAGCTATTAGATTAGCTAAGATCAATATTCAACGAAACGAGAACCTTTCAGACTTCCATTTCTAATAAAAATAAATGAACAACGATAATATTGTGTTTTTTATATGTAAAACGAACCTACTTAAACTGTAAAATTCGTACCAAATCTACATAATTGGTTCAGATGTAAAAGATGGATACACGACACATTTAAGTACAAATACTTTATTTATAATTTCCATCATACAAAATAGCACCTTGCGTTAGGAATGAAAATCAGTGCTATTTTTGTTTAAATTAAAAATAATTTGAATTTCATTTTAATTTCGTTCTTATAATTATCAAGTGTCTTCGATTCTTCGTAGTAGTTTAAAATTTAAATCAGTGATGTATCACTCAAAAAAATTAAACACCTATGATAATAATATGAATACATAGAAACTGTTAAGTTTATATTCATAAAAGTTTTCATAATGCTATTTCATAATAAATCATTATGAGTGTGAGTCTATACAAATAAAAACATGTATTTATCCAAAACCGTTCAGCCGTTTCTGTATCAACAAACAAACTCAATAATACGATGCTATTTAACAAGGGCAATACAAACCACATGAGGGTAGCAAACAGTATTTTAATTACGTACTTGTTCATGGACTTGTGGTTAGGTACTGTATAAAGTTTAAAACTATTCAACCTATTTAAAATGCCATTAATATGGTTGAAGTGGTCACCTCTGTTTAAGTAGTTTGTTATTTTTTTATTATTAAAGTTTTATTTGCTTTCTGTACGTTATAAAAGCTCAAAGATGAAAAATTTTATGGCTAACAGCTATTAGTAGAGTACATAGTGGCTGAGTTGGTTAGGCATCCGCCCTGGATTGGCGAGAAAGGATGCGGACTCGAGTCCCGCCTCGTGATCGAATTTTTCTATTCTTTATAAATTTATATTTATAAAGCATTTGAATGCCGTAAAAACCAAAAATATCAAATTCAGAGTATATACCACTAGATTTTTTTTTATTTTAGTCCAAATCAATGGTAAATAATTAATCACGGTTTAGTCATGAAAATGGAAACCGACATACCTAATTAAAATAATATACGATCAACTGCAACCAACAATGAGGTAAATTTCTATTTTCTTATAAGAATGCTCCAAAATTCAACACTCTGAACCTACATACACGCATACTTCATCGATATTTTCATCTGAAATTCGAAAGTAAAGCGCACAGAACGCGAAACATTGACCACAACAAAAGCTTCGTTAGTGCCGCCTCTCCGCTTTGACGCCTTTGAATAGCATGTATCAGCTTCATATTGCATGTGTAAGAGCTTTATTTAACACTCGCTTTCTGCCCGCGGCTTCGCCCGGGTTTTCAAAGAAAACCCGCATAGTTCAAGTTACTGTGGGATTTCGGGGAGTTTGAGTTAATCCAAGTTACCCTAACCACTATGTTAATATTTCTAAAAATTGAAAAAAAAAAGCAAAAATGTCTCTGGACTATAATCCAGAGGTGGCGCGAACACCCTGTGATGGCGAGTGCCTTTAAAAAAAAAGTTACCCTCTATGAGTGTGCCAAATTTTATTGTAATCGGTTCAGTGGTATTTGCGTGAAAGAGACACATCGATACATACTCACTAACTTTCGCATTTTAATATTATATTAGTATGATATGATATGTATCACTTAAATATATTGTTTAAAAAAACATTAATGCGTGTATTGCACACGATAAAGTTATATTTTTTGAATCCGTTGTTTTATTTTTTATGTGTTTCAGCTTTATATTGCGTATCATATAACGCATGTATATGAAGTATATTTTTCAACAAAAAGTATTAACACGTGTATTGCAACAAAGGAAGGTAATGTTGTAGTAATGTTTGAATGCATTGTTATATTTTTATACGCCTGACATTTATATCAATAACGCTTGTTAAGTTTGACTGGCATATTTAAATTGTTTTTAATATTGTTATCTACCTACATTGCATTTAACTTTTCACGCAAATAACATTACAAAAAGATTATTTGCAAAATGGAATATTTTTTAATCAATTTGGCATCGCTAACAAAGCCCTCTAGAGTTTCAATTAAAATGTTATCCAGTTAATGTCAGAACTACGAATAATAAAATAAACGAACGAGTTAATAACTCATAATTTATGGAAGCAATAAAGTATCAAATAAATAAGTAATAAATGGCTATAATAAATCATTTTAAAGTAAAGCGACAGTTGGATAAACATTATTTTGTAATAATTGAGCGTGTGAGACCGTCGAGCGCAATCAATCTCAATGTTTGCTTTTCATTTGGATTGAATTTTAATTTTCTGCCCAAAACAACAATCTTATACATCTCTATTTTTAGTACATATTAATTCATAAGTGATACGCTCGTTTGGGATATGAAATAGGCAGAAGAATATATTTTGTGTATAAAACACAGCGGTCTATCTGTCTTTATGCATGCGTAAAATCTTTAAAACAACGCAACGGATTTTGATGCAGTTTTTAATAGATAGAGTTATTTCTCGAAGAAAGTTTTAGTGTAGGTATAATTAGTTAAGGTTTAAACAAAGCAGGCGAAACGCGGAAAGCTAGCTCTAGTTTTATTTAATTATAAAATTTTAATTTTGATTCTTTGCTACACCGAATTCATTAATTTCAGATGCTATATACATATTTAAATAAACAACAAAGTTTAAACTCAAAGCGATGCAGCGCTGCGATTTGTTCAGCCGATTTCCTGATGCAACATCCTGTTCAATTCATCTTTCCGGTATTTGCTTTTCAATATTTTACTAGCTTCCTATGCTTGCTTGCTTTACTTTACCCTGGGAAATTTGTCGGCTATACAAGTGTATTTTCATTGGTGTGAATATGGATCTTTGACTATCATTACATAGCATAAAACATTGTCGTTTCCCATTGTCTATTCGTCCCTATGTATCCTTAGATCTTTAAAACTATAGAATTGATTTTGATGATTTTTTTTTAGATAGAGTGATGCTAGAGGAAGGTTTTATGTAATTTATGTTATAGACAAAGTGGGTGAAGCCGCAGGCGGAATGCTAGTAGATTTATAATATAAATAAACGCACGTTTTATAAAACAGGCATAATATTATTTATTATCCAGAAAAATCCGTTTTAACAGTGACAGCGTAACAATCAAAATATAATAATTAAAATTTTGGTAGATAAATTATGTATATTTTCCGGAAAATTTAACAGTGATGGCAGAGAAATGTCACAATTAAAATTAAGTGGGTATAACACTCTGCCCTCAGTAGAAATTGTATGAACATACCTATAATACGTCACGCGTACCACGTATTTTTTATTTATAGAATACAAATGTCAAACCAATCAGTCATAAACGAATTTGATTGTTGATCCTGCCGCCTTTTATCATCCTTTATGTTGCAATTTGTGAATTACGTAGGTTTAAATGATTGTATTTGAAAGGAAAGTACTTTTATTAATGTCCTCTAATTGTAATATAAATGCCCACGACACTTGACCCAATTTTTACAGAAACACGATCACGCCTCGTGCAATAAAGCTTATAAAGGACCAGAGGCTTGACTCTTTAGAAAATATATTAAAGCTGTACCTAATCCAGAAATATGTGCATGTGGGCGTATGAAATATCGGGAAAACGATCAATTTTTCCAAGTAATTTAATCACGAGATCTCCGCTGTATTTGACTTTGTTATAATGTATGGCCAATGTAAATATATCCATTTCTTGGGAAATATCTGTGAGTTATGACTTATGAATAAAATTCTGAAATAAACATACAATGAACTTGAATTTATTGATAGTACTAAAATAATTGTATTAAATCCATTTTTATTCTACCACTTAGCTGTGCCCCGCGGTTTCACTCGCATGGCCCCACTCCTGTTGATAAGCGTGATGATATATAGCCTAATAGCCTTTCTCAATAAATGGGCTATCTACCACCAAAATATTTTTTCAAATCGAACCAGTAGTTCCTGAGATTAGCGCGTTCAAACAAAGCAACTTTTCAGCTTTATAATATTAGTATAGATTCAGTTTAAATAATCACACATTTGTTATCTTTATTTTGTACAAAAGCAAGTAACTTTATGAAGAAAACATTTAGATTGTAAAAGAAAGAAAAACGTTTATTTATTTACGGGTAATGGTCTCACGAGTCGGCTTGACCCAATTCCTTTTGAACGACGTGTGAAAGGACTACTTTTATGAACACAAGCATAAGTTTCTAGGATTTATAAAGAAAACCTTGCAGATTCCGGGAAATCTATATTTAGGAAGCTATAATAATTCTCCCGGATATAATAGGAAAAATGCTTCCTGGCTATATTAGAAATAATAATAATAATAATAAGCCGGCCGGCCGACCGATCATCATCACCATCATCCATTGCATCATCTGAGCATTCACTTTTTTCCAATGCCCCATCACCATCCTCTACTCATACTCTCTTTCGTTCCTCTACTTCCTCCCCCTCTTCCGATTATTCCTTACATTCTACAAGGACAACAACTGTTGTGCAGGAGGCATTAGCCATCGACCCTGCACCCACTGTTGGCCAAATACGTGCGCGAAAAAAATGGACTGAAGATATGAACCGATTCATATGGCGCACATACCTTATAATAACTAAATGTGAGACTACACAAATGAATAACTACCTGGAATCTCTTCATCTACAATTTCATAGTAAATACCCAAACATGCAGGCCACCCGACAAAGAATAGGCGATCAAAAAAGAGCGATTTTACGAAATAAGCTACTGCCACAAGAAACACTAGATCAAATTTATAATGAAGTTACAAAACAAATACAAACTACACAGAACAGTAATTATAGAACACCCCACAACACAACTGAATCCACACAACAAACATCCATAAATTCCACACAAAATACAAGAATGAAGTGGACAGACGAAATGAATGAAGAAATTATCAGAAGCTACTTAACCGTTACTGAATTAGAATCCGATTTGACAGCCTACCGAAGTAAGTTGCATGCTATGTTTATAGAAAAACTACCACATTTGTCACACATCTCAGAACAAAGAATTGCAGATCAAAGACGAATTATATTTAGAAATAAGTTATTTGCACATAAAATCTCTGAACTTAGAAAAGAGGTTGAACAAAATTTATCGGAATCAAATACTAACCTATCATGCAACATACAACCGGCAATAACTAACAATACTAACTTTAGTTTAAATGAAGAAGTAATAGACACTTTAAACACACTTACACGCCAAGATTCAGGAATTCAATCACACGTCGATACATCTATCCCAAATATTTCACACGATAGTCACTTATATAGTAAAATTGAAACTGAATTTAATAATGCAATAGAACGCTTTAAGAATGTTAACCCAGAAACAAGACCATACATACCAAAGCAAAAGCCATCACGAAAACTCTCTCAAATTATAAGTCACCTTAACACAACGGTTATCCCGAAAACTTTAAATCATGAGTTAGATTTTTGTTCACTTCACACTATCATTTATTCGGCTGCTTATACCGCAGCCCTTTGTAATGGAACAAAGTTTTATAGTAATCAAAATAGAGATAATACCAGCAAAAACAGGAAACCCACTTGGCAAAGAAGAATCGAAAGCAAAATAAAAAAATATAGACTAGAAATAGGCAGATTAACACAATTCATAGCAGGAAATAGAAACAATAAAATCATTAAAACTGTTAACGAAATAAAATTAAAATACCGTTCACATTCCCAACACGAGGAGCCAAACACAGAACCGCAACATTTTCTTGACACTTTAAAGCAAAAGTTAAATGTAGCCTCATGTAGATTAAAAAGATACACCAATTGTACAAAACGTAAACAACAAAATTTTACCTTTGTAAATAATGAGAAGCTTTTCTATAGAACCCTTAGCGACAATCGTTCTGAAACTATTCAGACTTTTGACGCACCATCATCGCAAGAATTTCATAAATTTTGGGCCGAATTATGGGAGAATCCAGTAGAACATAACACTGGCGCCACATGGTTGGCAGGAACTACTGATGCAACTCACATCACGTCAATGGAGTTTGATGGCCTTCCCATAGACACTTTCCTTCAAGTTATCAATCACACTCACAACTGGAAAGCCCCTGGCACTGACAACATCCACAACTACTGGTACAAGAAACTCACATGCACACAACCATTTATTCACGCCCACATAAACAAATTTATACATTCACCAGACATTTTACCTGAATTTATTCTACATGGAGTAACATACATGATACCAAAAGGTGGAGACCCCCAAAACCCTGCAAATTATCGACCAATAACGTGTTTACAGACTATATATAAAATAATAACAGGATGTACTAGTCGCCTAATTTACCACCATCTTGATACTCATCACATACTTGCGGAACAACAAAAGGGTTGTAGAAAAAATAGACAGGGTTGTAAGGAACAGTTAACTATAGACGCAATCGTAATGAAACAGGCACATACCAAAAATAGAAACATTCACACTATGTACATTGATTACAAGAAGGCGTTTGATTCTATTCCTCACAGTTGGTTACTTCAAATTCTAGAACACTATAAAATTCATCCTATGCTTCAATCATTTCTAGGTACAGCCATGCTTCATTGGCAAACAAAGCTTAAATTACAATATCAAAATGTATCATTAACTACAGAATCGATTAAAATTCAAAGAGGTATCTTCCAGGGAGATGCCCTCAGTCCACTGTGGTTTTGCATTGCCCTTAATCCATTGTCAGAATTACTAAATAACACTAATTTAGGTTTTAAATTAAAACATAATGGTTCATACTTCACTCTTTCACATTTACTATATATGGACGATATCAAAATATACGCCACAAATAGCCAGGAACTTAAAAAACTTGCAGACATTACACAGACATTCTCTACAGATATTAAAATGCAGTTTGGGGTGGACAAGTGCAAAATACATTCAGTTATTAAAGGAAAATCACAATATAATACATATTTACTTGATAGCGGTGAGCAAATTGAACCCATGGACGAATACAGTACATATAAATATTTAGGTTTCCATCAGTCAAGGCAAATTCATCAAAAACGGGCGAAATTAGATTTAATAAAAAAATTTAAAGTAAGACTTAACCAAATATTACGAACACAACTTCATTCACGCAACACTGTTAAAGCTATAAACTCCTACGCGATACCAGTTCTTACCTACTCTTTTGGGATTATAAATTGGTCCCAAACAGATTTATTAAAATTACAACGTATAATCAACACACACATGACAGCACACAGAAAACACCATCCCAGGACATGCATACAACGCCTTACATTGCCACGCTGCGATGGAGGGCGTGGTTTAATTGACATTCAGAATTTGCACAATAATCTAATAGTAAAACTAAGAACATACTTTCAAATCATGTCAGAACATTCACAATTACATAAATACGTTACAGAAATAGACACTAAACTAACCCCACTAAATTTAAGTAATAAAAACTTTCAGCCCAAATTATACAATAAACAACAGAAACTGAATTCGTGGTCACAGAAATCTCTACATGGGAGACATCATGCCGACCTTGGTCAACAACACGTGGATAGAGATGCATCGAACGAATGGCTGAAGCGTGGCGAACTGTTCCCGGAGACTGAAGCTTTCATGATCGCCATTCAGGATCAAGTCATAGATACCCGCAATTATCAAAAACATATCATCCGCATTCCTAACTTGCCAACTGATTTGTGCAGAAGATGTCATAGTAGCTCGGAAACTATCCAACATATCACCGGTGCTTGCAAATCCATAGTACAAACGGACTACAAACATAGACACGATCAGGTGGCAGCGATCATACATCAAAATCTGGCTCACAAACATTCCTTTGTTTCCAAAAAAATCGCCTACTACAAATATAAGCCTAACACAATCCTCGAAAATGACTCTATTAAAATTTACTGGGATAGAACAATCATTACAGATAAGACTATACATTTTAACAGGCCGGACATAACAATATTTGACAAAACTAAAAACACAGTATTACTAATTGATATAGCAGTATGTAACACACACAATCTTCTTAACACATACACTGAAAAAATGTCAAAATACATTGAGCTCGCTACTGAAATTAAACGACAATGGCAAGTACACACTGTTAACATCATCCCCATTGTAATATCTACAACCGGTGTCACCCCAAAGTCACTCATTTCAAATCTGAAAATACTCCAAATGCCGTTATCTACACTTTCACTTATACAAAAAGCAGTCATTCTTAACACCTGTCGTCTCACAAGAAAATTTCTTAACAATACACCCACATCTACTTAAGTATCATGTAAACCAATGCACTTGGCTCAGGCCCGTGTATTGGTTTTAATTTGACCCTCGAAAGAGGAGAAAAAATAAATATAAAGAGAAAAATAATAATAATAATAATCATTTATTTCAGATTCATCCTAAGATTACATCCATATAGTGTTAGTACAATTGCGAGCTTACATACTTGTGTTAGTAATAAAGAATGTTTTTTTTTTTTTTTTTTAACCTAAAATAAACATAAAGTGGCAGGTCCGGGTGGACTTCCCGATGATGGCGGTAAATCACTAAACGACTGCGTGCAGCCGTATCCAGCGCGCCAGCATCGGAGAGTCCCACCGGTCCGCCAGCGCGCGCAGGATGGTGTTGGGACTGTCGCGCGTGCGGCGCATGATAGATGCGCACCGTTTACGCATGATGGCCGCAAAGCCGTCTGTGTCAGCCGCCGCGAACATCGCGGAGGCGCTGCAGTGGCGCGGCAGCCCCATCAGCACCCGGAACGCGTTATTGTATTGAACGCGCAGATCGCTGTATGTCCGCTGTGTATAGTTAACCCACAGGCTGCAGGTGTAAAAGGACTGACAGTACGCTTTAAAAAGTGCAACTTTGACAGTCCCCGTGCACCGTGAAAACCTGCGGGCCAACATGTTGCATCGGACAGACAGCGCCCTGCGCTCCCTTTCAATGTCCACACTATCCTTAAGGTCATAAGGAAATACTGGGAAGTTTTAATTCCAGGGAACTTCAACTTTAAAAACTTACGGGTAGGGTCGAAAGGGACCAGAGAAACGTGCTTAAAACTTGGCACAAAAATATCATATTGCAACAAGACTTTTTCATACAAAACCCGGAAAATATGCAGATTATTCGTGGTAGAGATTATATTTTACGGTTTTAATAAAAGCCGTTTTATGCTCCTCGTAATACTTGTTACTGAATTAAATAATTGGATGATGTAGCTGTGAAGAAGCTATGATATGATAGGGCATATTTTAATTGCTTTAGGACCTATTTTTGAAGTTCAAAGATAATTTAAAAAATTTGATGACATTTCAGAAGATAAAAGTGATGAACTAGAAATGAACAGAGCCTCTAACAAGTCTCTAACATATGAAAATATTACACTCTTACTAATCCCTACTAATATAATATTATAAATGCGAAAGTAACTCTGTCTGTCTGTCTGTCTGTTACGCTTTCCCGCTTAAACCTCTCAACCGATTTTGATGAAATTTGGCACAGACAATCTTTAGACAGTGAGAAAGAACAAAGGCTACCTTTTATCAAAACACCACGTGGGCGAAGCCGCGGGCGGACCGCTAGTTCATATTATGACAGACATAATTCGTGATACGAACCTCAAAAACTAATTATCAGCATTATAAGCTTTAATTTGAATAAAAATGAAAATTGAAAATGAATATTATGATTTACAATTGAAACCACAATTCATACATTTAATTTAAAACATGACTAAGTTTGTCGTTTCACTATAACTTATTACAATGCTAATTCAATTATTTCAGTTTAATCACATCGTTTTATACGAAAATCAGGGGCCAGAGGCAGTCCATTGTTCTAGAGAACATTATTGGGACCGCGTGGGTGGACATAAATCAAATCTTTATGTAACAAACACAGATATAGAATAAAACCGCCCAAGTGCGAGTCAGACTCGCGCACGAAGGGTTCCGTACTTTTATAGAAAATCACAGTTTATTGTATGGGGTAATAAAAAATAAACGTGGGTTATTTTTTATTTTTAGTATTTCTTATTATAGCGGCAACGCGTATACCTACATAATTTGTGAAAATTTCAGCTTTCTAGCTATCACGGTTTATGAGACACAGCCTGGAGACAGACAGACAGCTGAGGCTTAGTAATAGGTTCCCGTTTTACCCTTTGTGTACGGAACCCTAAAAATAGAGGTCCTGTATATTTAGGGTTTTATTCGACAAATTATTTAGGTATAGAATACGAATAATATACTTTAAATTGCCAATTTCTGACGTGACTTGATTGTATTTTTAGGTTATGAAATATGGTATTGTATTGAAAGCTTTTTATTGGATTGTAGCAGGCGTTTTGTTTTCAAGTAGGTACGTGTATTGAGTGTATATTTCTTTTTAAGCAGCGTATCTGGAGCGGTTTGTTCAGATCGATTTTTTTACCAAAAGGTGCCACTACAATAGGTTAAAGTTCCAGAAAGAGGGAAGACTTTTCAATATTTTTATGTAAGACTAGGATGCGCCCGCGGCTTCGCCCGCGTTTTCAAAGAAAAACCCGCATAGTTCCCGTTCCCGTAGGATTTCCGGGATAAAACCTATCCTATGTGTTAATCCAAGTTACCCTCTATATGTGTGCTAAATTTCATTGTATTCGGTTCAGTAGTGTTTGCGTGAAAGAGTAACAAACACACACACATCCTCACAAACTTTCGCATTTATAATATTAGTAGGATTATGTCTGAACTGTATTTTTTCCTTAGTGAGAAAGGCAGAAATTTGTGGTGCCTTATTTTAAAGTAACACAACTCGTTGGCTAGGTTCTGTTCTTAAATTTAAATATTTAGTTCTTTGAACTGCATATTTCTTGGATTTTATACTTTTATCTAATCTTCTAAATTTCTAGTAGATATTCAAAGAAACAAATTGATGGAAAACTTTGAATTAAAAAACTGCATTTTATCTTGTCTAGGTTTATTCCATAAAAGCCGTATTAAGGTTAAACTTTCCTGAAGCAATATTAAATTCAAGAAATATTAAATTAATTTATTTCTAACTAGCGGTCCTCCCCGGCTTCGCCCGTGGTACCACGGGCAAAAATATTATATTATATAAATAAAAATATTTATAAATATATAAATAAAAATATCTATACATATAATAAAATCGTAGGAAAGTCAAAACTGTACATTGAATATTTTTTTTAAAGAATACATAATCCATGATCTATAATCGATATAGAAGCCAAAAATATAGTTTTTAGAATTTTTGTCTGTTTGTCTGTTTGTCTGTTTGTCTGTTTGTCTGTTTGTCTGTATGTTTGACCGGGCTAATCTCGAAAAGTACTGCATAGATTTACTTCAAATTTTGCATGAATATTCCTAAGAGGTCGGGTGAGGATAGTTTAAACATATTATCATGATATCACCTTCGGGGGAGGAGCTGTGAGCCTTTATTTTTCTTACATATTCCGTGTACTACGACAGCGTACAATCTAAAGACTCATGTTTAAATGTTGGTTTCGAGTAAGCCATGCTATTATCTAGCTATTATTTACGTAATTTGGGCAGAGAAACAGTTAAATGAATCTTAGCAGTATAAAGACAAATTTGAAACAGCGCCATCTATGAAGTGTTAGAAAAATCAAACACACCTTAACTATTGGAAATTAATAATCAAATGACGCATATATAAATGTTGTTTGACAATATCTAGATTGACACTATAAAAATTATGCCATTTAAGTAACTTGGGAAGAGAAACATAGTTTAAAGAATGTAAGTTGTATAATGTTAATTTTGTAACAGCGCCATCTATGAGATTTCGTAAAAATCAAATCAATTTAGATGTTAACACTACTGAATACACAGTTGGAAATTAATAATTTAAATATAATTATGTTATTTATTTAACTCTTTAGCCCATATCTTCCCTTCCCTATAAGGTATATTTCGTGTAAATAATAAATATACTACATTTTTTTAAAGTGAGGGTAGATGTTTATTATTTTAAGTAAAACTAGACACCATTATCTACAGTTAATCTAATATTGATTGCGTTCATTAGTTACAATTTTAAAAATCTTCGTATTTTATAAATTTACTAGCTTACCGCCCGCGGGTTCGTCCGCTTTGTCTAAAACCTACTAAATTATATACTAAAACCTTCCTCTTGAATCAGTCTATCTATTAAAAAAACCGCATCAAAATCCGTTGCGAAGTTTTAAAGATTTAAGCATACAAAGGGACATAGGGACAGAGAAAGCGACTTTTTTTATACTATGTAGTGATATTTATAAAGCAATTGAATGCCATAAAACCAAAAATATCAAATGCAATCTTCGTGTTTTGTGAATTTTCACCATCATGCGTTCCCACAAAAAGTAAGTTGTTACTTATAGGTATTTATTTTTTATAATGATAGCAATTCATGTTTTTTGTTGGTAGGTATTATATTACACTTTTAGAATCAATACATATAATAAAATTCTAGAAAAGTGGTGTCTGTACAATGAAAATATGTAAAAAAAAATTAGCAGGGGTTATTATTAAATCGATCCCAAACCCAAAACTGTAGTTAAAAAATTTTTTGTCTGTTTGTCTGTTTGTCTGTATGTTTGAACACGCTAATCTCAGAAACGGCTTATCCGATTTCGATGCGGTTTTCACTAATATATTGTGGTAATCTTCATTTAACATTTAGTGTTTATTTCATGTCAATCGGTTCATAAATAAAAAAGTTATGACCATTTAAGTACTCACGGCGAACATTTGCTAAGGCATTCTATGGTACACATACAGTGTACGATAAAACGTAAGTTATCTGTTATACGCTACAGTTATGTCCAAGTGATCATATCGAAAGTCCCCAAGGGTGGGGGGGTAAGCTGAGATAGTAGGGGGGGGGGGGGGGATTTCTAGGTAAATTTTATACATAAAATGTCCTTTAAATTATGTCGTATTATATTATATTTTTAACCCCCGATGCAAAAATATGGGTGATAAGTGTTTGACCGCTGTGTGTGTGTGTGTTTGTGCCACCGTAGCTCGCTAGCAGGTAATCCGAATTAGATGATGTTTTTTTGTTAGGCAGCATATTTTCCGACGCTGGTTCTTAAATAAACTGTTTCAAAATCGGTTCATCCATTTATTGTAACTAAGTATATAGGGGTAAAAGTGGGAATGAAAATAACTAAAGTTGTCGAATATACTTTAGTGATATATTAAATGAAAGTGAACGACCTATCAGTAAAAATAAGTCAAATTTTATCAAAATCGGTTCATCCATTTATTTGATATAGAAGGTATAAAAGTGGTAGATAATAAAAAAAAGTGAATTTTGACTCAAGTGACATATGAAATGAAAGGGCATGACGTGTAAAGTATAATTAGACATATTTAATCAAAATCGGTTCATCCATTTACTATACCTATATACAGGGTGTAATCGTTAAGTGTGCACAGGCGATTTTTCCGTAAGTATTACAGATAACAAAAAACTTTAAACTGATATCGAAAGTACTTAACCTAATGAGTAAAATGGCCGTAATAAATTTTTAAAAATAAATCGAGAAATATCAAAAAAATTATCTTTAAACCCTCCCATACATTAAGTATGAAATATGAATATCCCGTATACATTTAATATGAAAGATTTTTAGATTTCTTTTTCTTTTTTGGTTTTCTGCTTTAATTACTTCGCAAATTTGAAGTGGCATTTTCCACGCTTTTTCCGGACATTTTCACGCATTTTCCGGATATTTTCCGGGGATTTTCCGAGCATTGTCCGGACATTTTTCAGGCTTTTTCCGGACATTTCCACGCAATTTCCGGATATTTTCCAGACATTTCCCTGGCATTTTCCGGTTATTTTCCGGGATTTTCCAGACATTTTCCGGGAATTTCCCAGGCATTTTCCGGGGATTTTCCGAGCATTTCCCGGGGATTTTCCGGATGTTTCCCAGACATTTTCCGGACATTTCCCTGGCATTTTCCGGGGATTTTCCACGCATTTCCCAGGCATTTTCCGGACATTTCTCAGGCACTTTCCGGGGATTTTCCAGGCATTTTCCGGATATTTTCCGGATATTTTCCGGACATTTTCACGCATTTACCGGATATTTTCCGGACATTTTCACGCATTTTCCGGATATTTTACTGGCATTTTCCAGGGATTTTCCACGGTTTTTCCGGAAATTTGCACGCATTTTCCGAGCATTTCCCAGGCATTTTCCGGTTATTTTCCGGGAATTTCCCAGGCTTTTTCCGGGGATTTTCCGAGCATTTCCCGGGGATTTTCTGGATGTTTTCCAGACATTTTTTGGTCATTTCCCTGGCATTTTCCGGGGATTTCCAGACATTTTCCGGGGATTTTCCGGGGATTTTCCGAGCATTTCCCGGGGATTTTCCAGACATTTACAGGCTATGTCAGGGAAATGTCCGGAAAATGTCTGTAAAATTCCCGGAAAATATCCGGAAAATATCCGGAAAATGCCTGGAAAATGCCTGGAAAATCCCCGGAAAATGCCTGAGAAATGTCCGGAAAATGCCTGGGAAATGCGTGGAAAATTCCCGGAAAAT
Source organism: Colias behrii (assembly GCA_029959065.1). Taxonomy (NCBI): domain Eukaryota; kingdom Metazoa; phylum Arthropoda; class Insecta; order Lepidoptera; family Pieridae; genus Colias; species Colias behrii. The sequence continues at coordinate 1,069,623 of JARWMC010000026.1, forward strand.
GCCAGGGAAATGTCCGGAAAATGTCTGGGCAACATCCGGAAAATCCCCGGGAAATGCTCGGAAAATCCCCGGAAAATGCCTGGGAAATTCCCGGAAAATGTCTGGAAAATCCCGGATAATAACCGGAAATGCCAGGGAAATGTCTGGAAAATATCCGGAAAATGCGTGGAAATGTCCGGAAAAAGCGTGGAAAATGCCTGGAAAATGCCCGGAAAATGCACGGAAAATCCCCGAAAAATATCCGGAAAATGCGTGAAAATTTCCGGAAAAAGCATGGAAAATGCCACTTCAAATTTACGAAGTAATTAAAGCAGAAAACCAAAAAAGAAAAAAAAATGTTGGGTGGTTTTATGAAACCACGGTAAAAGTGAAACTGTTCGAACGGTTCCGAACACTGCTTTGTGTAGCGCATGTCGCGTGTCCCAATGGAATGTCCCGTGGAATTTCCCAGGCATTTTCCGGGGATTTTCCGAGCATTTCCCGGGGATTTTCCGGATGTTGCCCAGACATTTTCCGGACATTTCCCTGGCATTTTCCGGGAATTTTCCACGCATTTGAAAGAAAGAAAGAAAGAAAGAAAGAAAGAAACATTTATTTGACTCCACAATATAAAATTTAAATTAATAATGAAAACACAGATAACAAGCAGTTTAAAACAAATAAAACTGTTAAATAAACGATAAACAAGTAAACAATTAAAATAACGATAGGTAACAAATTAACAATCTTATTAATACAATAAAATAAAAAAATAAAATAAAATAAATGTGAGAAAAAGTAAGTGGAGCCAAACCAGGTAGCCACTCAGTATATGTTGCGACACAGTTGCAACACTGATTTTCAGTGGCCCCTCTCTGTAGTGATTGGAGCGGCAGCACGTTCGCAAATATATATTTTAATTAGAACATGTAAATAAAAAACACACGATATACATACACATAAATAAAATTCACATTTTTCAACAATAACAATACACAATAAAGTAATATCCAGATAAAATGATAATATACCTACATAATATAAAATATGTTAAGACCTAATGAGAAATACGCAACTAAGGTTAGATTTTGAACTCCTGTAACAGGTATTTTTTATATTTAATTTTAAAAGAGTTTAATGTGTTATGTTGTTTGCATTTCCCAGGCATTTTCCGGACATTTCTCAGGCATTTTCCGGGGATTTTCCAGGCATTTTCCAGGCATTTTCCGGATATTTTCCGGATATTTTCCGGGAATTTTACAGACATTTTCCGGACATTTCCCTGACATAGCCTGTAAATGTCTGGAAAATCCCCGGGAAATGCTCGGAAAATCCCCGGAAAATCCCCGGAAAATGTCTGGAAATCCCCGGAAAATGCCAGGGAAATGACCAAAAAATGTCTGGAAAACATCCAGAAAATCCCCAGGAAATGCTCCGAAAATCCCCGGAAAAAGCCTGGGAAATTTCCGGAAAATAACCGGAAAATGCCTGGGAAATGCTCGGAAAATGCGTGCAAATTTCCGGAAAAACCGTGGAAAATCCCTGGAAAATGCCAGGAAAATATCCGGAAAATGCGTGAAAATGTCCGGAAAATATCCGGTAAATGCGTGAAAATGTCCGGAAAATATCCGGAAAATGCCTGGAAAATCCCCGGAAAGTGCCTGAGAAATGTCCGGAAAATGCCTGGGAAATGCGTGGAAAATCCCCGGAAAATGCCAGGGAAATGTCCAGAAAATGTCTGGGAAACATCCGGAAAATCCCCGGGAAATGCTCGGAAAATCCCCAGAAAATGCCTGGGAAATTCCCGGAAAATGTCTGGAAAATCCCGGAAAATAACCGGAAAATGCCAGGGAAATGTCTGGAAAATATCCGGAAATTGCGTGGAAATGTCCGGAAAAAGCCTGGAAAATGTCCGGAAAATGCTCGGAAAATCCCCGGAAAATATCCGGAAAATGCGTGAAAATGTCCGGAAAAAGCGTGGAAAATGCCACTTCAAATTTGCGAAGTAATTAAAGCAGAAAACCAAAAAAGAAAAAGAAATCTAAAAATCTTTCATATTAAATGTATACGGGATATTCATATTTCATACTTAATGTATGGGAGGGTTTAAAGATAATTTTTTTGATATTTCTCGATTTATTTTTAAAAATTTATTACGGCCATTTTACTCATTAGGTTAAGTACTTTCGATATCAGTTTAAAGTTTTTTGTTATCTGTAATACTTACGGAAAAATCGCCTGTGCACACTTAACGATTACACCCTGTATATAGGTATAGTAAATGGATGAACCGATTTTGATTAAATATGTCTAATTATACTTTACACGTCATGCCCTTTCATTTCATATGTCACTATCTACCACTTTTATACCTTCTATATCAAATAAATGGATGAACCGATTTTGATAAAATTTGACTACTTTTTTTACTTTACTGTATAGGTATAAGTGGGAATGAAAGAAACGAATGTTGTCAAATATTGTGATAGTACCTACCTAAGTGATATATCAAATGAATGTGCATAACGGGTGAATTACAATTAGTAATGTTTTATCGAAATCGGTTCATCCGTTTATTACATATAGGGCACTTTAGGGGTGACAGTGGTTAGATAAATAAACCAAATGGAGCATCAAACGATAGGATATGACGTGTACATATAGGTACAATGAGATAATATTATTTACATCAAAATCGGTTCTGCCATTTACTAGGGATGGAAAGGGAAGGGTTGAAAGGCTGTGAAAGAAGAGGGGGACATGGGAGCGAGAGGATAGCCACACCCTGGAAATTTTGAACTCTTCTGTAACAAAGTTTTATAGCTCAGTTTAGTTTTAATTTTACTAACAGTTACTTTGTGTCATTATTTTTTTTATTTCTTAACTGTAAAATAATCTGTAAGTACTTATAATTTAGTTGTTTATGGTAGTACGTGTTTCAAGACGTGTTTACTCAATAATTGTGTGTTAAGTAGTAACTACTATGCAGTCACTATTCCACGCGGACGAAGTCGCGGGCACAGCTAGTTTATAAATATAAATTTATAAAATAGAATTTTTTCTATTCTTTATAAATTTATATTTATAAAGCATTTGAATGCCATAAAACCAAAAATATAAATTCAACAAAAAAGGTCGTGTTCCATCGTTACAATATTGTATTCACTGAAAAGTGCTTCATATTGGTTGAAATGGTTGTTAATCATCTCAATAGATGGCGCGCGGTGTGTCCCTTCAGACACATAAAACTGAAAGAATAGAATAAATTCGATCACTCGGGCGGGTCACGAGTGGCTGAGTTGGTGAGGCATCCGCCCCGGAATGGCGCGAAGGATGCGGGTTCGAGTCCCGCCTCGTGATCGAATTTTTTCTATTCTTTATAAATTTATATTTATAAAGCATTTGAATGCCATAAAACCAAAAATATAAATTCAACAATTGATTTAGTAAAATGCATTTTATATTCTCTACATTGATCCATTTTCTTATAAGTGTAGTATGTAGGTACATCTTAATATATATATAAATCTCGTGTCACAATGTTTGTCCTCAATGGACTCCTAAACCACTTAACCGATTATAATAAAATTCGCACACCATGTGCAGTTTGATCCAACTTGAGAGATAGGATAGTTTAAACATGTACATGATAGTTTTAACATTCACCACGGGCGAAGCCGAACTGAAATAGACAAACCTTTCAATCATGACACGCAGTGTGAAAGTTTTTAGGGAAACTAAAAATCTATATATATAAAAGAAAGTCGTGTATGTTCCAACACTTATAACTCGAGTTCTGCTGAACCAATTTTCATGGTTTAAGATTCGTTGGATTTGTCTCCGTCCAGAATAGCAGAATAAATCATAAAAATAACAAAAACTAGACTAATAAATATTTTCCCAAAATTTTGATTTTCGTACATGTCAATCATTAGTTGTCAATCCTGTCAAATACGGAAAATAATGTTTGACATTCATGCGTTCAAAAATGTATTATGTCTAAAATAATTAAAAAGTAAAAAGGGTGAACAAATATTGTTTGTATTTATTTTAAAATCAATTATTAAAAAGTGCAATAAAAGCAGATACATAAAAATTCCTCAAATGTTTGTGTTTACGCGTATGTTTTCAGAAATTAATAAGGTATCAGAGCCACCTTCCAGGCATTTTATTGGCAGAATGCAAACGTAGCAAATCCCACGCTACCTGAACTCATAGACTCTAGCTGAAAGTTTGAGGACAACAAACTGTTGCCAATTACTTCATCAGTAAAGTCAATTTCATCGAAAGACCTCGAAGTGATATCATGTCAATGTAAAGCTGGTTGCCGTTCATCCCGTTTTGGATGTAGTGACAAAAATCAAAAGTGCTTGGAAGGGATATGCCACGTCGGATACAAATTTTTTAACCAGTTTAATTATCTATACTAATATTATAAAGCTGAAGAGTTTATTTGATTGTTTGAACGCGCTAATCTCAGGAACTACTGGTCCGATTTGAAAAATTCTTTCGGTGTTAGATAGTCCATTTATCGAGAAAGGCTATAGGCTATATATAATCACGGTAAGACTAACAGGAGCGGAGCAATGCGGGTAAAACCGCAGAGCACAGCTAGTCTATACTAATATTATAAAGCTGAATTTTTTGTTTGTTTGTTTGAACGCGCTAATCTCAGGAACTACTGGTCCGAATTGAATAATTCTTTCGGTGTTAGATAGCCCATTCATCGAGGAAGGCTATAGGCTATATACCATCACGTTTAGACCAACATTAGTAGAGCCACGCTGGTGATACCGCGGAGTATTATTTTTTTGCCTTGTATTGAGTTTACTAAAAACCATTATTATTAATATCAAAGTAAAGTGCGCTGACCTATGCTATATTTTATTACGCTGATCGCATTAGAAAAAACACTGAAAATACTATCTATGTAATAAGTTTCTGCTCACATAAATTTTTTAAAAATTAAAAATTGCACGTACTTTGTATTCAGAATTTTATTATTTTACAGCTGTGTTCTGTCAGCGGCTTCGCCCGCGTAGTCAAAGAAACACACGCATAGTTCCTGTTTCCGTGGGATTTCCGGAATAAAACCTATCCTATCTCCTTCCTCATGTCTCAAGCTATCTCTGTTCCATATTTGAAGTAAATCCATACAGTACTTTTTGAGATTAGCCCGGACATACATAAAGACAAACAGAAAAAAATTCAAAAACTATAATTTTGGCTTCGGTATCTATTGTAGATCACGCCCCAAGTATTCTTTTAAATAAATATTCAATGTACAGTTTTTACTTTCCTACGATTTTATTATATGTAAAGATAATTTCAAGATGATTCGTACCAACAAAGGGCTAATTCGGCGCTACCGACGCTCAATTAATAGTCTGTAGTTCCGTTGTTTATTGCTCGATTGTCATTATTGAAGGTTCATTAGAATCACATTAGAAAGGTGATTAAAGTAGCTATATGTTTTATAATAAGCTAAATTCTCATAATTCTAACGGTTACCGAGTTTTTTACATTAAAAAAATATATATATTTCATAAAATGTTGTTTTTTGAAAATATTTCAGTTGGTACTAGTTTTACATTAATGAATCTTGGGAATCAAATAATGTTTATTTAATTATCTTTCAATTGATACCCTTTTTAAGTAAATCGGTCAAGTAGTTATCTAGATATACCGCACAATAGAATGGCCCGACGGCCATCTTTGCTACGTCATAGCTCCCCCCTCCATACCCCTAGGAAGTGACAACCGCATTTTTTGTGTTCAGAAAAACATGCCGATTAAGTGGATATCAGTAGTTCGTACGGCGGAGATAAGTCCCACGGAAATGAATTTTATTTCAATGGGGGACTGTACTAATACAATGATACAAAATAAATATTTATATGGATTGATATGTAATAGTATTTTATTTTATTACTTCAAACACGTCTCAGAGAAAAATGATTGAATTTTAATAAGTTGTGCAGCATGGATTAACTCTTTTCATTCGTTAACTGTTATCGACCACGCCATCGTTTCGTTTCACTTTAGTTGTGATAAAAATTTTACCATTATCATTTGGCGATCGACGCTGATACAGTGGGTAACCATCGTTGCCTGTGATGGTCTCTGCCATCAATTTTCGTGGATACCTTTTGGTACACTCACTGTCAACCATGCATGGTGTTTGGTGGTTGATGGTGTCACACGATCCATGAATCATATTCGTGATAACAACGTTATGTCGGTTTCAGGATTAGTAATCCCCGCACACTCATATATTTTATCTGCCCGAATCCTTTCGACTAACCAAATTAAAATGTGTGCATGCGGCAAGCCAGATTGTTGTCATTCGATTGAATACATCCATCATTGAATAATCCCAAAGATGTGTTCCATTAATGTAACTCATCAGTGATCGGATTTTTTGCTTGAAAACACGTGTGGTGATGTCGTGCCGATCACTTGATATTTGTCCGGGAAGCAGCAGTTGAATAATTTCCATCCATTTCGGATTATATATAAATGTAATGAATAAATCTGGCCGACCATAATGACGAACATATTATTATGTCATTGCATCTTGCGCATATTCACTTGGGCTACCTGTGTATGTCGCCGGTAAAATAATCAATAGACCAACATTTTATGCATCTTCTTCTGTGCTAATTGCATCGCATAAATGGATGTAATCTTCAAAACGCAATTAAGCTTGTTTATAGCAATATTGTTGACGCAGTCAACGAAATCGCAACAAATAATTGTCAGAATTTTTACATTTTTATAGAATTTTTTTAATAATTAATCGAACGAACCTTCTTGGTTAGTTTCCCTACCAAAAATACCTTATTAATTTCTGAAAACATACGCGTAAACACAAACATTTGAGGAATTTTTATGTATCTGCTTTTATTGCACTTTTTAATAATTGATTTTAAAATAAATACAAACAATATTTATTCACCCTTTTTACTTTTTAATTATTTTAGACATAATACATTTTTGAACGCATGAATGTCAAACATTATTTTCCGTATTTGACAGGATTGACAACTAATGATTGACATGTACGAAAATCAAAATTTTGGGAAAATATTTATTAGTCTAGTTTTTGTTATTTTTATGATTTATTCTGCTATTCTGGACGGAGACAAATCCAACGAATCTTAAACCATGAAAATTGGTTCAGCAGAACTCGAGTTATAAGTGTTGGAACATACACGACTTTCTTTTATATATATAGATACCGGATATCATTATCACTACCTATTGTTCCGGATGTTTGTGATAACAAGGCAAAGGTTGGCTAGTTGCCAATATGTCTTAAACCACCTGGTAGTATTATCTATATTATGGCAGAACTTTGTGGTTCAGGAGATTTATTTTTGGCTAATCTAATATTATAAAGCTGAAGAGTTTGTTTGTTTGTTTGAACGCGCTAATCTCGGGAACTATTGGTCCGATTTGAAAAATTCTTTCGGTGTTAGATAGCCCATTTATCGAGGAAGGCTATAATATATTATCATCACGCTAACACCAACAGGAGCGGAGCAATGCGGGCAAAACCTCGAGGCACCAGTTAAAATCAATTTCGCTGAAGAATTATCTTAACAGCTTATAGTCAGTATTTCTGTTAGCAGTATGCATAATTGTATCTATTGAATAAAATTTTATTACTGAGAAAAAAAGTTGACTTTGTCGAGAAAATAAAATTTTGAATCGGGCTAAATTGTGTTGGTTTAATTCTCTAAGAAATTATGATAATTTACACAAAAAGGCTCTCATCTGATAACGTAAAGTTTATATATTTGTAAGTTTTTACCACAATAAGTTAAATATAAAAGCATGTTTTAATTAAAAGGTTTAACCTCTTTAATATATTTCTTCAAGCTACCAAGAATTGCCAGTTTTCAGCTAACTATTTGCTTATTTTAGCTTAGATTTAGCTTCACGTGCCTTCGTCTTTATATACTAAAATTATACTCATCTGTTTATTTAGATGTATTTTTCCTTATAAAGGACATTACTTTTACAAATATATATCGTTTAGAAATCATTCTTATTTACAGAGATAATATAGAATTATTCTTACAGATGAAATTTTTTTTTTCACAAATATCTGGACCGATTTTAAATACCCTTGGATTGGTAACAAGTATCTACTTGTTGTGGTATTTATATCTATAAATACAAGTAGCTATAATCATTAAAAAACACTATTGAGTGAAAAATTGTAAACTTCGCTCAAAAAAAAAAAAACAAGTTTAATTTTGTCTAATTTATATCAATTTAGATATAGACTGTGTTTTTCCTAAGATTTATATGAAATACCCGACACCTCACAAATCCAAAAACAAATAAATTCCCAAAGTATTAAAAAGGTTATTCACATACTCGTAAAAAATCGGTCAGCGGAAACAGATGTGAAATTCAATATTACAATAATTTTACTCTTAAAGGGATACCAAACATCTTGTGTTCAATATTCACAGAGGGTTTTTATAATATTATCTTCTGTTATGTGTAAGCGAGTATTATACTACTTGATGTCTAGTATATTAGACATCAAGGCTTTAAAACGTGGTTAAAAACGATCGTGTTTTCTTTCTTTTTTCCTAGTGACAACAGAATGAGATATTGTTTAACCTGTTTATTTATTAATAGCTAGCGGTCCGCCCCGGCTTCGCTCGTGGTACATATTTTGCAATAAAAGGTAGCCTGTGTTCTTTTTCAGGGTCTAAAGATTGTCTGTGCCAAATTTCATCAAAATCGGTTGAGAGGCTTAAGCGGGAAAGCGTAACAGACAGACAGAGTTACTTTCGCATTTATAATATTAAGTAGGGATAGTATATTAATAAAAGTCATTTACTACACTGAACAAGTCACTTACAGCCTATATCGCTTTGATGTATATTTTCATACACAATCTGCCTTTTTATCTGATAAATAACCACTTAGAAGTTGCGAAACTTCCCTATAAATATAATAAATTTTCCTTTGATAAATGCCTATACTATTAATAGTATTACCTCTAACCTTTACCAGTAATTATTAATGTATTGTTCCGGTATTTTGGAGATATTAATAGCCAAATAGCTGGCTATTGGCCAATGATATTCGAGGCATTCTATCGATTATAGCATATGGATTTAGGGTTACGTTTTGGGAGGCTTGCGGTTCCGTATAATTGTTTTGTGCATGTGTATTATTTATTATTGTAAGTGTTTGATTGTTTATAAAACACTAGCTGTGCTCCGCGGTTTCACCCGAATTGCTCCGCTCCTGTTGGTCTTACCGTGATGATATAGCCTATAAGCTTTCCTCGATAAATGGGCTATCTAACACCGAAAGAATTTTTCAAATCGTACCAGTAGTTCCTGAGATTAGCGCGTTCAAACAAACAAACTCTTCAGCTTTATAATATTAGTAACTATAGAGTAATGTATTATTTATTCTTTGTTGAGAAATTCCACTATGTATGAACAATGATATGAGTTACAATACAGACAAAATATATTGTACTAGAACTAGATGTGTGATTTGGAGAAGGTATTTACGACTTAAATAATTTTTACAGATTTTCACTTTTCAGAATTTTTTTTTTATTAATTTAATTACCTATGCTAAAGATGAATAGAATAGATACCTACGATTTTATTTAGTATTCTATTTTGAAGGTAATAAATAAACATAATTAAAGAAAGAAATAAATAAAAATCAAACGATTCTATATAAATAATTGTACCCTTAAGTGTACATGTTTTTTCCATAACCTTAACAGAAAACCTCAACCTCAAACAAGGAAGTATACGAAAATCCCGTAAAACAATGTATCATGCGGAGATATAGACAATTCATTTTCATGTAATTCGTTTGAGCCGCATTATATAGCGTTGAGGCGGGTTGGCATCTTATTTCGTTCAGCACAGGGGTGAAGTGGAGTGGATGTTTTGTTATTTTTTTTTCGAAAGTAATGGGGTTAATTTAGTTATCTATCTATCTCTATCTGTCGTCCTAAAGGAAGTGAAGATTAGAAAATAGATATGATTTTTTGCCAATTTCATTCTCTAACTGAAACGGTTTGACATCTATAGATATTTCATGAAATGCTTTTCGTCTTGCAAAAGTTTCTAATCGAACCTGTATTGTATGTTGTAAGTTCAAATATAAATAACATATCGAATGTAATTTATTTCGTCATAATATGATTTTTTTATTCGGACACCTCATGACCGGAAATATTAACAAGCAAATAGGTACTTTGTTGTTTAAAATATGTGTAGACTACGTCAATAAAGTTTTCTACAGTTATAATATTCTTATTCTTTAAATTAATTTTGTAGTCATTGAAATAAAATGACAATATATTTCAAGTCCGGCCCTGTGCTGTTCCAAGACAGATAGTTTCAACGTCTACAAGATGAATAGAATCTGACGCCCCCGAGTTTATTAGTTTAGTGTATCCTTCGCAATGTTATAAGCGTAATTTTATTTCAAAAGGGAGAAAATAAATGGATTTTGCACCTAATAAAGCGTGTTTTTTTACCGACTTAAATAAAATGTGTTGCATATTCAAAGTACGTAAGTTCTTTTATGTTTTGAATTTAAATATCTTAAAATAGTAGGTACATTGGTAGTATGCAGTTTTCAATGCATATTTTTTTTTTATGAATTTTCCTGCAGCGTTATATTTTTTTAACATCAAAATATACAAAAATTTAGGTTGTAAAATGATAAATCAGAATTCATATGTGTAAAACAAATTTCATAATTAACGAATATGTTTACTTAGTTATTTATTAAAATTCATCGACTTCTTATCCCCTGTAACCACAGCCCCCCCCCCTTTCCCCAAACCACGCCCAATTATGAAATGGCTACAAATAATTTAGTTAGAACTCAAGGTAATATCTCTCTACGCTTGAAAGTCAGTCCAAGTAATGTGCAACAACTACCCTCAAAGCTTATTAAGTGCAAACATTAAAGTCAATTTAGGAAAACTTAACGAGTCCGACAGATGGCAGTAACGTGCCAGCACTAATTGCTCTTTCAATTAACCGACTTTTATTATAGCTTCATTCTTATTTAGTTATTTTTGGTAAAACAGTCATCAATTTGAAATCATTTCTAAACATATTTATAGTTTTTTTAAAGATACATTCCGCTAAAAAAGAAGAAGAAATAAAATATATAAAGTAATAATAAAACTCAAAAAAGTCGGTAATAATCAAACTGGATATTTCGTCTCCCTATTTTGATTGTCTTCCATTTTCATGTTCTGTCATCAGACCGTCTCGATGGTTCTGTATTATTATATTGTTACTTGGTCTATTATACTGCAAGATGTTATAAAATATTTCATAGTTTAGTAACTTAAATACAATAATCTATTATCAAAGCAAAACCAAAGTTAATATCACAATTTATTCAAAAGTTCGGTTCGATAGAATCGAATTTGCGTTTATTTTTATGTTTTCTTTAAGTATTGATTTTTAATTTTATTACTTTTAGAAAGATTGACGCGCTTCAACCGGAGTTTTTAATGATAATAAGAACCACTATACTTTTTAAATAAAAACGAATTATATGCAACTAAGTAACGAATTATATCTTAAACTGAACGTATAGTAAAATCTATATATATTCCATTTTAGCAAGCTAGGGCTACGATTTGAGCACTAGAGCGTAAACACTTGACTACGTTGGATGCAATCTATGCCCAACCCTTGTTATACAGAGTGCTCTCTGTTGTTTTTCGCTCTGTTGGCTACACCCTGTATATTTTTAGAATGTGTATTGAACCTTAATGTTGTCTGAAATATTCAGTAAATCGTTTTTTGCATAATTAAATACAGATACGGATTAGATGGATTTTGATTTATGTTCAATTTCAGAAGAATTTGATCTCTTGTCTGCTCTTGTCCAGACAAGAGATCACATCTTCAATTTTTCTTAGAAATCACTGTACGCAATAAGCCCAACTTTTCCTGTGTTTGAATTGTTCTACTCTACTTATATGAAACGATTAATGAAACAAAACGACTGGATTATGCAAACATATATAACTAGCTTTCCGCCCGCGGCTTCGCCCACTTTGTCTAAAACCTAATAAAATATATACTTAAACCTTCCTCTTGAATCACTCTATCTATTAAAAAAAACTGCATCAAAATCTGTTGCGTAGTTTTGAAGATTTAAGCATACAAAGGGACATAGGGACAGAGAAAGCGACTTTGTTTTATACTATGTAGTGATGAAGTTATCTAAATGAACCTATAAAACATAAATAAAGTCCGAAGTTAACAGTTACGTACGTTATTCAAGTTTTAATTTAAAGTTTTCATAAAAATGTCTTAATGATCTATTTCCTTGTAACATGTGGAATACAAATCGCTTTTACAAGAAGTCAAGTGGATCACAAAAATGTTTGTATTTCAGACTAGATTTCCGACCGCGGCTTCGACCGCGTTTTCAAAGAAAAACCCGCATAGTTCCCGTTCCTGTGAGATTTCCGGGATAAAAAGTAGCCTATGTGTTATTCTGGGTCTTCAGCTACCTACATACCAAATTTATTGTAATCGGTTCGGTAGTATATGTGTGAAAGAAACATCCATCCATCCATCCTCACAAACTTTCGCATTTATAATATTAGTAGGCACTCGTACCGCATAATGGGGTACGAGTGCACCCGCGTGACTAAACTAGTCAACAATAATTGGATTTTAACTAGCAACTCGCTATCTCTCCACAGATTAAACACAAAGGCTTAGATTAAAAATTAATGAACGTCAAAACGTAATTAATTTAGATGATAAATTGTCCAGTTGATAGCAAAAAATGCTAAAGGAAAGTCTATGATATAAAATGAATCGTGACTTTACTCGCGTCTTCTTGTTTATAATTGAAAAATATTGCTGTATTTTGTATTTTGGGATGTTCCAGATCAACAGGTTTAATATAATCTATACTAATATTATAAAGCTGAAGTGTTTGTTTGTTTGAACGCGCTAATCTCGGGAACTGCTGGTCCGATTTGAAAAATTCTTTCGGTGTTAGATAGCCCATTTATCGAGGAAGGCTATATATCATCACGCTACGACCAACAGGAGTGGAGCCACGGGGGTGAAACCGCGCGGAGCAGCTAGTTTCCCAATAAAAATTCGTCTTGTAATGAATCGAATCTATTCTAATCAATCTAGTTATATTAACATTCTTATAAATTTTTGCTTCATCACTACATAGTATAAAACAAAGTCGCTTTCTCTGTCCCTATGTCCCTATATCCCTATGTCCCTATGTCCCTTTGTACGCTTAAATCTTTGAAACTACGCAACGGATTTTGATGCGGTTTTTTTAATAGATAGAGTGATTCAAGAGGAAGGTTTATATGTATAATAACATCCATTAAATAGTGGAGAAGTACTGTTATTTTTGAGGTTTCTAATGTGATGTCGTAAATAATTACATTTTTTCCGCTTACATTGCAAACGCAGGCTGAACCCTACGAGTTTTATCAAAATAATGTACTAAGTATTGTACAAATTGAAAAGGTCTACAGAAAAGTCCGCGATGGTATATGTCTATTTCTTATGGAAAACCCACAATAACTTTTTTTTGTCATTTCCTTTTTACGACAAATAATGGTTAATTTTCGAAGCGATTTTAACCAATACAGCATTGATCCTTAACGAATTAAATTACTTGAATACATTGTTCATTTAATATAGATCTATATGGCCCTTTACACCGTATGATTTAAGTGAATATTTTCGAAGATATTACAGATTTAAAAATTGCGGGACGTAGCGTTTGCGGCGGTACCGGCCGGCCGCCATTGCACCTGTGCGAAGCCGGGGCGGGTCGCTAGTTTACAATAAAAAGATGTATTTATTTCTAGTATTTTGTCACATTTTATTGTAAGTGGCTAACATTTTATAATATTTTCAACCACGCTACCTGTAAAGTGTTCGAAGTGTCTAGTAAAAAAATTAAAACATTAAACAAATTACGTCTAAAATCTGTTAATACTTTATTATATTATATTTCTAAATGTTTCTACCAAATCCACAATAAGTCACAACTCCCACAGTTTATAATACAGCTATAAAGGCTAAAGCCTTGTTCATTGTACGAACTGATTTCACGCCTACATAGTGTAGATAACCTAGATAACCCAAGTACTTCGAAATTCACTGAAAACGGGCTAAATATAGATATTACACTCCATTGAAGGGCTCTTATAGAATCGCTGAATTATAATTCCGAAAATGGTCGATTTGCATTTATCCGTCTAATATTATAATGAGGTATTTTGTTTGTTTGTATGGGATTAGCTCGGAATTACTGGAACGTTTTGAACCTTTTGACATTAAATATGGATTAGTTGTGACTCTTGACTGATGTGGGATGTATTTAGTTATTATTTCGAATCAAGCGAAAGATCAATGGTTACCTAGTAGTTCAAGAAGGTTGTAGGTTCAATTTTGTCATCCGATGTATATTATGTAAGGTATGTAAGGGTGGATTAATATTTGTAAAATAAATAAATAGAGGGGAATCAACAAGTGTAAGTAACATTAATATTGGTTTAGGTTTTCTCAAGATATTCCCGACTTTTAAAATTATATTTTATACAGATAAAAACACAATGATACCTATAGAAAGCTCGTTTACTTATACGAAAAATGAGACCTCTGCAGTATTCAGGTAAAATTATAATGTGACATGGCCGCGTACTTAAAGACAAATCCATTCTAATCTAGTAAATATTTTACAAAAAATAAAATTTCAATGTGAGTCAGTACTTAATATAGTCTTTTTTTGGGTTCGATTTTACGCGAGTATTAGGTACATACGTTTAGAAATAAAAAAGACGTTAATAGATTTCAAACAGAATTTATTTTCTAAATAGCTAATATTTTTTTTTACAAAATCTATCAAGTTAAATTCTGTGTTATTCAAATAAATTTGTTTATTCTACTGATTGAGAAAGACCGTTTTTCTAACTTTTCAGTCTTTCGCAATATTTTGAGTTCGTGTATCTCAAGTTCAATTAACGAGAATTTCAAGGATTTTAATAAATAAATACCTTGTAAGGGTCCGTTCACATAGACCGGCTCGGAGAAGAGAGCAGATTCTTATCACGATGAAAACAGAGTTTTTAGTATTTGTAGTAAGGTTTATTTTTGCGTGTGCAATGCTTTTGACATTAAGAATGCTTGAACGCGCTTGGTGTGAAATAATAAGAGGAGCTGACCGGCTCCGATCGCCTACTTTATCTCGTTCGCGCAGCTCCGATTGCATGCGCATCCGTTTTCAGATAGCTTCCAGCCGGTCTATGGGAAATAGTTGGCGGCTCCGCTCCAACCAACTCCAAGCGTATACGATCCAGTCTGTGTGAAAAGAAAAATTCGCGCCGATGTTCTCCGAGCCGGTCTGTGTGAACGGACCCTAAAAGTAAAGAAAAATAAAGTTTTAAGGCTTCAATCTTGAGGGAACGTAACCTTGACAGAAGTGTTTTTATTTATCGAGAACATTCTAAAAATATCCAATAAAATCGACGTAGATTTTCTTCGGCGCCGGTTAATAGCATAATAATTTACACTTCACAATAAGTACTTTCTTAGTCGTTTTCATGTAGTACCTACTGACTGAATAAATTAGTTTTGTAATTACTGTAAAGTTTTATTTCAATGTAAACTACTGATGAAGAAGAAACGATTGGATTTTTGTTTGTAAATTATGATTTTACTCAAAAACTGCTTGACAGATATATAAAATTAAACTAGATCAGTTATGTTTATAGTGGAAATTCAGATTATTAAACCGATTTTGCTAAAGTAACCTATATGCCTACATATTATATAGGTAACTAGCGACCCGCCCCGGCTTCGCACGGGTGCAATGCTGATACTAAATACACTACAGAAAAACTGTGAACGTTGTATATATAAAAACATAGCGGCCCGCTCCGGCTTCGCACGGGTATAAAATATATAGCCGGGCGGCCGGCCGGTACCGGCGCAAACACTACGTCCCGCAATTTTTAAATCGGTGATATCTTCGAAAATATTCACTTAAATCATACGGTGTAAAGGGCCATATAGATCTATATTAAGTGAACAATGTATTCAAGGTATTTAATTGGTTAAGGATTAATGCTGTATTGGTTAAAATCGCTTCGAAAATTAGCCATTATTTGTCGTAAAAAGTAAATGACAAAAAAAAGTTATTGTGGGTTATCCATAAGAGATAGACATATACCATCGCGGACTTTTCTGTAGACCTTTTCAATGTTTATAATACTTAGTACATTATTTTGATAAAACTCGTAGGGTTCAGCCTGCGTTTGCAATGTAAGCGGAAAAAATGTAATTTTTTACGACATCACATTAGAAACTTCAAAAATAACAGTACTTCTCCACTATTTGATGGATGTTATTATACATATAAACGGTAAACCTTCCTCTTGAATCACTCTATCTATTAAAAAAAACCGCATCAAAATCCGTTGCGTAGTTTCAAAGATTTAAGCGTACAAAGGGACATAGGGAAATAGGGACATAGGGACATAGGGACAGAGAAAGCGACTTTGTTTTATACTATGTAGTGATTGTAAAATACAATGTTATTTAATGTAAACAATATATGGTATGTTTTACCGAATTATGCAAATAGAGACCCACGGTTCCGTAGGTATACAAAATTATGCAAACTGCATTGATATACTTTAAGCCCCGAAGCAACAAGGATTGACATTTAAGTGACATTATATTTCAAGGGATGAACCGATTTGAGTGTGATTTTTTATAATCGAAAGCTTTACTTGGCAAAATTGTTATTGATAGAAGCATTCTATTTGACTTTTAATGCACTCGCATTTTAGCACAAAGCACAAACTTTTTTTTGCGATATTTCTATGAAATTCCAATAATTTTGTTTCAATAATTCCAAAAATTACCATATTGCAATTATTTCATCATAATAATATGATAAACGTCTACTTTTAAAGCTTTAAAAATAGACAAAGACTCATATAAATACCATACCTATAGGTATACATACATAATATAACATACTAAAAGCCCTTGGTCACGTTGCAGTTGTAAATAGGTACATAAAAGCGAACATAAAACAAGTTTATAAAACTATTACCCGTTCAATTAAGAAGCACTCAACAGAGCGGACATCAATCCCGTCGTTAATTATCGATATCCCACAGATAAAGCTTTAGGGTGCTTTTCCACCAGAGATGTGGTATTTATTTATTTATTTATTATAAGGTCCCTAACAGCGAGTGATACAATTTTGGAAATGAATAAATAATAAGATACGCTAATTAAAAGCTACACCAATAGGTAGTAAAATAATATACGTATATGTCAAAGGCTAGAATAAGAATTTTACAAATGGAATAATAAGAAAAGATTTTACTTTTAGTAGGTACTAGTGTTCCGCCCCGGCTTCGCCCATGGTACATATTTCGCAATAAAAGGTAGCCTATGTTTATTCTCAGGGTCTAAAGATTATCTGTGCCAAATTTCATCAAAATCGGTCCAGTAGTTTATGCGTGAAAACCATACATACATACATACAAACCTTTCCTCTTTATAATATTAGTATAGATAAGTAAGCATTGATCACACCCAATAAGCATATTATAAAGTAAGAAAATATTTTTAAATTCATAATATAATAATCAAAAATGTAATATTAAGTAAGACATGATTATATTAAGTGAGACTATGAAACTATGTGATCGTTTCCACCAATGATACGCTATAGCGGTGCGAGGAAGATGCGCAGCTTGAGATATAATAACATATATCTCGAGCTGCGCATCATATCATAAAAACTATTGGCGTATTGATAAGTATAGATATAATTCGATTAAGTTAATAAATTTGTAAGCTGTGAAGGTTTCATAAATAAATAAATAAATATGTGATGTTCCGATAGTAGGCGCTCTGCACAAAGCACGCATCCATAGCACGCGTCCATAGCACACATCCTTCCATTTAAAAAACATATTATCTTAGCTGAGATCGTTTCCACCAGCTCTCCTATGTGCATTAATAAATATGATTGGTGGATAACAAACGCATACACAGCAACATAGCAACATCTCTAGTGGAAAGGCACCTTTATGCCAATAAAATAGTATTATATTATCTGTGCTAATTGAGATTGCAATTTAATATTTTGTGACGGGATTCATAACAACCTTTGTGCTATTAGTTCGTCATTGGTATGGATTTTTGATTAATGTTTAAATAACTTTGTTATATTATGTGTGTATTTCCTTTGATATTCATTTCATGTGAAAGGATATATTGTTGAGGTAAAAATAAATTAAGTTAAATTACGTGGTCTTTGTTTAATTTCGGATCAAAATATCTCATCAATGCTTCATTAAAATTATATTAACGTGTAAAATATACATTTAATATGAAATAATTCTAGATTAAACTAAAAGAAATCAATCACGTCATGGAGTAAGGCGACGATTTTGCTCATTGAATCTTGCCAAAGAAGTTTCACTTCTGACAAGGGTGCTCGGCACACACGCTCTTATTTTAAACGAAATTTAATTTTTGGCACATAAAACCTTAATCTTTGACTTGGTACAAAAATATACGTGTAAAATAGCTTATTCGCGAAAACGTTTTCTTCACAATTTCTCGAACCTAATAAATGGAAACTTATATTTTATTTTTGTTTGATTCCTATTGAAAGAAAATAACAAAGAGAACACATAAGTGAGAATTTGTATGGGTGACTTGATGTGAAATCAATGGAGACACACACTATTTTTCTTTATTTTGTATTTTCTGATGTTTTTTCACTCATATTAGAGAAACGAGAATATAGTTATTTATAGAAATAAAATAGAAGTATCTATTTTTGAAGCAAGGTAAGCTTTTTAAACAACAACACAACAACAAAGCGATTCTTAAAATATCGGACGTATTTAGATTTAAAAGGGATTTTTACTGAGAGCAACATGTATAAAAGAGGAAAGTTGTTGTTTAGTAAGGGAAGAAAAAAGATCTTAAGGGCCCTTAGTAGGTGAAAACGGCAAAATGGACTGTTATCTATGAGCTATAATTGAAAATATTGAAGTTTTTTCGCACTGAAATTTCTAATATGTATTACAGAACGTATGTGTGATGGGATGACTGTTTCCAAAACACGATTGGAAAAATTTTGCTCGATAAAAAAAAATCCTGAAGTTACCTCTAAAATATCATATAAATGGTCATAACAACCGTATTTTACGATAATAATTCGTATAAAATCACAAATACATAGGTATTTACCTTTTCGATTTCGCGACTGTTTTAGATTTAGAAAATACTAAATATTTTCATTCACTTTTTGATAAAAATGTGAATGGCGCTTACGATTTTTAGTTTCGAGCACGTTGATTCCATACTAAACGCGGACCCCCTCTCCCCTCATCTCAGGCGCGAATAGCTACGAAATCTGAATTTTCGCTGACCGCCTAACTCCTCTTAATCTAGGGTTGCTTACAAAAAAGAACATTTAATAGCCAAAGTAATGTGTGCTATATAATGTGCTAAACCACATAATATGTGGGTTGCCTGGAAGAGCACTCACTCTTTAGTGATAAGGCCTAACTCTGTGCTAGTCTAGCTATACGTTTTAGTTTTGAGAAATAATACAAATATGTACCAGCACAGTAAAGTGTAATAAATAAAAAATAATAAATAAAATAATTTTATCAAAGTATCTTGAATTAATACCTTTGTAAGCTTGACTACTATTCATAAATCACGTTTTAAATCCGTTTAAATCTATTAATTTATTCGAAAAGGTATATATTATATTGCGCTAGGTCAGTAGTTCTCAAGGCCCTATAGTAATAACATTTATCACCTGTGCAAGCTTTAATCAACTAGAATCCACAGTAGAAACAACAAGGGTTGCTACTTTGTTATTTATATATTTATTTTAATATTTTTATCGCACATATAAGTATAAAAGGGATTTTAGTTTTTTAAACAAATTGACTGACCATTTGGTTTTATTGGTAGTAACCCTGCCTTCCAAGTCAGAGCTCGTAGGTTCCATTTTTACACAGGGTTAAACATTTGTGTGATGAACATCGATGTTTACTCTGTGTCTGGGTATTAATTATCTATATATTTAAAACTATGTAGGTGTGTTTATCGGCAATTTGGTTTTCATAACACAACTGAAAAGCTTAGCATGGAATCAGATCGGATCGGATCAGATTACATATTAAAATTAGCGCTATTTAAAACTTGAAAGAATATTTACTGATAAATTATTTTTATATTTGCTATACATTCTTGTCTAATGAGGAACCGCACTAACAAAGCCCTCATTAACGAAACTAGAAAATATGAACGAAAATATTTTCACATCCTATTTATAAACTCAGTTCAATTAAGTCCGAATATGTCACTTTTATTTTCATGTCAGCATGATAAACATTATTAAAATTTAACAAGCTTCTGCCCGCAGCTTCGCTTATAAAATTTTCTTTGGGTTGATTTGACGCTGGTGTTGTTTCAAATATCCAGAAAAATACTCAACATACTAACTGCAGAAAATGTTTGGTGGTAGTACACTAAGTATTACACATAAATATACAAATTTTAGTACGACCATTAAAACATGACATGTCAGTCTTCCTGTACGCAACGGATTTTGATGCTGTTTCTTTAGATAGAGTGATTCAAGAAGAAGGTTTTAGTATGTAATTTATTAGGTATTAGACAAAGCAGACGAAGCCGCGGGCGGAAAGCTAGTCTAACTATGAAGATCATTTTTGCCAACCCTACGGTTTCGTCCTTCACCCGTCCCTCGGCACGTTATCGCGACTAATTCACACTCAACTAATTGAGTTAGATTGTACATGACCTCACCTTATGCCGCAGCCACACGACTGGACGAGTGGTATGGGAAGTAACGAGGAAAGTAGGCAGGGACATAGTGTGGCCACGTTACTCGTCATGCCACTCGTCGTGCTCATCGTCCTGCTCACTGCTCCCTATTTTGTCGGCTTTTGCGCGCGAGTCAAAGGACCGGCAATACGAGTGCGAATTAGGGATGGGCGTTGAATCAACGGACTAGTTAAATAATTAACCGTCTATGTACACTCAACGATTCGACTTGTCCATCGCTCACCAATGCACTAGTTGAATTCAACGGCTAAACAGTCTTATTGATAAGAATAAATTATTTTCTTTGAAGTTTAAAAAAAAAATATTTTTGGTTTACAAGACCAATGTTTTGAATTTAAACTATAAAAACAAATGATAATATGTTTTTAGTAATACTTTTTTCGGGAGTATAATTTTTGTAAGAAAGCATAAACATTTATTAATTGTTTTATTGAGATTAGAATTTATTGTTTTAAGAATTTATTTAATAATAGTTATTTTATAACACTAAATTATAATATATACATATAATATATTAATGGTATTTTTAGATTTTAACTGTTGAATTTGAATTTTGTTTGTTTTTAGTTTGTGTGTAATTACGCGCGCATATCGGTCGACCGTATCAATCGTTGTCAATTCGTTTCAGTTTACACATGGACTAGTCGAAGATTTTAACTAGTTGAACGACTAGTTGATAAACGAAATTTAACGATCTAGTCTCGTTGATGAAAAATACGTCGACGACCCATCCCTAGTGAAGAGCGTCGCGTTTAATCGCGCGAGTAGAGCAGTGTGTGGCCAGACGGCAATATCGAGGCGAATAACGGCAGCGCGGCGCGATGAGCAGGACGAGGAGCAGGACGAGTAGCATAGTGTGGCTTGGCTTTTAGAGCACTCAAAGCTTTCAATGGCAGTATAAAGGGTACAGGGCTCTAATGATAACATTAACTTGAAGTTTTGTTTGATAATTATTGAAATTGAAATTAATTTTCATTGGAAATTTGCTATTAATAAGCCAAAGCACTTTGAAAAGTGATGATATTATAGAATTTTGAAAGCAATACTTTAAGGTTAGCTTTTGAAGGAATGTCCCTGTTTTATCTTGAATTACTGTAGACTGTTTCATATTATCTGGTGTTAATATAGAATGGAATTCTTATTAAATTACAGTTTAAGTCATTTGGATAAGGTCTTTAAATTTACCAAGATAATTGATATAAAAGTGTCTCTTAGTAAATTCACCATAGGACAACAGTTTCTTAGATAGTGGAACTATTTGTAGAAAAATATTAAATAGGTATGTTACTATTCCATTTGCAATCATAACCTTATTTTTAAACATGGTTAAGATTATCACTAAAATTGAATACAAATAAATGATATCAGTAAAAATGTCAAGTACGGTCAAATAACAGACACAAGCAAGCAACATATTATCTAATAACCTAATATATAACAATACATTTCTTCGAATTTTAGCTTTGTAAGATAAACCGGGAAACTATAGTAGAGCGTTTCGGCTTAACACGGCTAAGCGGATTAAGCCAAGCCAAATCGTCGCAAGAGATATTTTAGTTCTGCCTTTCAGCACTTTACTTAGTGTTAGAGTGATAAACTTGCACGCCTAAAACTGAACACGCGTCTGTTTAGGTAAGATATTAAATGGAGTTATTGCTTCGGCATCAGAAGTGGAAGTAATGTAAAACAAAGGTATTTTATCCTTTGAATTCTATACGCATTCGTTTGAAGTGAAACTTCTTGAGAGTAAAATTTCATGGCAATACCGTCACGTGGAGTAAGGCGACGATTTTTCATGTAATACTTATAATAGAAAAACTGTGTGATTTTGTGAAGCTTTAGTCGAAAACCTCATCAAGAAGATAATTGTTACAAAATTAATTACGGAATGCCATTTAGCAATTGCTAAATCCCGTTATAAATGATTCTCAACCCTATATTTATGTCTATATTTTACATAATGCTATAAATATTGTATTTATTTTCTTTTCTTCAATTATTGCTCTCGGGGCTCACTGAAAATCGGTGCTGCAACGTTTTTTTTTACGTCACAGATGTTCCACAGAGTGATTTCCCCTTTTAATGGCATCATGCTTCATAGACTACACACTTCAACGTGTATTTGTAATACCATATAAGTATTGTATAAATTGTTTTCATAATGTCCTTGTGAGGCTATGTGCCATTAAATAAACGTTTTCTTTCTTCCTATTAAAGACTTCGTCAATTTTTGGTACGGGAGCTAGTAACGTTTTAAAAAAAGTCATTTTAGTATAGTTGGGTTTTTGATATACTGTTTCTCTTGCTATTTCGGTTAGAGTCCGGGCTGTCTGGCTGGCGGTAGTGATTGCGTTTATTAGTGCGCACAGAAAAATATCCGTTATTTAAAGTCATTTATTAACGCGTAATTTTTAATCTTTTGCCTTTAGATAGATCCATCAGACATAAATGTTTTATTGCAAGACGTTTTTTTCGTTCTCAAATAGGTGCCATACGCAATTTTTTATTTCAAAATAATTAAAATGTCATCGAAATAAGTGAAATTACATCAACATGAGTCCGCTTAAAAGGTAAGTAATAACTTTATTACTTATATTACATTATCCTTTTTTAATACTTATATTGAATAATTAGTAAACTAATATTTTTAATAGATGGTTTCATATTTATTACACTTTTGGGTATTAATATGAATTTGATTATATTTGGTTTTTATCAAGTTTACATTAACGTCCTATTTGAGGTTCGTTGGGAAAAGGAGGCACCATGGTAGATTGTTGCTAAAAAATTGTAAATAGTAAAATGAATATTATATATATTATAAGTAACATAGTGATTACTTATCCTTCACGGGGACTCATGTTGATAGAATTTCACTTATTTAGATGACATTTTAATGATTTTGAAATAAAAAATTGCGTCTGGCACCTATTTAACAACGAAAAAAACGACTTGCAATAAA
Organism: Colias behrii; assembly: GCA_029959065.1. Taxonomy (NCBI): domain Eukaryota; kingdom Metazoa; phylum Arthropoda; class Insecta; order Lepidoptera; family Pieridae; genus Colias; species Colias behrii. The sequence continues at coordinate 1,093,512 of JARWMC010000026.1, forward strand.
AATTTATGTCTGATGGATCTATCTAAAGGCAAAACATTAAAAATAACGCGTTAATAAATGACTTTAAATTACGGATATTTTCCTGTGCAAATAAGATGCGCACTAATAAACGCAACCACTGCAGCCAGCCAGACAGCCCGGAATCTAACCGAAATAGGAAGAGAAACAGTATATCAAAGAACCAACTATACTAAAATTCTCTCTTGTCAACGTTGGTAGCTCCTATACGATTTGTAGCTTCAATTGAAATATGACTTGAAAGAGACTACCTACTCACATACGTTTCCACGTAGGTATGTGAATAGGTTGTGTTTAACGTTTATATATTGAATATTATATATCTTTACAAATATGAATGAGAATATTATCAAACCTACACATAACACATATACAATATACTAACTGTGCCTCCCTGTTTTACCCGCATTGCTCCGCTCCTGTTAATCTTAGTGTGATATAATAAGCTTAAAGCCTTCCTCGATAAATATGGGCTACCTATAACCTAACACCGAAATAATTTTTCAAATCGGACCAGTAGTTCCTGAGATTAGCGCGTTCAAACAAACAAACAAACTCTTCAGCTTTATAATAATATTATCTAGTAAGTATAGATAATAATTATTCATTAATAATTTATATTTATAAATTATTAATGAAGAAGAAAGAAGAAGAATGAATGAATAAAAAAAATGTTTTGAATGAATAAATAAAATATCGACGCAATCGAGTGGGTTTTTATCCCCAATGATATTCGGTTATGTTGCTAATCCCAAATGGGTTAGCTAGGGGATGGGATTTAGGCTTTCAGGGTAATTTGGCCCCTAAATTGGACGTAAGTTATGTGATAATAATTTGTGTCAGCCGAAACAAATCTGAAAGTAGTACTTTCGTCTGTTTGATTTTACACGAGTATTATCCTACTAATCCTATCCTACTAATATTATAAATGCGAAAGTTTGTGAGGATGTGTATGTGGGTGTTTGTTACTCTTTCACGCAAATACTACTGAACCGATTATAATGAAAGCACACATATAGAGGGTAACTTGGATTAAATCATAGGATAGGTTTTATCCCGGAATTCCCACGGGAACGGGAACTATACGGGTTTTTCTTTGAAAACGCGGGCGAAGCCGCGGGCGGAAAGCTTGTATGTACATTTATAAATTAAAGACTTATCGGATTTTAAACGAGATTTATTCATCACGTTCAATGCAACGTGTGCGAAACGTATATAACAATACAATGAAAATCACGTTTAAAATCCGATAAAGTAAAGACTTTTTTCGAATTATTTCAAATACTGAAAGTTTAAAGAGATGAATGGATGTTGTTTACTTTTTCATTCAAAAACAATTGGCCGAATGTGTTGATATTTGATACAGATATAGATTATAGGACGAATTACGCGATAACACGTTGTACTTACAATAGATATCAAATAACCGCACCTCAAGCTTTTTTTCGCCATTTCCACTATTATTGTCCGCGATTAAAATAATAAGTTTAAAGTGGAATAGATCGACGAATTTAACTATGTTAATACTAGCTTCCTCCGGTATTATAGGTACTAACTAACCTCCGGTATCACTTGTGCCTGTCTATTTAATTGTAAACTCAATCTACTATCTATCTCTGTGCCAAATTTCATAGGTATAGGTAGTATTTCGATTCGTTATTTTTTCGTAAAATCTCTTCAAAGCAACCAGGGCAAAAGGTAACAAGCTTATGAAGATACTATTCGCGAAACGAGAAAGGATAAAAAGAAAAGCAAATATAAAATCACTACATGTATAAAACAAAGTCGCTTTCTCTGTCCCTATTTCCCTATGTCCCTTTGTATGCTTAAATCTTTAAAACTACGCAACGGATTTTGATGCGGTTTTTTAAAAGAGTGATTCAAGAGGAAGGTTTTAGTTTATAATTTACTAGCTTTCCACCCGCAGCTTCGCCCGCGCAGTCAAAGAAAAACCCGCATAGTTCCCGTTCCCGTGGGATTTCCGGGATAAAACCTATCCTATTTCCCGGGGTAAAAAGTAGCCTATGTCCTTTCTCGGGTATCAAAATATCTCTATACCAAATTTCATGCAAATTGGTTCAGTAGTTAAGGCGTGATTGAGTAACAGACAGACAGACAGAGTTACTTTCGCATTTATAATATTAGTATGGATTAGGTTTTAGACAAAGCGGGCGAAGCCGCGGGCGGTAAGCTAGTAAATAATAAACAAAGGACGACTGAGTTTTGTTAAAATAAAATATTGATTTATGAAATCTAATATCAAAAAGATTTGCGACCGCGGTTTCGCCCGCGTTTACAAAGAAAAACCATATTTCCCGTTCCTGTGGGATTTCCGGGATAAATAGTAGGCTACGTCTTATTCTGGGTCTTCAGCTACCTACATACCAAATTTCATTGTAATCGGTTCAGTAATATTAGCGTTAAAGAGTAACAAACATCCATCTATCCTCACAAACTTTCGCGTTTATTAAATAGTAGTTTATTTATAAATAGAAAGTTTTAGTTGTAATATCAATTCAATGTATATTTTTATCTAATAAATGCTCGACAAAGGATTCACTGTAGCGTCTATTTTTAACCGAATTCATTAGGATTATTGCATTTCTTTGGGATTTATTATAGAAACGGATTCGAGTTGAGTGCTTTTTAATATGTTGGTTTTATAAAGCTTTCAGTTTGTGAAACTGAATATCAATTATTATAATAGGTATTTGATATTGTATTTATGTCTTTCGCTTTTTTATAAACTGCTGTGCTTCGCGGTAAAATTATTTATTTATTTATTTATAACTCTTTATTGTACAAAACAATTTAAGACGTGTAGTACAAACTAATAAGGTACAACAATTTTGCACAATAGGCGGCCTTATTGCTACACAGCAATCTCTTCCAGGCAACCTGGTAGGAAAGGAAATGTGAGAAGAATAAGGATAGTGCAAAAAAGAGAAGAATTTCAAGCCTTTTAGAGGTATGGTTCCAAAACTAGTCTATTTTTGATAGTTTTAATTGTTTTTAAAGTGAAACTTTTATTACATCGTCTCAAACTTTTTGGTCTGTGTAGCGCATGTCGCATGTATCGCGGCTGCCGAGTAGGTATACCTACTCGGCAGCCGACCGACACGCGACATGCGCTACACAAAGCAGTGTTCGGAACCGTTCGAACAGTTTCACTTTTACCGTGGTTTCATAAAACCACACAAGTATTTTTTTTTTTATATAATTCATACACAATGTTTTGCGTGGTTTAGGCGTGAATGCGTAACGGACTGATTTTCGTATTTATAATGGTGGGTGGGGGGTGGGGGGGAAACGTATCGAAAAATAAACGTGTTCTGTTTCTAACCGACAACTAAAAGAAAAGAAGGAGGAGGTTCCCAATTCGGCCGATATATTTTTTTTTATCGGCATATAAAAAAAAATCATTTTCGTTTATCTTGCACACGTATCTAAAATATAATTGTTTTTTCACATAAGTACATAAAGATATTATAGGTAGTATGATTATGCAATTTTAATTATAATTTATAAATATTCGCTTTAAAAAATTCCGTCTCTTTGGCACTTAAATAATTTGACGTGATAGCGAAAGAAACAAAGTAGCGATCATCAGTACAAAGTTCTAAACACAGATTAAAAAAGTTTTATTAGTAAGAGCAATTAACTTTTCAAACTTGGGCTTCATACATAAGTTTCGAAATACATTTTTAATTTATTTTGTTATGTTTCATTTTTAATCTATACTAATATTATAAAGCTGAAGAGTTTGTTTGTTTGAACGCGCTAATCTCAGGAACTACTGGTCCGATTTGAAAAATTATTTCGGTGTTAGATAGCCCATTTATCGAGGAAGGCTATAGGCTATATATCATCACGCTAAGACCAACAGGAGCGGAGCAACGCGGGTGAAACCGCGGGAAACAGCTAGTTACTAATAAGAGATTGTTTTGATATTGTGAATCAAAACAATTTCTGTTATGTGAATGAAAATAAAACAGTAGATAGATAAAAGCATAAGTACCATTTATAAAACCTACTGTATTAATACCTACTGCAAAAAGTATTTCTCATACTTACAAAGCGATAAATAGGCTAGGCAAAGGAGGATTTTTTAATATTTTTTGAACTTGGAAATTAATGGTTTAAACTTATGGTTATAAAATCGATTGAATTAAAATTGCAGATAAAAGAAAAAAAATGCAATTAATATACCACAATCGTTGAAGCCGTTTCAGACGATTCAAAAGTACTTCTAGAAGAAGTCTATTTGAATAAATAAATGTTTGAGTTTGAGACGAATCAAATAAATTATTAACTGTAATTGCCTCACTTACTTACACTTTATAAGTTTAATTAAAAATCAATTAGTCCTTACAATAGATGTTTTTCTCTTTAATAAGGAGTAGGTACCTACGTGTAAAAAATTCTACTAAGAACATTTTTCAATCAAGCCGAGGGTTGAGGGTATTTAACAATTAACTTATTTACATTTAATTAGCGACAATATTAACTTAAACTTTATTTATACGAAGGGTCCATATTAATGAAGTTTGTTAACGCTAACGAGGTAGAAAATGGGCTTTTAATCAGGTGAAAAATAAACTATAGGGTCAACCGGGGCAAATGCAACTATGGGGCTATGGCAACTAGTTATCATAACTAATTTATTAGAGTTGTTGTAATAAATCGCCACCTATGATTCAATAACTCAACGACTAATAAATCTTACAAGTAATAGATGGTGCCCCTACGATGAAAACTATTTGATTGATAGGCCATTGTGTCAAACCGCTATTTTGAAGTTGGTGTGCGTAAAAACAGGTGTCGAGTTTTGCAGACAAAAAAATTGTTTAGGAGTGATTTTTTGCAGGTGTTTTTGATTGGACACGATTATCACAAGCCGTTAAGCTTATTTCATTTATATTTTTAGTGCGTTAGTTGACTCTATTTTGTGTTATTGATGCAGTTACAATTGCCTCATGAAAATTTCACTGTGGGGTTATTGCAACTGTGAGGTTAGTTACAATAGCCCCTTATATTTTTGTATGAAACTAAAAACACTAGTGATGTGACAGTGTCGATATTTTTATTATGTATCCTTCTTGGTAGTCAAAATATACTTTCTTTATGATTAATTAAAGAAGAACCATCGATTATTTCTTCGATATTATACCCAGAGACGGGTTCATAAGTAAAATTCAAATTAGATAAAGCGTGGTTAAAGAATATAAGTAACTAAAAACGATAGGTAGGATAGTTCTGTGATTGTTCAAGTAATTTTTAGTAAACGGTTGATTAACTAATAAACGTTTTTTGTTTGGTTTACGTTTTTAACAATATTTAACACAAAGAATATTATTTGTTCTGACCAAAAACTAAAATTGACTTAGTAGGTAGTACACTGTTATTTTTTTTTGTTGCGATTTAAAGTGGTAAATCAAAGTAGGTACATGAGTTTTTCCTCTAAATAATGCGGCGCCATCTACGATCGCAACGTTATTGTATAGATAACGTTATTGTATATATATATAGAATAATAAAAATATATCGATGAATAAGTTTTTTGCATTCCCCACACTAATTCTCTAACAAATAGTTGCATTTGCCCCACAATCAGAAAAATAAGATTTTTCCTGAAAACTCGTCCTTGCTACACGGTAATCCAGTTCAAAATCCTATGAATAACATGAAATCTCATAAATATATTCTATATTCGTTGTTTTATATGAAATAGAAGAAGAGCTATGGCAGTTAGTTGCATTTACCCCCGACTAGGGGTTAATGTAACTTTTTCTACCAATTTTAGGAAATATTCTCACTACCAGTTATTTATAAGACTACTGTATTGCTTGATTGGTTGAAAATAATCTTGAATAAATACAAAAATCACTAAATGGGTCAAATAAATGACCAAATATAAAAGGAGATAACTGCAACCGATCAAACTTGAAACTTGTTATTTTTTAGTTGCATTTGCCCCGGTTGACCCTATTTCGTTTCTAATCGACTGCAAAAAAGTAGGTTCCCAGTTTGACTGTATTTTTTTTTTAGGTTTGCTACCTCGTAACTTTCGAACAGGTGAACCAATTTTGATGATTTTTTTATTATTTGAAAGAAAATGCCTTCCGCGTGATCCGAAAGCGATTTAGTTTTTATTTAAAATAATTAGATTGAGTTTTCAAACGAATTTGTTTTGAATTTGGAAGGTACAAACAAATAAACAATGATGACGTCACAAAACAAGATGGCCGGTAAACAATAATCGGGAGCATCGTCGCATGCGCAAGAGTTTACGTGATGGCGTTACGACTTACGTCAAACGAGTTGTTTTTCTTTACAGTTACGAAAAGTGATTCATATTACGCATTTGTGTTTTATGTTTGTTTATTTTTGTTATATAGCAGTCGTCTGATGTGACGAAATTGATAAAAACAAACGTATTGTACCTATTCATAATCTTTAAGATAATATTCAAGTAGTGTAGTGCTTAAGTCTTCAAAGTCGGGGTTTGGAGACATGGATGTGCAAAAAATGAAAAGATTTTTAAATTTATTTCCAGATTTTTTACTTCGTTAGAGCTGTAATTGGTGAAGGAAATTATCTGAAGAAACGGGTATGTCCAATGATCAAAAGTTCCAAGACAAGTGTCATCTGCCAACCCGCACTTGGCCAGCGATAGGTTGAACCCTCATAACATAATTTTAATATGGTGTGTTTTATACTTTGGTGTACCTACTTAGTAAACTTGTCTCTTTGATATCATCTTAAAACTGTAACGGATGCATGAATTGGTGAGTAGGTATGTATTAACAATTGCTCTTCAACTTTCTGGCTTTGTTAGTAGGATTCTCTTTGGAACTAGGCAGAATTTAGTAGGATATAATATTACCTACGTAGAGAAAGAAGATAATATATTTTTCTGTAGCATATTCTGATTACCTAGTCCGGGGTTTATTTCAATTTTTTGTAATTAATGAGTGAGAGTTGTAACTATTAAGTACATTTCTTTGCATTAATATGTTTAATGTTTGGTTAGATAATTTCAATCTATACTCAATACTATTAAGCTGAAGAGTTTGTTTATTTGAACGCGATAATCTCAGTAACAACTGGTCCGATTAGAAAAGGTCTTTCGGTGTTACATAGCCCATTTATCGAGGAAGGCTATTATGCTATATATCATCACGCTGAGACCAACAATGCGGGTAAAACCGCGGGGCACAGCTAGTGGACTATAAACCGATGTAATATTACTTTTAACTACAAATTGTGTAAATAAAGGCTAAAATGCAATATATTACGAATGACGTAGGTTGGTATGTAGGTAGTTTGTGGGTTTCTTTTGACCGTGTTATTTCTCTTGTATTGTGTTTCTTATTTATGAAATATGAAAAATTGGTAAGTAATAAAAAGGCGAAGGTTTTGTTGTAAACCAAATTGTGGTTTAGTGTGCATTTATATATTCTTACAGAAAAGCGAATTGTCGAAATATAATAATGTAATTTCTTTATTTTATTAGAATTATGAATTACTAGATTTCCGCCCGCGGCTTCGCCCGCGTTTTCAAAGGAAAACCCGCATAGTTCCCGTTCCCGTGGGATTTCCGGGATAAAACCTATTATATGTGTTAATCCAAGTTACCCTCTATATGTGTGCTAAATTTCATTGTAATCGGTTCAGTAGTTTTTACGTGAAAGAGTAACAAACATCAATACATCCATACATCCATACATCCATACATCCATACTTACAAACTTTCGCCTTTATAATAGTATTAAGATTTTGCAGCATTTCTTTCAGGAAAACATCTTCACCTTAAGCCTTATCTAAACGTAAGTGTCGTAGTTCCGAACAGATACTTGTGTATAGGTACACGCGATCAATGAAACGGTCGTCTGCCCCTTACACCAAGAACAATAGTTTTACATGTACAATAATTAAAGAAAACTTCGCGTTGCTCATCGTAGAAAATATATCGTTTGAATCTACTTATACTAGTAATATTATAAAGCTGAAGAGTTTGTTTGTTTGTTTGAACACGCTAATCTCGGGAACTACTGGTCCGATTTGAAAAATTCTTTCAGTGTTAGATAGCTCATTTATCGAGGAAGGCTATAAACTATATATCATCACGCTACAACCAACAGGAGTGGAGCCACGGGGGTGAAACCGCGCGGAGTTTAACAATAATTCTAAATGTCAAAATGCTCTTCTTTATTAAAATTTTAAATTTACACAAAAATAAATTTTTAATTCAGTTTAATAGAGCTTTTCATTGAACATTTCTATATTTCAAACAATAAAAAAGCTAAGGCTAATTTCTCCGAAACACTTATTTATTCTCACCTGTTGTACGCAGCACACACACACAGCGGCCGAACCAATCAATCAGTCCAAAATTCTATCTTTTCAAAATTCGAATGCTGTTCAACGATCGCGGCGTCAAAATTTCATTTCAGAACGCGAATGGTTTTAAAATTGTGTTCGAATTTGGAATTATTGTCATAACACGCGCGCTCGGCCGCCGTCGGGTTGAGACTGAGCTCTGAGGGCTCAGCTCGCCCTGTCACCACGTACCCGTAGGAGTTACGAGTGGGTGTACGTGAGCGAGAGGCAGCTAGGCTTTTCCGCAAAGTGGGAGGGGGACACCGAATCACGTAAGAGGGCACCGCTCACGTATATTTGAAGCAAGGAAGAATTTGTAGGCGGTGAAAATTTTGCTTTTGAATGGGCCTTTTCCAAATTTAAAGGCTTGTCACTGACGTTCGTTTTGATATGAGGTTTTTTTAAGCTTTTATTCAATATGAGGTTAATGTTTTTGATGACGTATCAGTTACTTATTCGTATCGAAATTATTTGCTTTAATATAATGTCGTTTGTGATGTTTTCTCTAGTGGTAATTTGAGATAAAGCCCAAGGGATTCAACCCTGGAAAACGGTTGATTGCTATTTCTTCATATAATTGAATTGATAAGGAATTTAGGTATCATGCGATTTATACAATTTATGATTATTAACCCTCGATTACTTCCAATATTTTTATACGATAAAATGTAACATTATTTGTTTGAAAAAATAAATTGTTGGTTTTGCGTGTATTTTTAGGTAAATTTAATTTCAACTTCGTTCTCTTTTTTATTCTTTAAGTATTTACTATTATCGAACTGTCTGTAACAATTATTACTTGAAAATTAAGCCCTATTTCTTTTAATAATTCGTTAACTACATATTCAAATTACAATGTTTTTCAGTAATTCTCAATAAATAAATATGTATAGGTACTAAAACCATATTGTTATTAATACATATATTGTGATGATCCCGTTTAGCAGAATCAACAAAATTATGTTCCATATAATCCAAAAATACTTATATAACATATCTATAAATAAGGCTTTTCTCATTTCTATATGTGAGAAAGAAAAATCATTCTAATTTCTTGGTAAAACAAATTGCCTTCGAGTTCTTATAACACTTATTTAATAAAGGAAGGTACGTAGGTGACTTAGTACACCCACTTTCTACCAATTACCTATGCTGTATTCCTTTTTATAGGGAAATGGCCGTTTATAGGGAAAAATGGAACAGAGGCGTAACCAGGTGGGGTTTTATAGGGCAACGATTTGGGGCCCTGCGACAACAGGTAAATAAAATCAAATATCCTTGAATGAATGAATGAATAAAAGCGTTAGTGCACACACAAAAGTAAAGAAATAACATAATAGGTATAAAATACAATATCTTTATTTGCTCAAGACAGTGGACCCCTCATGATATAGTGCTGTAGATATAAGGACACTAAAACAACTATTCGTCTTCAGTCAGTCAGTCAGTCAGTCTTAAAAATTAATTATTGATGAAAAAAATATGTAAAGGAGCTGTTAAAAGAATAGAAACTATAATACGTAATACTTTCATCATCATTAATCTCATGAATTTTGTATGTTTCAATAAACTTTAAAATAAATTTATTCAAATTAATAATTATATTATTTTGAAAGTAATTATATCTTTTGTATTGTTCATTGTTGATGACTATGACATTTGAATCTTTTTCTAAAAAGCAATATTTATTTAACAAAATAAATCCATAAAAAGTCATATAATTTCTAACAATACAGGATTTTCACCACAAATTCAAAATCCTTGTACTAACAATGAAGCCCGAGGTCTCACAAATTGAACTATTTAAAAAGTTAGAATGTCCTTTTAACGACGCCATATTGTATTTATGATGATGACGTCACGCCCTGTCAAGCGCGCCGAACTATCATTTATGATAGTAAACATAATGTGATATTATCATACAGAAATTTTCAGAAATAAATATACAGGCAGACCAAAATTATAAATACTAGGTAGTGGATATAAATTGACAATATTTTTAATAAAATACGATTGAATTATAATTAATAACAAATAAGTATATACTCGAATTAGTCTGACCTATACAGGCTTTTTTCTAACTTAAAGTACCTACCTACTTACTTTTTATGCAGGCGAAGCAAGAGATAAATTATAGTAAATACTCTCATTATCCCTTTTACGGTAGAAAAATGGAAAATTCTAAAGAAAGTTGAAACCTACGTGGAATAAAATATATAATAAAAATAATCCGCATCAAGTACAACCTACATACACTATTCAATGGTTCATGGAATATTTAATATTTCTTTTAAATAGAGGTAATAAGTCTTGAAATAAAATAATATTACTTTGCGGGATATTAAATATTGTTAATGTATTTTCTGATTATTATTATTAGATAATTAAATAATCTGACTTCTTAATTCATAATAATATATTAATTGCAATTGCACTAATATAATATGTATTATGAAATATTTCTTTTAAATAGAGGTAATAATTCTTGAAATAAAATAATATTACTTTGCGGGATATTAAATATTGTTAATGTATTTTCTGATTATTATTATTAGATAATTAAAAAATCTGACTTCTTAATTCATAATACATAGATTAATTGCAATTGCATTAATATATTATGAAATTTAATTTTTCGCAGGAAAAAAGGAGACTGTACCGGGCACAAAAATAGTCTGATGACACAGCCGATGATGAATGATGATGATGAAAATTGGTGAAGCGAATAAATCTTTTAATAATTATGATTTCTGAAGTTTATAATAATTATAATATTACATATTATGTAAGTATTTATAATAAGTGTTATTCTAATCATATCAATAAATCTTAGTCCGTCCGTTACTACGTCCCTGTCTCAGAGGCCTGTAGTTAGTAGTTGTCATTCGCCAAATTAAATCACGTGTTGGCGAACCCGCAAATCAGTGGTACCCCATCCTAAAAAAAAAAAAAAAAAAAAAAAAAAAAAAAAAAAAAAAAAAAGTTTGGACTCTTTTCCCACTAAAGCGGCCACGCTGAGTCGATAGCACTCACTCCCGAAGCGATAGGATGCACGGTTTCGGAGATGTGCAGATCGATTTACTCTTATGTAATTGATATCCGGTGGCCTTTTCCTATTATCTATCAACACCGTCCCAAGTCGGCGTTCTTATCTATTACTCATTGTGTACCTCGCTTATCACTGCTTTTGTATTAAAATTCTTTGCTATGATCTACCTCGCTATTCTAACCAAACGATGTATTATTATATTCAAGAAAAAATACGTCTAAAATACTATAACTATATTTATATATTATCGTACTATATTATTATAATTGTTGCTTTTTTAAAAAGCGATTCGCTTCTGGCACTCGCCGACCGCTGCCGCGGCACGCTCGCTTTGCTCGCTCGGCTCGTGCGTTGTTTATCAAACTCTAACCTAACCTAATTGTTTTTCCGGGTAATCTGATGTATCGAACTTTGTTACGGCCTACCTCGCTATTCTGAATCATCAATAAAACACACTCATTTTACTGCCATTTTTATTTCCAAAATGTTGTTGCTTATTATCTACTGGTTTGTGTGCTTCCTCATCTACTTATAAAATAGGAGCGAAACATCTCATCCACTAAAATATCATTGTACAGTGTGTTCCCTGTAAATGGACGTATTTATGCAAAAAGGGACCAACCCACACCGAATCAATTTCGAGAAAATGAGGTTTTTGTGAAAATCGTTTGCAAAAACTATATGTTGTAAAATTTGGGGAAAAAAAGTTGTTAGGCGTGTGTATCATATCGAATCCTATCTAGGGATACCAGATACATGGATATTTATTAAATTTTAACAAAATAATCCTTGAAAAACCGCCCGGTTCTGTCTTGCAAAAAAACACTTTTGTGGGTTGGTTCTTTATAGCAAAATTATTTTGGTTTTTATTGTTGCCATAATTAAAGAAAAAAGTTAAGCATCCGATCAAAACAGGCTAAATAAAGCAGCGACAGTTCGCTGGAACTAATTGCAACTTACGTATGCCCTTAAAGTTAACAGGAAATATATAAAAATCCTTGATTAGACTTGTCGTACTGTATGGATTGGAAAGCTGGGCAGTGAAAAAGATGGAAGAAAAACGATTGCATTTAGCGCAGATGAGAATGTTGATATGGATGTGTGGGTTGACAAGAATGGATGAAGTAAGGAATGAATATATAAAAAGAATATTTAAACTGGTTTTATTACAGAAAGATTGAAAGGGAATTGTCTGTCTTGGGATGGACATGTGGTGAGGATAGATGACACGCATATGACTTAGAAAGTGATGGATATGAATGTTGATGGATGCAGAACAAGGCCAAGGGAAAGAGGTGTAAGTGTGCAAAGTTATATTAAAAAAGAAAAATGAGTAAAATATGCCCTGATGTTTGTCAGGAGAATAGAAAAATAAACCGTGTTAAACCGACTCCAAATAACATGGATTAAGGACACGAAGGTCACGATAATTTTGTAATAATATCAAAATACATACATTTGTTTCACTTTAATGACACTACTTTTGTATCTAACTAAGATACAGTAGACCCATCTTCTGCTTTCATCTGTCTTCATGATAGTGATGATTCATTATGTTTTTTTTTTATTTAGAAGAGATTTGTGAAGACAGAGTCTTTTGTTTAAGTCTTTTTACATATTTAATGATTTATATGTAGTTTTCCAGGATATAAACAGTCTTTGTTTTATTGAGCTCAGTACTCAGTACTCAATCGGCCAAAATCGGTAGCTTTGGATAAAAAACTGTGACCAGACACAAAAAAAATTATGACTGATTTGTTTTACTGTTGAATGGTCAATCATGAATGCTTTAAGCATCCTCGTTAGTTTGATTTGGATCACGGAAAGATTAAAAAATGGTGTTGAGTGTTTAATATTCTGAAATAACTCCTGCGGGGCTCTGCTTGCTCTGGCCCACAACCATACGTACTCCCGAGGAGAAATTACCGGATTTAAAAAGTATTTTTGCATCTCATTCCGAACAACGCTCAAATTTTTTAACAAAAAATTAAATAAAAATAAAGACCAAAGATATTGTAGAAGATGATATCAATGGCTTTTCCGCGACTCCCGATTTTGAAGTAATAGATGTTTACTTTTAAGTAGATACATTTTTTTTTTGTAAAATTGTAGTAAATCATTTTGAAAATTCTTATTTAGTGCTTTTTATAATAAAAACATGATTAAAGTTAAAAAAATAGAACATATTAATCAAATTCAACATAGAACCAAGCCCCTTGCATACTTAAAGGCCGAGAAATTTCATTATGCAAACAAGAACCAAAGTCAGTTGGTTCTGGTTACCTTGAAAACTAATGAAGCTTTTTGTGATAAAATAGAACCAACCAATTTTGGTTCCATCTTGCATAATGAAAGTTGGCGAAATTGGGTTGGTTCCGCAACTGACATGTAAAAAACTGTACTTACAGTTATCAAAGCTCTACCAAATTTTTTGAGAAGGTAGAAAACGTTTTTTTAACACTATCTGTGTACTTAACTCAATTTCGCAAAAGATGTGGGTTGGTCCCTTTTTGCATAAATAGGTCCAAATATGCTCGTAAAACTATGCATTGAATATCCCTGAAACTTATATAGCAAATACATTAAGCAATATTCACCACAAACTGAAGTCCAATTGGAAATAATGGTCAAGCATAAACATTATTTTCTTAATTTGCAGTTAAAAACTTCATAATTCGTTTAATTACAATATGAAAAAGTCATAGCAAATAATTTACGACGAAGAGGTTCGAGTACTATGGAAACTGCGGATATCTTATATTGTAGACAAAATGCGTCTAAAATCTGTCCTATATCCTACTATCTAATATATATTATAAAGGCGAAAGTTTGTAAATGTAAGTATGGATGTATGGATGTTTGTTACTCTTTCACGTAAAAACTACTGAATGGATTACAATGAAATTTAGCACACATATAGAGGGTAACTTGGATTAACACATAAGATAGGTTTTATCCCGGAAATCCCACGGGAACGGGAATTATGCGGGTTTTCCTTTGAAAACGCGGGCGAAGCCGCGGGCGGACATCTAGTATTATTATAATTGTTTCTTTTTTAAAAAGCGATTCGCTTCTGGCACTCGCCGGCCGCTGCTGCGGCACGCTCGCATTGCTCGCTCGGCTCGTGCGTTGTTTATTAAAGTCTAACCTAACCTAACCTAACTGTTTTCTATTGCAAAAACCATTCGCCGGTCGCTGCCGCGGCACTGACTTAAATGACAATAAACAAAATCTAACCTAACCTAACCTAACTGTTTTCTATTGCAAAAACCATTCGCCGGCCACTGCCGCGGCACTGACTTAAATGACAATAAACAAGTTCTTAAAATATTCAGCATTTTTTTAATATTTGATGGACTCTCTTTATTTTATACGATCTGGCCAAATGTCGATGGCAAAATTCTATGTACTTTAATTAATCCAATTCCCATTTCAATGCATTGTTTTAAATTCCTGTAGTGAATGATGTATTTATTTTTATTATTTAAATTAGGAACTAATTTAGTTTCTTCAGTATTACCCACACATATGTTTTCAGGACATAACGAAAAGTCAGAATGCAAATTATGAAGTTCATCAGGATATTCCAAATCAACTTCTAAAACATAACCGAAATCAGAGTTATCCGACACATTATAATCTGTATTATAATCTATCCATTCGAACCCACCAACAGGAAGAGATTGAGTTAGGATAGTTCCTTTTTAGTTCTGTAAACTGATCATCATTAAGATTTTTAGCTAGTTGATCTAAACTACACGATAAAAATTTCAATGAATCTATGAATCTTAAACTTACTGATTGATTATTTATTGTTAGCAAAAATGTATTTTTATTTATTTATTTTTTTATTTTTTCACCTTCAAGAAAATTTCAAAAGTTCTATGTCAGTAATTGATATTTTTGGTTTATCGCATTCAAATGTAAATATTAATATAAATTTATATAAATGTCAGTATTTGGATTTGCAACCATATCCGGAATACAGAAATATTATTTAATCACATTCACACAAACCTATGCATTAATATTTACTTACCTTTTTTACGAATATTTGATATCCTCATACTTTTTTTCTTTACTTTTGATATTATTATTATTATGTCTATTTATTTTTCGACGGCGATAAAATTTTAAAAACTCGACCCCAAAATAAGACCATCCGCTCGATTTTGCAATTAAGCAAAAATGTATTTTTTTATTTTTTCACCTTCAAGAAAATTTCAAAAGTTCTATGTCAGTAATTGATATTTTTGGTTTATCACATTCAAATATAATTCGATTTTTTCAAATAAGCAAAAATGTATTTTTTTATTTTTTCACCATCAAGAAAATTTCAAAAGTTCTATGTCAGTAATTGATATTTTTGGTTTATCGCATTCAAATGTAAATATTAATATAAAATACATTTTTTAACTAATTGTATTAGGTGTAGTTTGGCCAAGTGTATAATTCATATTTAATTTTAAAATCAAAGTCAGCGGAATACAGAAATATTTTTAATCACATTCACACAAACCTATGCATTAATGTGTACTTACCTTTTTTACGAATATTTGATATCCTCATACTTTTTTTTCTTTACTTTTGATATTCTTATTATGTCTATTTATTTTTTCGAGGGCGATAAAATTTTAAAAACTCGATCCCAAAATAAGACCATCCGCTCGATTTTTGCAAATAAGCAAAAATGTATTTTTTTATTTTTTCACCTTCAAGAAAATTTCAAAAGTTCTATGTCAGTAATTGATATTTTTGGTTTATCGCATTCAAATGTAAATATTAATATAAAATACATTTTTTTACTAATTGTATTAGGTGTAGTTTGGTCAAATGTATAATTCATATTTAATTTTAAAATCAAAGTCAGTTAATTTTTCGAGAATGATGTAAATATTTTAGAATGTTTTATTGGATTAATTTTCAATCCAGTATTCGTTTAGCGAGCTTATTACAATATTAAGTACTATTTATTCTTTTGATTTATCTTTCCACCTTCCAAACAATATGAGATAAAAAATGTCGAATGATTTTTTTCTTAATAATAGTTTTTATTTTTTTCATCAGACGTTAAAATTCAAGATAAGCTTCATAAAATATGATCATATTATATTACAAAATAAAAACCTATGCATTAATATTTACTTACCTTTTTTACGAATATTATTTTGATATCCTCATACTTTTTTTTTTCTTTACTTTTGATATTCTTATTATGTCTATTTATTTTTTCGACGGCGATAAAATTTTAAAAACTCTTATATTACAAAATAAAAACCTATGCATTAATATTTACTTACCTTTTTTACGAATATTTGATATCCTCATAATTTTTTTTCTTTACTTTTGATATTCTTATTATGTCTATTTATTTTTTCGACGGCGATAAAATTTTAAAAACTCTTATATTACAAAACTCTTATATTATTCGTAAAAAAGGTAAGTAAATATTAATGCATAGGTTTTTATTTTGTAATATAAGAGTTTTTAAAATTTTATCGCCGTCGAAAAAATAAATAGACATAATAAGAATATCAAAAGTAAAGAAAAAAAAAGTATGAGGATATCAAAATAATATTCGTAAAAAAGGTAAGTAAATATTAATGCATAGGTTTTTATTTTGTAATATAATATGATCATATTTTATGTAATCTTAACTACACCTAATACAATTAGTTAAAAAATGTATTTTATATTAATATTTACATTTGAATGCGATAAACCAAAAATATCAATTACTGACATAGAACTTTTGAAATTTTCTTGAAGGTGAAAAAATAAAAAAATACATTTTTGCTTAATTGCAAAATCGAGCGGATGGTCTTATTTTGGGGTCGAGTTTTTAAAATTTTATCGCCGTCGAAAAATAAATAGACATAATAATAATAATATCAAAAGTAAAGAAAAAAAGTATGAGGATATCAAATATTCGTAAAAAAGGTAAGTAAATATTAATGCATAGGTTTGTGTGAATGTGATTAAATAATATTTCTGTATTCCGGATATGGTTGCAAATCCAAATACTGACATTTATATAAATTTATATTAATATTTACATTTGAATGCGATAAACCAAAAATATCAATTACTGACATAGAACTTTTGAAATTTTCTTGAAGGTGAAAAAATAAAAAAATAAATAAATAAAAATACATTTTTGCTAACAATAAATAATCAATCAGTAAGTTTAAGATTCATAGATTCATTGAAATTTTTATCGTGTAGTTTAGATCAACTAGCTAAAAATCTTAATGATGATCAGTTTACAGAACTAAAAAGGAACTATCCTAACTCAATCTCTTCCTGTTGGTGGGTTCGAATGGATAGATTATAATACAGATTATAATGTGTCGGATAACTCTGATTTCGGTTATGTTTTAGAAGTTGATTTGGAATATCCTGATGAACTTCATAATTTGCATTCTGACTTTTCGTTATGTCCTGAAAACATATGTGTGGGTAATACTGAAGAAACTAAATTAGTTCCTAATTTAAATAATAAAAATAAATACATCATTCACTACAGGAATTTAAAACAATGCATTGAAATGGGAATTGGATTAATTAAAGTACATAGAATTTTGCCATCGACATTTGGCCAGATCGTATAAAATAAAGAGAGTCCATCAAATATTAAAAAAATGCTGAATATTTTAAGAACTTGTTTACAGGTAAATTAGCTTGGAGAAATTTTTGCGTTTGTAGTAGTGTATGGTCAGCAAATAAAATAAAACAACATTTTATTTTTAGTTTTTATTTTATACAGGGTTACTTGTAAAACACCAGCAACCTCGCAGGACAAGATAGCTAACATCATAAGTAACAACATTTGTTCTACGACTTTTGGCATAACGCAATAAATTATTTTTAAATGATTTTTTAAACTTTTATTGTACTCTCCTTACATTTGTAAGTCTATGTTCTATTAATTATCGGATGGACGACGCGACGCCCCCTTCCCCCTCTCGTTCGCTTTTTGTTTACGTAATTTTTGGGAGGCGTAGAGTTTATAATATTCAGACGGAAAATTAAATGAATATTTATTTTTGTATGAAAATAAAATCTAACAAATTATCAAAAGTCGAAATGTTGTTACTTATGATTTTAGCTATCTTGTCCTGCGAGGTTGCCGGTGTTTTACAAGTAACCCTGTATATATAAGGGATTTTAAATTAAACTATATGTGTTTCTCCTCTGAAAAAGATGAGACTTTATTTTAATATTTGCACATTTAACATACATATAACTTTTACATTAACAATGTTACTAAAATGAAAAATTTACTAACCTGAAAAAGAAACGACATTTAAAGTTTAATTCTTTAGTTTGAGAAGTCAAAGGCTTGCCTCGACCATGTTTTAACACTGGAGCCATATTGAATTAACAATATAAAGTTACAACACTTACACACAAATTAAACACTAGTTATGGCCCTGCCTTCATACAAAACTGCTGAATACGCCGTTCGCACGGGAATAGAATGTGGATGCGATTTCCCTTAGTTAGCATCCAAGCTTACGTCTTTATAATTATTAAACTGTATAAATTCATTCTTTAACTCCGGTCTGCATCGTGCAGACATGGGTGTAAAAGTCTCATTTTAGCTATTAAATGTAGTTTTTAAGTACATCTGAGTTTTCATTTGGGGCCTCCGGCTGCGGGACATGTAATTCACTTCAACAAATATTATAACAATAATAACAAATAATAACAACAATCAACAAATACAAAATTTATCAATTAAACTACGTACATAATAATTATAATTTTTGAATGAAATGTGCTTTATGTTCTAACAGTACCAAACGACTGCACGTGGCACCTGCGGACAGCGTAAACTGGTTTATTCTGGTTTTGTGCGTGTTTCCACTTTCCACTATCAAGTGACGATTTATTTATTTGTTTTGTTTCGTAATTATTATGGTCAAATATTAATTATGAAACAAATTATTATGGACACGATATTTTATTGTTTCACGGTAGTCGCCTTGTCGTTTGCTCAAGGACGTAAAATTGAATGATATATTTTTTTTTATAAAGTCAAAACCATTTTCTTTCAAATAAAAACTTGTTTTTATTGAAAACAAAAGTGTTGCTAGGAATAAGTATAAAATTAAATAGTAATTGTTAGGATATCGAAACATTTTTGTATAGGCCAGAACGATATAGTGGAAACGCGCTCTAAGATCTGAGTAATATACACACCACTACATATGCAAAAATTTCTCCAAGCTAATTTACCTGTATTGTCATTTAAGTCAGTGCCGCGGCAGTGGCCGGCGAATGGTTTTTGCAATAGAAAACAGTTAGGTTAGGTTAGGTTAGATTTTGTTTATTGTCATTTAAGTCAGTGCCGCGGCAGCGACCGGCGAATGGTTTTTGCAATAGAAAACAGTTAGGTTAGGTTAGGTTAGACTTTAATAAACAACGCACGAGCCGAGCGAGCAATGCGAGCGTGCCGCAGCAGCGGCCGGCGAGTGCCAGAAGCGAATCGCTTTTTAAAAAAGAAACAATTATAATAATACTAGATGTCCGCCCGCGGCTTCGCCCGCGTTTTCAAAGGAAAACCCGCATAATTCCCGTTCCCGTGGGATTTCCGGGATAAAACCTATCTTATGTGTTAATCCAAGTTACCCTCTATATGTGTGCTAAATTTCATTGTAATCCATTCAGTAGTTTTTACGTGAAAGAGTAACAAACATCCATACATCCATACTTACAATTACAAACTTTCGCCTTTATAATATATATTAGATAGTAGGATATAGGACAGATTTTAGACGCATTTTGTCTACAATATAAGATATCCGCAGTTTCCATAGTACTCGAACCTCTTCGTCGTAAATTATTTGCTATGACTTTTTCATATTGTAATTAAACGAATTATGAAGTTTTTAACTGCAAATTAAGAAAATAATGTTTATGCTTGACCATTATTTCCAATTGGACTTCAGTTTGTGGTGAATATTGCTTAATGTATTTGCTATATAAGTTTCAGGGATATTCAATGCATAGTTTTACGAGCATATTTACAGGGAACACACTGTACAATGATATTTTAGTGGATGAGATGTTTCGCTCCTATTTTATAAGTAGATGAGGAAGCACACAAACCAGTAGATAATAAGCAACAACATTTTGGAAATAAAAATGGCAGTAAAATGAGTGTGTTTTATTGATGATTCAGAATAGCGAGGTAGGCCGTAACAAAGTTCGATACATCAGATTACCCGGAAAAACAATTAGGTTAGGTTAGAGTTTGATAAACAACGCACGAGCCGAGCGAGCAAAGCGAGCGTGCCGCGGCAGCGGTCGGCGAGTGCCAGAAGCGAATCGCTTTTTAAAAAAGCAACAATTATAATAATATAGTACGATAATCCATACTAATATTATAAATGCGAAAGTAACTCTGTCTGTCTGTCTGTCTGTTACTCAATCACGCCTAAACTACTGAACCAATTTCCATGAAATTTGGTATGGAGATATTTTGATACCCGAGAAAGGACATAGGCTACTTTTTACCCCGGGAAAATGACGAATTCCCATTTTACCAAAGCAACCAAGATAGATATGAGGCTTTTTCCGCGCGGATTTTTTCCACATGGAAGCGGTGCGAATTATTTTCGCGCAACCTTTTCTGTAGTATGAAGTTAGTATGAATATTATGTCCGCTCTGCAGAAAAAACCGCGCGTTTTGATCAATCGTGCAACGACGCTATCGAGAAGATCCATTCATTTTAATACGCTTTTATTAGCTTCAGCTGTATGTTTGTATGTAACCGACTCCTATAGACTCGATTTTGACCCATTTTAAATTTTTACACTTATCAAGAATTCAACTGACAAAAATCGCGCGAATTTTGATTGCGCAATTTAAATCGCAAGAATAAAATCCGCGCGGTGAAATATGCGGACACAGCCTAAGAAAGAAAACAATATTTTGACGGCTGTGATGGCATAGATTCTGTCAAAACCGTCAAAACACATTATAATCATAAATAATGTGATTATAATTTTGATGTATAAACCTACTAAATAGAAAAGTATCCAGTTCACATCACTTTATATGAGAAGCAGATACTTCAATTTAGGAGGTTTTACACAATCGTTTATTTCAATCAAACGTAAACAAAGTTTTGGCATGTATTAATCACAGAACATATATATTCTGGGTATTAATTTCTATGACATTTATTGTGAAAATAATATTTATTCTTGAAAGCATTTTTGGTGTAATCAGGTTTAGACCTGTAAAAAGAAGTATACGCTAATATGCCTGGAAAACGTAGATCTAATCTAGCGCGTAGTTCTAGCAGAGCTCGAGCTGCGAAAATAGCTAGAAGCCAAGAGTCCGAAGAACAGACCCAAACCCGTTTGGCTTTAGATACTGAGAGCCATAGGGCTCACAGAGCTTTTGAGACTGAAGAGCAGAGTCAAATACGACGTATTTTAGATGCTGAGCGCCATAGGGCTCATAGAGCTTTTGAGACTGAAGAGCAGAGTCAAATACGACGTATTTTAGATGCTGAGCGCCATAGGGCTCATAGAGCTTCTCAGACTGAAGTTCAGAGTGAAACGCGTAGATATTTAGATGCTGAGCGTCACGCAACTCAAAGAGCCGCTGAAACTGAAGATGAAAGACAGGCACGAAGACTTTTAGACGCTGAGCGACATGCATCACTAATTGTGTCAGAGTCCCATGATGAATCACAAAGACGGCGTACTTTGAACGCTGACCGTCAGGCACAAAGAAGAACTGCTTTTACACGTAATACATGGGATGCGTTTCAAGACGCAGCTTTTAATTATGACCCTATGATTGATTACATTAATCATCGATTAGTGCTCATTGGTCGGATGGATAAAAAGTGCACACATTGTGCAGCATTAAAATGGAAAGACGAAACTCCCGGCATGTGTTGTTCTGGTGGTAAAGTATCACTCCCATTACTTGGCGAGCCAGAAGAACCTCTAAAATCTTTTTTTTTATATGACAACAATGAATCACGGCGATTTTTGAGTCGTATAAGAAAATATAATTCGTGTTTCCAAATGACATCTTTCGGAGTAGACAATGAAGTTGTTATGCCTGGATTTTCACCTACTTTTACAATTCAAGGACAGATTTATCACAGGATTGGCTCTTTATTGCCTACAAATGATCAGCCGAAATTCTTGCAGATTTATTTCATGGGTGACGAAAATTGTGAGGTCGACCGCAGGTGCCAAAACATTGAAGGAGTTGTAAGGGATACTGTTTTGAAAATACAAAGAATGCTGCACAATCACAACCACCTCATTAACACTTTCAAAACAGCATTAGAAAGAATGTCAGGCGAAGATTATAAGTTAATATTGCACCCTGACCGTACGCCAAGTGGGGAACATGAGAGAAGATATAACGCACCATTAATCAATGAAATCGCAGCCGTGGTCTCTGGTGAGCAGTTTGCTTCCCGTGATATTATTTTACACACGCGTAATGACTCATTATCCCGGGTACCAGACACACACAAATACTACGACGCTTTACAATATCCGTTGATATTTAGCAAAGGCGAAGAGGGATATCACTTTCAAATACCCCAAATCAATCCTGTGACTGGCTTACCGTTACCAAATAAAAAAGTGTCCTGTATGGATTTCTATGCGTTCCAAATGATGATTAGGGAAAATCATTTTAATACAATTTCACGCTGCAGACAACTAGCCAATCAGTTTTTTGTTGATATGTACGTCAAAGTAGAAAGTGAGAGATTGCGATACATATCACTCAATCAAAAAAAATTAAGAGCAGAAAACTATATACACTTGCAAGACGCAGTGGCCAGTGACGGCAATGTAAATGCAAATGACTTGGGTAAAATGGTTATTTTACCTTCTTCTTTTATAAATAGCCCTAGATATTTACACGAGTATACCCAAGATGCGTTTGCGTATGTACGCACGTATGGACGGCCAGACCTATTTGTTACATTCACATGTAACCCAAGTTGGCCGGAAATAGTTGAAGAGTTATTGCCGGGACAAAGTGCGATAGACAGACATGATATTGTGGCGAGGGTTTTTAGACTCAAAGTTAAAAAGCTGATGACTGTTATTACCAAGGGGAAAATATTTGGGGAAGTATTGTGCTTCATGTATTCCATAGAATGGCAAAAGCGCGGTTTGCCACACGTGCATATTTTAGTGTGGTTGAAAGATAAGTTAAGACCTGACCAAATAGACAAAATCATCAGAGCTGAAATACCAGATCCTAATAGTGACCAGACACTTCATGACATTATTGTCAAAAATATGATTCATGGTCCATGTGGTCCCGAAAACCCTCAAAGCCCTTGCATGAAGGATGGGAAATGCACCAAAAAATTCCCTCGCCAGCTAATCAAAGAGACTGTCCACAACGATAGTGGTTATCCGTTGTATCGTAGGAGAGCCCCAGCAGACGGAGGTCAAACGGCATCTGTTAAACTCCGAAACGGCAGTTACGTTACAGTAGACAATGGTTGCGTAGTACCTTATTCCCCTATTTTATCAAAAATGTTCAACGCCCACATAAACGTTGAGGCTTGCAGTTCAGTACGCGCTATTAAATACATTTGCAAATATATTAATAAAGGCAGCGACTCAGCAATATTTAATTTCAGGAACTCGGAAGCTGAAAATCCCGTGGATGAAGTTCAAACCTATCAGTCTGGCCGTTATATCAGCAGCAACGAAGCTGTGTGGCGTCTGTTAGGGTTTCCCTTACATGAAAGGCACCCCTCTGTTACTCACCTTAGTGTGCATTTAGAAAACGGCGAACGTGTCTATTTTACGGAAAATAATTTACAAGAGAGGCTATCTTCGCCACCTAAAACGACTCTCACCGCTTTTTTTGAACTCTGTACAAGAGATGAGTTTGCAAGAACGCTTCTTTACGTCGAGGTACCAAGGTATTACACCTGGAATGCAACACGAAAAGAATGGAAACGTCGCATTCAAGGAGTGCCAGTTCAAAATTGGCCTGGTGTCAAATCCGGAGATGCCTTAGGGCGAGTATACACGGTCAATGTTAGTAACATGGAATGTTTCTGTTTGAGAATGCTGTTACATCATGTGCGTGGGCCAACCTCTTTTAATGATCTAAAAAAGCATAATGATCAAGAATTTACAACATTTCGAGAGACGTGTGAAGCCAGAGGGTTATTAGAAAACGATAACCAGTGGGAACTAACTCTAGAAGAGGCCGCACAGTGCAAATCTGCTCCCAAAGTGCGAGAGCTTTTTGCTATATTAGTAGCAACATGTGGACTGTCAAATCCTCAACAATTGTGGGATAAGTTTAAAAATGATATGGCGGATGATATTATACACAGAGTTCAAGAACAAAATCTGACTGATATAATTTACAATGAGGCTTTAACTTTTGTAGAAAATCACGTTATAAATATTACTGGGAAAGATTTGTCAGAATTTGGGATGACCAGACCACACCACCAACGGTGACCGATTCTTTCGGTTTTATGTGTCTAACACACACACCGCGCGCCAGAGACACATAAAACCGAAATAAAAAAATAAATAAATCTTTATACATATATAAAAATGTCGTGCATAAAAATATAGGCCCCTAGGCCTAGCGGAAAAATTACGGGGTTTTTCAAAATACTTTTTATGAGTTTTGACAGCGAGTATTCAAATGAATCAGAGCATTGAATTATTAAAGAACTTCCGAAACCAATTTTGATGAAAACGTGGAACGTATATAAAGTTTTAATTATAAATTAATAACCAAGTTAATAAAATATTGATTAATTTTTGAAGTATTTAATTTTATACTTAAATTGTTGGTTTTAACTTAATTATAGCATAATAATAAATTAAATCGAATAAAAAATAAGTTTAATGAAATATAATAATTTAAGATTCTCCGTCAGTTTGACAATATTTTTATATGGGTAATCCCTAAACTACAAATCTACAAAGAGTCTTGTCCAACTCCAAAGCTATCAGGAAAACCATAGTTTAGCTACTATTATGTATTCTGTGGTACCGCCATAAACTAAATTTATAGATAATCTAATAAAAATGTTATAGATTGACGAGAGCTAAATTCATAGTTTTTTTTCAAGAAAAACTTCTTTCGGCGTGTTGAGAGTAAAATTTCAAGGTCACGTCATGGCAAAACCGTCATATTATCATGGAGTAAGGCGACGTTTTTGGTAAAGAAAGATGCCAAAGAAGTTTCACTTCGGACACGTGTCTCTCACGCGCTATTTTTTGTTATAAAATAGTATGATCAATATTATGATTTGAACAACTTTCAGTACACTTTTTATTTAACATAAAAAAAATGCTCTTGCTCTAGCTCTATGTTCATTTGATGTAAATGCACCGGAAGAAGGTTTTAGTGTTTTATTTATTTGGTTTATTAGGGCAAAAAGCTAGTAATATTATAAAAGTCAAAATCTGTCTGTATGTTTACGAATTCAAAGCTAAATAATTCAAAGTTAAATAATAATTATAAAAAAAAATGGTTGCCTGTAAAGTCGGTTTTACGGGCGAAGATTTTACGTGACAACGTCTTTTTCTCGGTAGAATATTTATGTGCTGCGCGCGCGGCAGACCGCGGGCCTCTCTCTCGTTCGGTGACTCATCGTAACGTTACCGAGCGTTACACTTTTTCATAAGTGACTCCCAGCCGCAACCTAATTTAAGACGTTGTCACGTCAAAAAAAAACCTATTAAACGTTGTTATAATAATAATTTGAAATTCTCTATTTGTTACGATAACGCTACTAAATTTAGGTTGATGAACCGAAGTTTTTAATCAAACTTAACAATTACATATTTATATATTCAAACAGAATTATTTTATAATCGTATAGGAGCTAGCAACGTTGACAAGAGAGAATTTTAATTTAGTTGGTTCTTTGATATACTGTTTCTCTTCCTATTTCGGTTAGAGTCCGGGCTGTCTGGCTGGCCGCAGTGGTTGTGTTTATTAGTGCGCATCTTATCTGCACAGGAAAATATCCGTAATTTAAAGTCATTTATTAACGCGTTATTTTTAATCTTTTGCCTTTAGATAGATCCATCAGACATAAATTTTTTATTGCAAGACGTTTTTTTCGTTGTTAAATAGGTGCCAAACGCAATTTTTTATTTCAAAATCATTAAAATGTCATCGAAATAAGTGAAATTCCATCAACATGAGTCCCCGTGAAGGATAAGTAATCACTATGTTACTTATACTATATATAATATTCATTTTACTATTTACAATTTTTTAACAACAATCTACCATGGTGCCTCCTTTTCCCAACGAACCTCAAATAGGACGTTAATGTAAACTTGATAAAAACCAAATATAATCAAATTCATATTAATACCCAAAAGTGTAATAAATATGAAACCATCTATTAAAAATATTAGTTTACTAATTATTCAATATAAGTATTAAAAAAGGATAATATAATATAAGTAATAAAGTTATTACTTACCTTTTATGCGGACTCATTTTGATGTAATTTCACTTATTTCGATGACATTTTAATTAATTTGAAATAAAAAATTGCGTATGGCACCTATTTAACAATGATAAAAACGTCTTGCAATAAAAAAATTATGTATGATGGATCTATCTAAAGGCAAAAGATTAAAAATTACGCGTTAATAAATTACTTTAAAGTTAAGTATATTTTCCTGTGCGCACTAATAAACGCAACCACTACCGCCAGCCAGACAGCCCGGACTCTAACCGAAATAGCAAGAGAAACAGTATATCAAAAACCCAACTATACTAAAATTACTTTTTTTAAAACGTTACTAGCTCCCGTACCATAAGCACTAAAAAATTGGATTCCTCTAGCACTGGTACAAACTACAAAGCAGTTTCTACAAAGAGCCGCGGCCAGTACGAAATCTCCTTGTTGCTTTTATCAAACATACGATCATTAATTCCACAAAGTGTCCTGTTTATATCATTGATTTTTGTCATATCAAATCTAATTAGTGTCTATATTCGTCGTACAAGAAGAAAAAGAAAGCCTATTCCTCTCTTCAAAACCAGCAAAAAGCTTGTAGAGTCCCTGACACTGCAAACGCTCATAGGCGGCGACAACCTTGCAAAAGGTGGGTCGCCTGCTCTTTTGCTGGATTCGACATTAAAAAAAAAAACACAATTCCAATTTTAACAATGTAACTCAACGGTGACCGATATAGTGATCTATCAACGCACAGCCCAAACCACTAGACGGATAGGAATGAAATTTGGCATGCAGGTAGATGTTAGGACGTAGACATTCGATAAAAAAGGAAAAAGCTCCGTGGGTGGAAGCTGTACTATAAAACTCAAGTTATTTTAACTTACTACAGTTAACTTTGTGGATTTCACACCACTTAGCGCCATTCAATACTGGAATAAATACAAAAAGAACTGTGGTATTGCTTCCAATGCAACCGTTGAATACAGGTATAAATGTCAAACCGTAGGTGTAGTCATTAGATACCACACACCGCTGAGCAGAGGTTTAAAAATGTGGTCAAGTGTGTGAGAATTGAGGGGGGTTCCGTATGCTTTGGATATAATATTAAAAAAACGGCTATAAAACAAGGGAAGAAAGAAGATTAAGATTATAAAAGTAAAAGAACAACATAAAATAGCTTGTATTAGGCTAGTACAAACTAAACATCGTTAATTACTACGCTACTTTGGTAAAATTTTTTATGGGTGACTAATTTCTTCTTTCTTTTCAGCTTTGAAACAACCAACATACAGCACTATTGTGGAAGAGGCTTGGAAGAGTCCATTTGGAACATGCATTTTAATATATTAATTGTTCATAGGCGGTAGTGACCACTTACAATCAGGTGGCCTACAGGCCACACGATCTTTTGCTGATTCTGCCATAGCGAGATATTATTTAAATACGAAAAATGAAGACAGATAACTTTATATTTACCCAATGATTATTTACCTTTAAAAGTTCTTACTTTTTTTACTCTTGTAAATATTATTTTTCGTTAATTAGTTTGTTTGCTTTAAGACAGTATTTACTTAATTTCTGAAATTACTTACTATGTAAAACGCTACATTGTTCTTTAATAGCCCAGTCTAATTAAAATAAAGCTTACTGGTAGTAAAGAAATTACGTCTTAAATTACTGATTAAAAAACGGAACCCTAATTCCGCCAAACACCTACTCAGGTTCGATATTGCAACCCACCCTTAACCGGAGGCGGTTAATTCGAATTTCTGCTGAAATGAGAGTTATTTGAATAGCCTCAAATGAGAGATAAATAATTGCTTACTAAGCACTTAATGCTTCGCTGCTTGAATTATTTAAATGGTTGAAACGTCTGCTGGTTTTTTAAAGTGAAACTTTTAGGCGCATTGAGTGTACAAGCGCGTCATGGCAATATCTTTACGTCATGAAGAAGCGACGATTGTTATCTTTGAAGCTTGCCAAAGAAGTTTCACTTCTGACACGTATGCTCGGCACACGCGCCGTTTTTTAAGTTATGTAACGGAAATGAGGAAAATTGTCGTATTTATGTGTGTATAAACTTTTTGCTAATACTTAAAATATACAACTTGAACGGTTCATTTTCATTTTCATTTCCATTTCCATTTCCATTTCCATTTCCATTTCCATTTCCATTTCCATTTCCAATTCCATTTCCATTTCCATTTCCATTTCCATTTCCATTTCCATTTCCATTTCCATTTCCATTTTCATTTTCATTTTCATTTTCATTTTCATTTTCATTTTCACTCTCACTCTCACTCTCACTCTCACTATCTCTCTCACTCTCTCTCACTCTCACTCTCAATCTCACTCTCACTCTCACTCTCACTCTCACTCTTTTCCAACCATTTTATACAGTACTAAAACTAAAATTGTTCTATAAGTGTCTAGGCTATTATGTATGTGTATCCAGATTTAAAAAAAATTTAGAAACAAAATGAATTGAGTTTCATACCAGAAAAGATTCATGATGAATCATTTCATTCGTTTATTTAAATCTGTTTTAAGGAAGGAAACATTCGTTGATCGGAAAATAATTAGGTGAATACATAACAATTACGTAATTATTTTTTTTAATCATGTTTATTGAAGCTATAAATAACGTTAGAGGATATGCTTATTAATTAATTAGATTGAGTTGATATACGTACATAAATGTATCGTAAATTTAATGTAAATGTGTTCAGTATTTTTGATTGGAGTAGCTCATCATCTTCAGAGCATAATATATTTTTATAACCTTACTAACTAGTATTCTAAATGCGAAAGTATCTCTGTCCGTGTGTCTCTTATTCACGCTTCAACCACCGAACCGCTTTGGATGAAATTTGGTACAGAGATACGAGTAGCTTGAGACCAGAAAAAGGATAGCTAGTTAATATAGGAAGTGATTATTTTTTTTGATCAACATTTTTCTCTCCTACTTGTATCCAACAAGGATTTCTTGATAGAATAGCTTTACAGTAGGTGAAAGCGGATATTCTGAAAATACTTCAAATTTGAAAATAACACCGGAGAGTAAATTTCCATTAGGGGTTTATAAGTGAAGTGTTTACAGGATTAAAATTTTCAATATAATTGAAAACTACGTCTTACGCCGGGCGTTCGTTGCTAAAATCTATATTATTATTATTTTTATTTTTAATATTATAAAGCTGAAGAGTTTGTTTATTTGAACGCGCTAATCTCAGCAACTACCGATTCGAAAAATTCTTTCAGTGTTAGATAGCCCATTTATCGAGGAAGGCTATATTATCACGTTATGACCAACAGGAGCAGAGCACTGCGGGTAAAATCGCGGGGCACAGCTAGTATAAGATATGCTATAAAACCAATCAGTCAATAATAAAAGTCATATAAAAAATTCTTATAATATATTCTCCAAGCACTGAATTCAAACTAAAAATTCAATTTCAAATTGATTTATTGTATGAAAGATTTCTAAATTTATATTTCGTTGTAAGGCAACTTTAGCGATTCTTACAACTAGCCACTTCAATATGGAAAAATTGGATTTTTATTGGGTTATTTCTAAGATCAGACTTGAGGTTCCTTTATATTATTAACACCCAGCAAATTTTATTTCTATAGCTCATGTGTTATTCTGACCTATGTTACTGATATGACTGATATGATATGTAGAGTTTCATCCAAATCCGTCCAGTAATTTATTAACTTACGTGTTTTTCTGATGTATCCTACTTAATGTTATAAATGCGAAAGTTTGTGAGGATGGATGTTTGTTACTCTTTCACGCAAATACTACTGAACCGATTACAATGAAATTTGGTATGTAGGTAGTTAAAGACCCAGAATAAGACATAGGCTACTTTTTATCCCGGACATTTCACAGGAACAGGAACTATGTAGGTTTTTCTTTGAAAACGCGGGCGATGCTGCGGGAGGAAATCGAGTAACTTCTATAGAGTAGTTGTAAAGTTTCATCCAAATTCGATCTCAATTTTTTCAAATGATAACTAACATACATACATCCATCCATCGTCATAAACTTTCGCATTTATAAAATCAGCAGGATTTGATCGAAAAATTAATGTTACATTCTTTAAAATACTGAAATGTACGAAGTATTCGTTGTGTGTTGTAGTGGTGTAAATGTTTTTAAAGATTACAAACGAACAAACATACTTTTGTAGATTATTATATATAGATAAGGTATGTAGGCGTGTCAGCTAATGCGATCTATTATTATGCTTTATTTTCAAACATCCCCGCTATTTCAGGATCGAAAATTTTAGGCTAAATAATATATATATATATGACGGCGCCACCATCGAAGCTTTAAAAAAATAACGAACGGCGAACCAATATAAAGCAGCGCGCGCGCACGACTCGGGTCAGCATCCCCCACGCAGCCTCCTAACGGAGGCCGCGTGTGTGAAGACCCCGTCCTCGACTCGGGTCATTCGTTCGCCGACCGTTGCCAAGTGCACATCTATTACGAGCTTACTATAACTTGTATACGTAGTATATTATTATTAGTCTGTGCTATAACTTATTTGTGATATTTATTTTTATTAATGGTCATAATTGTAATACCAAGTGATTTTGTGGAGACTTTCGTGTTCTTTTAAATCAATCTCGGAGCCTGACGCCTACATATACAAGATATATATACATTCTTGGAATAACAGTTTATTGTGTTATTAGTCCATAGGTTTTTGGGTGGTCTTATTATTACAATGAGGAGGTGTTTACATCATTGTCACGAGTAGATTATTATTTTTAGTTTTATATAATAATATGTATATTTTCGTTAGCAGAGAATTTACATGATAATGAGTATACCGATTTTATTATTTTTTGTCAGGGCGGATTAAACTTCATAGAAAGATGAAAAGTAAAAGAAGAAGCAAGCTTTTACTTCAATGTTTTTTTAATGTTAAAAAAATGTGGATATTTGTATCTAAATAACCGAAGAATAATAATAAAAATACTTCGTTCGAAGCTTACGAAAATCTTGTAAAAAGCTCTTTAATACGAGGGAAATTATTTTTTGTAAACAAAATCAGGAGAAAAACTAGTATAGAATGCAATCATCGGGATTAATTTCCTTTGGTCCAAGGTTCTGGTTTATTGGAGCGGAAAAATTGCGATTCCAACGATCCTCTGCTAAATGTAAGGAAAAAGTTAAATAGTAAAAGATAGATAAGTTACAATATTACTTTTAATAGCAAATTTTCTATTTTCACAAGATGTCTGGTTTTCGCTATTTTAAATTCAAATAACAGTCTTTAGCGATCTTCACAATATAACAATAAATATATCAAATAAAAAAAACCCAATTCTGTTATGAAATGTGATCTACGTAACTTGGAAGTAATTGGCTCTTGGACTATATCCTTCGAGTTTCAGAAACATATTTCTGTACCATAGTACATAAGTACAAAAGGCATTAAACAACAATACCATAAAATTATTCTCATAATAATTTAACTTTTAGCTATATTATGCTCTAAGTGTAAAGTTAGAAAAGTTATCAATTGGAAAGGTCAGCTCTCTGTCAACATAATGCATTGCTAGTACTTGGGTTATGAATGTTTGTATAGTCCGAGAGACGGTCACTGGTTATTACTTTACTTATATTTTAGCTTATTAATGTCGTAATAATTGGACAATCCTGTTCCTTAAGATTTGCATTTTGTTTTAATTTAAATGTACAGAAATAAAGTTATAGATTGAAAGTGTGTGATTAAAACTATATTGTACTTACCTACACTATTATATATACAATAATTTATTATTTATATTTGCAGCGTAAATCCGTAAAATAATACTTAAAAATTAACGTTGATATGACTAATTGATTTTATTTTTTAGTATACACAGAGAATCGAACTCACGACCTACAATTGCAATTGAAATAATCGCTGGATACACCGTGCACTATATTAATATTAGAAAATAATACTATGAAATTGTCACCAGCTCTTGAACCACAAAGTTCCAGGAAGAGCCGATATTATCCATACTAATATTATAAATGCGAAAGTAACTCTGTCTGTCTGTCTGTTACTCAATCACGCCTAAACTACTGAACCAATTTTCATGAAATTTGGTATGGAGATATTTTGATACCCGAGAAAGGACATAGGCTACTTTTTATCCCGGGAAAATGACGCAATACCGGAAATCCCACGGGAACGGGAACTATGCGGGTTTTTCTTTGTGGGCGAAGCCGCGGGCGGAAACCTAGTTTTCTATAAATATCCCATTCAATTGTTATAAAACCTTTCGCTTATTATTACACGCTTTATATTAGCTTCACCTGTATGTTTGTAACCGACTTCTTTGGGCGCGATTTTGACCCACTTTAAACGGCCAGATTTCGTTCAAACTTTGTAGATTTATTGAGGACCGATGACAATACACTAATTTGATAAAATAAATAATAGTTAAAAAAAAATAAAAAACACGCTTTTTATAGAAAACCGACCTAAAAGCGTGTTTTTTAGTTTTTTTTAACTATTATTATTATTTTATGTGAATATAATGGTCAACATAAGTTAACAGAGCGTACACGACCTAAGTTTTTTAAATATAATAATGTAGAGTTCCTGGAATA
Source organism: Colias behrii (assembly GCA_029959065.1). Classification (NCBI taxonomy): domain Eukaryota; kingdom Metazoa; phylum Arthropoda; class Insecta; order Lepidoptera; family Pieridae; genus Colias; species Colias behrii. Next base: position 1,127,056 of record JARWMC010000026.1, read on the forward strand.
TGATAACAAATAAAATGAAATAAAAATGTATTGTATATTTCTTGATATAGGATTATCATATTTTATGACACTGAATACGGAAATAGCCTCGTAATTTTAGATTAGAATCTTCAAAAAGAGGCATAATCAATAATCATTCTCATAAAAATTTGTAAAAGTTTTGATGTACCAGAGACAAACAGAAACACACTACAAAGCGGTTTCTACCACACACCACTCCTCTGTGGAACGACCTCCCGAGCTCAGCATTTCTGGACAGATACGACTTAGGGTATTTCAAAAAGAGAGCGTACTCTGCCCTAAAAGGCCGGCAACACACCTGCAACCATACAGGTCTTGTGGGTGATTATAGCGGCGCCAATCATCGAATTAATCCGGTGACGCGCCAGCTCGTTTGCCCGCTAATACATAAAAAAAATCTTTAATCTTCAATCTAAAGTAGGTACTTGTATTTCATAATATAGTAAATCAAATGGATGGTATTTCCGATTATCGCTCGCCATACAAATCCTATGAGCCATAACACACGACGAAGATAATATATATTTTGCCTTCAATATCTTAAGATACCAAGAAGCCATCTGTCATAAGATGTTATATTAATATTTAAGTATGAAGCTTTTAATGAACACATATAAAATAAAAAATGTGTGCGTGTACAAGTGTACACACGTAAGAAGTGAAACTTCTTTATGACCTTATTTTTCAAAAAATAATTTACTATATGCAACTTTACAGAAATACGTCGAATCACGCGTGGTAGGGATAAGAAAAAGATGGCGCGTAACGTTAAAATGTCACGCGTAACGAAAAAATGTTACACTAAATTTTTTTCCAACCCCGATAAAGAAGTTTCACTTCAATAAAACCCATTTTCTATACCTTCATGTCCCAGCAATTCAATTGTCATTCAATTCACCAGTCAATTGTCATGTGAAAATACATATTATTATGTTTTAATTAACACAGATGAATCCGCGTGTCACTACTAGCTAGACGAAATAACGAAGCAGCTCATATACTCCAAAACATATCTCCATCTATCCTGACACCTGGGAAACTTCTTGATGGATTGTTATTTTGATCGAACGGTGACAAATTAATTACTTTTCTGGAAAAAATATCGCGATTTTGACTATTACTAGATTACATGAAAACGAAAGATTTGACATGAATAAATCCTAACAATACGATAAAGCGCATCACACACGGTGAAGATAACGTAAAATATATATTATCTTAGAGCATATTTCCGATTATCGCTCGCCATACAAATCCTATGAGCCATAACACACGACGAAGATAATATATATTTTGCCTTCAATATCTTAAGATACCAAGAAGCCATCTGTCATAAGATGTTATATTAATATACCAAATACATAGGTACATTATTTATTACATTTCAGTAATGGTTCGGTCACACTACCAACGACTACGACGACAACGACCAAAATTCCCATCCAGACAAAATTCGTTCAAAATAAAATATTAAAATTTCCCGTCATACTGGTACTCGGAAGAAAAAAATTTCGAGGTCAATTAATAAAAAAATAGGTTTTTTGCGATTTTTGCCGAGACGGTAAGCTAATCACATAATTACCTGGGACCAAAATTGTAGATCATAAAATAATTATCTATAAAAAACTTCCAATACATTTTTTTCTAGGAGCCACCGTTTCTACGAAAAATCTATGTTTTCATTTATTATTCGCAAAAAAAAATTCCAATCACCAGAACGACAGGCAATTTTAAATATTTTATTTTTAAGTGTGTTTTTCACAATTTTGTTAAATTGCGACTGGATGAAAAATTTGTTTGTGGTCGTCTTCGTCGTTGGTAGGGTGAACAAATCCTTAGCGAAACATCGTACGCTTATGACAATGAGTATCGCTAGCGTATCTTAATCGTGTGTAAGATACTGTAATACTTTATATTAGAGAATCTTAACATAAAATATTATAGTATCTTCACCGTGTGTGATGCGCTTAATCCTACTAATATTATAAAATATGTGAATGTTTGTGAGGATGTATGTATGTTTGTTGCTCTTTCACGCAAATTCTACTGAACCGATTACAATGAAATTTAGCACACATATAGAGGGTAACTTAGATTAACACAGGATAGTTTTTATCCCGGAAATCCCACGGGAACGGGAACTATGCGGGTTGTCTTATGTACTTTGAAAACGCGGGCGAAGCCGCGGGCGGAAATCTAGTAATATCATAAATGCGAATGTGTCTCTCGTTCTCAAGAAAGGACTCAATTTGATAGATCTTATGTTAATTTCGTCGTCGTCGTCGAAAGTATGTCTGTCAGACCTTCCTCACGCATCAACCACTGAACAAATTTCATCCAAATCGAATGAAATTTGTTACAGCGATAATTTGAGAGTTAAAAAAGGATAGGATAGGTTTTATGATTTTATCCCGGCAATCCCACGGGAACGGGAATTATGCGAGTTTCTTTACTACACGGGCCAAGACACAGGTATAAAGCTAGTGGGTAGTATTTAATGAAAGCAAACATATAAAAATATTATTACATTCTTAATACGTCCTACTTATTTTACGTAAAAGGTTCTTCATCCCACTGAATCCATGTTATTTAAACCAATACAAAGAAATATAAGGGCGTAAGTATCTCTTTGTGAACTTAATTTTTAATGGCACAATGTATACTATTATCACAGATAATATAATATATTAGCCCACACTGTCATCAATATTTTGTGTGTGGTCTACAATATACGTCGGCAAAGGGCGAGTTTAGGGCGCTTTTCCACCGGAGATGTGCGAGGATGCGTATAGCGAGGGATGTGTTTGCAAAGAAACAGTCATATCGCTTCAATTAGTTTGAAGTTTGAAGCGATACTATGTGTATTGGTTATTTACAAACACATTCCTCGCTATACATCCTCGCACATTATTGGTGGAAAAGCACCCTAAGCAGACGTTATTTGGCATCAAAATGATTCTTGACTCTTGTACATTTTATATTATGATTTATATTTTTATTGTTATCTCTTGATAGAATTGAATTTTATAGCACACATATAGAATAGATTTTGAAGCACACAATTTACTAGTTCCATATTTATGTTAGTTTTGAAATAAATCTCTATCTATGCTCTTATAAAATTTTATAGATATATTTTGATATAAAATTATCTTGTCACCACTCCTCGAAACGGCTGCACCGATTCTCATGAAATTTTGTGTGCATATCGGGTAGGTCTGAGAATCGGCCAACATCTATTTTTCATACCCTTGATAAGAGTAAGCAGAACAACGTTTTCTGGGACAAATAGTTTTATCATCTCAGTTTCATCTCAATTCTGATACTTATTACATTACAATTCAATTGATGCTCTATAGATGAAATAATATTATTCTATATTAAATAGTTAACTAGTTAGAACACGGGAATATGTTAAAAAATATTATAAGGTAGCAGTTTTCCAGAAGCGTAGGTACTACACAGATAACTAGAAACTTAACTTCATATAATTAAATTCCCAGAAGAAATATTAATAATATGCAACATTTCAAGTATCAAAGAATTTCTGATAAAAAACGACATTTTAATTTCGACTGAAATTTAATACCGATGTACTTTTCTGTTAAATTTTTAATAAAGAATTCATAGAGATGAAAAATCTGTGAATTTTATGATTTCCTGCTCTTACAAAGGGGTAGCTCTTACCTATAGGTATTATGCTATTTATTTATTAATACAATTTATCGATTTAATCCTAAACTATATTCTCAAGTACATACGAGTGTATTATATTATATGAAGCAATCAAGCAATTATCTATATACATTATACATATATAATAAATCTGTAGAAGGGTCAATTCTGTACATTGAAAATATTGAAAAAATAAATAGTAGGGGGTGTTACTATACCAAACCCAAATATGTCATTATTTTTTTTTTTTTTTTTTTATAAGATGTCATTGTCAGAGTTACTCAAAATGGAGAAATATAGTGAATATAACATCTTTCACACTTATATGATTGTTTTTAGATCTTAAGTCTTATATTTACATGTTTTTAAATCTGAGTTAAGTAACTACTTTTATTGTACAACGGTTACTTTACCTATAATAAATGTAATATTTTTTAGTAGTATACAAATAGTGAATATAACATCTTTCACACTCATATGTTTATTTTGGTGTTTTTAGATCTTAAATCTTATATTTACTTGTTTTTAAATCAGTTAACTATACTTATTTTTATTGTAAAATGGTTACTTTACCTATTATAAATGTGATATTTTTAGTAATTTACCCTTTTTTTCGTCTATAATTTGAAACTTTTATTTCGTTTCACGAAGTTAAACTAAATATAAATTTTACATTGTTTATAATTTGATTGTTTGCTTATCCATAGATTCGTAGTGTAGATGTTATAGCATAATACATATTTTATTATTCAATATTATGTACTTGTTGATAGTTTGTTTACTTGACATCTGTCACTTGTCGTACATACTTGACAGCTTATTATTATTTTTTTCCTTAAACATGAGTAATTTTAGTAATAGATTCCATTCTTTTGGGTATAGTTCTTTGTAAGTTGGAGTAATATAGTTTTAATTTTGTATTGTTCTCTCTCCACAGCTGGTGGTCCAGGTATTATGGAATTACATTTTATTTTGATAATAGTTTTTATTATTTATCTTTTTTTTTTATTTTATTTTTTGGTTTTAAAGTATTAGTTTATATAGATATACATATATAAAAATATTTATTTATTTATTACCCCTACTATCGTCATAAATATATACAAACTTATCTATTTATTTATTGGTTCATTTCTATAATCTCTTCATATAACGCTCAAAGTTGCTTCTCAATCTATTGACTTAATTTTAACTCTGATAATGTCCAACTCTAATGACTCATTAACTGATAACAGCTTTTTATCATGCAATTCCAGTAATAACAGTTTCGTTAGTACGGATTACACTCCTCTTCCCGTTTCCTTATCCTCTCATTTCTCTGATTCCTCCAATAAGTTCAACGTGGTCCATATAAATGCCCAGAGCATTCCGGCTCACTATCCCGACCTCCTTGCATCCTTTGATTCGAAAACCGTCCATGCCATCCTTATATCTGAGTCCTGGCTAAAACCCTGCCTCCCCTCATCTTCCTTCTCGCTTCCCGGATTCCACCTGCTTCGTAACGATCGAACTAGTAAAGGAGGTGGTGGTGTGGCTATTTATCTACGCGCTCAAATTCCTTTCTCCATTGTAAGTTCCTCTTCCCAGCCCCCACCATGTAATGAAGCAGAGCATCTCCTTCTTGAAGTCACTCTCTCCCATACCAAAATCCTATTAGGTGTTTTTTATAGTCCCAATTCTAGCATCGACTGCTTTCCCTCCTTTGATGAAATCCTTGACCGTGTCTCGCCTTTATATGACCATGTCATCATAATGGGGGATTTCAATACATGTTTGTTAAAAAATGATCATAGAGCTACTAAATTAACTTCAATTATTGACTCCTACAATCTATCCTTACTTCCTCTTGGTCCTACGCACTTCTTTCCTGATTGCACTCCTTCGCTCCTTGATCTGATCCTAGTTTCCTCTCTAAATCATGTACATAAACACGGCCAATGCTCGGCAGACGCCTTTTCGTATCATGATTTAATTTTCCTCTCCTATAAAATCCGTCCTCCTAAAATTAAACCTAAAGTCATCATGCAACGCAATTTTAGTGGAATAGATACAGATCGTCTACTACACGATGCAGCTAATATAGATTGGTCTTCACTCTCAACTGCTGAATCGATTGAAGATAAAGTAAATTTATTCAATTCATTCATTATACAATTATACGACAAACACGCACCTTTGCGTCCCATTAAGCTGAAGCATCTTCCAGCGCCTTGGCTAACTGATAGCCTTAGGGAAATTATGAACTGCAAGGCGAAAGCCAAAAGCAAATTAAAACAAAAAAATTGTGATCAGCATCGTGAAGAATTCAAGAAAATACGTAATCGCTGCAACACTATGTGCAGAGACGCTCAAAAACGGTACATACACGAATCTGTACAGAACGGAGATTCGGCTAGAGTCTGGAAATTTCTGAAGTCCCTTGGAGTTGGTAAATCTTCCTGTAAAACCGAAATTCCCAGTGGCATTTCTATTAATGACCTTAATAAACACTTCTCCTCACCTTCCTTTGTATTTGATCCTGTCTGTAAACGTAACACACTTGATTCTTTGTCATCTAAATCAACTCCCTCCTTTTCCCCTTTCACTTTTAGCCAATTCTCTGTCGCCGATGTTAAGAAGAACATTTTGTCCATCTCTTCTAAGGCTGTAGGTGTTGATTGCATTGGTCGTAATATGATCATTCCCATCCTCGACCTGATTACTCCTGTTATAACTGATATCCTAAATTTTTCCATATCTTCATGTACTTTTCCACACTCATGGAAAAGTGCAAATATTATCCCTCTCCCTAAGTCCAAGTGCCCTTCCACTCTCTCCGATTTTCGTCCTATATCCATATTACCTTTCCTTTCAAAAGTCTTTGAGCGATTAGTGCAGCAGCAACTCTCAAGATTCCTCAATAAAAACAACCTTCTCAACCCCTTCCAGTCCGGTTTCCGTCCAGGTCATAGTACGGCCACTGCGTTAGTCAAGATCACAGACGATATTAGATTGAGTATGGACAAACGGCAGCTCACAATACTTACACTACTTGATTTTAGTAACGCATTTAACACAGTTGATCACGATGTGTTGTTGAGCTTGCTACGCGTTTCTTTCAACATGTCTCCGGCAGTGATTAATTGGTTTAGCAGCTATCTCGAGGGCCGCCGGCAGCGCATTCTACTGGACGAGTGTTACTCATCCTGGTCTGATGTTACTTCTGGCGTTCCTCAGGGTAGTGTGCTCTCTCCTCTCCTGTTCTCCTTATTTATCAACTCCATCACTTCGGGTATATCCAGTCTCTACCATATGTACGCGGACGATTTGCAAATTTATTGCCATTCATCACTTGAGGACCTAAGTAGGAAAGTTGCACTCACGAATGATGATTTACGTACTATTAGTCATTGGAGCCGCGATCATGGTCTATGTATTAATCCGAAGAAATCGCAGGTAATTATTATTGGAAGTCAGTCGCTTATTTCTAAAATTGATTGGTCCTCTTTACCTAATGTTTGCATAAATAACACTGACATTCCTTACAGTTCCACTGTTAAGAGTCTTGGTGTTTTCATCGATGAAACATTATCGTGGACAAATCAGCTTAAAGAACTTAGGAAAAAAGTGTTTGCAGCAGCTGGATCTCTCAGACGACTTAGGAACTTTCTGCCTATTCCCACTAAAATTGTTCTTGCTCAGTCCCTTCTCCTATCCCTCTTTGATTATGCAGATGTCTCCTATCCTGACCTCCTTGAATTCCAACTTGATAGTCTTGAGCGTCTCCAGAACCTCTGTGTGAGATTTGTTTTTGGTCTGCGCAAATATGATCACATTAGTGAATTCCGCACAAGACTCAAGTGGCTCCCTATCAGACTCCGCCGGAACGCTCATATCCTAAACCTATTGTACTGCATCCTTTTCTGTCCAAATACGCCTTCCTACCTTAAAAGTAATTTCCAGTTCCTGAACTCCACCACCCGTTCCCCGCGATCCTGTAATAAACTCCTACTACATGTTCCTATTCATAGATCTAATTTCTATGACTGTTCCTTTACGGTCCGTGCTATCAGGCTGTGGAACAGTTTGCCCGATAACATCAGGAGGGCAGGGTCATTGAATGAGTTTAAAAAGCAACTAAATATTTACTTTTTATCTTTATAATATCCGTATGTATATACATACATATGTATACTATGTGTAGTCTTACTTATTTATTTAATGATTTTTGTGTTCTGCACCATCAACCTCATCATAAAACGTAATTCTCATAATCCTCGACTATAGGTTGCCTGGAAGAGATCGCTGCTTTAGCGATAAGGCCGCCTTTTTGTACGTGTTTGTTTGTATGTGTTTTTTGTGTTGTTTCCTTTGGTGCAAATAAAGTATTTTCATTCATTCATTCAAATAAACCATCCACGCGAAGACCGATATCCGCGCGGACGGAGTCGCGGGCGAAAGCTAGTCTAAAATAAGAATTCATATTATGATAGAGTTTTGTAGAAGTAAGAACTGTGTGATTTTTTCTGTACCTACATACCAAAAAAAGGGGGGGTTGTATTTAGTTTTTAAAAATATCGATTTAGTCTGAACATTAGCATTAAATATCGTACCTAGTAATCATCTCCATTTAGAAATGTTATAACAATAATCAAAATATTCAATTTCAAACCAGACGAAGCTTGCAACAAAAATATATCGCAACAGACAGCAGGATCAGCAAATGTTGAAAAATCTTGAAGATATTATCTCCTGTGGCGTACGGCATATAATGTATCAATTACTTTTATTGGTCAAACGTTTTAATAAAAACTATGATGAATATCAATACATCTATACTTAATAATATTATAAATCTGAAGAGTTTGTTTGTTTGTTTGTTTGTTTGAACGCGCTAATCTCGGGAACTACTGGTCCGATTTGAAAAATTCTTTCGGTCTTAGATAGCTCAATTATCGAGGAAGGCTATAGGCTATATATCCTCACGCTACGACCAACAGGAGTGGAGCCACGGCCCACGGGGGTGAAACCGCACGGAGCAGCTAAGTACATAGTTTTAAATAAAAACTTTTCAAGACAATGATGTAATTTTATTTATAACATAAAAAGCATTTCTAAAACAAATAACATTCTAATTGAATAAATACTTGTTAGTTTTGTAAATGACTATATTTCTGTATTTTAACTCAAATAAAAGAAAATGGTAGTCCAATCAACATGTAATTTGAAACAAAGAACAAGATTTACAATATTTAGCCTGTATTACTTGAAATATTCGTAACTAATATAACTTCTTATTTGCCTGTTTAATTAAGAATTCCAATAAATTAGTACCTCAGTTCTAAAAATATCGCACCGTTGAATACTCTTTGAAACGTGTTACCATATTTATACCTTTCCTAAAATTATCTAACCACAAACTAATAAGCGTCTATCAAACATTATTGCCCGATTATTTCAAACTAACTGTGCCCCGCGGTTTTACCCGTTGCTCCGCTCGATAAATGGGAATCCACCGAAAGAATTTTTCAAATCAGACCAGGTAGTTCCTGAGATTAGCGTGTTCAAACTAACAAACTCTTCAGCTTTATAATATTAGTATAGACCAGTCAAGCAAAAGTGATATTGTAAGATGCTTAATTCAAAATGGAATTGGGATAGCCGCCTACGTGTATACTATTATACCTCTGTAGTATTACGATTCACTAGTTGCTCTATGAATGGTCCATTCAATACTTGGCCGTTTACTGCGCACGCGTGACATCGATCCGCGGGGGAGGGGGTGGAGGTGCGCGGGGCCGGGGCGACCACTGGTTGAGGTTTAGGGTTGGTGATTTTTGTAGTTTTTTTTTTTAAATTGGTGTTAGTTTGTAGGATGAAGGTATTATAATTATTAATTAAATAGATGTGAAAGCATGGGCCGTCTATGTTTTTTATCTTTAAACCTAAATTGCGTTTTCGATAAATAAACTGCAGGTTTATGAATGGATTTAATTTTATATAATAAGAGCATATAGGAGATGAACCTTCTATGGTATACCAAATCATATTTAATAAACTGCATTAGAATTCAGAAGAAACATAACCCCCGAAAGCTGTTGGACGCGAATTTGCCAAACAAAAAACGTACCTACTTATTGTTTTAAATCAACAAAAAAATGATTTTTTATTAGCTTTTACATCTTATATGTCTCTATAAAAAAATCCAAGTATAAATAATACTTAATAGCATTTATGGACCTTACCCTCGAAAATGATAGAACCGCTCGTACTAATAAACAGTATGATTTGAAGTGTAGTATTAAATAAGTGAAGAGTCCCTAATTGGCGTGAATAAAACGTATCCGTTGACATACACCGATTTCATAGTATAAAATGATTATTTTGTTGAACTGCTTATATTTAGTGTTATAATTATCTAGTTTTATATGTTAACCTAAGTTTCCTATTTCAAACAGTTCTAAATACATGTAACCACAAATCTTGCCCCATTTATTTAAACAGAAATAAAATAATAATAATAATTTCTAATAAAATCACTAACCAATGGCTAAGCCCCTGGCTGCTACGTTTTCGGTAAGAACATATAGTTAGGTATATTTGGTTTGACATATGCACAGATTTCTATTTAGTATATCAATTTTGGCCTAAAATTTGGGAGCGCTCTTAAAATAGAATGAATATTTACATACAAGCTTTGTTAGCGGCTTTGTCTGTTATTCGCGTTATTAAACAGGGATCAATAGTTAGTGTATTAATGTTTTAAATTATGTATTTATGAAATTATATCGTTTTTGGTATAGTAGTTGCGTAAGCGTAGAACAAAGAGGTCTTGGGCTTGGTCTTTTAAGTAGGGAAAAGAATAATATCTCGGTCTAGCAGGACACAGAAGGCTAATTACTAACTATTACGCTTTATTTTAACGATTCTTTTGTCTGTAAATAATTTGAATTAGTGAAACAGATGTGAAATGCATTTTCTTCAATTCAGCATAATTTTTTGCAATAACTAACTTATAAATTTATAAAGAATAGAAAAAATTCGATCACGAGGCGGGACTCGAACCCGCATCCTTCGCGCCATTCCGGGGCGGATGCCTCACCAACTCAGCCACTCGTGACCCGCCCGAGTGATCGAATTTATTCTATTCTTTCAGTTTTATGTGTCTGAAGGGACACACCGCGCGCCATCTATTGAGATGATTAACAACCATTTCAACCAATATGAAGCACTTTTCAGTGAATACAATATTGTAACGATGGAACACGACCTTTTTTGTTGAATTTATATTTTTGGTTTTATGGCATTCAAATGCTTTATAAATATAAATTTATAAAGAATAGAAAAAATTCGATCACGAGGCGGGACTCGAACCCGCATCCTTCGCGCCATTCCGGGGCGGATGCCTCACCAACTCAGCCACTCGTGACCCGCCCGAGTGATCGAATTTATTCTATTCTTTCAGTTTTATGTGTCTGAAGGGACACACCGCGCGCCATCTATTGAGATGATTAACAACCATTTCAACCAATATGAAGCACTTTTCAGTGAATACAATATTGTAACGATGGAACACGACCTTTTTTGTTGAATTTATATTTTTGGTTTTATGGCATTCAAATGCTTTATAAATATAAATTTATAAAGAATAGAAAAAATTCGATCACGAGGCGGGACTCGAACCCGCATCCTTCGCGCCATTCCGGGGCGGATGCCTCACCAACTCAGCCACTCGTGACCCGCCCGAGTGATCGAATTTATTCTATTCTTTCAGTTTTATGTGTCTGAAGGGACACACCGCGCGCCATCTATTGAGATGATTAACAACCATTTCAACCAATATGAAGCACTTTTCAGTGAATACAATATTGTAACGATGGAACACGACCTTTTTTGTTGAATTTATATTTTTGATTTTATGGCATTCAAATGCTTTATAAATATAAATTTATAAAGAATAGAAAAAATTCGATCACGAGGCGGGACTCGAACCCGCATCCTTCGCGCCATTCCGGGGCGGATGCCTCACCAACTCAGCCACTCGTGACCCGCCCGAGTGATCGAATTTATTCTATTCTTTGAGTTTGAGTCGTGTTCCATCGTTACAATATTGTATTCACTGAAAAGTGCTTCATATTGGTTGAAATGGTTGTTAATCATCTCAATAGATGGCGCGCGGTGTGTCCCTTCAGACACATAAAACTGAAAGAATAGAATAAATTCGATCACTCGGGCGGGTCACGAGTGGCTGAGTTGGTGAGGCATCCGCCCCGGAATGGCGCGAAGAATGCGGGTTCGAGTCCCGCCTCGTGATCGAATTTTTTCTATTCTTTATAAATTTATATTTATAAAGCATTTGAATGCCATAAAACCAAAAATATAAATTCAACAAAAAAGGTCGTGTTCCATCGTTACAATATTAATAGAAATAACACGCGAGGCCGGGCACAAATATTAGTTTGAAATGTAATAAGAATGTACTGCGATTCTACACAGCTACCTAATTGATTAACAAATCGCAGCAAGTCAACGACTATTAGCAAAGTGAAGGTAGTTGGGTCAAACGTCGTATAAACAACGTCCGAGCCCCTAGGCACGATCCGTACGATTGCGCCACGAGTCAAAGGAAAGCGGCAATTTATAGTATTCGACAGCTAAGCATGTTCTGACAGGTGACAGTGACAGCTATATTGACAACTATGCATCCACAAAAATATTAAATCAAAAGTTACGTCTAACAATATTGTATTCACTGAAAAGTGCTTCATATTGGTTGAAATGGTTGTTAATCATCTCAATAGATGGCGCGCGGTGTGTCCCTTCAGACACATAAAACTGAAAGAATAGAATAAATTCGATCACTCGGGCGGGTCACGAGTGGCTGAGTTGGTGAGGCATCCGCCCCGGAATGGCGCGAAGGATGCGGGTTCGAGTCCCGCCTCGTGATCGAATTTTTTCTATTCTTTATAAATTTATATTTATAAAGCATTTGAATGCCATAAAACCAAAAATATAAATTCAACAAAAAAGGTCGTGTTCCATCGTTACAATATTGTATTCACTGAAAAGTGCTTCATATTGGTTGAAATGGTTGTTAATCATCTCAATAGATGGCGCGCGGTGTGTCCCTTCAGACACATAAAACTGAAAGAATAGAATAAATTCGATCACTCGGGCGGGTCACGAGTGGCTGAGTTGGTGAGGCATCCGCCCCGGAATGGCGCGAAGGATGCGGGTTCGAGTCCCGCCTCGTGATCGAATTTTTTCTATTCTTTATAAATTTATATTTATAAAGCATTTGAATGCCATAAAACCAAAAATATAAATTCAACAAAAAAGGTCGTGTTCCATCGTTACAATATTGTATTCACTGAAAAGTGCTTCATATTGGTTGAAATGGTTATTAATCATCTCAATAGATGGCGCGCGGTGTGTCCCTTCAGACACATAAAACTGAAAGAATAGAATAAATTCGATCACTCGGGCGGGTCACGAGTGGCTGAGTTGGTGAGGCATCCGCCCCGGAATGGCGCGAAGGATGCGGGTTCGAGTCCCGCCTCGTGATCGAATTTTTTCTATTCTTTATAAATTTATATTTATAAAGCATTTGAATGCCATAAAACCAAAAATATAAATTCAATAACTAACTTTCCGCTCGCGGCTTCGTCCGCTTTGTCTAAAACGTAATAAATGATATACTAAAACCTTTCTCTTCAATCACTGTATCTATTAAAAAACCCATCAAAATCGGTTGGGTAATTTTAAAGATGTAAGCATACACACAGACGGCGGAAATTGACTTTATTTTATAACTAGCTGATGCCTGTGACTTTCACTGGAGAATTTCAGTTAAATTACGTGTACATATAACTTATCCCAAGTAATATTATAAATGCGAAAGTAACTCTGTCTGTCTGTCTGTCTGTTAGATACGCTTTCCCGCTTAAACCTCTCAACCTATTTTGATGAAATTTGGCACAGACAATCTTTAGAACCTGAGAAAGAACATAGGCTACCTTTTATCAAAACACCACGCGGGCGAAGTCGCGTTCGGAAGCTAGTAATAAATCCATACTTTAATATTATAAATGCGAAAGTAACTCTGTCTGTCTGTCTGTTACTCAATCACGCCTAAACTACTGAACCAATTTACATGAAATTTGGTATGGAGATATTTTGATACCCGAGAAAGGACATAGGCTTCCTTTTATTGCGAAATATGTACCACGGGCGAAGCCGGAGCGGACCTCTAGTAATATTATAAATGCGAAAGTGTGTTTATTCGTTTTAATGTGACATGGCCATGGGTAACTTTTGACAGCGGTGAAACGACTCATACTAATGCGAATTTAACATCAGGGGAATCCGCGGGCAAAGAAAAATATATGAATATTGTTTTCAATAAAAATGATGATGATGATATTGTTCATGAAATTAATAATAATTCCATAATTTCCAATTTTAGGAAGATTAGAAAAATGATTTTAACAATAGTTAGGGAAATTTCGATTGACAGAAAAATTACAATAAGTCAGGAAAAAGTTCTATAAGTCAGGAAAATTTCCATAAGTTGGGAAAATTTCTATAAGCTGGAAAATTTCCATACGAAAGGAAAATTTCTATACGCCAGGAAAATTTCTATAAACATGGAAATTTTCTATACGTCAGGAAAATTTATATATGTCGGTGCAACGACGTTATACGACTACCCTCAAACTACTAAATAATTATAACTAGCTAAAGTTTACTTTGATCTTTTTAAATAAGTGGATGATTAATGTAATGAAATAATTAAATTAACGAAATAATTAATGTTTGTTAAAAATGATAAAAATTCATTGTAAAAATTCGACTCGGCCGCCGAGGACTGGCCCTCGCTCCACAACCTCTGTCGCAGGCTTAAATCCTCAACCGCCCCCGCGCGCCCACTCACCGATTCCGCGGGTAATTATATATACGCCCCTCAGGGTCGCGCTGACTTGTTTGCCGAACATCTGGCACAAGTTTTTCAGCCGAACCCCCTGACGCCGTCGAGCGCCGCCCACGCAGCGGTGGTGAACGAACACCTATCAGGTTTTCTAGCATCACCGATACCGCCCGCTGAGGAAGTATTCTTCACCTCCCCGTCCGCCGTCCGCCGTGCGATTTCGCGTACAAAGTTGCGCAAAGCGCCCGGTGAGGACGGCGTGACGAACGAATCCCTCCGCCACCTCCCCCGTAAAACAGTCGCGGCTTTGTCGCGGCTGTTTAACGGTATATTACGCGCCGGCCATTTCCCTTCAGTGTGGAAAACCGGTCGCGTAATAATGATCCCGAAACCCGGCAAGAATGCCTCCTTAGCGGGCAGTTATCGACCCATCACCTTGTTGAGCACAGTCTCCAAAGTGTTCGAGTCACTACTGCTGCCTATGCTGCGTCCGTACGTGTCGCCGCGCGCTGAGCAATTCGGCTTTCGCTCGGCACACAGTACCACCCTTCAGGTATCTAGAGTATTGCACCATGTTAGCTCCGCCTTGAACAGGAATGAGAGAGCGGTCGCAATATTCCTAGATATCGAAAAGGCTTTCGACCGCGTCTGGCACGAGGGTCTTATATATAAGATCCTTACCACTACCCAATGCCCCGCGCGGCTCGTGAGGATATTGCACTCCTTCCTCACGGATCGCTCCTTTCACGTTTCCGTGTCCCCCGCCATTTCCCGAAACCACTCTGTGCAGGCGGGTGTCCCGCAGGGCAGCTGTTTATCGCCCGCGCTATACTCCGCCTACACAGATGACTTCCCTTCCCCCGCGCCAAATTCTAATCAAATCCTCGCGCTTTACGCCGACGATGTAGCTTTAATCGCCGCATCGTTGAATACAACCCATGCGATGGTTAAGGCGCAACGCTGGCTTGATGAGTTGCCTGCGTATTTCGATCGTTGGCGGATATCCATTAACGCACGAAAGACACAGGTGATTCGGTTCGGTGGTTTGACTCCCTCCCACCAACTCACTCTGGCTGGTGAGCAGATCCCATGGTCCGATACCGTCCTTTACCTAGGTGTAACTATTGATTGCCGGCTTCGCTTTAACAGCCACGTGAAGCAGGTAATTAACAAGTGCAAGGCCGCCCACGCAATACTCCGTCCAGTGTTATACTCCGAACTCCCGCTACGTATAAAGGTAAGCGTTTATAAAACCTACCTACGGCCGCTCCTCACGTACGCCGCGCCCGCCTGGTATGTGTATGTGTGTGAAAGCCTGCGCCGCAAAATGCGTGCGCGGCAGTCACTCGCATTACGCGCTATCGTCGGTGCGCCGAGGTATGTGAGAAACGAGCTAATACGTAGCGATCTCGGTGTAGAAACGCTGGATGAGTTTATCCTTCGTCTCTCCCAAAATATGTTCTCGCGGGCGGACGCTTCCTCTCATGATCATCTCCGAGAGATTGCTCCGCACCGCGCCATTCCCGGGTCGCGTCGTCCAAATCCGCGCGATCTACTACCACCCCCCTCTCCTAAGGCGAACACGCCGTCCTCACCACCGGCATTGCAAGCAATGGCGGCACCATACACTGCGCCTCCAGCGCCACCTACCGCCCACGCACTCTGTGCGCCCCTTACTATTCCCTCCTACCAAACCCACTCCCACGCGCAAATAGCGCAATCCCTTACAACGCCCCCACCCACGCAAGCCCCGCCTGCGACGGCGCTCTCTATCGCGCCGTCTGTCGCCTCACCCTGCATAACTCCTGCACAGTCGGTACACAACGTACCCAGCCACTCCACCGCCCACTCCCACGCGCAATTGGCGCCTCCTACCACACCCATCGGTCTTGTGTCGCTCCCGGGTTCCCTGTCCGTCCCCGGCTTAGACACAAGTTTAAGCCGGGGAAAAATGCGAAAAGGTTTAAAGTTTTTAAGTCGGGCACAGTCTCCTATACTGTGCCCCAAATTCAAAATATTTTTATTCCTAAACAGGGCGATTCGTCCTCCCAGTAACCCGCCCGTATTAGCGGGCGGCGCCAGACACCTGCTGCAGAGGACGAATCGTCCTGAACAGCATCCCCCACGCAGCCTCCTAACGGAGGCCGCGTGTGTGAAGACCCTTGCATGCATGCACAGAGCACATTCTCGCGCCGGCCGTCGGAGCGTTCGGAGCTCTCTCTATAATTACGACGTGGATTAAAAGGGCAGTAAAATACCTACAGGCGTTTTACTTCGAGTATGAGCGCCTGTCCTGATGACGTTGACGTAAGCATTGCTGACGTCACTCTTTTTAAAAATAGCCTTGGGGCCTTTCTGTCGTCATATAGAAAAGGAAAATTTGTATAAGTCAGGAAAATGTTTATAAGCCAGGAAAATTTCTATACGCCAGGAAAATTTCCATAAGAAAGGAAAATTTAAGACAGGAAAATTTCTATACGTCAGGAAAATATATATACGCCAGGAAGATTTCTATAAGACAGGAAAATTTCTATAAGCCAGGAAAATTTCTATACGTCAGGAAAAATTCCATAAGAAAGGAAAATTTCTATAAGCAAGGAAAATTTCTCTTTGCCGCAAAATTATATAGATAAGGAAAATTTGTATAAGTCAGGAAAATGTTTATAAGCCAGGAAATATCTATACGTCGGGAAAATTTCTATACGTCAGGAAAATTTCTATGCGTCGGGAAAATTTATATACGTCAGGAAAATTTATATAGATAAGGAAAATTTGTATAAGTCAGGAAAATTTAAGACAAGAAAATTTCCATGAGTCTGGAAAATTTCTATACGTCGGGAAAATTTCTTTAAGCTAGCAAAATTTCTATAAGCCAGGAAAATTTCTATACGTCAGGAAAATTTCTATGCGTCGGGAAAATTTCTATAAGCCAGGAAAATTTCTATAAGCCAGGAAAATTTCTATAC
This sequence comes from Colias behrii, assembly GCA_029959065.1. Classification (NCBI taxonomy): domain Eukaryota; kingdom Metazoa; phylum Arthropoda; class Insecta; order Lepidoptera; family Pieridae; genus Colias; species Colias behrii. Next base: position 1,144,624 of record JARWMC010000026.1, read on the forward strand.
GTCAGGAAAATTTGTATGTCAGGAAAAATCTATAAGTCGGGAAAATTTCGATAAGACAGGAGAATTTCTCTTTGTGGGGAAAATTTCTATAAGTCAGGAAAATTTCGATAAGTCAATAAAAAATAATATTATAGATAAATTATTATGATAAAATACGTATTAGGCGATAGAAACGATTCAACTATAAATTTATATTTAAACATATGGTATGCATAATAATTATTAATAACCTTATATTTCGTGTTTCTCAGAAATAATTCAGAAGAGAACTTAATACAACGGTTCCGTGAGATGGGAAAGGATACGGAAGATTGCTCTAAACCGTTGTTAGGCGATTGTGAAGGTAATATTATTATTTATTTAATTAAATATTTAATTTGATAGATAAATTAAAAAATTTAATCAGAGAGATAATGTAAAAAGCAGTTTTAATCCTACTAATATTATAAATGCGAAAGTTTGTGAGGATGTGTGTGTGTGTGTGTGTGTGTGTGTGTGTTTGTTACTCTTTCACGAAATACTACTGAACTGATTACAATGAAATTTAGCACACATATAGAAGGTAACTTGGATTAACACATAGGGTAGGTTTTATCCCGGAAATCCCACGGAAACGGGAACTATGCGGGTTTTCCTTTGAAAACGCGGGCGAAGCCGCGGGCGGAAATCTAGTAAACTATAAAGGAATAGTACCTACTTTTCATCTCGTCATTCTGAGTTAACAATAATAATTATAAGGCAAAAAGGATGAATGGATTATAAAATATAATGATAAAATTCTATGCTATTGAAATAAAAAATGCATGAATTCTTTCGTAATAAAATATCAAAAGAATTGTAAAAGGAGAAATATATTAAAGAAATTAAGAAATTTTCCTCTTTCCATTTTCCAAGTACCCAACTGCGGCAGAAGCAGGATAATGTTTTTCAGTGTATGTACCTATGTATATAGAGAAAGCATTTGACAAGAACATAATATTCTGTCAATGGATAGAAATAAAGCAGTTGAAAATATAAGATATGAAAATTTTTAGATGTATTTTCTTGCGGATGAATCCGTGGGCGGAAAGCTAGTGATCAAATAATATGTTTGTTCGTGGATGGAACAAGAGGAAATGCGTACAAGGTAAATGTGTATACTTATCTAATATAATTAATCTGTTCGAATAATACAAATATATGGATGTTTATGTTTGTATGACACACATTTTCATTGTCCGTAGGTGCTTACATACATCCTAAGAATAAAAAAAAGACGTGTGGCACTCGGGGACTGCCGCGGTAAAGCTATTGCGTAGCATGCCTTCAAGCCACACCTCCACGCCCGTCGGAGTGGGGAGCGTGAGGTTTTTCGTTACGCAATTTCTGGATTCGGTCCCCGCGCTCAAGGCCCGCGATAGAAGCTATGCAATAGCTTAAAAAAGACGTGTGGCACTCGGGGACTGCCGCGGTAAAGCCATTGCATAGCATGCCTTCAAGCCACACCTCCGAGCCCGTCGGAGTGGGGAGCGTGAGGTTTTTTCGTTACGGAATTTCTCGATTCGGTCCCCGCGCTCAAGGCCCGCGATAGAAGCTATGCAATAGCTTAAAAATATAGTGAAGTTTTGTGTTTTTTAACAATATAAGTTTAAAGTTGTCATAAAATATAGGACGAGTATGCTGAAGTTAAGTAATCTGTTAGTAATGTAAAGTTGAAGAGTTTGTTTGTTTGAACGCGTTAATATCAAGAACTACTAGCATTTAAGATGTACATGATCATGATCCCTGAGTGCTACAGGCTACATATAATGTACGACGGGTGAAGTAATAAAATAAGTTGGACGTACCTACCTATACCTACATGACCTACTTTCATAAATTTTTAGGAAAATATTTTCCGTTATGTACTTACTTGCTTTTTATTTAACTCTCTGTAACTTACTTACAACAATATGAGAAATTTTTAAAGAATAGATAAAATTCGATCACGAGGCGGGATTCAAACTTGCGTCTTTCGCCATGCCTTTATGGGCGACGCCTAACCTACTACATTACGTGTTTTTTTAATTACTCTTTATTTAAAGGATTTGAATTCTATACAACTAAACATCAAATAACATCATTATTTCAAGATCAAAATTAACCAAATCAGTCCAGTCATTCTCGAGTTTTAGCGAAACAATTGCTTAATATGTACAGACTTGTTATAAGACGTAGAAGTAGTATCTAGATTTTTACCTAACCGGCAAAAATCTTCTCTATTTGTCTGTATATCTTTATCACTTATGGGGAAGTATATAAATAACTAGCTTCCACCCGCGGCTTCGCCCGCGTGGTGTTTTGATAAAAGGTACCCTATGTTCTTTCTCAGGGTCTAAAGATTGTCTGTGTCAAATTTCATCAAAATCGGTTGAGAGGTTTAAGCGGGAAAGCTTAACAGACAGACAGACAGACAGAGTTACTTTCGCATTTATAATATTAAGTAGGGATTTACGATCTATACTCAAGAGTCACCAAATAAAATATACAAAAAAAAAAACATAAAAATCGGTGCAAAAGCCGTTTTGAAGCACTGTGACACGATGGTCGGACACGTTCTATCTTCATAATAAAAATCATTACAGCTGTAGAACAGCTTGTAAAGTTGTATCTCATAATTATATTAAGAACGATGTAAAAAAAAGTAAAAAAGGTACGTATATTTAAAATTAGACTACAGGCCCATGTTAAAAAAATTATGGGTCATTTGAACCACCAGTATATTGTGGACCACCATTTTTGTACGGCATCTGTGTCATACTATTTCAATACTGCTTTTAATACATTATTCCGCCACGCCGTAAAAAAATCATGGAGACAAGGGGAAAAAATCTCTACCTGTACTTTCGAATTCTCATCTGCACTCAGGTGGACAGCTTACAAGTGACGGCATAGTGCTGAATCTTATTATTTTATGCTCTTATATCGTTCTAGATAGGTCAACTGGTGGTTCAAATGACCCATTTTTAGCCTTACTCGACAAATGGACTATCTAACAGTGAAATAATTATAGTCGTCGTTTAAATAGACCATGTGGTTCCTGAGATTAGCGCGTTAGAGCAAACAAACTCTTCAGCTTTATAATATTAGTATAGATGTGTGCTGTGTACCAAAAAATAACTGAAGAGTCTATAGCTAATCACACATTAGCTATAGACTCTTCAGTTATTTTTTGGTTATTTAAGCCACAAGTCGCCACTGAAAATAAACTTTGCAGAAACTATCTCTGTAACACATGCTTGGTGTATGAACCATTTTGGCATCACTGTGTTTTCACTATTCATATTGTTACTGTAATTATTTGTGTACTGATAGAATGTGAGTTTTTCTTAATAATTTCTAATATTATAAAGATCGAGGATTCGATTTTTGTACGTTTATATTTTGTATGCAAATGAATTGTGAGACTGTTTTTTCTCTACAAGTTACTGATTTGTAACTTAGGATTCTTATGAATTAGGTGTGAAAGAATAAAAAAAAAACAACTAAATTTTTCATATTCTCATTTAATATCTAGAACTCATGAGGTAAAGGACACTAAGCTATTACCAATCGTTTAATCTCAAACTGATATAATTCGTAATCATTCAGAATAATATTAAAAAATATCCATATAATTTTTGTACGTCATTTTCAATATTGAAATGTCAAAACACTCCACTTACACTTTCGAATACTGTAATACGAAAAAAAATTAATTTAATTACAATTAATTTATGCTTAATTAAGTTAAATAATTGAGTATACACTTAAAGATAATAAAAAGTTTGTGAAAGACAAAAAATAGAACGTAGAGCGTAAAATTAAATAACGTAACAAAATAACAACCAATAAATTGCATGAGTACAATAAATAAAATAAAAAGATTTGTTTTTTATAGATTCCAGCGATCAGAGTGATATAATCCAAAAAATACAACTGTTTTAAAACTATATACGAATAAGATGAATATTTTAAACTGATCGCGATTAAAAAGAAACATGTTGAAAAAAAAAAAGATTTCTATTAATCAAAATAGCTGACAAATGTTCTAGAAGAAAACGCAATACTTAATTATATAGTAACTTCTGATGACTAAAAATATGGCACGGCCTTAACAAAAGAAATAAGAGAAGAATTAGGAACAGAGAAGGACTTAAAGTAAAAAAAATACTGTTTTTAAACTAGGTTTAGGAAGTGTTTGGTCTGAGTAGGCGCAAGGACCTCTAAGACTAAGGAATGGCCGGGATTCAGGAATGCAAAGGTGTGAAATTTTAACTAATACTGATTTTATTACAGTTTTATTAACACTAAATGATTATGGCATTACTTGGCTAGGTACCTCATGGATCACAAATAGCACTCTTCACATTTTTATACATTTTATATACCAATAATAACAATTGCTAACATATTTTTTTTGTCATATATAATCTATTCTTATTTACAAAGTTCATAAAATTGACCATTTTCTCTTTTAAATACGTTTTTATATAATTTCTTTTCGTTTATAACTTACGGTGGTTGTAGTTTCATTTTTTGTGATTTTTTTTGATTGATTATAAAAAAAGAGTATTGTCTGTAAGTTACATTACTTTTAAGCATTTTTTTGTAATGTGTATATGATTTTTTTTTAAAAGTCACAAAAAATGAAACTTCAAAACACCAGATTCTACGTATTGTCACATATCGAGGCACAAAATGGCGTTTCTAACCCAATAATTATTGCCTTCGTTACAAATTTTAGGAGACCTAAATTAATAATACTATTCGTAAAAATGTCTTTTCTCGGGGTCGTAATAAATATAAATATTCTATAACTAACAACTACAATTGGTCAGGTTTTAGGAAATTTACAGATTCACTTTGACACCTTGATACTTTGTATAAAATGCGAATGTTCAAAGTGATATTGTTACATTATATTTGAAATTCAATCGAAGTCTTATAGTTTTTGGCACATTGCCGTATTTTACAAAATCGTTCAGAAACTATTTTGCGACTAAGGCACAATTTCGAGGGACTACACGCGGTTTGGAGAATTTTGTGATTTTTATATACACAGTATATGAATATTAACTAAATATCTATACTCAAAACAGTGTTATAGTCACTATGTATACAGTAACATAGACATAGTTAAACATAAAACGTCCCTAAATTATATTTTAATATACGGGACTTTTATCGTAAATAAAAAATCCGTTTCCACTGGGGTATTCACAAATCTGACCCTAATGCACGCACTATTTAAGGTATATTTTAGTGTAAAACTCAAAATAATACGTAGGGGTACAGTGGGTCAGTTAATAGCACTAGTGGAGGGTCCAAGGTTCGCTTCCTGGTGTTTGTACTTGTGTGACGTCATCTGGGAGAGGCCAAGAACGGCGAAACCGCACTGGAGGCAGTGGTAGTGGGTTTGCTTCTTGCTGTGAATGCATTGCGGTTCGTAGCCACAACCTGGAAAAGAAAAATATAATTAAATAAGTAATACTTGAAATTTTCGTAATTAGTACAATATTAGAGAAAAAGGTAAATATGTAATTTCAAATTAGCTAACTGTTTGATAAAAAAAATCTTCATTGACTTTGAAGTTCACATTTCCTATAGGTAGGTAGGTAAACAGATACTTTACTATAATTTTTTAGTAAAGTTGTAAGCTATTTAATTATTATGTAATTGTTGAAAAAATAAGAACTGAACACAAATATAGTTAACAAAAAAATATCTAATGTGCACGTATAAATAGCTTTTTACCAACTATTTCAAAACTATATAAGAATCAATGAACTATTCAAGCATGAAGATAATTATTATAGTAGCAATTTTTTTACTATTTCAAAACTACGTAAGTATCTACAAGTTAATAACTACGTATCTATAAGAAATAATGCCTCACCTTTACTCGGCGGAAACTTCTCGAAGCCAGCCGCTTGTATGGAATCCAGCTTCTGGTGCTGTCGTCTATGTGCCACCACTTTATTGGTGTCGGTGCAAGTGAACTCGCACTTGAGGCAGTGGAAGTGTGACGCCTTGTTCTGGCCTGTACCTGGCAACGCCACGTGATGGATTATTTGTTTAGGGTTAGGGAAGGGAAAAAATGCAAAAAAAAATTAAATAAAAATGCAAAAAACCTTGCATTTTTTGTCTAAGGCAAGTTGTTACTGGATTGTGTAGTAAAAGAGTACAAAAAATGTAAAAATAGGTTGATGTTGGTAAGATGTTTTGATTGATAGAGCTAGTTTTAACTTAAACACTATAGCAAAACGATAGTGTTTAAGTTAAAATATTTTAGAATCTTTTAAAAACTTTATATACGAAATATTTCATTTAGCTACCATCGATTTGAAAAAAAAATAACTTCAAATATCTTAATTATTCTATTTTTGAATCAAAATGGACCAACTAGAGCCAGAATATTATAATGTTAATAAAATAATAATTTACCGAAAGTCGAAGCATGCGGGCACTCTGGGCGCTGGCAGTACACGTTGGCGCGGTACTGCTGGAAGTCGCCGCCCATTAGCGTATCCAAACTGTAAATAACGAAAAATACATTATAAAATGTTTACAGATTAAAAAAAAATGAAAAAAAAAAAATATATATATATATATATATATAAAATGTTGTTCTCACTCATTTCTTCACTCATAAGTTCGTCTTTAACAGTAACAATTATTACGGAAATACATACTAATGATAATTGTTCTTACCGTTCATGTCGAGCTGTGTGTTGGACGAATCTCGTCTTGTCGCAGAAGGAATAGCCGCAGTCTTTTCGAGTACAGTGGAAGTGGGTTTGATGTTCTCTGCAAATAAATATATTATTATTAGTAATTGAGAAACTTTTTTTGTAAGAATCGTTTATTGAAAGCAATATTGTAGAGCCAACAGAGAAATTAAGATTTTAATTTACAAGATTAATAAAACTTTTTTTCTAGAAAGCCTGGAATAACCTAATTTCTATCATTGGACAGAATTTGCTTAAGGCATTTCTACCATAAAAATATTTTAACAGATTGTCCATGTACCTGATAACAAACGCGAAAAACGCACAAAGCTTATAATTTTTATCTCAGATTAATATTTAAGAATTTTACTGACAACTATGTATATTATCTTAAACAGATAACAATAAATACCTGTATCCACACTGCTGATAAGCACAGTCTTCATTGAATCGGAACCGAAGGTAGCCTTCAGGTATCGGCTCATCTTTTAGCACTCGCATGTGAGGTCCGCGGGTGCCTGTGTTACGACGACTGTAATAGATAATAAAATATATTTAATAGGTAATTTAAAAGGTGTAATACATGCAGAAATAGATATCAGTATAGGTTATAGGAACACAAAGAAAGAAAACTTTACAGACGATGTAAAAGGTAAGAAGATACAATAAGTCAATTCCATTTTTGGAAAAGATATATTTTGATATATTTATACTGGTATTATAATTAATCATATTCGTATTATAAATAGAAATTCGTCTTGCATTGCTATTAACGTGGGAACAGGCGAAATTGAAAATTTAAAGATAATTGTAAGAGTATTCTAGAATGAAATAAGAATGTTAGCAAAAAAGTTAATAGGGATAAATTAATGACCATGAAAAATTAACACTTACGATTTAGCAATAAGCTCGGCTTCCTTGTCCAGGCCTGGTGGTATACCGTGAGACTGGAGAAGACTTTGCTCTAGAAGTAGTTCCGGGGGATACATCATAGCTGGGTATAGCGGGAAGGGGGAACCGCTGGAAAAGAAACATTAATATTTAAAAATCAGAGAAAAGATTTAAATTATTTAATGATTAATAAATTACATGCGAACTAGAACAGCATTATCCAATTACTATTGCCTTTTAAATTTAATTAACAAAGTGTTTATTTATTTAACTATTTATTGTACCACACCATTTAATTTAATATGACAATACTTAAACTATATTGTTGTACAGGTGGGATGTAAAGCACAAAAGTAGATAAGGTGAACTTATCGCTTTCGACAAATATTGAAAGAAATTCTTGAAAGTGAATCTTCAAAGTTCATCTATTTCAATAAATAATTCAACATGTCTAGTAAAATCAGTAGAATTCAAAACCCAACTTACCCCTGTGAAAACAGTGCGACTTGAGCGAGACCAGGCAATCCAGCTAGCGAGGCGGTGTACTGCTGCTGCATCTTCAGCTGCTCCTGCAGACTGCCCTTCCGACCACCCGAGAGGTACTGCTGGAGTAACAGGCTTTGGACTGCTTGCACCTGGAGAAATTGTAAAAATTAGTAGTGAAGGTAGAAATACAGTATATATTACAAACAAATAAGTATATCGTAAAGAATAAAGTTAGAGTTCAATTTTTATTGTTCTTGTAAAGATGAATTTAATTCTGCATCAATTTAAATATATTTTAAGAAATTTAAATAGTTAGAGAAATTGTAAACTTACTTGTTCAGCAGGATTTGGTGGTCGTTGACTGGGTGATGGCGATGGTGCCGTGGAAGAAGTGGCAGTTGAGGGTAGAATCGAAATTTCTGGATATTCTCGTTCCAGAGTCTCCTGAAAGAAGGGAATATTAAATCTCCAAACAACTGTTAGCGGAAAGCTTTAGAAAATCATAACATCTCATTGTTGGCAACGCTTTTGATTTGATAAAAATGCAATACGACACAAAAAATTTCAGTGTGTAGCATAATTCCAAAAATGTATTGACTACTATAAATTACAGAAACTAAGTAATTTCGCAACGGTCTGAGAACCTTACCTTAGTAGCAGCCAATCCGACTGGTCCTGCATCAATAATGTTGCTATGTTTCTTGACCATGTGGCTGAACAACAACTTCAGGTCGACATACGCTTGGCCACAATGTGGGCAATGATAATGTAGGTTCATTTGACCAGCTGTCTTGTTCAAAGGACAGGCCTGGTCGTGGCAGGAAGGTGGGATTGTAGGACCAGGCTTCTCCAGTTTCTTCTGGTCGTATTCTGGTCGTTTTTCCTTTGATGGGGACGCATCGTAAATGCTTCTTGGTGATGAAGTGTTGCTTCTGAGGTGGGAAGACGGATAGAACGTTCCTGTCGCTTTTACTACTGGAATAAATGTAATTCGGGATAAGTTACATTGTATACGTATCTATCTATTTCGCAAAATTAAGTTTAGTCATGCTAAGATGTGTTTAAATTGCAATAAAGTGTTTTAAATTTTTATGTCAACTTATTCTTATTTCATTTATTGACATGATTAATATGAACATTTTAACAAATATCAGAAATATACATACCCGAAACGTTATCCTGTTCCTTTTCAAATTCATTCTTAATAACGAAATTGGTTGGATAGTCTCCATCCTTCGATCCAACACTATCAGCCGACGCTCTTTCTTTAATCGAATAGTCTTTGGCCTCTTCGAATTGTTTTTCATCTTCACTCTTAATGGGAGTGCCACGTCCATGCTTATGAGTAGCTAAAGCGGAGTATTGAGTCAAAATAGCTGGACAATTGTTTCCTTGAGCGCAATGGAAGTGGGATCTTAGTTGATTCTTATAGCAACTCTTTCCACCACATTGCTCAAAGTTGGAGAAATAGTCGAAGCCGTCTAGAAGAGGGGATACAGAGTGGGATTCCCTCATGTGTGTCTCCATGATGATGTGGGTTTCAGCTGTGAAACTGCAGTTGAAGCAGTGCAAGTGTAGTCTGGTGTGACGTAAGTGGCAGTTCTGGTAATATTGGCTGCAGACATCTGGTGCTGTGAACACCTCGAAGTGTTGGAAGCGAATGCGCTGTAAGATAATGATGAATTATTAAACGAAGAAGAAGAATAGGAAATATTTTAATAAAAAGGAAAAAAGTCAAAATAATGTAGATAGCGAATTGAAAAAATAATGATTACTTTAATACATTAAAAAAGTTGTGAAATGTAAGACAGTAAAATATTCTTATTGTATAATCCAATGTACTTACAGGAAATTCCTCAACAGTGGTGATAACTGGTGATTGAATAACTGGTGGTATTTGATTGCTCTTCGGTAGTTTGAATGATGTGAAAATAGCTTGAGGTGTCACCTAAAATATGTTAAATCAAATTGTAAATAAAGTAAGATAAAATACCAATCCATTACAATTATTTGACGCTTTATAAGAGCTGGTTGATGATATTATTATAGAAAATGCTAACCGACCGGAAAATCACTTACATTATCAGTCCAAACTTCTACCACGCGATTCTTAGGCGGTCTTCCCCTCTTTCTACTAAACATCTCATCCAATGAACTCGAAGGATTCACTTGCTGTGGAACAATAGGGCTCGGTCCAAGGTTCAATTGCGCTTGCAAGTTTGGCGCCAACTGAGAGCCAAGATTTGGTGCCATTTGGGCCAACTGCGCCAAGTTTGGCGGAAGGTTTGGCAAACTTGGCACTTGGAGTTGAGCTGCTACATTTGGATGTAGTTGTGCTGAAAGCTGGGGAGTAAAGTTCGGAGCGAATCTCGCCGCTAAGTTCGGAGACATAGGGCTCAGAATTGCGTGCTGTCTGTGATGCTCTAAACGCCGGAATGGCTGATCTTCTGATGATAAAATAACTGCACCGCAGTTTTCCTGTAAAGATAAGTTTGATATTTAGTTTTATAGCATTCAAATGCTTTATAAATAAGAAATTTCAAAAATAATAGAAAAATTCGCTCACGGGATTCGAACCCACGTCTTTCGTCTTAAGAGAAGTTACCATTTTTTTGATTGATACATTTTATAAGAGAATTTCCAGTTGTTTCACGTTAATTTCTTCATACTACTCATAAAAAATACAGCTATAATACAAATTACTACTTACCCAAGTACAATGATAATGAGTTATGTCCCTTATATGTTGACACGCAGAGTTGGAACACGGATTGTTTCTAGTGTATGTGACGAAGTAGGCTTCCGTCACTTGGTTCTGTTGCTCATGCTCCAACACATGCTTGACCATTGTGTTGTGGCAACTGTAAGAAAATAGAATTACATTTAGTTATTTGGTATATTAATAAAATAATTCTGCAGGAAAAGTGACTAATATAGGCAGTTAATATATACGTTATGATTATCTAGGATAAAAAACGTCCAAATATTTAAGATAATAATTACCTATGGGCCATCTTGCATCCTTCAGCTAAGCAGTGATAGTGCTTGTTCAAAGCGCTGCATTTGCTGCATTTGTCTTCAGCCTCTTTACTGCCGCTAAAGGTTTCTATATACTTCCGTGATAATTCTTCTACTAATACTGGGTTCTGAAAAATAAAGATTTTTTTTGTTTAGAATCATGAAAATTATTGAAATATGATTTTTTTTCCTGGATGCAGTTAATTCCTTCTATAATATACGCAGAAGTAATATACTGTATATGTTTTTGGCAATAATTGAAACTGTACACCTAAGTATCTATTTTTTATTTCATAGCACAACAATTAATCTTGTTACGCAATTCTAATCCATACTAATATTATAAATGCGAAAGTAACTCTGTCTGTCTGTCTGTTACTCAATCACGCCTAAACTACTGAACCAATTTGCATGAAATTTGGTATGGAGATATTTTGATACCCGAGAAAGGATTACCGAAATTAGGACCTTTTATTGCGAAATATGTACCACGGGCGAAGCCGGGGCGGACCTCTAGTACTTAATAAATACTTACATAAGGATGAGAATAGTCTCCATCCATGCCAGACATATCATCATCAATTTGTAGACTCGTGTTCGGAGAATACATGCTGAGGTCTGCACCTTGCTGCATCAGAGCACTCTGAATTACCGACGTCGGCAGTCTGTGAATTATGTGTCTTATTAATATAGTATTATGTTACGAATTTGGATGACAAAATATTTGCCAAAGATTATCTTGATAATATAATCTATTCGAGATTTAAGCAGAAAATAATTTGGTGAAAGTAAAAATGAAACAAAACATCTTAATATTGATAATAATCATTATATAGAATTGTGTAAGCAAAACGTATTGAAACGAGTTTCGAATCTTGATTTTAGCTGTATACTGGTTAACTAAAATTATCTGATAATATTTATAAGCGACTGTGTATTCAGATGAACTAAGGTAAAGTTATATCATATGAATAAGTAAAAGTGTGTAATCGACATGGAATGTAAATGTAATCGATATTATTGCATCTTCATCTCAAGATAAAGCAGACAATACAAAAGTTAAAAAAAATCACCTCTCAACATAAGCAAATTATTATAAACAGTAAAATATTGCAAGAAATCATACCCAAAGTTCATCTCCTGTTCCTTCCTCTCATGCTTTCTCTTATGCGTGAAGATCTGGCTGCTAGAATGCAGCACGTAGTTACAATGCGGTCGGATGCAGTGGATGTGGTTGCAGGTGCGGCTAAAGCGGCACTCGCGGTACGGGCAGGCTTCACTTTTCATGTACTTCTTGAAGCCGTCCTTGGAAAGGGCTTCGTCTTTGATGTGGTAGGTTTTGTGTTTTTCTGTATGAGTAAGAACGATATTAAAGGATGGTAAAAGGAGTAGTCAATTTTTTTATAGTGATTATCATAATGAAAGATGTCATTTCGTAATTTTAAAAATATGTTGATGGTAAATCTACTTTGTTGAAAGAAGTGAGATATTGAACATCTATTGTGAAATCCAAAGCTAATTTTATTTGAAGATTTTAATAATTATAATCGATCCGCTTCAGAAATCAAAATACAGTTTTAAAATATTTTAAAATAATTGTATTGGCGACAAGTCGACAGGCAGCTGCCTGCATAGCTAAGGCCCAAAAAAAATAAACACAAAAGGCTTCGATTGCGATAAATACTTACCCATATCAGCTTTATTCTTAAACGTATACGTGCAGCCAGGTCTTCTACAGTGGAAGTGTGTGGTCCGCTGGCCAGCAAAGATGCAATGAGGAGCAGCACAGCTCTCAGTGGCTCTGAACCTCTGGAAACCCTCCTGGAGGATCGCTGAGTCCTTTCTGTGGTAGTTGGCGTGCATCTGCACGTCTGATGTTGATATGTATACCTGGAAAGGTAAATTATAGGTATAGTTTAAAATGGTATGCGTAAAGTACGTAGTGTATGTAGAAGACAAAAAAGCAAAAAATAATCGTATGAGGATTTCTATTCTTCGTTTTATCAAATTGCAATAGGAAATAAAATAACACTCAAGTGACTTATTTTTTTTTTAATTATGCATACGCTTAGAAATGCTTTGCTTATTATCTATATTTTGAAGAAAAAAATGGTGATTGCCGTGGATTTTGTCATTCACCTTATTAGTTAGTGCCCATGTCAATATTTAGATGATATTATTGTAATTTATTTTTATTTCAATTTTCTTGTTATATACATACCTTATCACAGCCATCTTGTATGCAATGGTAGTGGGTTTGACTTCTGTTGTGGGGACAGTCGGAGAAGCGCTCGGAGCAGTCATCCAGCGGGGAATAACGCATGAAACCATGGGCTAATGACTCGTCGCGTTTCTTGTGCCACTGTGAAAGTTTTTATGTTAGTTTTAGTTATTTAAATAGAGATAAAAGGTTAGTTTTTGTTTATTTTTTATAGGTTTGATGCAAAACAACTGTTTCTACTTTAAACAAGTCGAATAAATCGGTGACAATTTGCAATATTTTTTAATTGAAATTGTGAATATTCATAATTTATGCAATATAATATCATCGTGAAGCGGAAAAGCGTCTTTCGCTTTGACGTAGTAGATTTTAGGACGAGCCTTAGATTGTAGAACCAACCACGACACTACTTCTTCAGTTGACTTTATCAAATAGCTGAATTCTTACCTTGAAGTGTCTGATCATCTCCTCCTTCTTGCAGAAGACCCTGGCTGTGCAGTCCATGCAGTGGAAGTGTTCTCTGTAACCTAGATCCTTGCAATATGATGACCCGCATTCTAGTGTTGAGCTGTACCTGATTTTGAAAAGAAATTAATTAGCAGTTGACTAGATTAAGAATAAGGTACATTTCTTGGTTTAGAATATATACAATAATAACGAAGATGATGATTTGATAGTTTAAGCTGTAATTATAACGAGTGCCAAAGCTTTTCATTTCCAATAAGAAAGAAAATGAAATATTTCAGTGTTAAAAGCCGGTTTAATTTGATTAAAGCGCGTCACACACGGTGAAGATACTATAATATTTTATCTTAAGATACTGTTATATTTTATATCACAGTATCTTAACGCATCCGGTATCAGCGTTCGGACCATCATTTTTCTGTTTGTCATTGCGTACTAAGACTCCTGTAGAACCGCCATCCTGTTACAAATGACCCACAAAATTTCGCGTCATTTGTAACAGGATGGCGGTTCTACAGGGGTCTTAGTACGCAATGACAAAAAGAAAAATGATGGTCCGAACGCTGATACCGGATGCGTTAAGATACTGTGATATAAAATATAACAGTATCTTAAGATAAAATATTATAGTATCTTCACCGTGTGTGACGCGCTTAAGGTTTGAGAAAGCTTACGTCACACACGAGAAAAAATTTAAGTTTGAGAAGTTCTTAACTTCAAATCAGAAACTGGCCGTAAGTTAGACTTATTTAAAATCAATCAATTACCTTTTAACGTATCTAGAATAGTCGACGTTGGTTTGAAGAGAATTCTTCCGAGCTTGGTCCAAATGATTTAACGCTGATAGCAGACCTGAGAACAAAGAATACGATAAAATAAATAATTTATAATACACAGAACAACTAACCTGACAACTATAATTATGAAAAAAGTTACATCATCGAAAAAAGAGTATGTGTGCCGAGCACACGTGTCAGAAGTGAAACTTTTTTGTCAAGATTCAAAGATACCAAATTCGCTACCCTACTGCCTAAACATAACGTGACGGTATTGCCATGACGCGACCTTGCAATTTTACACTCAACGCGCCTAAAGAAGTTTCACTTCAAAAAGTAATTTCACGAAACAACTAAAGCAAGGAAAATTAATTAACCCTATTCTATAGAACAACTAAAACAGTAAATATTTTAAGACGATCTGTACATTGTGTTCACTCATAACGTATTCAGAATAAAATGTAATACATTCAACTGATTCCAAAACTCATTCTTTTGTTCGAAACAGCTAAATCACGTCCATGCATCATATTCAAGAGGAACAATGTACTGTTTTCATCGTATACGAAGTATTTAATAACCCGACAGAGTATTAAGTACGTCTATTGTTTAGGAAGGTTGTGTACGAGCGTTTTGAACGCGAAATGCGTAGAGCCGACTAGTTTCGTAACATAATAAACGACGTAACATTTCCTTTTCATTGACGGAATTTTTCTGTGATTTTTTAAAGTGAAACTTTTATTACATCATCTCAAACTTTTTGGTCTGTGTAGCGCATGTCGCGTGACGGTCGGCTGCCGAGTAGGTATAAAGCAGTGTTCGGAAAGTTTCACTTTTACCGTGGTTTCATAAAACCACACAACTTTTTTGACGTGACAACGTCTTAAATTAGGTTGCGACTGGGAGTCACTTATGAAAAAGTGTAACGCTCGGTAACGTTACGATGAGTCACCGAACGAGAGAGAGGCCCGCGGTCTGCCGCGCGCGCAGCACATAAATATTCTACCGAGAAAAAGACGTTGTCACGTAAAATCTTCGCCCGTAAAACCGACTTTACAGGCAACCATTTTTTTTTAATCAATTAAAGAGCATAATGAGCATACTTAGTTGAAATTTTAGTTAATAGTAGAAAGTATACAATTTTATTTTTGCAAGTATGAATTTTCCATGTATGTTCTGCGTTTAATTATTGAGTGGGTATATATTGTTTCGAGCAAACATATCATTTATTTATCGTCAATAGTTATAAAAATCACATCTATCTACAGACATTTTACTGTTTTCGTGAACAAAAAAAATAATATTTTCTGAAAAATAAACGCGTTCAAAACGCACCAAAAGCGCTCGTCGCTCACCAGCCTTAGCGGCACTGTTCTAGTTCAAAAGGAGTCGTATCCGGCCCCTCCCCATATCAAGTTTTTGAGTATCAAATAAATTATTATGGTAATTAATCAACGTTTTCTCCGAGTCACTCTTGGCCATTGTAGATCATTATGTACATTACATAAAAATGTTTTTGAATAACTTTTTTGTGATTGTATCGTTGATTTATTCTTGTTTTGATTGCTTTTATAAATATTATCTTGTATTTCTTGATGTTGAGCAAATTTTATCTCAAAATCTAGTCGTTAGTGTAACTGGGAGGTCTTGGAAAGGTATTTAGACGGACACAAAGTTTGTGATAGCTTAGAATGCTAATTTACCAACTTAACAGTAAAGGGATCAATCAATCACTACATAGTATGCAAAACAAAGTGGCTTTCTCTGTCCCTATGTCCATATGTATGCTTAAATCTTTAAAACTACGCAACGGATTTTGATGCGGTTTTTTTTAATAAATAGAGTGATTCAAGAGGAAGGTTTTAGTATATAATTTATTATGTTTTAGACAAAGCGGGCGAAGCCGCGGGCGGAAAGCTAGTCTTATATATAAAAATGAATCGCAAAATGTGTTGGTAAGCGCATAACTCGAGAACGGCTGAACCGATTTCGATAATTCTTTTTTTATTATATTCCTTGAAGTACGAGGATGGTTTTTATGTAGAGAAAACGTAAATATGTACCACGGGCGAAGCCGGGGCGGACCGCTAGTTCTTAATAAATATAACCATTGGTACAATAATTGATATAATTGCATTTGATCCGAATAATAGCGAACCACTTTTAATTTTATCGAAGTTTTGTAGTATAATAATGCTATAATATATAATTATATCTACATATCATCTATTATAACGCCACGCTTCGTTTTCTACACAATTTTCGCACAATCACTTATAAAATCGTGAGCCATTAACGGTGAAACAAGTGATCCCTACTTCATTAATAATGAGCTCTCTAAATATCGTGTATTATTTTGAATTTGAACAGGGACGGACTAATTCATAATTCAGGGTCCCGTTATGTATTAGCATACAGGCTATAAATGTATTATAAATAAATAAATTATTGAATATTAAATGTAGAATAACATTCCATGTGATAGTTTATTGTTTCATATTTGCTTTAAGTTAATAAAATACGGAAAAATGGTTTTAACATCAAGCTATTAAAACTGCATACATAAACGTATACGTAACGTATTTGATATTCAGATAGCTTTCAGCATGGACGAAAACTTCCAGGAAGTGCTTTTTAAAACCTATTTTTCATATCTAAATATAATTAAATTATATACCACAAAACATCTCTACAATATCAATAATCACGTTGCAACTCAGTTTTTTGTTCAGAAAAATAAGCTTAATATATCTGGGGCCTCTAATACTTAGAGTTCGGCCCTGTACCCGCTTACATAACCTGAAATTATAGGTCCGTATGTTAACATCCATTGTGTTCAATCTACATAAGTATAGGTATTAATGCGGCTTAGAAAAGTTCTCAAAAACACGTTTCGACATTGCTTAACACAATGCTAGATGTTAACCGATTGCGGAAAAGTGAGTATTGTTTCTTGTTTCGTTGTTTTAGATTCAGTTTGGAAGTTTAATTTTTTTTACAAAAATTCCTTTTTCAATATTTTTTGATCAGATTTTTTTATGATTTTTGTATGAAATGCAATTTGTAAAAAGTTTTTTTTTAATTCAGTGCTTTAGTATCCTATTCTGTGCTAGTAGTAGCTTAGTAACATAGTAGTTACTAAGCTACTAGTCATGTAAGTAACCACGTAAATGTTGACGCATATAATCGCATGACTCACGTTGGAACGTGGACAAATTTTTATATGGTATTGTTTTTTATAACATAATGTATGTATGATTTTTTATTGTATTGAATAATTTTGGCTCGCTGATTTGTCTGCTATATCAAATTTTAACTGGGCTTTATATTTTTACTAGCTTTCCGCCCGCGGCTTCGCCCGCTTTGTCTAAAACATAATAAATTATATACCTTCCTCTTGAATCACTCTATCTATAAAAAAAAAAATTGGTTGTTTGTAAAGTAGGTTTACGATCGAGATGTTTACGTGATAACGTCTTATTGGTGGCAGCGCTCGAGATGAGACGGGAGATCGGTCCGTCTCTCTCTCGTTATACCTGCGATCGCGCTCGTGAGGTTTTGGTGTGACACAAGTTTCTGAACATGTCACCCGACTAAAACGATTTTAAAAACGTTATCACGTTAAAAACCGCATCAAAATCCGTAGCGTAGTTTTAAAGATTTAAGCATACATAGGGACATAGGGACAGAGACGGCGACTTTGTTTTATACTATGTAGTGATTATTATAAGCTCTAGGAAAGTCAAATATCACATATACCATTTCTTTGGTGTAAAGAATATTAATTGTATGACTGCAGGAGTTTCTTACAGTATAAGGAGAATCGAGCTTTAATGTTAGTCTTTTTCGCAATAAAAACGTAGCTTGGTCGATTGACAAACAAACAAAATCTGTTATTACAAGTCAACGATAAACTATAAGTTAATCACAATGTAATATTTACTCATTAATAAAACAATATATTATTGATACCAGGTCTGAACCACGCTCCGCCTATCCCAACAGCGACAAAAAACCAAAATAAGTTGACCCCTTCTCTCAATAAGCGGTCTTAATAAACCAATCAATATCACGTATCAAGTTACTTTAGCCGCGTATGCCTTATACTTGCAGCTTACAAACTTCAGTGAGCCCTATTACAAAGGAACAGAGTTCAAATTGTTTCAGGCAATTCCGTTCAATGGACGGAAATTGAACTGTAACATAATGGTGTAGGGTTGAATATCGATTGCGGGTAGGTGTAAATTTACATTTTGAAGATACTTGTAGGGAATAAATGTCAATTGAGATGGAAGACGGTTGAGGATGCAAGGAATTGATGTTGCAGTTATTGAACTCGTAATAATCAGATTCTATGGCGGGGATCGTAAACATTTTATTCGTTTTTACTTTATAACTATGTAAAATATTTTATTGGTCAATCAAATCTAATTAGTTGATTTTATGTAATTTTATTTGCTTAGGGCTTTGGAAAATAGTGAGGTTTTGAATTTTATGTCGGTGAAAATTTGAATTAAATTTGATTTAAGCTTTGAGTAACAATGGCATTTATTCATGACATTTCAACTAAATGTCACTAACAGTTTTATGCTGAGAATTTTAGTTTTAGTTACTAAAATTATATTAGTTCATCCCTAAGGTAGCGTGTGTCGAGACTATAACCTATATCTGTGTAAATTTATCCAGTATATATCCATATCCAGTCAGCCGCGGCCGTTGAGAAATTGAGTAATATCCAACCATCCATACAAATTTTGTCGTTTATACGATTAGTACGATACATGTTTTACCTATGTATATAATATCTACTAGCTGTGCAGTATCTGTTTAACTTTATACCCTTTTCCAACCCTTTAGAGATTGATTTGTGACGAAAAAGCTAGCCTACGTTTAATCCTAAGTTTTCTTATATTTTCGTTTCAAATTTCATCCAAATCTGTACAGCGGTCAACTCGTGAAAGCCATCAGACAGACACACATTAATAATAATTAAAGGATGATGGTATAAGTAGGAAAATAGGCAGTCTAGAAAAAAAAATATTTATTATATTAACCAATATGTTGACGATCTCAGTCATCTAGATGGTTAGGGATAAATATGTTCTATTGCGATTGACTGGAAGGAATTTCTTTTCAAGTGATGAAATGGACATGTTAATGCGAAAAAGGACTTTAATTACCTTTGTATAATATATATTTTAATTGGCTCTGTTTGGTTTTTTATTCGTGTCGAGTCAGAAGATTCATGTTTGATATCATAATTTGTCTTAGGTACAGTTTGATTTGTAGAAAAAGTAGGTTCGTTTATTGATACTTTAATTTCTATATTTTGTAAGTCTAAGTTGACGATATCGTTCATATCTTAATATATATAAATCTCGTGTCACAATGTTTGTCCTCAATGGACTCCTAAACCACTTAACCGATTATAATAAAATTCGCACACCATGTGCAGTTCGATCCAACTTGAGAGATAGGATAGTTTAAACATGTAGGTACCACGGGCGAAGCCGGGGCGGACCACTAGTTACACTGTAGATTTGTCGTTTACTAAAAAAATATTATATAAGATAACTTAGTAACTTATAATTTAATTATTTATAAGCTTTTAAATCCTCATAAATTCATAATACATGGCAATTAGACACCATTGATTTGTAAAGCAGTTTCTATAAAGTAGAACTGGCAAGGAACTCTATACTTGCTATCTTTATATCATAAAAATCATACCTACATTTAAAATAACTATTCATTAAACATTATTGGATATATTTCTAAGAATTTCAAAGGATGTGACACACCCGACTTTCGATATATTTTTCCGTTGGGTGCATCCAATCCCATTACCATTGTTTTGGTTGAGTGGGATTACAAAATCCCATAAATATCCCATTGTTTTATGGGAACGTTTTTGATGCAATTTTGAGGTTTCTGATATGTTTGATGATATTATGAAATTGGTTTGAGAGTGTTTAGCTGATTTTGGTAGAAGTTATATTTTGAGTGTGGTTTTAAGAAATGTAATAAGCTCTTGTTAAAGTTTTATTATAAAAACCTTTTGCTAGGTTCGCACGCAGTTATGACATTTGAATAAACTACAAATACCAAAAAAAAATTAGATATCGATTGTATCTCGTACCGCAACCGAAGATAGTTCAATATGTGTAGTAAGTAGTGATGGGAATGTCAGTTGTCGATTGAAATAGTTTTATTAATTATGCAAAGTGTTTTTCATTAAAACATGGTAAGCACATTGATTGCTTGCATTGCGCGCATATGGTAACAATTCGTTTTCCGAACATTTTCCAAAATTTTTATTATACTGGACGATGCAGCAGTATAATCCGGCTTTGATTTTTTGTTCTTCTCCGTAGATACTGCTTTCCGAATCGGTGGTAAATGTTAAAAATATGTAATGACGTTTCAAAAGTGCTTGTAGAAGAAGTCTAATTGAATAAATAAATGTTTGAGTTTGAGTTTGTTAGAAATCTCACCAAAATAAATAGATTTTTTACACTTTTTTTCTTTTAAAAGAACTCATTGTTTATAAAAAATAATCAACACCTAGATACGCGAGTATTATTTCCAAAACGAGCGAGCTCCCACATCGATGCTAGGACAACACTAAACCGAATCACGCAGCGCCCGCGCCGCCTACCCTCCCTCTCTTGCGTCTACGAGGCCTACGATTCCACGAGTACCGACATATCTCCTAACGCAAGGAATGAATATAATTACAGTACTGTGCGTTAGGGACCTAATCCATCTCTAATTTATTTTTTAATGTTATTGAACTCAGCTTTAAGTAGGAAGCAAATATGTATATTTGTCCTACTCATACTTAAAGAACTTTACAAGTTAGATCCTCCCGCAAGGAGTGAAAAAACACGATTATATTCAACGCACAAAACAAAAGTCCTGCAAGGGATCTGATAGATCTCGTAATGCAGCGAACGTGTTAACTCGATCTTGTTTAAGATAATTCACAATTATGTTATTAAAGTAATGAACGAAGTGTTACTAATTTTCCTGTTTCGATAAAAAAACATTTTTCATTGTTTCGCGTGGGATTTTATCTTTAAGTATTGTACAATAATAATGGTTCTTTAAATGTTTTACACTTGTTAAATTGTATAAGTTTGTGCTTTTTTTTATCAAATTTGATAAGGTCACTTAGAATTTAATGAAATAGAACAAAGTACTTATGGCTCGATGTTTATCTTACAGGTAGTGTTTTTTTTGAATTGCTTATGATCTATTGTTGTATTTTAACTAAATTTTTATTAAAAACAATTATTATTAAAAACAAATTATTTCAGAAATTACACTTTTCTATGAGGCTATTTATTAAATATTGATGTATGAATTTCGTATATTTTGAACAATTACATAGTATAAAAACAAACGCTACTTTAGGTAGGTACCTACACTAAAAACTTAGGCGTATCCAAGCAGTAAGTACCGTTCGCAAAAAGGGTACATTAGTCATATGACACTCTTTTTTTAATTATATACATACGTTATAGGTACATATGATATTCATAATATAAAATCTAAGTACAGAAAGTACGAACTTAGGCTTAGCCAAGTTGTAAGTACCGTTAGCAAAAAAGATACATTAGTCATATGATACTCTTTGTTTAATTATATACTAAAGGTCATTAATTACTCTGTGACGTTTACATACCGGCGGCGGATGAAAGGGTAATTATGCGCGTAGATCAAATCGGGATCGATCGATAAAGGATCTATAGTGGTTACGTGGATCATTGGCTATGGATATCGGGATTTTTTGTGCGTAGTTTTTGGTTTTGTCGATTTTGGAATTTTAATAATGATAACTATTTGGGCTAAAATAATATTCGCTATTTTTACTGTGTTATTATTATATTTAATAAGGAAATATAGCAGAATTATTTTGATTCCTTATCTTGAGGTTATAAATATAATATCTAGTAAGCAAATTTTTCTCTATAATTTGAAAAATGATAGAGCCCAATAATAACTCGAACTCAACTCAAATATTTATTCCTCAAACTAGACAAGACGAATTCCTCAGATAATTAAAACATTTAAATTTTAAACTACCAACATCAAATCAAATGGCCATAGCGATAGAGTTTAATGGCCATCGATACGTAATAATTGCCGTGTCCGTCTGTAAATCCTCTCCCTTGTTGATTGTAAACGATTCCGCATGATCTTGTTTAGTTTTTTGTTTTTGTATTGCTCAATTGAACGTGTTTTGTGACGTTTATTGATGAGTCTGTAGCTACGGAACGGATGGGCCGGTTTTCATGCGGTTTTGTTAATGTGGTAATTTTGCAATGCTTTCTATTATGTTACTCTTGTACGATTTAAGTTTGTGAAAAAAAAAATTGTAAGTGAATATTGTTAAAAAAATATATTGATAATTTTTTTTTTTTAATTTTTGTGTCTATGAAATTCCCTTAAATATTTTAAAATATTACACAACACATAGATTCCCATGCTTCCAATCTAGTACTATGTATGAATCGTAATCACCTATTACTTAGGTTTTAAATTCTAGACATGTCTAAGTCTATTCCTATATCCATTGATAGATTATTGGCGCCTAGCTTTTGTGACAATATTTCTTATTATAATTAATTAAATACAAATGTTTGTGTGTTTGTTCTTCATAATACTTCGGTAAAAAACTTCTCAATGCCATAAAAAAAAAATTATGTGACTTTTTGAACTATTTTTAAGTATTTTTGCATAAAATAAACTTGTAAAATAGTAATTAGTTCCGATTCATTTGTTCGCGCTACAACAATAACATAATTTACGATTAATCGATAATCGATAGAAGAATCGATAACTCGATACAATCGACTTTAGTCCGATTTAATTGGTCGGATTTATTCTATGGTCTAAATAATTGGTCTTTGTAGACGACTTAAGTTACTACCTAACTATGATTTTATCTTCCTTTTTATAATGCCGCTTTTTAGTTCTACAAAGTCCTAGGTTCGATTACAGGAAAGTATTTAATATGTTTGAATCCAGTGGCCCTTAAGTGGGTTTATTAATTTTAATATAGCGTTATCAATTCTGGGTACAATGCTTTAAAATGCTAAGTATGTTGAAAGTTTCATGAAAATTTGTTTAGCCATTTAGGATGGTATGAATAGTTGAGAAGTAGTTGTTTTGCTAGTTGAAGTTATTCATTTAAAGTGAAACGTGTTTTAAACCCGTCAAAAATATGGAAACAAAAACTGAGTCAAGTTATTTGATCTTTCTAAACTTATGTTTATAAGACGCGATACTTAGGGGCTTACGCGTAACGTAATTCAAAATAAACTTTAATGTTTTGTAATAGAGTCGAAAATTAAACATCAATAACCTTGAAGAGCTTCTCAGAAAATGATGATATCGTATAAAAATGTAAACAAAACCTTTGTTTAATTATTTTTGCTTATTCTAAGAAAAATATTCTTTCGGTGTTAGATAGCCCATTTATCGAGGAAGGATATAGGCTATATATCATCCTGTTAAGACCAACAGGAGCGGAGCCACGCGGGTGAAACCGCGGGGCGCAGCTAGTGTTCAATAAAAAACCTAATATTGTTTTATTTTTTTGAGATAATTATTAACAAACATACATGTTACCTTTCTAATGTATTTATAATTAGTGCACAATTAGAAATAGAAAGACAAAACGAAAACGAAATGGGAAACAGAAATACAAACTTTTTAATTAGATATAATTATAGGATATAATATTACGGTCATGCAAAAACTTGATAATGTCCTAAAGATTTCAGCCATCATACTTTTATTTTTTTCTACTAGGTATAGAAGGTTCTTAGTTCTTACGGAATGACAAATGTGCTGAAAATTAAACAATTTCAGAACTTGAAACTTAATGCTTTTCCAACCCATTTGGCAGTTTGCGTGAAGACCTAATTTAAAAAAAAAAAACTATTGGTGTTCCTTCAAAAAGGGCAAAATTTTGATAGCTTTACCGTCTAAAACATAGATAGAACCTTTTACATACTACAAATATTACTAAACACATTTCGATGAAACTTCAGCAACACAATCTCCAAGATTGTAACTTAGTATTAACGTTCCGTATGTACAATAATGTAGTATAATTTTATACAAAGATACCAACTCAATGAATATGCAAAACGCGCGTGTTTGCGTTTGAACTGTATATGTGTGCGTGCTTTGTTCGTTGGTGGTATGTTCACATAAGCGGGATTGTATTTTATTTTATTTATACTAAAATATGAAGTAAAAATTGTGTACAATAAGTGACGAAAATTTCGTGGAATGTGACGTTTAAATAGAGAAGTTTACAAATTAATGTTTTCTCGTATATTGTGTAAGTAAAATGTTTATATTTCGTCTAAAAAATAAATAGTATTCATTTATGTGATTGTCATTTGGTTGTTTTGTATAGCACTTAAGTATTTTTATGAGATTATCAATAGGCTTAAAAAAATACTTTCCCCGTCAGAAATCACAGTTGATTTTTTAACTGCTATAGGTAAGTACTTTATGAAGAAAATAACATTAAATAATTTGCAATACATAACATAATAAATCTCTTTCCCTCAAACCAGTCCATGCGCAGTGCGCACACACCACACACATGCGCACACGCATAGAGATGCATATTTTATGACGTCTGCCCATTCTGCGGTGCCACAAAGAAATTATACGCGCATTAAATCCGAAGGTGTTGCCTTTTTACTCGCTATACCCACCGATGATAACCGGGATTATGTTTAAGGGAATTTCATAGGACACTTTTGAAAAAAAAATTTTTTTCGAGTAAAACTAAAATTGTTTGTTTCTGTTGCGGTGAATGTAATGTTCTGGTGAAGTTTTTTTTTTGTTTGCATAAAGAGTAAAATTATAATAGGATCTATAAATAGTTAGACATAATATAATTATTAAAAATAACGTATATAAACACAAGTCTAAATTATGGTAACTAAATAAGGTTACCTGTTCTTTGAAATTCCCTTTTCTCGCTAGCTTCGTCATTGGATTTCTTTTGGATTCCAATGTTTCGATATGAATATGGAAAGAAGAGACGTAATTTTAATGCGAATTTAAGGCTTTTATTCGCTTCAAGGATGACAGGAGTGGAAAATATGGCGTAAAGATTTCAGGAATTTCGAGTTATCCTTTTAAAAGTTTATTTAAAGATTTATGCAGAATTCAAATCTCTTTCACGCAAATACTACTAAACCTATTACAATGAAATTTGACAAACATATAGGGGGTAACTTGGACTAACACATAGAATAGGTTTTATCCCGGGAATCCCACGGGAACAGGAACTATGCGAGTTTTTCTTTGAAAACGCGGGCGAAGCGGCGGGCGGAAAGCTAGTATAATAATATATTGCGAATGTTTAAAGTTGTTTGTAAATTTATTCGAGTAAAAAGCTTTCGTCATCTACATTATATTTCATCAATCAAAATTTTATAAATTCCGTTAGAATTTCGCCCACTGCACTACCAGCACTTAAAATAACAAGACAAAAACTATTAGGCTATTCTCCCATTACGATACGCACAGGAGTTTCAAGTATCCTGCAAGACTATAGTCGCCGCGGAGTATCTCACACTAGCTGCTCCGCGCGGTTTCACCCCCGTGGCTCCTCTCCTGTTGGTCGTAGCATGATGATATATAGCTTCCTCGATAAATGAGCTATCTAACACCGAAAGAATTTTTCAAATCGGACCAGTAGTTCCCGAGATTAGCGCGTTCAAACAAACAAACAAACTCTTCAGCTTTATAATATGTATTAGTATAGATATACATTTGTATGTAGGCTCGCACACTACGCTACCGGTACAATGTATGTGAGATATTCCGCGGCGACTAGTCTCCGAAACTTGCAGGATACTTTAATCGCCTGTGCGTATCGTAATGGGAGAATGGCCTTATAGTTAAATTGGCGTTTTTGCGAGATATACGACACCATAAAACTTTTGTTTATTGCCAAATGGTTTTACGATATAATCGATATCTGATTAGGTCCCAATCGAGTAATTAATCGATTTATCGAGATCGCCGATTCGATTTTGCATTCGACTATTATTATCGTTTTTGTTCATGAATTTTGCGTAATGCACTAGTTACATAATTGCCTATTGGAAGACCATTTTATGTTTTTTACTTTTTAATAAATGTATCTCAAAAGTATTTAGAGCAATTACCCAATGTTATAAGAAAAATAGATAAAAAAACCGGCCAAGTGCGAGTCGGACTCGCGCACCGAGGGTTCCGTACATTGCTGTTTCTTTTGATTGCGTTGACATAGAAGTTTGATTTTGTTACAGCTTAAAGGTATTATAGACCTGAGTATTTGGTATGAATTTCAATTTAATACCTCTACGCGTTTATGAGGAAATGGGTAGTAAGTTTAAAATTATTAAAAAAAAATATATTATGTGATGTAACTAAAAATTTATGGTTTTCGTAATTTTTCCTTTATCTATGCTATAAGACGTTGCTTC
This sequence comes from Colias behrii, assembly GCA_029959065.1. Lineage (NCBI taxonomy): Eukaryota > Metazoa > Arthropoda > Insecta > Lepidoptera > Pieridae > Colias > Colias behrii. The sequence goes on from JARWMC010000026.1 coordinate 1,171,718, forward strand.
GTACCAAATTTCAAGATTCTGAGTTCACGGGAAGCACCCTGTAGGTTTTGATTCCCTTGCAAGTGTCGAAAATTTGCGGCATAAACGGCTGTATCTTTTGATTGCGTTGGCTTAGAAGTTTGATTTTTTCACAGCTTCAAGGGACAGTAGACCTGAGTAATTGATATAAATTTCAGCTTCATACCTCCACGCGTTCCTGAGAAAAAGGGTCTTGACAGACGGACGGACGGACGGACGGACGGACGGACGGACAGACGGACAACAAAGTGATCCTATAAGGGTTCCGTTTTTTCCTTTTGAGGTACGGAACCCTAAAAATTACACCAGAATCTGTTTTGCTATTTCCGGGTGGAGAGTTACTTGATTATACTGACAATAATTATTAATTATATTGTTTCACTTGTACTAATTACTTTTTATATACTTTTCCTATTTAGACTTTAATTCAGAACCATAAAAACTTTTATTTTGTTTAAAAAATTGGAGTAAAAAGCTCATATTCCTATACATATCATTGCAAAAACAACTTCTACTTGTTTTCCCCTAATTTTGAATTTACTTCAGAATCATAGAAACTATATTATATATTTACATCAAGTCGTGATATATCTAGTCATAATAAACTCGTGATATAGGGTGTTTCAAAGTCTGATTGCATATCCGAGGACGTTGGGGCGAGATAGCAGAATGGTTCCCATTTACCGCATAATAGCTCAGTTTCAACGCGTCCGGTACGTTTCATTGACGTGGGACACGGTTAAAATCATTAGATTTACCTACTATACAGGATGATTAATTTTAAAATGAATGTATGAATTTTTCATTAAAATAATAAAGTGAACAGATGGTATGTAAAACTTCGCAGTTAATTACTACCTGTATTTCATATTTTTATTGATTTTGAAAAAGTACCCTTAAACTATTTTCTTTCTAAACATCATCCAAATCGGTACAGTAGTTTTGCATGAATGCTAAGACAGACTACTAGTTAATAGAAGATTAAGCAATTCGCGAAATTATCTTAAATGCTTTTCTGAGAACGTCGCCATTAAATATTCCGGGAACAAATTAATCAGTGTTATGTCTAAACGGTTTGCTGATAACATTCTCAGTATACTGATAAGCGAGTTATTTAGCTGTTTCAGTGACTGCGAAATGGGATACTTTAACGGTTTTAAATCAAGTTTTATAATCGTGTTTCGTATTTATTGACACTTCGTTTGAAATATTTTTTATCTGTTTGTCTTGTAATGCGAGGTGGAGTATCTATAAATACCTAGTTTATTTATAAAATGCATATTCGTTTTTTTAATAGCTAAGAGGAAGAGTAAAGTTAAAAAATTACATGAATTTAATAATACAGTTTTGTTGAATGCTGAACAACAAAAAACATATCCCCGCATCGCAAAATACCCAAAACATTCAATTTAAAAGCATTAAAAAACAATAAATCCATTCGAAATCATCGTAAAACAGAATCGCGATGTTATAAATAATTAAAATAACATGCTTTGTAAAACGAAATTTAAAATATTTCGAATCCAAATAAAGAATCGAATGACGCATCGATTGTTCACGAATTTCGATAAAATCTCAACTTCCCACTTATTAATTCGGTCTTACCTCCCTTTTTCGCGTTTATGGAAAACGTATTTCTGTCTCTGTCATCACCACAGGCTATAGAGTTATAATATTTAAATGTTAATTACAGTTTTTGAGGCGTTTCCACAATAATATTTTTAATTGCATTAATACAAAGATACTGGGCTGTTTGATTTATTTCATGTTAGGAAACTGTAATCTATTGGCTATTAAAACATCATTTAAGGTAAGAAATTTGTATAAAATCAATAATTTGAATAAATTTTATTAAAACACAATTAATCGTACTAATTAATACCAATGTATTATGACAGCAAACACGAACAATTCATTAAACATTAATTTAATGATAAAAACCGTAATTTAAACATAAAAAGAGCGTGTGTGCCCACGTGTCAGAAGTGAAACTTCTTTGACACAAAGATACTACCAAAATTGTCGCTTTACCCCATGACGTGACGGTATTACCATGACGCTGAAATTTTAGTCTCAACGCGCGTAGAAGTTTCACTTCAAAAAGTCAGAAAAAAAATAACTAAAAACATCGCGATGCGCGTGCGCAATAAAGATTGATGACAGAGGGAGTTACGAAACGCTCTCCCATCGTTCAATTGAATGAATTCGCTCTATTGAGAAAATTAGGCTCGTCGAGGTTTCCACACTTAGCGCAACGTGGTTAGGGGCCGGCTAGGATGTAGGGTCGCTGTGATTTCGTAGGATCTGTGCCATTTATATGATATTGTGTATAACTTGGTATACGTGGTTTCGACCAATTTTGCGACAAATTATTAAATCTGCTAGAACATCTGTGTCAATTATATGAAAAACTTTGTATAGATGATTTCGACCAATTGCTAACTCTGCTCACATCGACCTGTGTCCTTTCTATGTTTAACTTGGTATACGTGATTTCGACCAATTAAACTTAACCCTGCTCGCTTGATGATAGTAATGGGTTGAAATAAGACATTGATGCCAATATTTATACTGTAAGGAATGGGATATAATTGGTACATATAACTTTTGGTTCATGAATGTCTGTGACTTATTGTATGCTAGTTAGTGATCTACAATTGCTTACGTAATTTTAGTAGGACTACGGTGTAACAAGACATAGCATAAAACGATACAAAGCATTTTTTAAATCCTGTTTAATCTACCAACATTAAAATTATGTAAAAACTCAATGAATGCTCATTAAAGAAAGTCTTAAAACTATTCAAAATAAACATCGGTTCATCAAAGTTCATCGTTCAAAGTAAATATTTGCGGAATCGATACATCCGAAATAGCCGATCACAGTATACATTAGTCATGTGTCAGTTTTCACGGATACGTGTAAAGAATCTGCCGTTTTCTGGAGAAATAATTAATTAGTCTGTGGCATTTCGGGTGCGTTTTATCTTGTGTGCTTTGTATATGATTATAATTTTAGTGGGATGTGGTTATGGTAATTAAAAATGGTTTGGTAGTTTCGTGTTATGTTGTAGATAGTATACTCATTTTGTTGGTAATGAAGTGACATGTAATAGATAATATGGTATAGACGAATTTTCTTAGTTAATGGTGACATGTAATAGGGGTGATTCTGCCATAATCCAGGCGTATGCTTAGACGGACATAATTCCAATCTACTGGCAGTTTAATTCTTAATCTTTATTGTGAAGATAACTTTTATTATGATAGGTTTATAATCAAAATATAATAATTAATTAACCGGTATAAAGATTGGTAAAATTAAGTGACTTCTGGAAAATATTGTATAATATTTTTAGTAGCCTTAATTAAAAGGACCGCCTTCTCGGTACAGTGGTTGACACGTGAGCATAACACCGGGGGGTTCTGGGTTCGATTCCCGGTAGAGACGAAGAAAAAAAAAGGTCTTGGACTGGTAGGACACAGAATGCTGATCACCTACTCGTCCCTAAAGACAATCGATCAGTGAAACAGATGTATAATGCATCTGCCCCCTACCCCACTAGGGGACATGGGACTTCACTAATTAAAAGTTAATTGCCCTATACCATAATGAAAAATAAAAGTAATATGAGTGAACATTATACAGAAAAATAGGTTTTCATGTTACTTTAACAAACAGTTGAAACTGCATTGGTTTCAGTTTTCACAACTGTATTAGCAAAGTAATGATAATTTTAATTAGTATGTTTGCACAAACGTCGCCTCTAAACAGATTTACAGATATTTCATAGTTTATAACGATCGTCTTAATTCGAAAGTTAGTTTAAAGAAAACTGAAAGTTTTAACGTTTCTGCTTTTTCCTATATTTAACTTAATATCCCAATTATTAATTAATAGACATTGCTCAGTTATTATTGATGTAACTATTCAGAAACTCATCATTAAAATTATAATAGTGTCCTATCAATAGGTAAATTATTTTATCTACACTTAGGTAATACAGTTTTTTTTTTATTTAAGATATCAAAAAATATTAAATTCTTTATCTATATGAATACTACAGGAATTAATTATTTAATTCAGGTTTTTTTATATTAACTACTTACCACTGGCTTGTAATTTTCTTTCTTGTGTGTCTTCAGCGTCCATCATCGATTGTTTTTGGAAGAAACCCTAAAAATACATTTTTATACATTTCTAAGTTTTCATAATAATATGTAGAAATATTACTTTTCAGTAAAACCATTCTGACTACATAGGTACTCTATAATAAATAATTAGGTATATTGTATTTTTTTTATTTATTCGTAGTTTAAGTAAACTAAATTTAATTGCATTAAAATAACGTTTTGTGACTATTTTTATTATATAAAATATTATATTGTTCAATTACCTGCATTTGTAGATTAGCTAAATCTTCTAGATTTTTCCTCATTAACATGTTTTGTTGTTCAAATTCCGATACGCTGTTACCAGCGCTGGATGTTGTTGATTGTTCCTATGAAAAAAATAAATATTTATAGAGTATTTTTAATCAATTTCAATAAAAGAGATAACAATTATTTTAAACTTGACTATCGCTTCTAATAATTTATTTATCGATTTTCCAAAATTTCATCACAATCAGTTCAGCAGTTTTTTCGTGAAAGAGCAATAAGCATGTGCAATTTTCAAACATTTTCACACAAATTGATACACGTACAAATGAATGATATTTTAATAATGTAATAATAGGATATTAAATTTTTATCAAGAAGAATTTTTATCTTCTGTATTACCTGTCCATCCCCATCCCTGGAGACGCTCAGGTCCAGGGTCTGGTCTCCATCTTCAGAACCACTACCATCTTCCTCAGCAGGCTGGCTTTTGAACAACCTCATTGACTGGTGGTTTATTATCTGGAGAGCTCGTTGTCTAAAAGAAGAAAGTTCATGAAAATTGGTCCACTGTTTACGGAGATTTACGTTAGTACATATACCTACCCAAACGTAAATTGTTAAAATTAGTGCCACAAGACTAATCCATACTAATATTATAAATGCGAAAGTAACTCTGTCTGTCTGTCTGTTACTCAATCACGCCTAAACTACTGAACCAATTTGCATGAAATTTGGTATGGAGATATTTTGATACCCGAGAAAGGACATAGGCTACCTTTTATTGCGAAATATGTACCACGGGCGAAGCCGGGGCGGACCACTAGTTAAATATAATTTCAAACGACAGAAAACTAAAGAAATCGTTTATTTGTAAACATAAAATTATAGGTGGACAAACAATTCATTTAATGAAGTACTTTAGGTACATTCCTTGAAAATATTATATTTTCTTTCACAGAATATCCACTTTTATGTTAACAAAACTTATTTCACTACATACTTTAATCTATTTATTTATACTTATTTTAGTCAAAGACATAATTTAATTTAAATAAACAACCTGAAAAACACCTTTTGATGCTAGAATATTGTGCATACATGATACATGAACACTATGATTACGTTAAAAAAATAGATGTTTAATTGAGTAGAAGAAAAATAAAATAACAATAAAATTACCTTTGCGCCTCTAAATCATTATCTGGAGTCTTCGGCGGGGTGATGTTAGTGGAACTTTCATCTTCAGTCGCTGATGATGAACGTCGTAAGCGGTCTGGTGCGTCTCCGGAGTCATGTCTTCGCTTGAGACTTAAAGGTATCTGGGTAAAGGGTTTCCCTGGTGATAAAGGTTAGTTTTTAGCTGCTTGGTTTTTAAAAATGGTTGAAAATTAGAACTATTCGAATTTGTAAAATTTTGGGAATAATACATTGTACAGATTGTACCGATATTTTCATCTGATGATTTATAAGAGTTGTTAAAACGAATAGAAAGCAGTTGAATTGTTGAATATAAAGTATTGTTGTCCTGCAACTGGTATCTTTAAGATAGTTGATTTTAATTAGTAACTTGTGTCCGCTTTTCAGGCATACATATTACGTTAATACAGTGAGACATTTATTTGTTTACATGATTTATATTCGAAATCAATAATGATACACAAGGATAGGTATTTAAAATTTAAATATCTAAAATAAGTCGTAAAATTTCTATTAAAATATGGCGCGATAAAATAAATCATACATTAAAGGTTGTCATCTAATACCTACTAATTTAAATTCATCAGTTTTTCTTCAATAACATTAAAATTAAATTAATAAAACATGTATCGGTATTATTACAACATGCCATCGAATCCGCAAACGGATATGAATACATCATTATAATTTAAATAAAAACATACATCATTGTCACTTACCTTGAAGCGCTTCCAACGCCCTGATTTGCCCACTTATGGCATCAGCCACTTCGTTAGATGACAACCCGTAAATCCCAAGTAACTCTTTCATAGTATTCATTGCATAATCCCTTAAAATCCTATTCGCTGTGTCACCATTCTGCTGACCCTCCATCCCTTCTTGGTTCTCCCTATCATTCGAATTAATATCCTTATTTTCATCAGAATCAGAATCCCGTCTCCGCGGAGGAGAATTCGTTTTAATTAGCTGCGATATAGCAAAAGGATTTTTGGCACAAAACGTCTTATTCTGGAGATTGTTGAAATTCAACACCGTCCTCTCTTTTTCGCCGTCGGTCATTTGTAAACTATGTATGTACGATCTCTGGAACGTGTCCACCTTTTTCTCTTCCGACAGTCTGTTCTGGTAATCTATGTTCTCATTGGAATCTGTACTTAATCGCCTGCTGAGATCCACAGCGCCTCCCTTGAGTAGGCTGAAGTTCTTAACGCCTATTTTCAAATAACTGTTGTCTTCAGCGTTGTCTGGTGTTGTTCTGTCGTTTCCATTGACAGGACTTTGTATATCACAGTGCTCGTTGGATTCGTCTGAGAAAGTGCTAGCGTTGGGCGCGCATCTGGGCTTGAAGTTCTTTCTTTTGTTGCGTTTGGGCATGTTGTAGTAGGGGGACATGTCGGTGCTGTGCTCTTCCTGGTTGTCGTTGGTCTCTGCCCAGGAGGCTCCATGGAGGTAGAGGGGCTCTTCGGGAGCTGGCTGGAGACGCTCATGTACAGATTCTTGATGCGCTGCCATGGTAGTCATCGCTCTCTCTCACACGACCCGAGACCGACCTGCGACAATCAAACAATCAAATTTGAATTCAACACTTTATTTACAATAATAATGATTCATTTTGTTTCGATATAAATGGAGACAATGTTGAATTAACAATAGTCTTTTGTTGGCTGAGATTAGCTGAATACTGTGCGATGTTATGATTCGCTTTTAAAATGTTAACGTTGTTTATTAAATAATGTATTTGTATCGATTTCGGTTCCTGTTGCTAAGCTTGAATGAGAATTTCATTGTATTGATGAGAAAGAACATATCACTCGAGAGGTTAAATTTAAAAGATCAAAGGTTAAGATTTTTGTTTAACTTTATTGTAAAACTATTTACTTACCAAGAATAAATATTTTTATATCCAGTTACATCTTTTTTGGCCGAATAAATATATATTTCAGTCTTCTAATACAGCCGCAAGTGTAACATCTGAAACAAAGAATAAATAAATTATAATAATTGAAAATAACGATTGTTTTTATATTGTAGAGGCGTCTATAAGCATCTAAGTATATTTGAATTGCTGTTATTACATTTCTAAAGATATACAGCCGTACAAATAAAAACTTGCTTATTCAAACCTTATGCAATGAATACATATGATAAGAATAAATAAAGAATAAGGATGTCATAATTTCTTACAAATAAATTTGGAATAAGGTCGATGTAACTATGCTCACGCTATGCAATAGGCGCGAAGCGGCAACGTAGCAATTCATTCACAAAATTATGAAAAACATTGAAATTGTCTACGGTTAATAGCATATACAGACGCTCCGATTTGGTTGGTGCCAACCATCCGACCACGACCAAATCGGAAAGTGTAGAGAGCGGTCGGTCCGACATAATTATTATTAATATTGGTTTGACGTGGTCGGATGCGCCGGCTATACCGACCAAACCAACTTCCTATCCGATCCAACCAAATTGGAACGTTTGGAAGCTTTGTTCCGACCAAATCGGCTCATTCCATAGAGTAATATAATATAGGTAATTGGCTCATTCACATTCGCAACGCCGCCGTTGTAGGACGTCAACATGAACGCCGAGGGAGTTACGGTCACCGAACGTGACATATTAATAAAATTACTGGAACTATATAAAGACTTTCCCTGTTTGTGGGACTTAAGTAACAAAGATTACGCAAATAGAGATGCCAGAAATCAAGCGTATTTTATTATGTTAGAAGTATTAACAACTTAACTGTCCAATGAGTCACATATGACTCATGGTGAACTTTTGGAATAAGTTCGTGAGTCACAGGTGACTCTTTTTTCAAGAATCTTTGGGATATATTTTTGTTATGAACGTGGAGTGATATACTAAATATAATTACGTGAACGTGTGGCGAAAACCCTAACCTTCAAGAAATTGAAATAAATTTTCGCAAAAGTTTTATACATTATCTGTGGTAGGTACTAAGGTAGGTAGGTGTGTGTATCCTATTTGTTCGAAATAAAACAAAAAATACAGTGAAAAGGAAAACGTTTTATTATGAAAAGTTTGTTTGTAAGTATTATTAGGAGAACCAATCAACACATAATATTATGTTTTTCGTTGTAGCAATATAAACAAAATGCTTTTTTACATGTTTTGCACTCTGTGTGCCCTTGTTTAGCTTTTCGAGCCAACTGCCCTTGAATTTTTAATTTTTCATAGCAACCGGTACATCTCTTTCGAACTAACTTATTGTTTGTAGTATTACGCGGAATTTCTTGAAGACTATGGCCAGGAGATGAACTAGAAACTGGAGATCTGGGAGTCAGAGAAAGCGAAAGTCTTTGAGGCACGTTATTTTCTGTAGTTCTTGCTGCTGGCCCTAGAAAATGTCGAACTAAATGTTCTTGTACTTGCAAAACAGACAATTTAGGACATCCTGATGCCAAATCATTGTAAATGCACCTAGCATTTATTACAGCAACTTGAAATAAAATATCAACAGCGATTTTTTTGTACCAAAAAAATCGCTGTTGATATAATATATAGGATAGTTTGTTTGGCTTTTGCGTAAAGGAGAGTGAAAGGATGCTAGTTGGTCCGAAATATCTATACCTTTTGCTTCATTATAGTCTATTATAACGTCGGGTTCATCAAATTCGGTTCGTCGGGTCATCAATCAAGTTTTATTGTCTATACTTGATGTGTACACATATGACTCATTGAACTTGGAAAAAAAAATCTTTTATCCCACGCTTATGCTCATATATGAGGCTTAAATATAAATTGAATAAAATAAATAAAAACAATAACTATTTTTATAAAATATAATTTACTAAGACAATGTGAATGTTTTTTACCCTAATAGAAAAAAAAACTGATGGACGTGGGCTAGTGTTATTTTGTATTGTATGGGGACAGTTAAGTTGTTAAAAAAAATTGACAGTGCGGCTACATTAAAAACCTTAAAAAATAAGTTGTAAGAGCCGCATATGACTGTAATTTTCTCTATTTCTATAGTAGAATTTAGCCCATTCTCTTCGTACTATGGTCAACTGACATATTACTCTATGGTCAACTGACAGCTGGAAGGCCAACCGTCGGACAATCTGTAGCAATGTTGGAATGGTTGCCATGTCGGTTCCAATATGGTTGGCACCAACCGAATCGGAGCGTCTGTATATGCTATAAGCCTTGGTGCTGTCATTTTGACGCTCGTTTGACTTCGTCGAATTTGTTGTGAAGTTTCATCATACATTGTTCTGTTTATTTATTTTTTAAATATTTATTTGAAATAATTTAAATATATCCTTAAATATGCAAGCAAATGAAAGAGAACGCTATCCAATATCCGGAGAACAGAAGATAAACCCACCTTGAGATAGAGAGTTGCCAAATAACTGGTACTCAAAACATACAACTCCAGGCTTAGAAGATTTATATTTTCAACGAAAGTTTATATTATTGTGATAAGTTTAGAAATTAGAAAAGTGTTTTATGTATGTATGGTTTGGCGCATGTCGTAAATAAATAAATTATTATAAATATCAAAAGGATTTTTCATAATTTCGTATATTTTGACATTTCATACAAAATTTTCCATTTCAATAGGTACGTAATGAAATTATTAATTTGCTCAACTTTTTCTACTTCTCGTATTACTCTCATTGCTATTATCTCAAATTTAGATTGAAAATTGGTTCTAAAACTTGTAAAACACAGCACAATGTATTAAAAGATAGCTTATTACTCAGTTATGTCAGACTTATACTAGGGTGGTAGCCGGAATAAGGACGAAATAGCATTAGTATGAATACTTATTACGAAGTTATACTAGGTTTCATTTATTACGTGTTTATTTGTATGATTTTTCCTTATTCTTAGTTTATTCTTTTCATAAAATGTTATAACTCGTTTATTTGTACGGCTGATATTGTTTTATACAACCATTTCAGTTATTTCTCATGCAATCTTTCAACCAATTTTGAATCGCACAAATCTATCTTACTTATATAACATACCTAGTTTATTAACATTTTGCGAAACTCAACTAAGTCCTACTATCCTACTAATATTATAAATGCGAAAGTTTGTGAGGATGTGTGTGTGTTTGTTACTCTTTCACGCAAATTATACTTAACCGATTACAATGAAATTTAGCACACATATAGAGGGTAACTTTGATTAACGCATAGGATAGGTTTTATCCCGGAAATCCCACGGGAACGGGAACTATGCAGGTTTTCCTTTGAAAACGCGGACGAAGCCGCGGGCGGAGATCTAGTAAAACATGAATGACATTTACATTTTTTTCCATCTAACAAGAACATGATAAATATAATCGAATCTAAAATATAAATACATTAATCAAAAAAATAAACCCAAACTTCGCGGAAACAGCACAGTCTGACGTAACTCCATAATTTAAAAATAATGATACAAAAAAAGCGTACACGCATCGATCAACTACGAAATTAATTATAAAGATCTATTTTCGAGAAAACGAGATCGCCCGCGGCAAAAACTAGTATCATGACGAAATTTGTGTTGGACAATTGCTTATTAGTTAGCGGCCTTGATATGAGTACATGTCGATAATGTGTACGATTACCCTAAAATTTATGTGGCGGTTTTGTGTACGTTAACCCTAAATAAGTTTTAAAGGCTTGTTAGAAATAAGCGTATTTTTGGTTAAAGTGATGAAATTAATCGTGTTATAATCGTTTAATTATAGTGTTAGAATTTATATAAATTAAATGATATTAATTAGGAGCGAAACTAGAGCTTTAGATTAATTATTGGAAATTGACTCGTTGAGATAACAAGATAAGTTATTAAGTGATTAATAACGATTTCTTATATGAATAAATAGGAACAGGAGAATTATAATCATACTGCAGTTTAAAGAATTGTTTAATGTTATTTATATACATACATGTATAAATATAAATAACATTAAACTTTTTAAAATTATTCTTATACATACATGAATATTTAGAAAAGAAGATAAATTATTAAGTATTTAATGAATACTGTGTCTCTTGTAGGTAATTCTCGGTCTAGTTAACTACAGGATACTTAGCTTTATTAACATAATATAGGGTTCTTTTCACTTTTCATTTCTAATAAGGAGAAACCGGGGTACACAACTAGTACATATTTTATTTCTTTAACATGTTTTGTTGGTGTTTAAGCATATTAGATTTACTAAGAAACGCAATAGCGGTATGTAAGTATAAAAATCGAGAAAATAATACGATAACGTCGTGAAAAAAAAACAACAAAAATCCACAAACTTTTTGTTATACTCAACAAATCGTGTTTCTCGGAAACTATCGAGTAAAAAATGATGATTTGTGTATTCAATGTTTACAATTGTTTATTTCACTAGTTCTTTTCCTGATGTTGTGCGTAATGTATTGAAATTCGTAATTTTGTAATTTTATATTACAACTATCTTTCCGCCCGCGGCTTCGCCCGCGTTTTCAAAGAAAAACCCGCATAGTTCCCGTTCCCGTGGGATTTCCGCCATAAAACCTATCCTATGTGTTAATCCAAGTTACCCTCTATATGTGTGCTAAATTTCATTGTAATCGGTTCAGTAGTATTTGAGTGAAAGAGTAACAAACACACACACACACACACACATCCTCACAAACTTTCGCATTTATAATATTAGTAGGATCATACTGACGAGCTGTTTGTCCCGGCTATTAATTCTTATTTGAGATAAAAAAAATATAACCTAGGGTTTTCTCGGTAATGATGTAACTTTCAAGTGATGAAACCATTTTTTAAATTGATTGTGTAGTTTTTGTCTTAAATCGTAACCAATGAACAACAAATTCAAATCCTCACATGGATTTACTTATAGTTTGTTTAAATGTTATAATTATTACATATTAGGTAAAACATACTCTAAAAACATTCAAACTTATACGTGGATTCTTAAGAATAATAATATTATAACCACTAAGCCACCGGTTAGCAAAAATTACCTTTTCAATGTCCACTAAAATATTGGACACAATTATCGACTATTTCATCACTAGCCGACTGGTTTAGATCGACATATCGATACGTACATCACTACAACATCGACTTACAAATGTCAACATGTCACATAACTAGATATCGACGTTGAAACATTGAAGCAATATTTCTGAGAAATTTTAAATTATTTTATTTTGTATAATTTTTATAAATCTATTGGAATTTTGATTAATTTGTTTTGTTGCTTGGCTTATTTGTACTTGAGAGTAAAATCTATACTAATACTAGCGGCCCGCCCCGGCTTCGCCCGTGGTACATATGAAAAATAGATGTTGGCCGATTCTCAGACTTACCCGATATGCACAGAAAATTTCATGAGAATCGGTCTACCCGTTTCGGAGGAGTATGCAGACTAACATTGTGACACGAGAATTTTATATATAAGATTATAAACACGCTAATCTCAGGAACTACTGGTCCGATTTAAAATTATTTCGGTGTTAGATAGCCCATTTATCGAGGAAGGCTATAGGCTATATATCATCACGCTAAAACCAACAGGAGTGGAGCACTGCGGGTAAAACTGCAGGGCACAGCAAGCATATAAATAATTAATCTCTCAAAGATCGAAATCTATCCAATTTTCTTCCACTGTTTTCACAAGCAAAGCTCTATTTTACAAATCCACATATATTTATCTCATCACACATAATCAATAAGTGAAGGAATCGTCCTCCACACGGCGGCCATCTTGAAAAAATTAATAAAACGAGCGCGTAATTTTTCTTTATTGTTATTATTGAATATTGTTCCAGCAAGGTTGCCGCGAAAAAGGCGCGTTTGTCATTTATGGCGGACTTATGGATTTATATTGTAGCCGTGTACTTTAATTACGGACCGCGTAATGTTTTTTATGGTAACAAATTATGCTTGGATTATTCGCTTGCTTTTATACCGTGACTTCGCTTTCGTAAAAGTTTTCTTCTGTCGTTTACAACATTTTTTTTTTTACGACAAAACGATAATCTTCTTAAGAAACATTTCATTCATCTACCTTCTATATATTCTTGTCTCCTTAATCTTTCTATGTAGAAAAATTATCGAAATCGATTCAGCAATATAGGTGACACTTTAATATAAGTTTAGATTCGTTAACACTAAGTATATAATTTAGGGTAAGATAGAGTTCCTAAAAAATACCAAAAAATTGTAACTTCAATAAGTTCCCATTTATCTACTATTACATCAAAATTGGTTCAAATCTGTGCAGCAATTTCTGATAAGGAATTATAGTTAAATATTCAGCTTCAATTTCATTGTAATAACTATTAAGATATTTTTATTATCAAAGTTTTAATTCCGAGTAAGAAATCGCGTATTATATTACGTTCAACTGCTTCGTGGATTTGTGCGTAGGTGGTATTGTATACTAGTGTTAGTGTATGGCTTTGTTTGGAATTTCATAAGTACCTACCGTAATGTAATATAAGTAGGCTTTAAGATATTATGTTTAATAGTGGCATTCGTATATAAGCTTAATGTGTCGAAACAAAATAATTGATCAATAAGTAATAAAAAAGTAAACTACATATCTAGATTTTTCATAAATACTTACCGTATTATAAAATCATTGAGGTCTTTGTGATTAAATTGAGGAAATATAATTAAATCATTTTAAGACATTGCATTTTCCATACAAACATGTTAAAAAGTAATTATATAAAGCTAAAACAAAATCAGCTCTTATACTACTTATATCAAGATAAAATAAGTAATTACTCAGGCGCTGAACGCGCAAATTTCAATATAATATTACAATAACAAAGTCGACAGATTCTCGGAGCATTCCTCTAACAAATATTGTGTGTATCCAGTTACATAAACAAAAGGTCTGGTAACGACGCGTTCTTCAATTTTAAACAATGATTTATCCATATCAACATTTATTATCTGTTGCTAGGAATGTTAAACGAGAAATACAGATTATACACATCTCGCTTCACATCTGGCTGAATTATAAAACATACAAATAAAGATCCTGGTCGAAAACAAAAAAAGCAACGCGGTAGTCAGCCAGAAAAAGGAATTAAAATTCAAATAAAGAACGGATTCCTTAAGATAATGCTTATTCATTCCACATTTAAAATCAAATTTTCAAATAAAGGCGAGGCTGATCGAGCGCGATAGAGCGGGATGAGCGTATTTATTTTGAATACGTAAAAAAGAGATAAATAGCTTATTATGATTGACAGCTGAGAACGGTTAGCCTTGAAATATTTGAAACATTATATTATAAAGTACACTATCTTTGGCGGACACACGTGCAGTGCGGTCTTTAACACGGAAAGCTTTGAGCAAGTTTTTGTAATTATACAACTGTTTCCACCCGGACTTTAATACACTTTCCTTGTATTGAGATTCTTATTATTCCTTTAAAATACTAAAGTATATGCTAGAATTATTATTCTAATACTAAAAATAAAAGCTTTCTAGATTTTTAATGCTTAACAGAAATTTCTACCAAATTGCCATTGTAATGAGTAATTTTCAATTATTTCTTCAAGATTCAACATTAAAATATTAATTGAATAAGAGGACCGTTCCGCTCGTGTGTACCCCTCATTACCCGTATGTATAATGGCGGCGGGCGCTAGATATTCGTTTTTAGAAACGTCGAGTTTCTCCGGAACACGTTTTAAATCATATTTCGAACGTTTTTGATTTAGATCGTTGACTTTTTAATTCTTACTTTGTAACATGTAACATGTTTTGTGCCAGTTTTTTAACGTTCTACGAGCGAGTAATTATAGATGTTTTCAAATTTGGAATTCGCTGTTAATAATATTATAATAATTTGTGTACGCCCATTGTCTTTTAACGTTTAGTTACGTTTGAGATAATAGTGTGTTAAAGTTTGTCTAAACTAGACATTATGCGTATAATCGTAAACTAAGTAGTCATTACGCGTAGCATTTCTACGTCGTAGCATAGAGCTTTCGCTCTGATGTTTTTTTACACAATTCTGAATTCATAATAATTTTTAATTCAATACAAATTGTGAATAAAACAAGAAATTTCTTTATAATTGATAAAGCGTCCGTGCCGAAAACCGGATCCAATCTATTAGGTGTCAACTTGGTCGTGTCGTATCACGTAGAGCGGTAAAAAGTCGAATCGGTCACGCTGGCTGTAAATGTAATCTTCGTGCGTATGATCTGTTTATTTTATGATCATTTTTGTTTTAATTTAATTATGGTTTATGACCGTGTGTTTGCTATTATTGTTTATAGTTAGTTAGTTAGTCATAGACGCGTTTTATTGAAGAAGTCGACTTAGATTTTTTAATATCTATTTCTACAAATATGTAATATAATTTTTACATGTAAGATAGGTACATTATTTGTAAGCATATATTTTGTACTTATTAGTTATTTTAATTAAGCAATTAGACTTTTGAATTTCATACGAAGCCTTTTCAAACAGCCATATTACATTATTCCCATTAATTCTTTAATTGTAAATTAATTAGCGTAAGTAGGTACTCATAAGTTATAGCCTAATTTAAATAACAAAATATCGTCAACCATAAAATATCGTACACACATCGTGCACTATAAACGCCATAACACTAAATCAACACATCACAAATTTTATTCACAATACGAGCTTGAATATTCAAACGCCTAATCTGTTTTATCGGCGAGTTTACGGCCTATAATGATCACTTGTGTCGTACGATACAATGACGTGTTCCAATTTTGAATTCTCTTCGATTTACGAAAGTGAATCGAATTCTGTTTGAATTTGGAATTTTAAATTCGATTTTTGAAATTTATTGCCAATGATTTCAATTTTAGAATTGGATTCAAATTTGTTTGCTCTATTGTTGGTTGTTTATTTTTGGGATTATAAACATTTTTACTATGTTGTTACTAATAAAATAAATTACTCGTGTATTTTAAATTGATCCTATTATGTGAGAACATGTACAAACAGTTGTTAAAGCAATAAATATGAAGTATCTCAATCGAGTATCATATACGTAATTAAATTTAAGTCGCGTGGGCAGTCTTATCTATTTTCCACATGAATTAATTTAAAAACAGCAATTTTTATTATAAATTACATCGCCGCCGGCGTTGTTGAAACACGTGGGTGAAGGAATTTGGAAGTTTGATTAATAATAATGTAATACCTACTTAATTGTTTTAACACATTTAAATCTGTTTTATTTAACACTATAGCTTTCCGCCCGCGGCATCGCCCGCGCAGTCAAAGATAAACCCGCATAGTTCCCGTTCCCGTGGGATTTCCGGGATAAAACCTATCCTATGTCCTTTCTCGGGTATCAAAATATCTCTATACCAAATTTCATGCAAATTGGTTCAGTAGTTAAGGCGTGATTGAGTAACAGACAGACAGACAGAGTTACTTTCGCATTTATAATATTAGTATGGACTAGCTGTGCTCCGCGGTTTCACCCGCAGTGCTCTGCTCCTGTTGGTCTTAACGTAATGGTATATTATAGCCTATAGCCTTCCTCGATAAATGGGTTATCTAACACCGAAATAATTTTTCAAATCGACACCCGCATTGCTCTGCTCTTGTTAGTCTTAGCGTGACGATATATAGCCTATAGCCTTCCTCGATAAATGGGTTATCTAACACCGAAAGAATTTTTTAAATCGGACCAGTAGTTCCTGAGATTAGCGCGTTCAAAGAAACAATCTCTTCAGCTTTATAATATTAGTATAGATTTATAACGTTCAAACATCACAATAATAATATTTTGTTACTTGTAAGTTGTAAGTCATAGTTTAGTTCGTATATCGTGATGATAGTATAACGAAGTACTGGACAATGAGAGAAACGTGAAAATTATACAAAACGATGACACAATTATAGAACATAACGATATTGCAATAAATATATTATTATTCCGCATACGTTGCTAGATGCACGTCCGTCTGTCAATCGTGTCCTTAGACCTATTCCTACATGCGTGTTTAATATAGGAAAAGTTTGTTTGTTTGTCCAGTGCAATAACTGGAATTATTGAAGTGCTAGTGTTACAGATTGAAGGTCTTTTCACACACGATTTGTGAGCTTATGATATCAACTAGCCACTGCAAGTATAATGTTCATATAATTTAATATTATGAACTTATTAAAAATGTCAATTCTTAAAACAATCGTTCGAAATTTAAATATAATAGAATTTAATTCAAAACTCAAAACATCAAATCACATCCGTCATTCTTATAATAATTGTACTTCGAAAATCGAATCCACATTTCAAAATTCGAACGAACCATAGACGAAAGGAAGCGTTGACATAAAAAGCTTTGTCTATGCGCACCATAAACAATGCTGCTCAATATTTATATAACACAGCACCAGGAAGGCCGGTTTACTTCGAACTGTCATTAAATTCCCAACACTTTTCTGATTATAATTCATAAATTTCCGGCGCTACACATTGTGATACAGATCACGTGCACACACACACATTCCTATAGACACACTCTTGGCCATTTCTATTTAATAGTGAATAGTAAGCTTTCATTGTTATATGGATTAATTGATTTGGTTATGGATTATATTGAATGAAAATATAAGTAGCTACATCTACCTTTTGACTATTATAACATTGTTTTCAAGTAAGAAATAAGAAAGGTTAATAGGTACATGGAAAAATAAAATATAAATATTACATGTGAAAAAATAGAGCAAAAATTAATTAAAATAATAAAAACAAAGGCGGTAGTTTTCAGTTCAAGTGTTTGTCTTTTAAAGCTTGTTGAAAAGCTTCTTACCGCGAAAGGCTGGTATTTCAGGATCGTCTTCATAACCACTCATATTCAGTTACATACAATTCTTCGTATATAAACTATATTTATATTATACAATGTTATTAAAATCTGTTAGTTACCTAAGCATACCTAATTAGGCTACATATGACAGTTACAAGGCGTGGCCTCTAATATAAGTACTGTGACACACGGACGCACAGCGAGACGGTAATTCTCCTTTGTATGCTAATAGAAAATTATCTAGTCTTGAAATTGTAATCTTGGAGCTTGCACGGAATTTCTTCATCATACGTTGCTTGTGTGACGTCGTTTTTATTCAGTTTTGAATTTGGAACGTAAACGCGTTCGAAGTTTGAATGTAGTTCGAAATTCGAAAATTATTCATTCTTGTGATATAATAGGTTAAATTTTGAATTTTTGAATGGTTTAGATTGAAAAGATTATATTTGGAAAATAATCGTTTTGAATTAAAATTATTTCTTTACAATATTACATATTTTAAACTTGCTATTTTATTTTCGTTTCTCATTATATTTAAAACATTTATTATACACATACAATCTAAGTTAGCCATCAAAATAATTGATTGTTACGTACTACGTCTAGTTTTATTTATTTCTAGGTCAGCAATGAATTGGCTTTCATTAAAACAAATTTGTTATTACGCAAAAACTTGTTTAAAATTCTGGATCTATTAGAAATTCTATTACGATTTTTGCAAAATAGATAGTTCTTGTAACAAAAATTGCTAAAGCTTCAAATTCCAATAAGTATTACCTAAGTAGAGATCAAGCTAAAATGGCAACACTTAAGTAACGATACGTAACAAGAATTCCATTTACCAAACAATAGCACACACGATTCCAAATTCAAATTTTAAACTTAAAAAAAGAACATGCGGCCGCGAATTTCAAATATGGAACGCATTCTATTCTGATTTCGTATTCTTAATTCGAATTCAATTATTATTTTCAATTATAATATTTAAGAGCTTCAGAGTTCAGATATTAATAAAAATTACCGATACCAACATTTAAGTGGAACTAATTACATACCGGTTCGTGAAATACGCAAAAACAATTAATAAATTCATAGCTTATCCTTACTCGGAAATAAAATCTTTTTATACACATACACATATAGATTAAATACGTTTAATCTCAGTTTAAGTTTATTAGGTACTTTATAAAACAGTAAAAAACAAAGTTCATCGACCTTCAAGTGGGTACTTGACGCTTTTATGAAGAAAACACTCGAAAATGCATAACTATTTTCATAATTACACACACATGCGTACGCTGTGAACCATCTTTATTCGATCTTATACCTTTATTGAATATTTTTAATGGATCGTAGAGATAAGTTCATAGACAACATAAATATATTGACGGTGCTTTTTAAAACAATCTTGAATTGTTACTTTTGGTGCTAAGAAATATAATTGTTATTAACGACAAGGCGGGTTTTAAATTGTAGCAAATAACTACTTATAAAACATTCCATGGTAAATATACTTGCTAGGTACTTGATAAAACAAAAGTAGGTCTCTATCAATATTCTATATTTGTATAAAGGTAATGTTACGCGGAATCGAATAAAATATAGCATAAAAATAATTGCTTATTGTTTAGTCTATGGAAACTTTACTGGCAACACGCGCGCAACAGGAAAGAGAACTCGTTCCACATTCAAATTGGTAAGGAATTTGAATACGCGATTGTCATTGGTTGACAATCAATCATTATAGTTTTTGAATTTCGAATTCCACGGCATACGTGATGTACCTATTATCCGATTTGAGTGGACGTGTCTGATGTTTGAGATAATTGAAGCTATTCGGTTAACGAACGCAGTAATTTAACTACTTTCTATTGAAATTGATATACGTACTTTCAACACTCATTAGTTTTTAAATTAAGCATAATTTTCATAGAAATATGTAATCCTTCTCTCATACGAAGTTATTTTTGATTGAAGTTCCCATTAACTAAGAAAAATTTTATCGTGATTTTTTATGTTATTAAAAAATTAAACAGCGTAGTACGGTACTCTTTTATTGGTTTTAAACTGTTGTTTTTAAAATCGAATCTTGTACTTCGAACAAGCCAATGGGCAAACACTTGAAAATTACCATTTTTCGGCCACAATGTTGACACAAACGATTTAGTTGACTTCACTAAGAGTGTATGTTTCTAAGTGTTATTATGTTAAGTTAAATAAAGTTGTCAAATAGCTGAGTGTACTTTCTTCAAATCACCCATGAATTTCCATAATTATTATACCTACAAATAGCACAAGAAAAATATTGAAGAAACACAAACGAATAACCGTTATTTTTAAGCTATTGCATACCTTTTATCTCAGACTTTGAGCGCGGCGACCGAATGTAAAAATTCCGTAACGAAAAAACCTAACACCTCTCACTCCAACCGGAACAGCGATGCGATGAGAGCATTGCATAGGCAATAGCTTTACCGCGGCAGTCCTCGAGTGCCACACGTATTTTTGAAGTGAAAACTTCTTTAGCGGCGTTGAGCACTTTTTCTGTAATGGGTATAAAATCTTAAACTCGCGTCAGGACACGTGACCTGATCGAAAAAGCGTAAGACGGATGGATATCAAACATGCTCAACGTTAATAATCAAGTTTTCACTTCTGCCGGCACTCCCGGAGTGCAACCCGTCTTTTTTACACGCTTTATATTAGCTTCACCTGTATGTTTGTTTGTTTGTAACCGACTTCTTTGGGCGCGATTTTGACCCACTTTAAATGGCCAGATTTCATTCAAACTTTGTAGATTTATTGAGGACCGATGACAATACACTAATTTGATAAAATTTTCTATTTTTTAGTTCGGTTTTCTATAAAAAGCGTGTTTTTTAGTTTTTTTAAACTATTATTATTATTTTGTGTCTGAGGGTAAATCGAAAAATACAATTATCTTCATCAAAACCACGAAAAATACACGTTTTCCACAAAAAGTATAGAAGGTAAGTAAGTATAATTTATTTCGAAATCGGAATTGATCTATAAATACAAGTTAGAAGCAAATTACACACTTGAAAAGATCACATAATCGTATTTTTGATTCACACGAAACTTGTCTTATCTCGACATCTTATGGCGCGTGTATACTCTCGTTAAATTTTAAGATGTAATTTTTTATAGGGATTTAAAAAAATGTGTATTTCCGAAGTGAATCTTCTAAAATTTCAAGTTCGCGTCATGGCAATATCGTCACGTCATGGAGTAAGGCGACGACTTTGGTATCTTTGAATATTGCCACAGAAGTTTCATTTCTGATACGTGTGCTCGGCACACAAGTTTTTTTTTTTGCTTTTTCACCCTGCTTTTCGGATATTCGATTTTTTTACTAATTGTATCTAAAATCTATTAATTATTTTAAGTTATTCCTGTACTTAAAACAATATTTAATAGTTTTATAGTAAAACGATATCAGCTCTTATGGGAGTTCAATAAGAATGTATCGTAAATGAATGGAAAACATATTCTAAAATCTAATCGATTTAAACTGTCTTGCATTTTCGTGTTAAAGACTTGATCAATTGCCTCGTCGAGAGTGTGAACGTAACCTAACTTTACATAAACGCAATAACAGTTTTAGTCAAATTTCTATGACGTTATGTAGACCACTTGTACCGTAACTGCCTCGGGCAAAACTGCTCTTTTTTGTTGAAACTTCTTAGTCGATAAATGTGGGTAATAATAGGAAATATCGGAGCATTGGAAGTTAATAATCAATAAGGTAATTACGGTTTGCCAAAGGATGGAATGATTTTACGAAATTGGCATGTTTTGAGACAAATGTTGATAAAAATGTCATCTTGTGAGGTGTAAGTGTTTATGATTAACCGCGTTTTAAATCCGTTAAAATTATTTTTTTAATAAAAAAATAGTTTATTGTCTTACTTTATTGTGGCTTGAATAGCGCACTTTTAAACACATATGAAACAAATCTTAAAAATGTCTTATAATCTCGATGCCCTACAGTGATAACTAAAATTGTTACAATTACAAACAAATTGTAAAACATTAATTATTATGAGTTATGTAAATGTATTGTGGAATATATTTTACACATCGACCTTATCTTGGAGACAAAAATCTATATTCGCAACCGCCGCAAGCGCAGTCGTGTTCTAAACACGTGCTGTGTATGGTCAGCAAAAAAAAATAGATTAAAAATATATTGATTCACAAATATCTTTTTTGTTAACGGTCATTTTTTGCACACCGTACCTACACGTGTGGGTAATGTCAAGTTTTTAAGTTTGATGAACTTTTCCGACTCATTAGCAATTGTGACGTCAGAGTATGTGTCAATTACACATTATATCCGGTAATTGTAATCAGATCAAATTTAAATTAGATATTCGCAACTTATAGAACTGGAATATTATGACGAAAATATCGTTGTGTATATTTTAATCGAAAAACTTGATTATAAATACAATACAGCATCTGTAGATATGACATGATTATTTTAATTGTAATATTGACATGATTTTAAAAGAGCAACTATAGAGATTCTTGCCGGTTCTTCTCCATACTTGCTTTCCGAATCGGTGGTAAATGTTAAACAATGTTATGACGATTCAAAAAGGCCTTCATAAGAAGACTAATTGAATAAATAAATGTTTGAGTTTGACAATTTCTTTAGCAATCAATACATGTAAATGCGTGAATAAACTCTTGAAATAAATAGATCTACCGGTCCTTTAACCTCAAAATTTTTCATATACATTACCCAATGACCAGGCCGATCAGCAGATAAAACAGATTATACTTTCGAAACGTGACAAATCCGCTATCATAGATCATAACAATATACAACATCAACATACGTCGAGCCGATCGATGGATTTAATTGGTTGCGCAACCAACCGGTGTTTCTTTGTTATGAATTCTTTGACGCTTATCCGAATTAGGTATTGTCTATGGCATTAATTTGAATGATGGGATTAGAATGGCGCAATTTTTGAAAATGGAATTCGACTCGAATTGAAAATGGAATTCGAAGCTCATCGTCCGTTCTTAATTCGAAATTTGAAATTGTTAGAATTCGAGCTGTGGTAAGATTCTTTTTTTAATTAGTAATGGAAAAGAAATCATTCCAATTTCGAAAAAATATCAATCACATTTAATTAAGAAGCCCAATTTCTAAACGAGTCAAACAAACTTTGTCATCCGAGCACAATTGATTATCGAATCGACGCATTATAAGATAATAGACCGGATTTTTGAGCAATGAAGTAGCTGACGGTACCTTATCATAGTCGTGCATCAGATTTGTATTATTTTGAGAAGTAATTATTAATGTTACTCGCTTACCGAATTTCGCTTCGTCCCTCACTACGCAATCTAATGAATAGTGATGTGATGATATCGATAAATGCCTTCGTAATTATTACTGGTTTTATTATATTTGAGGTCGATACTCAGATTGTATGTATCTGTGTAGCAATTTATTTTGTTTATTATGTTCTATTTTTTCTGGTTTCGATGAACGATAGATAGTGCGGATTACATTTTTCTGATAGGTTTATAATCGGAAATATCTAATAAATATCATGGTCATCGTCAGATCAAAGCAGATACCTGGAATAACTATAGAGATACAATAATTTTACTGTTTGACATTCTTCCACGTTTCCCAAAGCAAGTAATTACGAAATTGCGGTTCAAGTCATTGAGAATGATATCAAAAAACGGAAATTTGCTTTAATTGAAGCCAGCTCGAGGTTGTCTATTACTGGCATAACAAAGCGTTAAAAGTAACGATTTCGATGAAATAATTCCCGACCACAATATGGAACTAAATTTAGAGAATTTCGCGGCAGTTTGCATCCCGCAGCCCGGTTCAGCAGGTACGTACATTCAACATAATAACCAGCAGAAAAACGTAGACGATGATTTCTGTAAAGAATCCAAACCGATCGTCCATTTCATTCGGAACACCGACGTAAATTTGACAAAAGTATTTTATGAACGTATAAATTCGAAATGTCGGA
Organism: Colias behrii; assembly: GCA_029959065.1. Taxonomy (NCBI): domain Eukaryota; kingdom Metazoa; phylum Arthropoda; class Insecta; order Lepidoptera; family Pieridae; genus Colias; species Colias behrii. The sequence continues at coordinate 1,196,133 of JARWMC010000026.1, forward strand.
ACGTCATCGCATCGGTACACTTAACTACACAATGTTTCGGGGAAGCGACGACTTTTTGCCGACTGATCGCAACTTGTTCAATTACAGACAAAATTAATGATTGAGACGCACACACGCACACACGCAGACACACACATGCACAATTAAAGCCAGGATCACACAATAGGATTACATCGCCATAAATGGATCTGTATAACCAGTTATGAACGCTTATGATCCTATAGTTGCCGTTTAACATTTTTGCCCCTTTTGTTTCGAATAGAAATGTGTTCTTGCATTTTAATTCAGGCTTACCATCTTATAGACCCATTCGCCCTTATGCAGCCGACTCTACTGCGTTTAGTGCCTTCCTTTCAATGAAACAATACGTTTTCCGGTTTACGGCCGCGGATTTTTTATGATAATGAATCGTAAAATGCTCAACAGATGTGAATCAGGACGCAAATTGATAAACAAGCATTCGTAGTATATGTATACCGATTTATCATAATCCAAGATAATAAATAAAACGGCACACAGTAACATAAAACCGAACGAACAAAAAAGCGTTTCTCATAAACACGACGCGATTTTGCCTTAACTAGCCATTGTAAAGATATAAAATTACTAAGAAATATCGCGGCCATTTAATACGTCTTTTATTGATTACGGAACGACCGAAGATCATCAAACGGAAGCTCGAAACCGACTTCTAGATAAAATAAATTTTAATAAACCGTCGAGAATACATAAAGAGCGTATCGAACGGGGCACGTTAGAAAAAATTAGGAACAATTCAAATCAAATGTTCGAAATTCGAATTCTCGTTAGAGAGGGACGCCCGTAGGGTTGATGACCCGATGAAATGTCAGCATAACCCCGTCTCACTCATTCCACATATTAATCTATCTGGTTATCTCATTCTATGATGTTGATCTTGATACGTCACATTTTTAATAAACGAACTCCATATGACATGGCGTACGGAAATTCGTCGATGATTAATATGGCCGCCGTGTACGGATACGAAACTAATACTTTGTTTTTAAATGATATTAGAAATATTGATAGTTTCGTGTCGTTGTTCGTGTTGTGATCAACCGATAAACATTAGGATAGAAAGTCAGCTTCGAATACATATAATAAGTAATAACCGATATGTAGGCAGTGAACGTAAACAGTGCTATCTCATGATCTTAGGAAAAAATTGTATTGTAACAAGTTTTCATTGTGAGGCTGATACTAGCTCACTATTGCACGTACCGATATCTTTTAATTAGAACGTTGCTCGCGGAGAGGGACTTTAATAACATAATAATCTTGTCGCCCGTGGCATTTCAAGCTATTACTCGGATCCTCATTTTAATTTTGACATTAATAAGTGTGGCGAACGCGCGGACAAAACAAATGAAAAACGAGCTCCGTGATCCGACAAAAAGCGATGTGTACTAGCACCGCGACCGTACCGGAGCGTTTCATTACATCTCGAATAAAAAGTTCATATATTTTGACGTTTAACAAATCGTTCCTTTTTCAAATCGACCAATGAGACCATTGTGTTCGCTCCTAATGGCGCGTTCCATTTTCAAATCTTATTCTCTTTTCAAATCTCGTGGATTCGAATTTTGAATGTGTTACGTCGGTTACGTTTTCCCACACGTGTATTTGTTAGTTGCAAATAGGTTGATGAATAGTAACTGCGTGGAAGACAATTGTAACATTTTTATTGATGTGGTATCTGTCAGCTCATTCAGCCGCTGACGTCGCTTACATTTGAGATTAACGAGCAAATAAAACGTTTTCTTTTTAATGTGTAATAACGCTTTCATTAATTGTTGATATCATTTGTCTTACTGTGGAATACTTACTATCGAGATAATTGTGTAGGATTTAAACGTTCGTTAATTGGAATAACAAATAGAATATGCGTTTAGTATTTTTTTTTTTTTTCGATAATTTCAAATAGTCAGCAGTCATTATTATATTCCAAAAGTCGTTTAAAATGTGTAAAACAGGATATTACATACTCTTATCTTTCAGTTACAATAACAAATATTAAATATTGAATGAAAAAAAAAGATCAAAAATAATAAATACCAAGGGACATAAGAATTCACAAAGCAAAAAAAATTCTATTTCGAAACCTATTTTAGACTATACACAGTATTTGGCCTATACAATTTTTGTAGGTCATTTATTAGAATTGTATCGATATATTATTTTAATTACATCAGATCGGATCGCCATAATGCTGAAATTGATTAACGACGTATTGTCGATGCGCGTGGGCATATTATTAAACTTTTTATCTAAAAAATGCAATCTTCAGCCAAATGTCGTGTGTACTAGAGTGAGAGATATTGTAAATGTACATCAAAGGATTTTTTAGAAATTCAAGGGTGACCGGGTGGGGCTATGAAATTTGTTTGATTAGTTAAACGTATTTTAGAAGGATATGTGGAAGAAGAAGTGTGATGTATGAATTATTGGAAGTGTAAATAGGGTGAGTGAATAATTATGCACATAATTTTTATTTGAAATTAGGAAGGTTATTATTTTCTTAACTATAATAATGCTGATGGTGTAGCGAAATCAATTAGCCCATGTCATTACAATGTAATAGTTTATGTCATAGTTTACGTAATATACAAAATAGAGTTCACGTTATATATAATAATATTATTACAATACTAGTATAGTTGACGACAAATTCCAATTCGATTCTACTCAATGTTAATCCAAGCAACATTGCGTCCAGTCGTGCGACTTGCGACTTTTAGTCGCAGCGTTCCCTGGCCCCACACTGTCACCCTTTAAAATTGAAGGGCGCGTCCCCAATGTAGTGGGCAACATGGCGTCCGAGATTATAATAACGATTTTAAAATCCCCCTCGAGATTTTTTTTATTTTTAAACTTTTTCGGAAGGGTTGCTGAGTGGACCATGGGGCAGAATGCTCTGGGGTGTATCTTTGGTTTGGCGACATGTTTCGGTTTTTTGGGATTTTAAAATTTGCTAGAAATTATTTTTTATTATTTTTACTTTTTTAATTTTATTTCGGCTAGTTGGAATTTAATAATTTTTCGTATTATACCAATCGTGTTTTGTGATGATTTTCTAATAGGACTAGGAACTCCTTAGTATTGTTACTAATTTAATGTAAATTTTACCGTTTTATTGTAATAAATTAAACACATCGAATCTTAATACATATGTACAATGCTACAATGTTTCACAATATAATTAATGTTTATGTAATACCAGCATGTTTAAATGAAAACAAAGTAATTGTTTACTTTTAAACAAATTCTCGATGTTTCCAACTCTCCATACTACCGTTTTAAAATAACCACAGAAAACTTTTCTCCATAATATTCTTCGTAAACAAGTGTCGAAATCAGTAACCCAAGCTAAAGTGTGTCCAAATTCGACACTAACACGCCCAATTAGGACATAGTAAATCGGCACAATAGCGTCCATTTTAACCAATTCATGAACAAATCCGTACCAATTGTGGCCGCGAGACGCTTTATCAATAAAAATAAAATTCCACCAGGAAGATACCAATTTGTAACCATGTTTCATGATTTACTGCCCCATTATACAATTTTAGACTGTATTTTATAGAACGTTCGGTCTATTTCAGATAATAAGGCAGGATGTGAAGCAATTAGATTTATTCTATTAGCGCAATTGGATTTGTTTATCGAATTTTTACTTTATTGCGTATGTGGTAAGTGCTTTTTTAGAGTACACAATGTGAGCACCCATGGATTTACCTTGTGGAAAATTGTTATTAACTTTCGTAAAAATAATATTTGTATACTGTTTGTTCATTGACTGGTAGTTATTACGAGTTACTTAGCATATTATATGAGTCTTAATACTGTAAAATAAACACATAATTTATTATAACATTGTTAGTAAGCTGACTATCTTTTCCTAATTTTCGGAATAAAAAGACTGCGACTTCTTTTTGAAAGTATGTTTTTCTATTATTTTGTTCAATTACTTACTAATAGTTAACAAAGCGAACCAAATACGTCATTGAAACTAAGACATACTATTTATAAAATAGGTCCAATAATCAACTTCCTTGTGAGCACAATGAATTAGCGGAAGCGCCAAATATAGAAAAAAGGCGCTACCTATAAAATTCTGTGCACATTTTTTCGCTTACATAATCAAGCTTAGATATTCAGATATTTTTATGAAATACATTCATTTGTTCGTATTACCCCTCTCTTTTATCCCTACAAAGTATGTGACCCATTTGGGCTGGGCATTTAATTAAGTTTTAAACAAAACAAACTTAATTTTAGGCATAAACTGATGCAGACTAAGCTGTTTATGAAATAGACACGCATAAAAATTAAACACTGCATTTTCCATAACTTTTTTTCAATAATTCCAACATAATCATAACCAGCCAGTCGTTCCAATTTCGAAAAAAGAACAATCGTAGAATACGAACACGTATAGAAGCGATAAAGTAACGGATTCGAAATTTTAAATAGTTCCATATTCAAACGGCGATTTCAAATATGGAAGGGCGATTGTTTCCCGTTTTCGCTTGTAGTTGAGGCTGGTTAATATGCGGGCTACGCGTTATGCGTTTCACAATAGCAATATGGCTGCTAGTGTTACCCGCCTTATAATTGTCGTCTTCATAGAACTTATGAATATTATAAAGGACAATAATGTAACCTAGAAATAGATACCTACCTTGCTGTCTGAGTATAAATGTAGAAAGGCATTCACTATAGTTCAAAATAGATTATTATCATATATCTACCTACTTTATGTTGTAACTAGCGGTCCGCCCCGGCTTCGCCCGTGGTACATATTTACGTTTTCTCTACATAAAAACCATCCTCGTACTTCAAGGAATATAATAAAAAAAGAATTATCAAAATCGGTTCAGCCGTTCTCGAGTTATGCGCTTACCAACACATTTTGTGATTCATTTTTATATATAAGAAGACTAGCGGTCCGCCCCGGCTTCGCCCGTGGTACATATTTACGTTTTCTCTACATAAGAACCATCCTCGTACTTCAAGGAATATAATAAAAAAAGAATTATCGAAATCGGTTCAGCCGTTCTCGAGTTATGCGCTTACCAACACATTTTGCGATTCATTTTTATATGTATATAAGACTAGCGGTCCGCCCCAGCTTCGCCCGTGGTACATGTTTACGTTTTCTCTACATAAGAACCATCCTCGTACTTCAAGGAATATAATAAAAAAAGAATTATCGAAATCGGTTCAGCCGTTCTCGAGTTATGCGCTTACCAACACATTTTGCGATTCATTTTTATATATAAAAAAAGAAGAAATATAATAAAAAAAGAATTATCGAAATCGGTTCAGCCGTTCTCGAGTTATGCGCTTACCAACACATTTTGCGATTCATTTTTATATATAAGACTAGCGGTCCGCCCCGGCTTCGCCCGTGGTACATGTTTACGTTTTCTCTACATAAGAACCATCCTCGTACTTCAAGGAATATAATAAAAAAAGAATTATCGAAATCAGTTCAGCCGTTCTCGAGTTATGCGCTTACCAACACATTTTGCGATTCATTTTTATATATAAAGAAGATATAGATAAAGAAATTAGCTAATAATCCAATCATGCCTTTAATAAAGCAAAATGATGTTTAAACACATCAATAACGTTTCTGTAACCGAATAAAAAGATAATAAAGTACTTAGAATTCCTACAGTTCATTATATAACGGACAATTCTGTTATAATGATCCACACACCAAAAATGGTATAGAAAGTGATATTATGAATCGGTATAATTTCACTGAGACGTGATCGGGAATCGAACCTGGGACCTGAATACTGAGTGCTTTTCCGAATAATACACGTTTCCGTTTCCATGAATGCGTGTGCGCACGTCCTTATTTGGTGGTTATTCCCTATAATATTATATCTTATAGGGCATTGTTTTTGGTCTTATGTTTTTGTTTTTTTTTCTTGATATTTCTGGGAACTTTTAAGTTATCCCTACTATAATATTATAAATGCGAAAGTAACTCTGTCTGTCTGTCTGTCTGCTACGCTTTCCCGCTTAGGTAAACCTCTCAACCGATTTTGATGAAATTTGGCACAGACAATCTTTAGACCCTGAGAAAGAACATAGGCTACCTTTTATCAAAGCACCACGCGGGCGAAGCCACGGGCGGAAGCTCGTTTAAAATAAAGAGAAAATGTACATACATGGAGTAATAATAATATAAGCACAGTAGTATATTCGTGTTGATAAGGAAAGTGGTAAATTATGTTATTGAAAATTGAGCAAAAACCAATTATTTTAACGAGAACAACACTCAAAAAGTTTAACAACTACTTACTATTTATACAGCAGATGTAACCGCGCATATTATATACATTTTAAATTTAAACATGCAATAAACAGTATCGTTAATTATTATATAAGGTTAATTAATACGTAAATACATTTAAATAGCGGAATTAATAAGTTTTACATACAATCGTTAAATTTAATTCTTAAACAATACATGTATTTCTACCAAAAATGGTAGATATACATATGGCAATAATCGCTAAGTATCGGCGGGCTACCAAATATGGCCGTCGTAAAATTCTCAACTTTTTCCCAGAATACAGCGATTTACAATACATTTGAAATGCAATAAAATGTTTAAAGAGCTATCGGTATTATTGCGATACTATTCATAATGGATTCCGGTAAGGGCGGCTTCACACCACACGTGTGACAAAATAACTCATAAGGGAGTTAAAGGATGTGTTAAGATGTGGTAGGGCTTGTACCTATTAGAAATCAGGTAGGACTGTTATATTTATTAAAAAGGAATCTAATATTAAGTAATAAGATAAGTAAGTTCAGTAGGTACATTAATCATAATTAACACAGGAATTAATCAAATTACATGATTACATTTCAATAAAACAACACCAACAGATAACTTCAAATAAGTTTTTCACCATGAAATTCCTATAAGACGTTGAAGAGTTAATCTCTTATCAGAAAGCAATATTATCACACACTTCGCCGCGTCGTCTGAACACACCTTTATGCACTTTTTTGCACTCAACGCGAGTGTCAAGCGAGTTTTAAAAGAGAATCGAATAAATAATGTTAAATAGGGTATAAAAGGCGTTTTTCGATGAATTTATTACCAAAAACGTCGGATTTCGAGGGACGGACGGTAAGTAAGTTGTATATGCATAATTCATCAACGGAATTTAGCCAACTTCGTAATATCCAGAAGGGTAAATAACGGGATATTAATAGCTTTCAACACCGACTTTTATATTGCCGATTTTATTTAAAACTAGCGGTCCGCCCCGGCTTCGCCCGTGGTACATATTTCGCAATAAAAGGTAGCCTATGTTATCTCTCAGGGTCTAAAGATTGTCTGTGCCAAATTTCATGAAAATCGGTTGAGAGGTTTAAGCGGGAAAGCGTAATAGACAAACAGACAGAGTTACTTTCGCATTTATAATAATATTAAGTATGGATTTTCATTGTATCAGTGAGCCTATATGTTCTTAGAATAATTATCTAAATCGAAGTATCACTTTCCAAACCATACATGGGCATCATTATGGCTCACAATTTTTAAATTAACCGTCAAAACGCTTCACAAATGTTAATGACAATTATGTTTCAAATTAAATACGTTCCGAACAAAGACGCTGCTAAATGCAAGTCATTTCATACGAATTACAGCTCATTGTTTCAACTATCAAACAAAAAATTAGATTTCTAATATCAATACTTTAATTCGGAGATGGTAAATAGTTCCCGCGAAAAGCGTTCTTAACACAAAGGATGAAGTGCTATAATTCCGTGTGCAGTTTGTTATCTATGGTATCCAGTGTTGCTAGCTGTAAATATTCGATTGCGATGTTGAACGCGTAGATGCGAGCCTAATTAAGGTGTTAATAGCATACATATCACTCGGCCGCAGAGAATTTCAAACTTCTATGGAGCATGAATAGGATCACGTTTATTATAATATAGAAATTTATGAAAGTACGAAGACAATGGATTTATCACAGTTGCTTTTAAAACTTAAAATAAAATTTTAAATGCATATAGAGCTTCTATTCAAATCGAGCGCGTTTTTGTGATGTATTTTTGTTGATAAGTTAGATCCTGCGCCGGCAATGGGATTACGAAGGGGTGAGTCCAGTTCCATCAATTATTTTTGTGAGCGCGCTCAGCTTTCCATTTTTTAAAATAACTTAAAAGGGTAGGGGATTCTAATATAATTAACGCAGGGACAGATTCGTCTACAGTTCAAAAAATAGAATTGTTTATCCGTCTTTTTAAACAAACTCTTGCTCTCCGCATTCGTACCTGGAACAAAAGAAATCAAAGGATTAATTCAAATTTGAAATTACGAATGTAATAAAAATTTAAATTTCGATTCTAATCGATTCTAAATTTAAAATCTGATACAGCAACCGTTTGCGATACAAACGAATAGAACGAGCATGACGGTTCAAATATTTTCGAAAATGGAATATTAAGTGAAGCCATTATACGATCGAATGATTGCTGTTGCCTGTTGGACCGAGATGTTGGAACCCTATTATTAAAATCTTTACTTCGATGCAAGTTCAAATTAATACTTATTACATGCAGCGCTGACATGCTTTTATTAAGTGACAAAAAACGTTATGTCACTTTTATATCCCACTGCGTTACTTTGTAAATGTTTATTACAAATTTGAATTATGTTTATTGGTATATATTACGAACAGATTAACTTACTACACCATTTATATTCGAATTAATTTTATTTAGAAGTAATTTTAATATAAGTAGAGTTATTAGAAGCTCCTACAAAGTTCAGTTATTTCAGAGGTCTTTTTATAATGGTCGTGTTTTAAAAGAAATCGATACATCTATCCGAGTATGATAGTACATTCGATTGTATGTCAGTTTGCATTACATGCGACATAATGTCGATCATTCGTGTCATAAGTCCCCATTTACGTAAAGAGGTCAACGACTTGCGTATGCTGACTGCGTATGATGCGTCAAGTGACCCTTAATGTGACATATTATTGGTCTAACTGCGTATCATAGAAATTGCTATCAAATGCACATTAATTTATGAAGGCCTTAAATTATGTGTTGTCCCGAAAATGTACAATTTTGATCCATTGATAACTTTAGTAACTAAGATAAATGATAGGTAAGCGTCTATTTCTGACGTAAAGGTTACGAATTACGATATTTGTTACCTATTTTTTCCAATAAACGTGATCAAACACAAAAACAGACCGTCGTGTTCGACAAAACGTCATTAAATTCAATATTTCGTTTAAAAAGCACTCTACATATCGCGACCATTAATCACCATAACTACCGACCTTCAAGGAGAACATCGGAATAAAATCGGCAATCCGAATAAAGCACTTAAAGCGAAACGTCATTATCGCACAACGTAAATAAAAAATAAACGCGGGAATCGAACGCAAAAATTGAATATCGAACTCAATTTAAAACAGAATACGAATTTTAAAAATACGAGCGCAGCCGAGCGGCATTAATTAAAAATTCTCGGTAGAATATTCAAAAATAGAATTCGCATTCGAACGCTCCTTGTACGGAGTTGAAGTTTGAATTTGGAAGCAACAAAAGGAGAGCGCGGGAGCAACCCTTTTAGCGCTGATAATCTGTTCCACGGCCGTGTTGTGTTTTCTTTTTTATCTGTTGTCACTTTTTTGTCCGAACCCGAGATTGTACACAACATTCTTTACTTCGAAACGAAGCTTTTTAAACTCGCCTCGAGATTTATTCCTTTTTTATTCCCTTTAATAACGAGTCGTCGTCCATTTTAATTGATGAATGGTCACGAAGAATATGTTTAAATTGCAGAGGTCAAACTTTTTTATCGTTTAAGCGACTGTTTTTATCATCTAATCAGGGTTTTACGCTCGTATTTTAACGTGTTTTATGCACGATTTTTGATATATCTACGTTAATTCAATTATATTTATTTCATAATATCTACGTAAACAGTACAACAAAAGCTCAAAATAAACTTAACAAAAACAACTATAAAAAGTTTTTCTAAGTAAAAAGAGTATAGCACAAAGAGTCTGGGTTGCGGTGAATTGTTGAAATATAAAATTTTAAAATAGAATTCAATCCTTCCGCCCTCGGTTTGTGCTTTACATGAAATATTATTTTATGGAATCAACATCTGCTGCATCGATGTGTGCGTGAGGGGAGCGTACATGAAATTACTTAAAAGTAATACACTTTCAAGTGGATGGGAACATTTCAACTCTGTTTTTACTCATGTTAAATATAGTTTGAGTGTACCTCATTCGTAAAAATGCGATAACTTTCGATGCTTTTATATCGTAATGAAATTCTTCAAGTTCTCGAAGTTAACATCGATTCATTGCATGTTTGTTTTACATTTTTGTTTCGAGTACTTCAGACGTCAATAATTATAGAAAAATTTAAGAAAGCTATTTATCGATGCCTATAATAAGTTCAGTGTTTAACCGGCGTTTCAAAGAAAGAGTGATGAATGTACATTTGTAAAAAAAGACATGAATGAACAAATGACTTTGAATCATGCAACACCGATGATAAAAATAGTGCATTTCTACATAATAATGTTCCACACAATCGCTGTGAGACGTCAAATCGTGCATTCATTTTAGTAGAATCGGAACGCAAAACGAAACCCTACCATTCTACCATTTTTTAAATTACGTTCGTCATGCCGCTCCCTCAACATATCCTCTTTTCAATAACAAAAAGTAACTGGTTGTAAAGAAATTTGAATTTGGAATTTTTTATTCTAAATTCAAATCTTGCGCCTTTGTGATTCTTTGTTCGATTTGTTTTTTGTTAGCGCTCATTTATTGTGAGATTTACATAAAATTTGAGTGACGTACTGTTGAGATTTGAGAAACTATAATAATGTATAACATTGGATTGATACAAAATGAAGTAATCAAAAGTTTTTAGTACAAGAGATAAAATTGTAAGAACTGACGTTACATTAATTATTTGAAGATACCAGAATTAAGAGGCTCAACGATATCTTAAGAGCAAAAAGCGACTTTTTGTAAAAAAAAAACTTGTACAAAGCTTGCTATGGAAAGTTCAGCTGTGTTAGTTTTCGGATTACGTTCCCCTTAAATTTAACTCTTTTGACTATTTTAATATTTCACTATTTTACACAGCGAGGGTGTAGGCGGTTAAAGGGTTAGTTTTTGGATGCGGGAACATAGAATCTTTTGATTGAACAGTGCGTTGATATTTGTTCAGTTTTTTATTGTTCAAGTTTTAATATAGATTATTATTATGGATGTTTTTTGTTGTGGAGGGGTTTTGTAATTCGATTGATGAATACTGAGTTTTGGTTAAAGTGAATTAAATTTTTAATAATGAAAGGTTTTCTAAGTCTATTTTGGGAGGACATGACGAAAATAAACATCGTTGGTTTTTAACAAGTTTTGTTACAAGAGTTAAAACACGCTCCTGTTAGCGTGATGATGTATAGCCTTCCTCGATGAATGGGCTATCTAACACCGAAATAATTTTTCAAATCGGACCAGTACCTAGTTCCTGAAATTAGCGCGTTCAAACAAACAAACTCTTCAGCTTTATAATATTAGTATAGATACCAAACAAAAAATGTGTACCTATGTACATAGTTATCATGAAAAAACAGTAACGTCTTTATTCCGACTTATAAAACAGGAAACATATTATAGAAAATTAGTTCTATTTTAATTAAATTCCTACATCTGGGATTATGATGATGCAGTAATGATAAAACCATGAATCTGTGTTACTCATTTTAAGAGCAACTGAGATAGATGTTTTCATAACAGTATAAACTTTGGAATTACTGAAATTGATAATATTTCTTAAAACTAAAAATAATTAAATAAAAAAAAAAATATGAGAAAACTGTATTTCTAGTAAAAACAATGCAAAGCGTGGAGTATTATTTTACTACGTAACTGCTGAACCTGTTTTGAGGAAATGGAGTGTAAAGTAATTGATTATACTCGATGAGTTATTAGCTCATTAATACGTATTACGATCTTATTACAATGTTTTTTTTTTTTAGAAAAATGCTGTTATTAGATACTTAAACTGTCTATGTTTAATTCTTTAAAGATAATCTGTGAGAATATACTTACAAATAAAGATTGTTAAACAATAATCACTACACAGTATAAAACAAAGTCGCTTTCTCTGTCCCTATGTCCCTATGTATGCTTAAATCTTTAAAACTACGCAACGGATTTTGATGCGGTTTTTTTTAATAGATAGAGTGATTCAAGAGGAAGGTTTTAGTATATAATTTATTATGTTTAAGACAAAGCGGGCGAAGCCGCGGGCGGAAAGCTAGTTACTAATAAATCTAAACTTATACTTTGCAGTAAATTAACCACAAATACCAAATCGTCAAAACTTCCGAGTTTTATTACAATAAGAAAAAGAAACCCTTCAAAATTGAGGTCAAACAAGAAATGTATGAAGGAAACAATTAAAATATGAAAAAAACAATTCAGGGTGAATGTCCGCAGGATGCAGTTCTTATCGCAAGTTCGATGTACATTGCGCTATTTGTATGGAAATAATAATTATTGATCTAACTAGGGCAGTAAGTTATCTAAATATTGACAGTTATCTATGTGCTACAATTTACAAGTTTTATTGTAAAGGAGGCATTGAGAAAAAATGATAAAAATGCGTAGATAGTAGGTAGATACTTTAGTAATTAGTATCCCTATACAAAAGCTGTAAAGCACACAAAAGCTGCAAAAAGCTATGCTAAAATTGATAAAATTCTACAATCGATCAGACGTATAAGCGATAAAGCTTCACATCCTTCCTATATAATATAATCTTATCTTTTTAAGTATTAAGTTTACTTACAACGTAAAAAAATTCATACATTCAGCCAAAAAGCTCTACTAAAACTAATAAAACTTTTACGCCAATGTCCATTTAACATAAAATCAAAAAGCTCTACTAAAACTGATAGAGCTTCCACCATTCTCCACATAAATAAAATTCACACACGCAAAAGCTAAACAAAATCCGATGAGACTCAGCAATGTACATCAATCGTTTCACATTACAGGATGTTCATCATAATACGGTTGTAAAAGCTTACACATGTGTCTAACTTACACAGATGTTGTAATTCAATTTACCCTTTTTAATGTTTTTTATTCTTTTAGTAGAGAGGTAAGGTAAGTATTTAAAATATGGATTATGGACATTAAAATACATAATATTATATTTTTTGTTATTTGTATGTAACTACTACATAATAAAATAATAATTATGTATGTTTGTTTTTATTCTTAACTTATTTTCTGGGTATTAGTAATGCTTCAAATAATTGTCATTTTTTTTAAATCAACAATATCCAAAACACAAAAAATATACCGGCCGAATTGAGATCCTCCTCCATTTTTTGAAGTCGGTTAAAAACACGTAAATTTTTTAATTACACGTCAACAAAAAATATACATACATACGTACATTTTAATAATAAAAAAAACGAATAACCAATATTAAGACCATTTGAAATAACTAGAAAGCAACAGTTAATAAGACTTTATTTATGACTTGTGCAATAAACGAGCGAACATTTTACAGTCTGTATGTTTCAATTATTAACTATTTTAACATCTCCTAAACTAACTCGTAAAACTACAATAGTTCTGAACGGTTCGTAGGAAAATTTATCTCAATATAAGTTATTTAGCAAGTAATTAAATTTTAATCTGTTTGCAATATTTTTGATTATTTCAACATTTTAGTTCTAAAACATTTGAATTTAGAATGAAAATATGAATGAAGAACGAAATTATCTAATTAAGAACGAACTAGGTAGGTACAACTACATTTTTGGATTTCGAACGCTATCGAATTTTTCTATATTTCAAAATCGAATTATTTTGAAAATGAATCCTAACTTCGTACGACAAATTTAATCAATTTGTCGAAAAAATGCATTATTCCAATTTCGAACGCGAACTCAACAATCGAATTCGAAATTCTAAATTCGAAAACTCGTTCTAATTTCGAATGTCGACAAATAGGCGGTAAGTGATCGTATTTATCAATTTATGACGTTTCGGGGTAGCCGCCGCAGACGCGACATGTCTGCTATTTGCGGCATACAACGGGACTGTTACACGACGTTACGCGCTTTTTGTCACGCTGTTATGTCATGAATCATTACGTATTTGCAATACATATTATCTATACTAATATTATAAAGCTGAAGAGTTTGTTTGTTTGAACGCGCTAATCTCGGGAACTGCTGGTTTGATTTGAAAAATTCTTTCGGTGCCTCATTCATTCATCTTAGCCTATAGGCTATATTATATCATCACGCTAAGACCAACAGAAGAGGAGCCACGCGGGTGAAACCGCGGAGCGCAGCTAATTATAATATAAACTGAAAATTTATGAATTTCAAGTAACAAATTTAGTAACAAAGTTATGCTTGACAAAGAATGACATAAAATAGATAGATACTTTGTTCTAGATGAAACAAAATACGAGAATAACTAACCAGACGAGCAAATATGCTTTTGTCGACCAATAAATAATTAATTCATCTTATTTAATCCTGGAAAACGGTTCCAGGATAAGCGCGATGCGTGTCGCCTAAATAATGGCCAGACGCATAAATAACAACAATATTTCGCACTGAGAATAGTGTATAATATTAATTAACCTGCGCGCGCGCATCCCATATTAATCGTGTTCTGGCGGAATGCGCACCTGCCGCTGCTCTTGTTTCTTTGTCATATTGATACAATTTTTCATAGATCAATAATTGTAAATTAGAGCATTATATGAATTTGAAATTGAATACGTATAGCAATTTTTCATAAGTCCCACAAAAACTTGAGAATGTTTGTCAGCTTGCCATGCTTAGAATGTATGTATGCTCGGAATGTAACTCCAAGTTAATAAAGAACATATAAAGGGAATTATTTTATTTGCTCAATAATACGCAGCTTGAAGGAACCCGCAACATTGTCATAAAAAGAAATGAAAAATATAACAAGAAAGTTATCTTTGTTATAAACCAAACCGCGATAAAAGCTCTCCAAGCTCGTAATAAATAAGCGGAAAGAAAATGAACAAAAATTGTTTTTTATAATTCATTCCACAATAAAAGCTGAACGAGAGAGGATCAATAAATAATCATCCGTGTATCATCAGTAAGAAAAGCGAAGCACACAACTGCGCGAGCGCAATCTTTAATAGACTACGCGGAAAGCGAATCTATAAATTGCATTTTTCGCAAACGCATAAAATAACGCACTATTGCATTGTAGAGCAGACAATACGCCTCTCCCGCTCCCGCCAATACGTCCCTCTCACTTGTGCGCACGCGCCGATATCACACTTCGACAAAAACGATACAACGATATTCAACTAATCTCCGATTTTAACTTCTATCCACTCATTCTACAGTCCATTTTCACGTAACGTTTAACATAAAAATACGCCTTTTGTATAATGAAGTATGCAATTGCGTGCGACGTAGCTGCGATACGTGATGCTATCTCGCTCTCGCGCCGTAGCGCCGTTCCGCTCGTACGCATGTCAATGCAGTTTATTGTAGACATTAATGTCTCTGATTACAAATGTAAATTTTCAGCTCGCGACGGCGTTGGTCGGCTTTTTTCTCTTCGATTTCTCTTTATGGTATTAAATTGTAGCAGGCTTTTAGAATGTTTTTATTTCTTGAACTAGGTAGGTACCTATTGTTTCTTGATATGTTGCGGAATTTGTTAATCGCCGAACTGATCTTTCCGTCCGTACTGCATCACGTCAAACAAAGATTAGTATTTTGGCTCGCTGAATGATTTAAGCAAGTGCCTAATACTCAATTGATTTATAGTATAAACGTAAATAATCCGCTTTGATGTGGAGACGATAGAACAAATTCTGCTCGTGACAAAAGTATCTTAAATAATAAATGCACCGCTTACCTATTATTCGCACAACACTTATTTATAAAGTGTGTCCAGTGTAAGTTGATATATCCATCTTGTCAGTTCGGTCTAAGCTGTACGAGGCGGAGGGCGCATCGTGGTTCTTCAAGAACTGGTCAGTTTCACAACGGTTTCCCAACCGAATACCGTTCGCAAAAGATCTCACACGGCTGCCAATTTTCAGAAAGACAGAGCTAAAATAATTGCTGCAAACGCGCCCTATTTCGAGCGGCGCACAACAATTTAGATAGATTTAATTCTAGAACGGCATTATTCGATCGTTCTGTTCGGCTGACTTCATTGACAGGCGATAAATTTAAATATTTTGTTCGAAATATAAATTTTCAATTTGACACATTTCTTTAAACGAGTGACATGCCCGCGTTCGAAATTCAAAACTTTGATACGATTGAGTTGTTCGATCGAACATGTTAATTTATGAGATTTGTAATTGGAATCAATTTTCAAACGGATTGACGAATACGTAAACAAAACAAATGAGGATAGATTTGAATTTAGAAATGTAGAATTTGGATTGAAAATCGAATTTGAAAATGGAATAAATTATAGGTTTGTAATTAGAACAAAAGTGATTAGCTAAATATACAAAGTGGGAACATTAGTCACAATACTACGTCACAGTAAATCTGTCTCGGCGATCGTTAGGTGGAAATAAATAATTGTTTGGATATGAGAGCAGATAAATTTAAAAGGCTTGTCTGTTTTGCGTCTAGTGTGACATTTCTGATATAATGTCACACTAGTTACCTTTAATAACTTGGCCTGATGTAATAGATAAAAAATTAGGTGATAGCATTTGAGAATCTGGTGTGAAATAATCTGGGTTCGGATTAGAACACAAAGTTCCAGTGAAGCGAAGTGACTTGTACGAGATAAAAAATTTAGAGAAAGTTTACACATCTCGTAAAACCTCAAAAAAAACATGTTTGAAAACTGCATCTATCAATCTATCTATCAATTAATCTCATCAAAATCAAGCGACATTGTGTAAAATGGTCTATGTGCTTTATCATATTCTCTTCTGTGTCTCTACATTGGAAAACAAAATATATCTGTAGTATTCAAATTGGAAGTTAGTTTATCTACTATTGAAT
Organism: Colias behrii; assembly: GCA_029959065.1. Classification (NCBI taxonomy): domain Eukaryota; kingdom Metazoa; phylum Arthropoda; class Insecta; order Lepidoptera; family Pieridae; genus Colias; species Colias behrii. Next base: position 1,213,249 of record JARWMC010000026.1, read on the forward strand.
TCATATCAAATCTAAATTCTTTACCTATAGTTTAACTAGCTTACCGCCCGCGGCTTCGCCCGCTTTGTCTAAAACCTAATAAATTATATACTAAAACCTTCCTCTTGAATCACTCTATCTATTAAAAAAACCGCATCAAAATCCGTTGCGTAGTTTTAAAGATTTAAGCATACAAAGGGACATAGGGATAGGGACATAGGGACAGAGAAAGCGACTTTGTTTTATACTATGTAGTGATAAAAAAAAGTCTTAGAACATAATAGATATACCTATTTTGAAAGAAGATAGTATAAAGTTATGAAACCAGTGTCTAAATGAATGTCGTAAATGAAAAATGATATAACACAATTTAATAAAACTGTTATTCTCAATATATCAGTACGGACAGACAAATCCCCAGTTATATAGTTTTTGGCAGTTTTACTTGGCAGGCTCGGGGAAACGGGATTTTGTTTACTTGCGATATTGCAATGCATCTAAGATGTTATATTATAAATTTAATTTGCCGGGTAGTGGGTTCGATTTGGCGAACTTATTATGTTATTTGAAGAACTTACTTTAGAGCTTTTTGTGAAAAGTTTTTTTTTTGTAATTTTGAAGGTATTTTAAATTTATATAGTTTATAACTCAAACTAAAACATATTATATATTAAATAGACTTCTTTGTAGAAGCGCTTTTTAACTATATTTATTAACTAATTTATATGAGTAAAACACTTTAAGTAAATATATTTTGAAGATTTGATATAAAACCCTTCCAGATTTACGAAGAAACGAAAGATATTCCATTTGAAACACACGCAATACTCGATAGCAATAATAAATTAAAGAAATAAAACAAATGCTGAGGTCAATACTTTCAGCATCGTCTTCAATGTAATATAGTCTAAGAGCTGCTGACAATTTATTTATAGGATATTTAATAAAACATCTGTTAAGTAAGTTGACGTAAAGTATAGTAAAATTTATCAATGTGATTACAGTTGATGAATTAATGTTTATTTAAGTTTTATAAGTCACAATTAGGCTTTGAATTCTAATGTCTTTATTAACTTAACCATTTTATACCTCTTCCATAAAATATAGTATTAACTAAATTATATTTTATACTAGATAATTTTCCCATACAAAAGCTCAGCTCTTACGCTACACGCGATGCGATGCTCGAACAATTCATAATTCCATGTTCATATTTATGGCAACTTTACATTATTCCAGTAACCACTCCAGCTGGAAACAAGTTATTTATTATCGCAATCCAGATATTTATATCTAATTGTGATGGAATGACGCTACCGGACTTGTTCATTTTTATCGATAATATGTAATATTATCATTTTATCGATTTCTTGTTTTGAAAACAATTTTTTACTATAAAAGGCTATCTATAAATTGTTAGTACAATTATTTATAAAGAGTCTTTATACGTTCATTTAATAAACATATTTTAAATATACAAAAATACTGAATGTCATTCAGTAAAACGTATCGTTAACTATATGAACATTTTTTATTCTATGTCAATTTGTAATACAATATTTCGTAAGAGTTTAAGTTGATCCAGTCGAACACCTCGGATCACACGCGACAATTACATTAGCACACAATGACGTGCAACGACAGAAAGAAAGCAAATGAACGCCTTTTCTAAATTCGTATACAAAGCGACGTTCGAAATACGAAAACGTAACAGCCAATAGCACTAGAGCGTATGCCAAAATGCCAAAGCGACACAAACAATTAGGAATGTGTTCTATTCCAAATTCAAAATACGAATTTAAATTTGGAATAAATTATTGCATTACATTTGCGGAAAAGATCCCGATGCGTGTTTGAAATTTATGTTTCGAAACTATTATTTTATAACTGGCCACTTCGATTCTAATAAAAAAAAGTATCAGACATTCGAAATTGGAATGTTTCCTTTTTATTTATCAATTATTACTCAAATACAGTACATGTTTGATGCAAATGTCACTGGAACAAAGCGTCTATTTGAGATTGATGAGTAACGAATATAGGGAAGCCGCTTGCGCAACTACGTACAGATTACCGGTATTAGTTTCGGTAAACGATACGTATCTACGAGTCAACGTTCCATATAATACTATAAGTATGAAAGTTAACTAATCCTGACAGGCGAAACGGTTTTGGAATAACTGTTTTTTAAGTGTATCGAATTATGTTCTAGGATTGATAGATGCGTGTCATATGTTATGGCTGTTTTATTCTATATTTATATAATCAAATAGCTTTCTTTTAAGTATAACAATTTATTTTATAGTTACAACTAAAAAATACGTAATTAAATCCAACGAATTTATAGCATTATATTAATTAAAAGAATTTGCGTAAAGTCATAATCTGAAAGCAATAAAACATTTGAACGAAGCTCGAAGGAACCTTTTGCGGCGCATTCATCAAAAATAAGAAAATAATTAATACACGTTTCGGAACGCGGGCCGAAGCGTTTAGCCGACAAACAATAAAACAATACGAACGCAAAGCTAAACAAAACACAGAAAAATATGAATTCCAATCGAAACTGCCGCGGGGTAACAAAAGATGGCGGATTTTAATGAAATGAAATAAAATATAAATACCATTCGCGAGCTGGGATTCTTACATTTTTAATTTGGCAATGGAATGGCGCTAAAAACGAATAAATTCCGAATTTCGGAACCGGACCGATTCGGACTTCGTTGTTTGTAAATTGTAATTGTTGACATTGTAGTCATATTTCGATGTTTCATAATATTTATTTTGGTAATATTGGATTTTAGGGTGATTCTGTTTTATTTTTTGTAGAATTTCGTGAAGAGACTGCTTCATAAAAATGTTAAAGATCAAAACTGAAAGAAACCAAATAATTATTGCAACATCGATCGTATTTTGAAAGTAAAGTGTACTAATACACAAACAAAATTCCTAAGTACAACATAAATAAATCAAACACACACAACCACAGGGCAAGCCATGTATGTATCCAGATGTTGATACTTGATAGGAAACAGGCGCATCGCTCGACCAATATATTTTTATTTATTTTCTTAAGTTTTATGAGATCGTATTGATGATATAGATATAAACAATTATGTCTGTCTGTTTATACTTCACTTTATTGCGTAATAATTTATAATGATACTAGCGGTCCGCCCCGGCTTCGCCCGTGGTACATATGAAAAATAGATATTGGCCGATTCTCAGACTTACCCGATATGCACAGAAAATTTCATGAGAATCGGTCCACCCGTTTCGGAGGAGTATGCAGACTAACATTGTGACACGAGAATTTTATATATAAGAAGATTAGAGTATGAGAACTTGAATAACAAATTTTATCTGTATAAATATATTATATCTAGCTAATAATAGACCGTAAATTATATTTGTTTTATATTCGTGTTTTTAGTACTTAAACGTTATTGTGAATTTGTAATTTACGAAAAAAACTGCAAAAATGTCTATTAAACTTTTTCTTTTAGGTAAATAACGTTTTACAAACACAATTCCCAATTTAAATATCAATGACGTATATGTTACAGACTTAGAAAATTAACAATTCAACATACTTCAATGCATATTTCTAATCTCCACCTCCAACTTTAAAACGTTGGTTACCTTAAAAAACTACTAAATAAATATATTAACATTCAACAATATCAATATATTTTGATAGCAACAAAAATCCATTTGGTAACATCGACGCGGATCGTAAAATCAATCAAAGCGGCCATAATACAGAATATGAAATTTTTGCATTAACCCAAAAGCAAAAGCTTTTCTTAAAAATAGATTTTTAGTTTTTACAAACGTTTATTGAACTGACATAATATTGGATTTACTGTAACCTTTAGGTGTAGTAAAGAATAGTTTGATTTGTGATTGTAAAATTATTCGTGGATTCAAAAACTGGATATGTTTGTAACATTTTTTGTATAAAAATAATACCTAAATGGTAAACAGATTTTTGTAGTTGTTTCTTTATAAAAATTTTACATTTCTTTACACAAATGACATAGCTACCTAGTTACTAGTTATTATTAAAATAAAAACATACAAATTAGAACCCTGGACCTCTCGCTTGCACACGATCTAACCACTACACTAAAGAGAACCAAACTCAAAAAAGTATAAAGTTCTTTGAAGCGATTTATTCATAAAATATTCAATTTCACTATAAATGCCATCGAATATTTCACAATGGCGGGCGTGTCTGAAGCGGGGAATAATTACCCTCCCTCCCCCCACAGAGCCTTCATTGAGCATTGTCTTGAGATGTGACCTCTTAGTAAAGCCACACTGCGGGCGTTTACACGCCGCGTTTTTTACGCTGAACTTGTAGAACAACAGAAAATACGTGGAATAATGCCGTCAATATATTAAATGCTTGCTTGGATGTTTGGTTTTTTTTTATTACCTTGTTAATATATAATTATTATTATAATTTTCCTTGAATTAACAGTAGTTTACAAAGTACGTCTAATACAAAAGCAGTAAAAGTGTCACCACATTTGCAGCTTTTATGAATGTCATAACAGATGAACGCTGTAATTGTGAAGACGCCTTTACAGTGCGTGTAAATAATAACAAATTTAATTCCGTTAACGCGTACTAATAGCGTCCCTCAGATCTACTTGCGTTTCAGATTATATTCGTCCATGGTTTTAGTTCAATTCCACATTTATATTTATCTTGAAATAACATAATGATATACAAAATAGTTCGTAATTTTTTGTACAATCGGCCGTCTGACATAAAAGTTATGAGTCGTTTAACAAAGCGAATCAAACCAGAATAACAATTAAGAATACCCGAATACCGAGTTTTATTAAATTCAACTTGTCTAGACAATTTTTACTATCCATAAATTTGGGACCATTGTAATGTCACTACGAAAGGTGATAGAGAAATCGCGTATCAGTGAATTCTAAACGCGTTTACTTACGTAACCCGGTGTATTGTGTCTGTGTGTACCCACTGGCCAGGGCCAGCGGCACGCGCCAGCGACACGTCCCAGCAATAACTCGGGGTGGCCCTCACTCGCATTCTTTTACGAACATTAGATTATTCATAACCAACCTCATTCAACATCTATGGTAACGAAAGTCACATTCAATTGACGAACTAATCGTTCAAATTAAGAACGAGTTTCGAATTTTGAAAGTTCAATTTTTCGAATACCATCAAAAAGAACAAAACGCTATCTCGACGTCGCGGTCGCTCCAAATTCAAAATATTAGTGAAGCGATTGAAAAACGAAACGCACTAAGTTCACGTTACGCGCCCGTTCCGAATTTGACTGTATTCAAATATCGAACGCCGAGACAGAATATGACGCGCGGGCGGCTGGAAAACATCAAACTTTAGACAGTTCTGAAAAAGTCAATAGTATACGTATTTAAATTGCAAATACCTTTTAATCTGTAGCGTAGTTCAATAAAGAATATTTATTATTTCACGTGGAGATCATAAAAGCGTAAATAAAACATTCAATCGAGCGTAGATTTGAATAAAATATTACTCAAACTTATAAAATCATAATGTCGGTTGGCTAGTTTCGTTTCGGCGGAGATATGATCCCATTGATTGATGGGTGACCACGCTGCGTGTTGAGAGCGACCAATGTATTAGTGTCCACCCACAGGAGGGCGCTGCTGCAACCCGCGGCTCAGGCTCC